>CM053789.1:631794054-633011554 GCA_028749045.1 Cupressus sempervirens | reverse complement strand
TAGCTATTGAAACTGAGATATTCTATAGTCATCATTAGTAATGAGGTCATTCATGGAGATTCTCAAAGTGGGAATCTCAACCTCAATTGGAAGCACAACATCCGCTCCATATACTAAAGCAAAGGGCATTGTACCTTAAGGCTAGATTAATCTGAAGGTGACAATCCCTTCCAGATTTGTTAACTATATGATGTAAGATCTTAATGAGTGCCTTGTTGGATGCCTCCACTTAACCATTACCTTGGGGGTAATAAATATAAGACCAGTGTTGCATGATACTAAACTTTTTGCACAACTCCTTAAGATCCTTGTTTTTAAACTATCCTCCATTGTCATTAATAATGGAGGAAGGTACACCATACCTACGTATGATGTATTCATAATGAACAAAGCTATAGTTTTTCCATTTGCTATGGAGAGAGGGACTTCTTCTACCCACTTAGTGAAGTAGTATATAGCGGTAATAATAAGCTTATGTCCATTTGAAGAGGATGGGTGAATTTGACCCTCAAGATCAAAAGCCCATTGTTGGAATGGCTACAATGTGATAGATGGACCTAGCTCCCTAGCTAGAGAATGAATTAGATTCCCATGGAGCTGAAATTTCCTATAGGACTTGGCATATTTGATTGCCTCTTACTCCATATTCAACTAATAGTAACTGACTCTAATAATTTTATGAGCTAGTGTCAAGCCATTAGAGTGAGATCTGCAAATGCTCTCATGTACATCTATTAATACATGCTTGGACTCATTGGATTCTACACACATAAGGAGTGTTCTATCAAGACCTCTCCTAAACAAGTCATCAATAATAATGGCATACCATAAAGCATTTAGATAAGGTGAAATTTTTCATTCCTGGTTAGATTGTCCAGGATGGTTTGGTCACACAAGTAAGATTATATGTGGGGGTAGCAAGATGAGTCATGTCGTACAATAGAATAGATCATCCTAGATTTAGGAGAGCCATAGGTAGGTTAGAGTAACATTTCCACTAGGAACTCGTGTCGAAGATCATTTTCTGGCATTTGTAACAAGGAAGTAAGAGTAACCATGGCATTAGCCACTTTGTTATCTACTTGAGGAATTTTTTGAAAAGTGATATGAGAAAATTATTTCTTTAGATCATCCACCATGCATTTATAAGGGATCAATTTTTCATCCTTTGCTTGATATACATCATTGACTTGGTTGAATATGAGCTAGGAATCCCCAAATATATTCAATTGATCCACTCTCTAATTAACTATAATCTTCATGCCATTAATCAGTGCTTGATACTCTATGATATTATTTTTAGAAGGAAACAAAATTGTGTATTCCTTAGGCAATGAGTTACCTCTATGGTGTAATGAACAAGAGTTTAGCACCAAATCCCTATAGTGTGAAAGAACCATCAAAGAACATCACCCAAGTTTGATGTGTAATCATTAGAATTGATTCATCAAGGAAATCAATGTTGAGTGCAAGATGACTATGTATTGGCACCTCTACTAATTGATCAATAATCACTTGTCCTTTCATAGCATTTTGTTCAACATACTGAATGCCAAACTTGCTTAGTATCATGACCCACTTAGCTAACCTTCCTATTAGAGCTAACTTGTTGAGTAAATACTTCAATGGATTGATTTTGATAACCAGTCATGTAGTATGGGTAAGCATGTAGTGTCTCAACTTTTGGGAATCAAAGATGACATCCAAAAAAGCCTTCTCAATGATGCTATAATTCATTTCATAAGATATTAGCATGTGAATTAGATAGTAGATAACTCTTTCCTTGTTATCAAGATTGGTGAATCAGAAAGGTATTGCTTTATCTATGTTAGACTCTAATCACATTCTCAACTCCAGTTATATTTCACATCTTTATGCAGAGTCTTGGTAAAAGGTTGTGACCTATCCACTAGTTGTGAGATGAATCAGGGAATGGATTGAAGTCTTTCTTGTAAGCCTCTCATCTAACTAATATCATGGGGTAGAAGCATGTCCATGATTTCTTGAAATTTCTTTAGATCAACCTCAATTCCTTTTATAGACATAATGTAGCCAAGTAGTTTCCTAGATGTTACACCAAATGCACATTTCTAGGATTAAGTCAGAGACTGAATTTCTCCATGTGATCTAGGATTGGTCCCAAATCTTGAAGGTGAGTGTTTCACTTTGTGCTCTTAACCAAAGTATCATCCACATAGTCTTCCATTATTTTATACATCATATCATGGTAAATCATTGTAATAGCCCTCTGATACATAGAACCAACATTTTTCAAGCCAAATGGAATCATGTTCCAACAAAAAGTTTCCCATGCACATGTAAAAGTAGTGTTTTCCTGATCTTTTGGTACAATTTTGATCTCATTATAACTAGAAAATCCTTCCATGGGTGAGTACATTTCATATCCTACCATCATTTCCACTATCATATCAATGTTAGGGAGTGGAAAATCATCCTTCAAACATGCTAAGTTTAGATCTCAAAAATCTATACAGACTTTAATAGATTTGTCATGCTTGGACACTAGAATGATGTTTGATATCCATTTAGTGTAATCAATAGCTTGGATGAAACCAACTTTTAGAAGCTTTTGTAGTTCAACTTTGACAAGTAATGCAACATGAGGATGCATTTTTCTAAGTATTTTTATGATTGGTTTAACTCCTAGTGCAATATACAATTGATGCACTATGAGATCAAGATCTACTCCTAGCATATCTAAATATGTCCATGCAAAGTTTATCTTTTTCTCTTGGAAGAAAGAAATGAATTCCTTTTTTCCCTCTAGAGATAGTGACTGTTCAAGATGTATCATTTAAGGATGTTCATCTATTCCCAATTTGATCAGTTGTGTTGGTTCTATCAACACTAATGATCTTTCCTAAAAATAACTAGGAAGTGGATCATATATCTCATCTGCAGGCACCTCAGAGAGGTTTTCACCCTTGGATATGTCTTTTATTTTTACTTTTTAAGGTTTTGACACTACCACAAGGTGGTTTTCACCTTTGGATGATTTATTTCTTTTCTTTTTTACTATATGATTGAGATATTTGATGTTAGATTCAATCATGTTGATGCTTTGTTAACTGGTGGAAGACATTACAGGTTTGACAGTGTTTAAGTAATAGGCAAGAGCATAGTCATTTTGGAATGTAGGGATTTCACTAGATGTATTAGAATTCTAGTTTATGAGCTTGAGATAGGTGAGTGAAAGAGAAGTGGTGGGTTTGATTGCATTCATAGTATAATCATCAAATGCTTGGACAAGAAATTTGAGACCTAGAGTGGCTTCATCCATAAGTGTGTTTGAATGCCTCTAAGTTCTAACATCATTAATCAAAGACTCGATGACACTAGTTGGATAAGGCTCCTCTGAGCTAACCCTAGATTCTTCACCTACTTTGATGAGATTTTCATAGACATGAACTTGATCTATGTCTTTATTTGTAGTTTCTTTAGAGAGAGTCAAATTCATACTCCCAAGAATCTGTGGTGCTACATGGTGATAGACTATAGAATTCTCCAATAGTGATAGGAACAAACTATCCTTCATTCTCTATATATTTACATAATGTGTAAATCATGAATAGACTCTCCTTATTTTTGTGAGGTATGATTTGAATTAGTAATATCATTAGAAGAAATACTATCACCATCCATGGTGCTAAACCCTAGTACAAAATCATCTAGTTTAGCAAAGAATTTAGCAAGATCATTAGGATTGGGATATGGATAAGGATCTTCATTGTTAGTGTTGTCTTCATGGTCATCAAACTTAGTTTTTGACTCATTTTTAGACGAAATATCAGATTCTGGTACAAAATTTTTAATCCCTAGATGGAAGGGAATATTTTTGAAGCCTAGATTAGATGTATCTCAATTCCTCCTAGATATCTCTTTGAGAGGATTAATCAAACCATTTTTGTTGTATCTAATAGTACTAGTTCCATTGTAGCCAAAGTGTTTCATTACTTTAAGACTTGGACCATACTTTTCAAAAGTAATTTCATGAAACTATTCTCTAAGGTCAATTGGAGTTTCCTCTTTGTAGATCCATGAAACAATGGCTTTGTTTTCACTTTCCTCCTCTAGAGGGAAAGTAGTTTTGACAAAAGTACCTTTATACTTGGTTTGAGGTGTCAACACAAAAGGTCTCTTTGCTTCAGATGGTCTCCTATAATAACAATGAGAGTCAAAAAGAGACATCAATGATAGAACCAATTCTATGTGATATTCACTCTTTTGAGTTTCTTTTAGCTTGAGTGAATGCTCAATTTTCTTTAGCTTGTTATCATGATGGTCTATAGATTCCCTATTAGTGGGTACAAAGTTTTCAATAGATTTCAACATGTTATAGGTATAGATAGTACTTGCAAGTATGGTGACTTCAGAGCTATGAAATGGGAACTTCACACATTGATGGTAAGTGGAAGGCATAGCTCACATCTCATGTATCCATGGTCTGCCTAGCAAAATATTGTAAGCTAAGGGAATGTCTAGGACTTGACAAAGGTCCAACCTAAAGAAGTAACACAACAAGACCCAAGGATTTATGCTCAACTTCATCATACACTTTGATAGTTATCTTGTGGTAGGGGTTAATGGATTCTTTAGAATAGTCCAATTGTCTTAGTAGGGCAGCAAAGACAATGTTTAAACCAATTCCATTATCAATAACCACACAACACACACATGTCTATTGTATCATAACCTCAATGTGTAGAGGTTGATTATGTGGATGAGTTAGTAAATTATCATCCCCATCAAAGAAGGACATGTAGCAAGGTGAGGTCAGATGACCTATCATAGATTGGAATCTCTCAAGATCAAGATCTTGAGGGACATTTTCTTTAGTAAGGGCTTTGTTCAGAATCTACCTATAAGCAGGTGACATTTTTAGTAGTTCAAAGATCATGATTTGAGCATTTGTTCATTGTAACTAATTAAGGATATTGTAGCTAGCAGCCACAAAATTTGTTGCATGTTTGGTCCCTTTGCTAGATGGACCAAAAACAAGTTTGTCTTTGTGTTATTCTAATTCAAGAGTAGAAGGCGCAAAGCCTTTGAGAACTAACTTGGCATGAGAACATGTAATAATGTTGGCAGAAGTTTGTGATGGTTTGTTGTTAGATGTGTTGGAAATAGGCCCCCTTAAGACAAAGTGTATCTTAGGTTTAGGATTGTCTTGTTTTCCCTTGATGGTGATAATGACTCAAAATCCATTGGTTCAACCATGTTTATCATGTTGTTATCATTAGAGTAGGTATAGTTGACCTTGTTATTAGGTTTCTATTTTGAGTTTTCTCCTTTCTCATAGGACAAGAATAACTCTTTGAAAGCCTTGTGATTTGAGTTCTTGTTATGCCCATCCACAACAATGTCACCATCATTGATTAGGTCTTGGATTTGTGACACAAGTTGATGCAGTTGCTAGTTTTGTGACCATTTTTTTGGTGATATTTGCAAAATGTGGTTTTGTTCCACCATGGTGGTCATGGTTGAGGATCATAAGGATGAGAGTTGTCCAATGGAGAAATGAGTTTGTTTTGTAGCAAAGCCTTGTAGACCACATCAGAAGGTTCACCAAGAGGTGTAAATTTCTATTTAGGATGTGTGACCCAAGATGAGTTCCTTAGTTTGTTTCTAGATGTCTTGTTGTTAGAAGGAGGGTTCTCAATATTTTTGGATGCTTAGAGATTATTTGTAAGATTGAAAGCTACTTTACCACGTTTAGAAGTAATATTGTCAACAACTCCGTCATGTACAACCTCTCATTTTTGTTGACATACTTGGACTTGTCCTTACTAGAGGTTGACCCTTGTTCAGTGTCCTTTTGAAGGGTTAGTTCACTAAAATTTTAACCATGAATTCCTCTATCTAGATAGCTTGTGTGACCATGTATTTGAAAGTATGTAGACCTTGAAGTTGAAATCTACACCCAAAATCAGGTAGAAGATTATCCATAAAGATATCAAGTTTCTTTATTTCCAGGATTTTGCATGAGTATTTTCTGTAAAGTTGTCTCCATCTTTGAAGGAATGTGAGGAAAGGTTCCCCAAATTTCTATTTAAGGTTACACAAGTCTCAAATGTTAACTAGGTGTTGTATGTGTATCACCTAATCTAGTAGTGTAATAAATGAGTACTAACTAACAAAAAAAGCATATACAAAACTAGATATTTAACACTTATGATAGGACGAGGTTATCACCAAAAGGAAGGCAAACCAAGAATGGTAAGCTCCTTAGGTATAAGCTATGATGATGAAGCTATGTCCCTAATGGATAGCAGATATATGCTTATAGTGTGCTCAAGCTTCTAATAGGTGGGGGTTTATACCAAGTGTGTAGATGGGTGAGGGTTTCAACAATGGAGGTGTGGATGTATTTCACCATGGTGATGATGTAAAATTGCTATGATGGAGTGGTTAGTAGAGCATTATAAGTTTTCATAAAAGTGGATTGATGGATTGTGAGAGGGAAGGGATTTATTTATAGGCTAAGGGGTAGATAAATGGAGGGTCAGGATGCAAGGATGGGAGAATGGTGAGGGAGGGCTAAGATGCTTTGAAAGGGAAGCACATAGATTGTGCTTGTTTAGAATCAATAGAGGAGTGACACTTGTCACAAGGAGGATGAGTTTGAGGGGATGGGATAAGGGTTGGTCAAAGGGAGTAATGAGGGACGATGAGTGTGTAAGAGGAATGTAAGAGGAATTGATGGCATGTCAGAGCCATTAATGCTCTTGGATAGGGATAGAAGAGGATAAGGGAGACTTTTTGAATTTGGATTGGTTTAGCAAGTCTTAAACCTTGCTTAAAGTTGTGCACATTTTTAGGAGGGGGATTAGACTTAGCTTAGGAAGGGGGTTAGGGGGCAAGTGGCTTAGCTTTGATGGGATGGGTTAGTTAGCTGGCAAAGTGAGGTTAGTATGGGTGAGTGGGTTGGATTAGGGGTTAAGATAGGGTTTAGAGATGTTTTAGGGGTTTGAGTAATTTATTAAATGATTTATTTAATGTAATTGGGGATTTGGGATTAAATTAAATATTTTTGAGATTTTATTTAATTTAATAGAGGAATAGGGATTTAATTGATAAATTGATTTTGGATTATCATTTGATTTTATCAATTGGACTATAGTTAATCATAATAATTAATTAACTAGGGGTTGATGATTAATTAATTAAATAACAAATATTTAATCAATAATGTCCTAGGAGATTACTCAATACGATTACCTATTTGTGTAATAAGATTTAGGTGTCTACATTTTGCCCCTCTTTGACATAGTGTTGGGACAACACTATTTCAAAGAAGTTTGAATATAAACGATGCAACGAAAACTTTTTTAAAGCAATATGGTTGCCCCTATTTTGAGTAGAAGAGGAGAGAATGGACTATGTGATGCACCCTCAAGAAGGTGATGGGGAGAGAAGGTGAGGGCCTACAACTTCTTGAGAAGTACAAGAATCTAGGCCGAGCAAGAGGACCGAGAGTGCATAAGAGAGGGGGTTTAAGGAAGTGCATACTCTCATGATGGGAGAGTGATACAAAGGAAAACCTTGTGCACAAGGATAACCAATGGTTAAGAACACTAGTTATAGGGGGAGGGGGGTGATTGGATTTTTACATTAGACCCACAGAAGTAATTTGGAAGATGGGAGGTTTGGAGAGATTATGATTCTAGGATTTATGATTGGTGATGACTAAGATTATGTTTGATGTAGGAGCTATGATTATGATTGATATAGGATTGGATACTATGGGATTGATGCAAGGGATATGATTATGATATGGAAAAAAATATTTGATCATGATTGGAGGACATATTGGATGGGATGTTTAGATAGGATGGGATGTTTTGATAGGATGGGATTGTGAAGTAAATCATTAAAGCTTGAGTGTGGGTGTAGTCCAAAGGCAAGCACCACCATGTAGTTGAAATCTTATTTTGATATAGACATATTGGGGATATTCCAAGGTTACTAAGAACATCAAGGCCTTTGTACCAATATGACATAGGACTGACTTGAAACAAACATGCAAGGATTGTCCCAAGATCACACATGAATACTAGAGGAATTAGAGTGGAAATGATACTGGGTATCCCACAAGGAAATGATATTTTCCAAATACACCATCTAACCACAAGTGATCACATATTTGGACTATGTAAAGGTCATATCCGACTAACTCACAAGCAAAAAAGAAGATGAAAAAAACCTAATGAAAACCTTGCTCTTGAATTGCTCCATTCACAACACACCATGACAAAAAATCATGTTGACCTTCAGGAGGGAATAACCCAAATATCTTGGAAATAACCTATACAAATAAAAATACATTAAAAAAAAACCAATATCAAAAGAAATAATAAATCCATGATAAAGTAACCATTTTCCAAAGAGATCAGGACAACTAGATACTAACAAGACAATGTTAAGGATGAGTAAGGATGCATCCTATAAGGACCTAGTGAAAGTATGTTTGGGATGAGGACAAAATTGACAACTGTACCTATCTATAGAAAGTGGACTAGCAACATGAGGTTTTGCTATAAGACTTAAAAAATGTACAAGAATGACTATACATTGGATGGATGACTCATAAACTTATGATAGAGTACAATTGTGGGTGTACATATAGTGGGGAAAAGATCAGGCTACAAAGATAGTATTGATGCATTATGTTTATTATTACATGGGCATGATACACAAAGTTTTTTATTGTTACAAAGGTATGGTACATAGAATACTGTTGTTGTTACAACTATATGATACATTAAATATTGTTCTTGTTATAAGCATGTGATACATAGACATGGTACAAAGGATAAACTACACCTAATATGATACATGTAGCAGGTGTGCATATGATAGAGAAAAGCTCAAGATATGAAGATAGCATCGATGCATTACGTCTATTGTTACATGGGTATAATACACAAAGGTTTTTTTTTTTACGAGGGTGTGATACATAGAATACTACTGTTGTTACAAGGATATGATACATAAGATACTACTATTATTACAGGTAGATGATACCTATGGTAGAGTACAAGGATAAAATACACCTAATATGATACATGTGGAAGGGTACAAGGATAAAATACACTTGATATGATACATGTGGTGGAGTATAAGGATAAAATACACCTGATATGATACATGTACTAAAGTATAAGGATGTAGTGCCTCTCATGTTTGCAGTCTGTACCTTGTCTATTTTTCTTTCGAGAGATACTTGATACTCTTTTGATATTTGTACCTTGAGATGACCTGAGGGTCGAATGTTATACTTTGATTTCCGTACCATAGATGCTTTGTTGCTATGTTGTTCAGTTTATCATATTTGCATGTTGATGTTATTTTGAGATGACAATAGATCTATGATAACTAATTATCTAGTGATATGATGTATTGGACCTATTTTTTGACTATGTTATGAGATGGATTCTATACTATGGTTATTTACTTCATTCTCGTCTTTTATGATTAATGCAAATGTGAGTGGTGTAAATGGATTAATGAGTTATTTAATGCTTTAATTGCTTTGGCTATTATATTATATGCAATTACACTTGATTGTGTGTTCTAGTGTGCAAGAATTACATCCCTGGCAGTGGCCTATGGAGTTAGTTATCCAGTTGTTCATATTTTGCCAATGTCACTCCTATATGGTCGACGTATCCTTATTTAGTTGTTTTATATTAAAACCTTTCAGTGATTAGTAAATCCAAACTCAGTTACATTATGTGATTAGACCAGTGAACATGTCTGTGCATTTAGAAGTTTGCATTTGTCGCGAAAGTGTTAAGTGTTTTTCTGTAATTTTGGGTTTTCAGGTTTTAATCTTTTGGATTTAATTTCTGGCAGCTTTGCTTTAGGTGAATTTCCATTACGGATAATAACCTATTTTTGTTTGGGTTGTTTTGGAGTTTAACTACTCCGGCTAGCTATTTTCCATTATCAGCTATTCACTCAAAATGAATAAATATTGGAAAAGTGAATTCATTATTCACTTCTCACATTTTCGAAAATTGAGTTTGGAGAGCAAATTTGGAAATCCTCTTATGAAGGATTATTGTTTTGCTCGTTGCGGGAGCTATGAGCGTGGGATCTTTGCAAGGTTTGTCTCGTTGGATTTTGCTCGAGGAGTTCTCGCTTTGCCGAAAGTTTCAGTAGTTTCGACGGAGTATTTATTTTATTCTACAGGTTTCAATTTCGGCCCTTTTTGCTATCAGGTAGAGCCTTCCCGTTTTAATGTTTTTTCTCTGTTTCTGCTTCCGTTTCTTGTAGCAATATGTTAGGAGGCTGTGAACTAGTGTTCCCCTCTATTTCTGTTTGTTAGTTCTGCCCGGTTGGTCGGGTATGAACGTTTTACCTATTTTTGAAATGGGGGTTTGGGTTTTTGGGCCGTTATGCTGGCCATTTTTGCATACGGTGTTCGTTTTCAATTATTTTTGGATTTTTGAGGTTTTTGAACCCAAAGGCCAAATGGGTTTTAATTTTGGAATTTTTCTAAAATTTGGGGTTTTTACCTTGTTTTGCGTGCCACCCTATTTTCTCGAGTTTTCTTGGCACATTGTGATTCGTGGACCTAGATGATCCATTTGGACACCAGTCAGAACACTTTTGCATCTTTTTTTGCATTGGGATGCGTGTAGCATCCGTCATCCCAATTATGTTTTCGGTCGATTGACTTTTGTTTGCATTCTCATCCTGTCCTTGTGTATGATCTCTATGATGGTGGTGCGCCACACACATGTATATTGTCGGGTGACCTGCGGGGCTCGATCTTCCGTGGTACTTTTGAAAGTTGTGATCATTGGGGTTGGGTTGGGAGTTTGCATGCCTTCGGGCACTCATCATTGGATGAGCATGGGTAGGGTAGGGTAGCATATGGAGGGGGCTTCTATCTTGTAACCTGGTGACTACTTCTCGATTGGCAGAGGAAGTTTTATATAAGTGATAATTAAATTAAAACTTTGGGTGGTAATAAATACAAGATAATTAAAATGTGTGGGTTGTGCGCCTTCCGTCGTGAAGAGTAGCTGCCCTAGGTTGTGCGCCTTCTCTTGAGAAGAGTAGCTGCCTATACTAGCTTGGACTTGTCGATGCCAAGCGACTCTCCATGATGCCAGTCCCTACATAGTAGCCCATTGAGGTGTCTGACTAGGACCTGTAGTTTATGCATTGTCTTTGTCTTGGATTCAGTCATCATACTGCTTGGCATGTGTGTTAGCCCTGGTTGTTGTTTTGTGTGTGTGTGGTTGGATCATTATCTCCATCAGCACGGTGGGTGTGGACCTACGGGTGCCACATGGTTGGGAGGCATAGCTACCTTCACCCCTGCTAGGGACCGGTCTACAGAGACAGTCTATTTTTTTGGTCTGATCGTTGTTGGATGTGTCACTTGGTACTTCGGTATACGGAGTATGCTTCTTGTGATTTATGCTCTCATTATGATGTTATCATGCTTAGATGATGTTAGTTTTAACGCTTTCCTCATTATGATGATTAACATGTAGTAGATGATGTTATCTGATTACAGGGTTATCTTATGTTACTACTAGCATGTTAGATTTTATTACTTATATTGTAGCACGTTTAGTAGTGATGTCCCTATCACGACAGCACCAATGATCTAATTGGTGGCTTGGGATGTTATGCGCGGGGGATGGCTAGGGCCCATGATGGTCCTATGACACCATTTTTGGTTGGGAGGAACCGCATACTTGGTTATTTTGCTCATTGCAATGTTATCTATATTATTGCGATGTTATTTCAGTTGTCGTGATGTTTCCTTTATGTACTTTCCCTTCTTTGTTTGATAGATGGTTAGATTTCATTTTTTGTATTTCTGTTACTCAATTCTAGTTTGAGTGCTCTGGCCTCGAGATGTGGATCTGGTACTCCCCAGTGTGGAGGTTCTTTTGTCATTTCTTTCCCGTTTTTGAGTTTCTGTAAGTGTTTTTATTTTCTATGGGCAACATTTGTTCAGCATTGTGTGACACTGATAAAGTATCGCACGCCCATAGAAATAATGTCACATGAAACTAAAAAGTGTCGCACGCATTACTAGAGAAGTGTCGTACGACACTGGAAGAGTGTCGCACGGCTTCATGAGAAATGTCACGCGATACTTTTCCAGTATCGCACGCCTTCTTGAGAAGTGTCACATGTAGTAAGGGAGAAGTGTTGCCCTCCTTTAGTAAAAAGTGTCGCACGCCTTTTGGTTAAAACCTGTGTGTGCCAATAGTGGGCACTTTTTGTAGTGATCCGATCATTTTGAGAGTTGATCTAGATACTCTTTTGGGTGTTCTTCAAGCCTATGTTGTTGCATTTTGAATTTAGGGGGTTTCTTTTGAAATTCAATTTTTTGGGTTTTTGTTGTTGTCCTTCGAGGTTTAAAATATATCGTTTAAGTATAAGTTGACGTATACCTAAGATATATTTTAATATATGTGACGATTCATTTGAGATGGGTTTCAGACCTCTACGAGCTAAGGTGTAGATTCTAAGAAAAATCAGGCCTTCAGAAATTCAGACTTAGCCTAATTTTAGGGCTTCAGGATTTCAGACTTAGCCAGTTTTCAAGAGTTAGCTTATGTCTTTCAACTTGGTAGGTCTTTGTGATATTTGTGGTTGTGTTTTGGTTGGTAGTGGCATTTGGAGATCCGTTGGTGCTTGGTTGTCTTTCAGTCTTCCATTGCGATCTTTTGGTTTGTGTAGGTTGTATCATGTGCACTTACACTTGTAAAAAAAAAATTGTTCTAGCTTGTTTTCATCCTTGTTTCCAAGGATCTTCGGGGGGGGCATTACAAAGGATAGGATACACCTGATATGAACATGTGGTAGAGTGCAAGGATAGGATAGATATATGAACTACAAATATAATACAAGATCTAAGTAGGGTCTTCAAACTAAGGGATACTAAAAGGAAATGTTGTGTGTTATTTGGGAATGTGAAGGTGAAAATATGGGGAACACCTTGGAAAATGGGAAGAAGAGAAATGGAGTGTGAAGGGGTGATGGGGGAGATGTATGCCATCAATAGATAATAAAAAGGCTAAGTACACCTAGCACCTAATTGCTAGGTTTTCACTATGGTACCTATCCAAGGCACTTGAATTTCCAATATTTCACCATTGGATGCTTATTTTTTTTTACCTTTTCTTTTTTTTCCATTTTTCTCCCTTAAAGGGGGTAAGATACATTGAGGATTTTTAGGCATAGAATTTCTTAAGGTGAATGATGTTGGTAGGATCATTCAAGACATCACCTTTAAGTGTGGATAGCTGATAGGCCCTTGAGCCAAAAGATGTTGTGACCATGGAAGGACTAAGAAATGTGGGCTTGAACTTGCCTTTCTTTTCTTAGTCAACTTGGACCTTCATGTTTTCTTTGAGGACCAAGTCTCCTTCTTGAAAGTAGCATGGATGGACCTTCCTATTGAAATTGCACTTGAGGAGATTCTGGTAGACCATGAGGTGGTCATAGGCATGTTGCTTTTTTCATTAAGATAAGCTAGGTAAGTTGAGCCACTCTATAATCCTCATCTAATATTTGGCCCCACAAAGAGATGTGAAAGGATGGGAGTTCAACCTCAGTGGGTAATACTACTTTAGCACCATAAACCAAGGAGTATGGGGTTGTGCCTATGGATGTATGGAATGAGGTGTGGTAGGCCCATAAGGTGAGGTTGATCTGAAAATGTCAATCACAATAGAAATCATTGAAAACTTTCTTTAGGATTTTGGGTAGGGTTTTATTAGTTTCCTCCACCTAACTATTACCTTGTGGGAAGTACGGGCTAGAAAAATAGTGATGGATATGAAGGGAAGTGCACACTTCCTCCATATTAAGATTTTCAAAATTGTCTCCATGATTAGTAAAAATGGTAGTAAGGATTTCAAAGTGACATATGATATGATATAGGATAAATTTGGACACTTGAACTCCTATGACAATGATTAGGGGGACTAATTCTACTCACTTAGTGAAATAATTAGTGGCAGTGATTATCCACTTGTGTCCTTCTGAAGAGAGAGGTGTGATAACACCAACAAGGTCAAACCCCCAATAGGAAAATAGTCATGGCAGTTCAATAGGCTATAGATATTGAGCTAGGACTCAAATTAGATTAGCATGTTATTGATAGGGTAGACAACATTTCACAAAGTCACATGCATCATGCTCTAAAGTAGGCCAATAATACCTAGCACAAAGGATTTTCTTAGCTAGAACTATCCCACTCATCTAAGCACCACAAACTCTGGCATGTACCTTGTTGAGAGCCATTATAGCCTCATTTTGGTCTAAACATCAAGAGAGAGTATCATGATAACCACAAAAATATAGATTTTGAGTGATGATAGTATAATGGAAGGCTCTACGAATAAGGTTCATATGATATGGGGAGATATAATAACATTTTGTAGGTAAGCATGAATTTTGTAGTACCATGGGTATTGAGGACCAACCAAGATACATACCTATGTTGATTCATCATTCTCATATGTAGGCTTGTGTAGCTACTTGACTAAGAATTCATACTATGTGGCCTCTCGCAATATCCCCAAAAGTGAACCAATAGTGGTCATGGCATCCGCTACCTTGTTTTGTAATCTAGGTATCTGTATGAACTAAATTTGTGTAAAATTTTCCTTCAACTGGTTGACCAAATCCTTGTAAGGTATTAGCTTATCATCCTTGGTCTAATATTCATTTAGAGCCTATTTGATAATAAGATGTGAATCTCTATAGACATGTAGCTTTATGATATTCCATTCAACTGTTATTTTTAGCCCTGCAATAAGGGCCTCATACTCTAAGATGTTGTTGGTACATTCAAATTTTAGTTTAAAGGATTTAAGAATGTAACCTCCCTAAGGTGTGACCAAGAGTATGTTGGTGCCAGAGCCATGGGATGTGTAAGATCCATCAAAGTATAATTTCTAGGAGGGTTGTTCATCTACTAAGTAGAGGTGCACATCTGAAAATTCCATAAAGAGGGGGTGATCTACAACCAAAGGTGCATCTACCAAGTGATCTTTTATAGCTTAGCCTTTGATGACCTTTTGGTCAACATATTGGATATCAAATTTTCTAAGAATCATGACCCATTTAGCTAAATTCCTTGTGAGCACCATACATGACAACATATATTTTAAAGGATCAATTTTGGATATGAGTTGCACAGTGTGGCTTAACATTTAATGCTACAACTTCTGAGTGGAAAATACCATAGCTAAGTAAGCCTTTTCCATTGGTGTATAATTTAGCTCATATCCCATGAGAGTATCACTAATGTAGTAAATATCCATTTCCTTGCCTACATCATCAAGTTGTGCTAGAAGAGCACCTAGTATTGTTGGGGTAGTTGTGATGTATAGTATGAGTGGACAGCCCACAACCAAAGGAATCAAAATAGGTGGATTAGCCAAGTATTACTTTATTAGTTCAAATTTGTGTTGTCAAATATTATCCCACCTAAAATTTTGATCCTTTTTGAGTAAATGTGCAAACGGTTGGCACTTGTCAGTGAGTTGGGAGATGAATCATCTGACTGATTGTAGCTTCCCTTGAAGAGAGAAAAGTTGTCTGAATGTCTAAGGAGGAGCCATATCCTTGATGGCCTTTACCTTCTTAGGATCAATCTTAATACCATGTCATAATACAATGAATTGTAGGAGCTTTCCCAAGGTGATGTTGAAGACACACTTCTTAGGGTTTAGCATGAGATGATACTTAGTCAATAGATCAAACACTTCCGTAAGATGAGATAAGTGATCAAGGGCATTAAGATATTTGAGTAAAATATCATCCACATAATCCTCAAGATTTTTATGCATGACATCATGGAGGATGACCATCATGGCACGTTGATATGTTGCTCTGACATTCTTTAACACAAATGGCATCATGTTATAATAGAATGTCCCCCAAGGGGTGGTGAATGTTGTCCTATGTTGGTATGCCTTTTCTATCTGAATTTAATTGTATCTATAGAAACAATCCATTAGTGATAAGAGCTTAGGGCTTGTAGTGAGATCAACAATCATTTTTATGTTTGGTAAAGGGAAATCATCTTTTAGGTAAGCCTTGTTGAGATCTCTGAAGTCGGTGCAAATTCTAATATCACCAGAAGGCTTTATGATAGGTACCATGTTGGAGATTCATTCTGAATAGTCAATTGGGCATATGATCTTTGACTTTAGTAATTTTTCTATTTCTACTTTAACTAATAAAGAAACTTTTGGGTGCATCTTACAAAGTTTTTTCTTGATAGGTTTGGCCTTTGGATTCGTGGCCAAATGGTGTACTACTAGCTTGGGGTCCAACCCTAGCATGTCATGATAGGACCATGCAAAGTGATCAAATTTTCATAGAGGACTTCAATGAGAAGTTTTTCCTCCTTGTGAGGTAGAGATGCCATGATAAATGTGATCTATGGTACCTCGGTCAGACTGATATTGATCGGTCTAGTTTCCTTTGTCAAGACTGATGATATGATAGGCCTATGATCCTATGGGCGACAGATGAAATCTTTGTCCTCAAGTGCCTCTAAGAGGTTTTCACCATTGGATATGTGCTTTATTTTCTTTTCATTTTTTGAATCATGCAATGGCACTCCAAAGGAGTTTTCACTAGAGGATGGTTTTGTTTTTCTTTTTTTCTTTTTTGTTTCATTTGTTGATTCAATTTTGTGAGTAGAGATTTCCTCCTCCCCAAAGTAACCTACTAGATCTAGTTTGTAGACATATGTTGATGGTGGTAGTGCCCATTTATGTGGTGTTTCTACCCCCATGAATCTAAAGAGTGCATGCTCTATATAGAATTCATCAACATGGACAACACTCAATTGGTCCCAATAAATGAGTTTTGGGTGAGCAAGTGGTAGGTCTATGAGATTTAGGGATAATTGGTAGAGCATAGAGGCTCTAAGCATAATTTTTTCATGGAAGATATCATCATAGGAGTTCTTTTATACCTCCTTAGGAATGTCTTTGACCTCATAGTACTCTTTTGGATGTTTGTGAAGGTATGGCCCTCTTTCATAGTGCCCCTAGTTATAGGGAGTTCATAGCCTAAGACTTTCTTTTTCTTTTCTTGGTATGCCTTTATAGGCTACCTAATTCCTAATTTCAAATGGCCTAGACCACCTTCTTGATAATCCCATTTCTCAATAGCAAGGTGATGTGACCATGGGTACTTTTGTTTAAGGTGATCAAGAAGTTCTTCAATTTTTGGAGGTGGCTCTTTCTATAGCCATGTACTAATGTCTAGAGTAGTTTCCTCTCCATAAAGGATACCCTTGGTAATAAATATGGTAGGGCCTAACAATTTGATTTGAGACATGGTATCTTACCTAGGCATTTGATGTGTCGGGCACCCTTGAGTATGTAGATCAAGTGGTAGAGTGCCAACAACAAAAGCATCTATGAGACTATATTCAAAGTAACCTTGGTAGTTAATCTTAACCATGGAAAGGGTAGAGGCTAAAATGGTATCTAGATTGTGGCAAGTGCTAGAGGAACTAGCCGTGGTGTGGCCAATTTCGATTCTAGGACAATAGTTAGTGTATGAAACTTTGATGGAATTGCAATAAGTAAATGGTTCAGGATCTACATGGATGGTTACCTCAGTGCCATTATGCAAAAATTTGACACATTAATGGTATGTGGATGGAATAGCTTTCATGGCATGAATCCATGGTTTTCCAAGGAGGATGTTGTATGGAAGGTTAAGATCAAGCACGTGCAAAACTATTCGTTGAGTGGCTAGATTGACTCATAGAGGTAGCAAGATGATTCCTTCAGTATTGTGCTCCAAGTTATCATATGCTTTGATCATAATTACCTCATTAAGAATATCTATCTTAGTGTATCCTACTTGTTTGATGAATTTAAAAGTACATATATTTAAAGCCTATCCATTATCTATCATGACCCATTTGACTACAAATTCAAAAACCATGACAGCTATGCAAAGTGGAAGTATATGATCAGGTTCAACTATTGGGATGTCAGAGGTCTTGAAGGAAAGAGAACATGATGTAGAAAGGTGGTCAACCAAGATGTGTGACTCATGGAGAGTAGTATCAAGGATCTCTTGATAAAGTTGGCTTGTTCATAAGAGATCTAGAATGTAAATCTGAGCTGACATGTTTCCAATGTATTCCAAGATATTATATTATGGTCCTAAAGGGGATGATCCTGATGAAGGTGCCCTTGATGGAGGTGGCCTTAATGGTGTAGATATAGATGGGCTAGCTATATTGAGTCAAGCTTGTTGAGTAGCAACTATACTTTGGGCATCTGGGCCTTTGATGTTTATAACATTGATAGATGGCTCAACTTGTGATATGTAGTTGATAAGGTTTTTGTAGTCCAATTATGTTTAGGTATACTTTTGAGACTTATCTCAGTTATCACCTTATTTATTTTAAGCATTGTTGGTTTTGTTGGTAGGAGTGTTTGTAGGTTCTTTTCTTGTGTTTGTGTTATGGGGAGGGAAAATATTTTGGTATATCAATAATCCTACATTAGGCGAGGCTTGTACCCCCACTATGATCTCTTTCTAATCGATAAGGTCTTGGACATAGTCCTTGAATTTCATGCACTTGAGGGTGGTATGCTCTTTGACATGATGGAATTTACAAAACTCGTTATACTCATACTAGGATGCTATAGAATGATTGGGTTCCAAGGGTTGTGTTTGTGGATGTTTAATAAGATTATCCTTGGCTAGTTTCTCAAAGATTTCATCAAGAGGATCTCCCAATGGGGTTAATACATGGGGTTGTCTCTGAACACATGGTTTAGGTCCAACTGAAAGTGTGATACCATTAGTCTAATTTTGTTGGCTAGGTATTTGGACATTGTGTGGGTTGTTTTGCATAGGAGGCTACTAATAGATTGGTAGTTGTTTTTGGTAAGGTTGTTGTTGACAAAATGTGGTAGGTATGTTAGCTATTGCCTCAATGATATGAACATGTTGGCTATCGATAATGTCATCCATAACTATGTTCTTGTTCCAATACTATGGTTTTTCATTGCTTGGGCCTTGGTCCTAGGTGTTTTCCTTGTAAATTTGATGACACCATCCTTGATGAGCCCCTAATCAAGTCCCATCTCCTTTTCCTTAATGTCCTTGGATGTTTTTAAATATTTCATAACCATGTGATGTGCAAGACTAGGATGTGCATTATTAATGAACATTTTGACAAAGTGATGTTCTAGGATGGTACAAAAGATCCTAGTTATGAGGGTTTGCCAATGTTGTAAGTATTCTACTAGGCTTTCTCCTCCCTTTTTCTTGGTATGAACTAGGTCTACTATAGATAACTCAGTCTTGACTAGATGAGAATATTGAGCCACAAAGGCTTCAAAAAGATTAGTGAAGGTCTTAATGGTACCCTATGGTATATGACAGAACCATTCAAGGGCAAGGCCCCCTAAGCTTGCATGAGGAACACATCATTATAGGCCACTTCTTGGCAATGCATATAAAATTCCTTGACGTATGTGATTGGACCACTTTTTCCTTTAAATTTATTGAACTTGGGGATCTGAAAATGTTTAGGAAAGGGGGTCATCATGATGGTTTTTTCAAACAGATATGGAAAATCATTTTTGAATTTAAAAGTTTTGGAGTTCATCCCATCTTTGAGGGCTTTGAGAGCATTCTTCATCTCTTTCGATTTAGAGATTACAGGAAAGGTAATAGGTGCCCTCGGTCCAAGTGCCCCCAGCATGGGATATGTAGTAAATGTTGATGGTTGACATGGGAAACCTTGATTTCCATAAGATGGAGGCTAAAAAATAGCTTGTACTACTAGTGGGATGGATGTTATGGGTTGTTGGAATGTAGTCTGTGCATACTGCTACATCTACTAGGTAGACTGTTGATGAGGAGTGTAAGTATGAGGTTGGTGTCATACTAGATAATTTTTTAGGGATGCTTGGGCATATTTTTGGTATGATGATTGTGCTGAAAATATGGTAGCGTCGACAATACCTAGGCCATGTTTTGGGAATGTATACCTTGCCCAATATAGGTTGGTTGTGCTCTTGCTTGAGAGAGCAACTAAGTATTAATAAGTGCTAGGTAATTGACATGAGGAAGAGTATTCACAACTAGGTATTGTGGTGAAGGGGTGACTTGGCTATTTCCTAAGGGTGGTATAGAGAAATAGTTGGTAATGGGTGGTAATGAATAGACTTGAGGAGTGAAGGATGAAATTGACTGGCGTATGGACATGAATACAGTGCTGAAGGGGAGGCTAGTAGGAAGTCATTGCATCATACTAAAACTCAAAGGCCTTAAAGGAAATGAGGTTGAGGTACTTTGGCTAGTGACACATGGATTGATAGTGATGTTGGGTGAGATGTAAGATGAAGTAGTTGACCCTAGTGGAGGCATTCTAGTAGTGAGTGGATTGCATGTGTTTTGAGATGGAAGGGAAAGTGCAATTTTTCTAAGTGTAAAAGGGGTATATTCTGAAGCAAGGAGATGGGTGGTGGAAGTAGATCAGATGATACACTTTTGGTTGGTTGGAATGTGGTATGTATTAAGGGTTGAGTGAGGATGGGATGGGTGTTTTTTGGAATGGAAGCAATGACCTGGGCTGAGGGGATATTCAAGTCTTTTAGTTGTCTATGTTGGTTGGTACCCACTTTTGGGTGAAAAGAAAGGATCAAGAGGGGTAGATGACCCTGTAGATGGTGGTTACCATCCAAAAAAAGGATTTGTAGGATCTATAATGTTGGTAGGTGGTGGGCGTCCAAACTCAAAGATGAAAACATTGTCCCTTAAGAAGTTTTCCATGATGGTTTCCTTATTTTGATCTATGATGGCATTAAGAATGGTTGCATGGCTAGGTTGGTTCATGAAAGAATCAATATCCATTGAAGAAATGATTTCTTTAGGGGTTTGTGGTGGTGGATTTGGTGATGTCATAGAAACTATGGGGTATGGTTGAGATCAAGCTATGCTACTACTATGAATAGGATCCATGTCCTTTTTTTTCTCTGTGTTCTTACCAAAACATGTGGTGGGTGGCATGAAAGGATAAATTTCCTAAGGGTGAAAAGAGAAAATGACAATGATAAGTGTGTGTGAAAACGTGATGTGCCTACATGCAACTAAGGTGGAGCAATTTCCTAATATTTAAAGAAGAGTGTTGAAAGTCTGTTTAATGATACCTTAGGAACCTAAATGATATGGTACTAAGTGAAGGAGATTGTTTTTCCCTTAAGTGTGATCTTGAAAATGTGATGGTGATATCAAAACCCTAAGGTAGCCTTATGCCCTTTTTTGGAAAATTAAAAGGGATCAAGTGTGTAACTCAACCTTTTGCTTAAGGTGATGTGGGACACAAGTGATAGCCTATCCTAGAAAATCCTTAGTTTTAAGGATAACTATGATGGTGAGATGGATTGAAACTTCTTTTAGGGAAACAAAGCTTAATGAAGTGATGCTAAATGTTTCTAAGTGATGAGTAAATAATGGAGGGTGCTAGGCTTGAAAGATATATTTGGAGGATTCTTGGAAAACTAAGGTTGATGCCAAAATGGGAGGAGATGATTCTATTTTAAATGCTTGAATGGGGTGGTGGTTCTATGTGAAAAACTAAACCTATGAGGAGATAAGTGCATAAGTGTGTGTGAAAAAAGAATGACCTAATCAAAGTAATAATAGGGTTGTTAATAAGGCTATGGTTGACACATCGTCAGAGAGTTAGGTTCTAAACTTTCTAATCCCACTTGATTTGTAATATAATGTTTGCACTATCTTTCTCAACTTGATCTAGTTTGGTGATCCTTGAGTTAGCGGTATAATTCTTATGTTCTACTTCTATTTCTTTCTAAACTGGTATTTGTGGAAGTTTAGCCTTCTTGAACTTGGTCTTGGTTTGGCCTGACATGAGATAGCTCTAAGCGATTTTCTCACAACTTAGGGATTTTATAGGTAGTGACTACTCTAAGTATACCTTTTAAACTTGGGTTGGAAACATAAATTAGTTGAGGAATAGCTAAGTTTCTAGAAATGGTAAAATAGTAGAGTGATGCAAACTAGGCTTAGGATATGTTGCAAATAAATTTCCCAACAATCCTTTTGAAAAAAGGTAAGCAGGACCTATTTTGAAGACCAATGTGTTGTTTTTTGGTCAAGGAGGATAGGTAATTTTGAAAGAGACAAATTTGGACCAAGGAGAAAAAAGTTTTTTCGTAATTGGATTTTTCTAATAGTTGTTTGTGAGATAATAAGGATAGTTTTGAAAAAGGTAAAGTTGAACTAGTGAGACAAAAGTTGTTGCAAATGGACTTGCTAACAACTATTTTTGAAATAACAAGGATGGAATTTTTTTGATGTGATGGATTATGAGAAAATAGTTTCTCAAAGGACAAAGCAACTCTCATAAAGACAAACAAGTGATCTCTTTAGCAAAAGGATTTGATAGTAACCATAGAAACTATTTATGTTTTTACAAACATTTTTCATGTGTCTTGAGAACAAATAAGATAATTCTAACACACTCTTTATCCCTAAGGTCAAATTTTGGTTGCAATATGCTATTCAATGGCCCACAACTTGATGTCATTTGATTCTAGTGCAACATGTCCCTCTAATCATAGAGGTGATTCAATGCAAGAGTTGATCAACAAATGATACATGTCAAAGAATCTTCAAGGCATGGCAAATAGAAGTTCCCCTTTTGTGAGAAAAATGACCCTTGGAGATGAAACTCAAGTGGCCTTATGCCTCTACTAGGGGAGCATAATGGTGAATAATCTTGAGGGATGTTCTTCCCTTATACCATGAATGAACATACCATGAGTAAAATCAAGAATGACTAAAATAGGGTTGTAAAAATTTCTATGGACTCTTGCAAAATGGTTGTTATGTATGTGATCCACTTAAGAATCTATTCTTGACATGCTAAAATCATGGGAAAGTTTTCCTACCTCAAGCTACCCCCAAAAACACACTGCCTGAACTTGGGTGATAGAGTGAGAAAGTTTACCTTTCCTCTCATTTATATACTAGCCTAATTTTTATCAATTTAAGCTTCTCACCAAAGGGAGCACACTTCCTAGAGGTGGATGAACTCGCTAGAAGCACTCCTAGGTTGTTGGGGATGATCTTGCTAAAAAAATTAGGTACATGTGTCTTTTACTTTAAGGTCTTAAGTTGCACAAAAGAGAGAAGACCAACATGTGCTAGAGGGCACAATCTCAAAACATGCAAGACACTTGATTCATTTCTATTTGGACATTTATATATCCTAACAGGCTAGTTTTTGAAGACACACATGATTTTAGTATTCAATTGTTTATTTCCAACTTCACAACGATGCTCAACAAAAGGAAATTGAGTCAAAAAAAGTAAAAAATGTGTGAAAGCTTTTCAAAAGGAGGGAATAAGAATGAGTTTATCCTTAAAGCATTCAAGATTTTATGAATTCATTTTAAGCATTGAGGTGTTTGCAAATAATGTTTGTTCACGCCATTAAATGAAGTGTTCATCTCATTGGTTTAATTTTTAATACTTGACATTCAAGAGTGGATTTTTTTAAATTATATTAAGATTTAGATATACATTCCACAAAAAAGTGAAAATTGTTCATTTTAAAGCATTTAAAGATGGATTCTCTAACAAGAATTTAACAAAACGTACAAAAACCTACAAAAACTTGTTAGCATTCCACTCCAATAGATACCTACAAAAAAAAAACTAAAGGTTTGGCAATGGTTGGTCAATCTAGTGAATCCATGGGTTTAAATAGTGATCCCATAGCAAGGGAACACAGCTAAAAGGTCGTAGGATTGAAGTGTAGAGAACTTGTGAAACCACAAAAAAAATGGGCCACAAGAAAAAGGTAATAGGGAGATCTCACAAAATCACGATCTTGTGAGTTTATGATGCAAGAGCATCTTGCATGGGAAAATTATTGAAAAAAAAAAGGGGGGAAAACAAAAAAAAAAAAAAAAAAAAATTGGACGAGAGAAAAAGTGACGAAAATTAGAGGAGAAATAATAAAAAAGGATAAAAAGGGAGAAAAGAAAGGAAAAGAGGATTTTTATTTTCGAGGTGCATAGGTGGCATAATAGAAAAAATAAATAAATAAATGGTTGTCATTCCATTTATCAAGGTGTGTGGGAAGAATTCTAGAAAGTTATGAATATTGTAGAAAGTTGTGGATATTGTAGAAGGTTATGGAAGTTGTAGAAGGTTGTGGATAAGTCATGTATTGGGTAGTAAGTGCCTATTTAAGCAAGGCATATGAGCATTTCTAATCAAGCTCGAGGAGTAGAAGCTCGAGAAGGAGAAGCTCAAGGAGTAGCTTGGAAAGTAGAAGCTTTGGAAAGAAAGCTTGGAAAGGTGAAAGTTGTGGTAGGTGAAGCTTGGAAAACTTGGAAGGCTTCAAGGTGTGAAAGAGAAAGAGGAAGTGAAGAGTGAGTTTTCCTGAGTCTGTGGACAGAGTGTCGAATGTGAGGTAGTTTACAACAGGATTGTGATGGAGTTGTGAGTGTGTAGACAGAGTGTTGAATGTGAGGCAGTTTACACTTGGATCTTGGATAAGGTTAGAGAAGAGCTAGTTGCTATGATTTAGAAACAAGGAGGTTTCTTGGTGGCTTGTGAGCACAAGTTGAGATCTTGGAGGTTTCTACCAAAGTGTGGATCTAGACTAGCTTGGGCTTGGATTGGATCTTGAGAGATCTTGGAGAAATGTTATTGTAATTGCTATTAGATTTTCAAGTATAATAAAATTGCTTGGGAAGTATTTTGTCATCTCTTTGTCTCCTTATTGTGGCATTTTTTATTATGAGTTGGTAGGGTGGTGTGGCCCTTCATCAAGTGGTATTAGAGCTTACCTTCGTCAGTTTATGTATATGCATTCCTACCAACCGATTTATCTATGGGTTTGGCAAAGGAGAGAAAAAGTGGGGTATAATGGTTGACTATATGGCTCAAGAATTTCCATAGGTTTTTAACAGTGATCCCACAAATAAAAATTGGCATTCTCATGGGAATAGGTTCAGTTGGAATGAGGGGGCATTTTTAATGGCACATGGTGAAGAATTTTGGGACAAAGAGTGATCTTGCATTAGTAGGCTCGGGTTCCCACAAGTTTAGGAGTGCGATCTCACAGTGTTGTGGGTTCACAATTTTGTGGTTGCAAGATCATGAGTAAAGGGTGCTAAAATGTTGGTGAAACTAGAATTTTATTTTATTGATGGGAGCAAGATTCTTGGTAAGGGACTTTAGTGCTTGCAAAAAATGTTAGAAAACCACCTACATGCACAAATAAACACACAACATCAGTTTGGTTAGTTCAAGAATCAACAAGCAAAAGTATGATTATAGTGACTCAAATGCGGGGTCCCACCAGGCATGCCAAAATGTATCATCAAATCTAGTAGTGTAATAAAGGAATACTAACTAATAACGAAAGCATATACAAAACTAAATAGTTAACACTTATGATAGGATGAGGTTATCACCAAAAGGAAGGCAAACCAAGAATGGTAAGCTCCTTGGGTATAACCTATAATGACGAAGCTATGTCCCTAATGGATAGTGGATGTATGCTCATGGTGTTCTCAAACTTCCAATAGGTGGGGGTTTTTACCAAGTGTGTAGATGGGTGAGGGTTTTGAAAATGGAGGTGTGGATTTATTTCAGCATGGTGATGATGTAAAATGGCTATAATGGAGTGGTTAGTGGAGCATTATAAGTTTGCATAAAAGTGGATTGATGGATTGTGACAGGGAAGGGCTTTATTTATAGGCTAAGGGGTAGAGAAATGGAGGGCCAGGTTACAAGGATGGAAGAATGGTGAGGGAGGGATAAGATGCTTTGAAAGGGAAGCACATGGAGTGTGCTTGTTTAGAGCTAATAGGTGAGTGACACTTGTCACAAGGATGATAAGTGTGAGGGGATGGGATAAGGGTTGGTCAAAGGGAGTAATGAGGGAGGATGAATGTGTAAGAGGGATGTAAGAATAATTGATGGCGTGTAAGAGCCATTAATGCTCTTGGATAGGGATGGAAGAGGATAAGGGAGACTTGTTGACTTTGGCTTGGTTTAGCAAGTCTTAACCCTTGCTTAAAGCCATGCACATGTTTAGGAGGGGGATTAGACTTAGCTTAGGAAGGGGGTTATGGGGCAAGTGGCTTAGCTTTAATGGGATGGGTTAGTTAGGTGGCTAAGTAAGGTTAGTATGGGTGAATGGGTTGGATTAGGGGTCGGGATAGGGTTTAGGGATGTTTTACAACTTTGGATAATTTATTAAATGATTTATTTAATAAAATTGGGGATATGGGATTAAATTAAATAGGTTTGAAGTTTTATTTAATATAATAGAGGAATGGGCACTTAATTGATAAATTGATTTTGGGTTATCATTTGAGTTTGTCAATTGGATTATAGTTAATCAATTAATTAATTAATGAGGGGATGAAAATTAATTAATTAAATAATAAATATTTAATCAATAATGTCCTAAGAGATGACTAAATATGATTACCCATTTGTGTAATCAGATTTAGGTGTCTATAGTATGTTGTGAGAGTACTGTTGGACAAAAAATTTAGCAATCTCATTAAATATTTTGATACTAGTAGGCAAGTGTGAAAACCACTACATAGCCTGACCACCTAGACTTCTTGGGTATAGATGTATACAATATGTCTAATTGTGCATAAATTCCATAGATAAGGCATTGAATTCTTGCAAATGATCTTGGGGATCAGTAGTTCCAAAGTATTTATCATACTTAGGTAACTCAACTCCTCTAAAAAAAGGAGGCATGTCTATACTCTTGTCAAAAGGAAATGGACAAAGAGTGTCTAAGGTGTATGTTTTTGTAGGTTTATCTTTATCATGCATCATTTGGGCTAACTATTCTTACATGATCTTTAGTTGTTTTTACAATTTGGAAGTTTCAATTTCCTCTTCAGGTGTAATCATAGTTTCAATGTTAAAGTGATAAGGTAGCTTGGCTCGCTCTTAAGCAAGTTTGATAAAGTATTTCTCTCTCTCTTCATTAAGCAAGATTTCTATGACCTTTTAGAAGTTTTTTGTCCTTACAAATTTTTTTGATATGTTTAGAGAGTATTTCTACCTCTTCTTCATTCTTATTAGTAAAGAGAGGTTCCTTATGTCATTCATTCCTATGTTGATCTTGGTCTCTAATATGTTCTCCATGTTCAATTTCTTGGTAAACCATTGTAGGAATATGATAAGTTTTAATTTGTTTTGGTTAGAAAGGTTGTATGAATAAGAATTCAGTTGTATTTTTTGGAGATGTATGACCTTTGCTAGTTTCAAGATCCTCTTGATACAAGGGGTGCCTAGTTTTTTGTAAGTTTATGAAGAATGTTCTTTGAACACAAGGTGATCTAACAAGTGAAGGAGATCATGAAGATTCCTCACTAGATGAACTAGACACAAACCATGTATAAACTAAAAAGAAACCTCTGCCATGATTACAACCTCTAGCTCTACCTCATCTAAGTCTAAGGGGATAAAAAATGTTTCTTCTTCTTGTTTCCATAGTCATAGACAAGGACAAAAAGTGAAATCCTAGACAAGGACCACACTAAAACATAGTCTCAAAAAAGCAAGATAAGATTGTTGTGTACTAAGGTACAAGTTGTCTAAGTAATGGCTAGAATAACCAAAGATTGTGACTATCATGACATGAAATATGACAAGGAGAAGATAGACAAGAGATGAGACTAGTTTGTGTGTAGGTCACAAGTTGTTAGCTAAGTAGGAAGCCATTATTTAATACTATTTATTGACAAAAATGTGGTAAAATGTTGCAATTATAGACTAGACTTAGAGTGCAAATAGCTCTAATAGAATAGTTTGATAGTTTTCAAGACAAAACCCCGTACAAAGATCCTCAAGAAATGGCACGAGGAAGTATAAAAAAGGATGCAAAGATTTAGAATAGAAATTTTGGACCAATTTTCTCATGTGAGGACATGCACAGAGCCATGCGAAGAGTTGACAAAAAAACAAAAGAACAAGATTCTAACATAAAAAGGTAGTTTTTGTAACATCTCATGTGGATATTTGGAGAGGACCATGCAAGGACTTGGACAAGGCTGCACAAAGAAATGTTGACTAAATAGGTTCTTGCACAAAAAATTTCAAAACTAAGCATGAGAAAGGGGGCCAAACTAACAACTAGCACAAAATTTTGAAGAGATTTTGGAAGTTTCAAATAGTTTTGGAAACTTTTTTGGTTGTTTAATTTTATAGATTTTAGATAGGTAGCAAGATGGTTTTCAAGTTTTGAATAGCATTGTGGTTTTCAAAAAGATAGTTTATTTTTAGGTAGACCCAGGAAGCAAGTAGTGGTCACAAACAATCCAATTGAGGATAAAGTGACTTGGAGGGATGGGGGAGTCTTGACCTTTAGTTTATTTGATATATTTAAACAAGTTTAAAGACTCAATAACAAACACACTTTATCCCTATAACCAAAAATAGTAGAGAGGGAAAAACCTTTGTTTCACAACATATGTGCATGCATTCACCTCACACGGCTATGTCACCCCACTAGAGGGCACCCATGTTTTTGTTGTATCCCAAGGGCTCAATAAAATTTACATTGAATGAGCACCCTTTTAGCAAGATTCAAGTATGTATACCACCTTCCAATGCCTAGGTACATGCCTATGGTGAGGATATATAGGAGAGATTCTTCCCCCTCCTTACACAAAGATTATGCTCCTTTTTGAAGGTGAACTAGGTAGCAAATAACTAAGAAGTTTTTACTTGGCTTCTATTCATATTAATCCCCAGTGGCTTCATAAGAGAAGTTAAGACTAGAAACCCACACCAACATGATAACATCTAAAAGTGCACACACTTGACTAAACGGGTTAGGGTTGGCATTGACTAGTGCAACAAATAGAGCCTCCTCTTGCTATGCAATATTAGGCCTTGAGAGGAAGAAATTAGCATGGCTTTGGAGTCTTTCTCTCTACAAAGCTTCTTTATTATAGTGAGTTGGAATCTTTGGGGAAGGAATGTTCTCACTTGGGTCATTCCTAGAGGTTGGATCACTTTGATAGGCCCTCTAAGGGTTGAATAGGACTGGTGGTTTGGATCTAAGGGTCCAATTTTTTTATTTCCCTCAAGGAGAAAGAGCATACTCCTCTACCTGATCACCTTGCCCAAACACACAAGACATGTTAATCACTGAGTTAGCTTAATCAATCCCAATTCATCCTTTATCAAGATTTTGATTCCCTAAAAGGAAATCATCATCCCTTCATAAAAAAGACTCATATAGGAGAACCACTAATTTTCTTTCCTCCCTTATGTACCATCTTTCAAAGGTTTCTAAGTTTCTAATTTACTCTTGGGCATCACTTCCAAGTAGTAAAGAGCATACTCCCCTATTCCTTTATCTTTCACCTTACAAAGTTCACAAGCCCTATTTAGACTATGTGTGAATAAGCAATAAAGAAGAGACATCATTTAACTAGGTTTGAAATAAGTCTTCAACATGTGATCTTTGATAAGCATCCTACAATCACATAGTTAGTACATGTTTCAAATGTTTTTAATAAGGTGTCTTCGTCAAGCATCTCGCAAACCACTATTAAGAAGCAAAAAAAACTAGAAATCTAAATGAAAATGCTTTAGAAAAACATTGTTAGTCAAACATAATGATAAACTAAATTCTAGAAAGTTGTATTTTCCATGTGCTATTGCAAAATTTTGCATGATATCATGCATAGGCCCATGTGAGAAAAAGATGTGCACTATGCAAGAAACCATGCATTTAGGCACTTTTATGCATGAGGAAGTGCAATGAAAGAAACAAAATATTTAGTTCTTCATGTGAAAATGAGATTTCTCTTGCAAAAATCTAGAATATTGTATATATAAACATAATAGAATCATTAAAAATGCAAAAAATAGAGTAAGATGAGGCCAAAAAACTTGATTTTGTGGCCCCATGGTTAGCACCAAGAATGTGTATGTGAAATGTAGGCCTATAATCCTTACATAAACTTCAATGTAGTCATTACCTGATAGATCAATCTGGAATAAACATTGAATTGTTCATCTGAGTAATCCAATAGTGTGACCTATTGCCTTCTAACTAGAAGGATTTTGCCTTTTCTCTTAGAATGAGAAGTGGGAAACCAAACCCCAAGTACAAAGGATTTATGTAGCTATATAAGAATGAAAATTACTCTAAATGAAATGTAAGTATTAATCTAATAATAAGAAAGAGCATTTAATGTATATGAATGCATTATATTAAGCTAAATGATATTATAATACTAAAAGATATGAAAGATATATGAGAAAAATAAGCATATATTCTAGCATAAGTTTGATGCAATAAAAAATTCAACCTCTATAATAAGGAATTGAAGGCCTCTTAAATAGAATTCCAAAATCAATCGACAAAAAAGATCAATTTGGATGGACGATCGAGATTGAAGGTGAGATTCAGTTGAGATGGAAACTTCCTTGTACAGGTGAAGTTAACTATTTCAGATCTGTGTGTGATGAAGAGTTAATTGAGTTTCACATGAGTGTGAGAACAAGTTAACTAAATTAATTCCAATTCAAGAGTTTACTTAGAGTTTCCATTTTAGAACTGAAGAGAAGATTTGGAGAGATTATTTAATTTAATAAAATGAGATATGATCTCATAAATGCATAAACTTTAATTAATTGAATAACTAAATTCAATAATTAAAATGTGGACATTATCAAATTAAATATGTTTAATTCATTTTTACATTAGCTAAAGAAGTTAATTAATTTAATTAAAGTATGAACTCTTATAATTAATTTAAATTTAATCAATAGGTTTAATGTAGCTAATTTGAGTCAATACTTAGGAATTAAATAAGGAGTGTTACCAATGTAGATTAGGTTTTTTTGTACATTTGACTCTTAGGTCAAGTAGCAAGTCTCAAAATTAGAATTGCCTAGTAAAATAGGACTTAGGATTGATTGAATAGATTAGAATTGGTTATCATGGCAATGTGCCAATTTTGGGGTATTACATTAGCCACATCACATCTTTTTGTCACATGTCAAAATAAAACCCTCTTTTTGCAAACAAGTCCCTAGTGTGGTCTTCAAATCCCTTCCTTTTAAAATATTTTATTCTTAGCATGAACCTCAAGTTGAATATGAACTCTAAACACAATGTGTTCAAAGGTTCATAGTTCATTGCTTCATGGGTACAAAGTATCACTTCAGTCTAGGCTTAAGTTGAATTGTATCATCAAAAAATTTTGCTCATTGTTGAAGTTGAACATTGAACACACTTTATGTTCAAGTTCAATACTTCACTCAATAGAGTTTTGTCTTGTTATGAGCATCATTTCCAAAGTTTTAAGGCCCACAAACTTGAACATTGAACTGTTACTAAGTAGTTCAATCATTCATAGTTCAGGGGTCAAGAGGTTCTTGGTGATGGAGACACATATCCAAGAAAGTTTTGATATGAAGGGTTTTCTTTCTTTCTTTCTTTCTGAGGCTTGTGGGAAAGACACACATTTATTAATTATGATGAAGTATGTTTCGATATGTGAAAAATTGAAGGAACAATTAATGATGGAAACTAACTTATCTTTTCAATTATACTCTTAGCATCCTCCCTCCAAGTTGTATGCCTTAAAAGACTCATTTATTTTCATTTTACTTTAGACGTTTAAGGTAAAAAATTATGTTTTGTCTAAAAATACAAAGAGATAGTGGTAGGCCACATTAGCAAGAATTCTTATACAATCAACATGGTGAGTCCTCCATTTTCCTTTTGCTAATTGTTGTTTCTTTTCTACAAATTAATTACTTATATATGTAATTTCTTTTGGTCTTTTCACTACTTGTTGTTTGTGAATCCCAAAATCCTTCATGGATTCTTTTCACCCCAAATTACCTAAGAAAGAAAAACCATTGGCCATAAGTAGTTTTCTACTTGAAATTGAAGATACATTCATGGCTAATGAGGACATTGGCAAGTTAGTGGCTAGATTCTCCAATACAAAACCTAGGTCAATATCTAAAAAGGTCTCAAGTTGTGGGTTGTTGGAATCCTCTGGCTTTCTCGATGCTATCCCTTGCTTATAATTGGTTCTAGTGTGTCATGATAGTTATGATGTTACTGAAAGGTGTATTAGCACATATAGTGGTGAAGCCTTGGTATATGTGAATAGAGTTGTTGTTATGGACACATTGAGGATTCCCCTACATGAGATTTATGAAGATTAGACCATCAACTCTTCCTATGCACAATTCAATACTAATTCCAATGAATATAATAACGTAATTTCCAAGAGTTGGTTACTCAAGCCTAAAAGAGTGGTTCCCATCTCCCATGTCTTTTGACTAGATAACACATGATCCCTAAAAGTAAATATATCATAACACTACTAAACAAAGTAAAAGGGAACTCCCATGCCATCCATTAGGAAAATTGGATGTACTTTCATCCAAACTATTCTAGGAAAGGATAAGATTATTGATTTATCTAACATTATAGCAACATGATTGCAAGAGGAGCTTTCTCAAGTATCTAAAACCTATGGTTTTTTGTGTCATAATATATGTTTTGCATTCTAGCCTATGGAAGAGAATGGAAAGGCTTACCTTACTAGATGTTGAACAAGGGCATGCCCATTTATGAATACTACCCCTTAGTATAGAAGGATAAAAAAATGGAAGGTTTTAAGAGAGTTCAAGACACCTTTTTGGAGAAATTAGTATTCAAACTCCAGGAGAAGGAAAATAGGAGACTATCAAAAAAGGAAACTCAACTAGTCAACATTTTTGGTAGTTTCTTTATCCAATTTTAGAATTTCACTTACTTGAGGATTGGAGGATAGGAAGGGAAACATTTAATATTTCCCTAGCATTGTATTGATCATTATTTGTTAATTGAAGTATGTAGGGAACTAGCAGAGGTTGAGAGAAATCACAAAGCCTAGAAAGGCTCTAGTTATACATTTCTAGTAGAAATTGGACATTATAGATGTAAGTCTTTTCAAGACACCCTAAGTCTAAGGGTAGAGGTTAAAACTATGAACCTCTCATTTTATACCCCTCATTCCAATTTTGATAGTTAGGAATTTGCATCAAAGTATTTTGAGATTCATACATCTTTCTCCCATGTTCCTCAAATTAAACACTATTATGAAGATTGCCAAGATGATTATGAAATCAAGAAAGTATTGTGGTCAAGGCTTACTTTAAAGGAAATCAAGATGTTTACTCTATCAATTGACATCTTAGCAGTTCTTAAAGAAGTTGACAAAGATGTAGTTGATTTGGTGTATAATTAGTAGATTGAAGCATACTTATTGTCTATTGTCAATTGGTCAACTTTAGAAGAAGATAACTTACAAGCCATAACCCTGCCTATGATAACCAAAATTGAATGATGGATCACAAGCAAAAGACAACCCTCACTGAGTACCCTTAATGTTCAAGACACACTTGCTATCCCTGGTTCAACTCATCATATTGAAGACTCTAATGAAATTTTTCACTCCCACATTACAGGTTTTCCAAAGTAGAACATTAAACCTAAACTAATTGTTCAAAGTTTAGTTCAAATCCCCCCTTTGGTCAAGTGGACCCATTCACATAGTAGGAAGAAGTTGAGTTAGTACAACTCCATCAAGGAAGCTTGCACAAATCCAATTGAAATAGATCCAAGGAACTCTATAGTTGAGAGCTCGAGTAACTCAATGGATCAAGGAAGTAAGAAATCTATTGAAGGAAATAATATTTTGAGTTCAATGGAACTTATCACTTCTTTTTCATTTGAAACACTGCCTCCAAAGGATAGCTCTTTTGTTCCTAATTGGATTGATTTACCAGTAGGGATGAAAAGAAGTCTAGTTCCTAAACCTCTCCCAGTTGAAGATATGGTGATCAAATGCAGGGAAAAACCCCTAAAAAAACAAAGCCAAAGGTTGAAACTGTGCTAGACATTGATGAAAAAATTGGACATTGGGTAGAAGATTTTCTAAATCCTCTAATTGATAAGAGTTTAGATGAGAAACTTTCTCAAGATTATGTCATGGAAAAGACCACCCTTCATCCTATCTCTAGGTCTACAAATATGAAGATATGGAGTGTTGGTAATTCCAAGATCTCTCATCATATATGGAAAGAAAAAATAGATAAGCAAGAACTCAAGCAATCCTTGTACAAAATGGTAGAATATATTAATGAACATCACCATCTAGATACAAAAACCCAACCAAACGTAATTTATGAAATTGATGTTACTTCTCCCACAAACAAGGGCTTCATTTGATAGGTAAAAAGGGATAGGTTAGTCACTCATTCTAATGATGAATGGTTGAACACAATGAATACTCAGGCAAATAGTTATTTCTCCCATTTCACCAACACCAATGCCAAAGCAGAAAAGTTGATGATCACTTTGGAATCTGAGATGAATGTGTAGGAGTGAAAAAAGGTAAAATAGGATGAATAAATGATCAAAATCTAAGAGGTTTAGAATATGAAGTGCATTTATTTCTGGCTAAGAAACCTTGAGCCAATGCTAGCATGAATTTCTTGTCCATGGCTTGAGCTAACCTTGAATCGAGGAACATCATGATTGAATAGTCTTTGGATGAATGTGCTGAGTTACAAAAGGAAAATGTATTAATGTGAAGATCATGGAAAATACTACACACAAAGAAGTTGAATCAGCTTTTCTTTTCAAAATAGGGGCATTAAAATAGTCAAAATAAATTACTACCAAAGATCTCACCATTGTCACCTAGGTTGATTCTATGATGATCTTTTGTGTTGATTACCTCAAAACATAAGATGATAAGTTGGAACACATCAACAAAATTATGATGATGTGGAAGTTGTACATGCCTAGAGTAAGTTAGAGTCCCTTAGCAAAATGAACTAATTAACTTCCTAATCATTCACAAAGCATGGAAAGAAGATAGCGGCAGTTTTCCTATAACCCAAGAAAAAAAAAATTATGCTACCAATCTTGATAGCAAGTAGTTAGGGATCTATGGGCCATGAGCCTTGGTGATTTTATTTTATTTTTAATGTTTTCTTAAGACTTAGTTTACTTGATAGTTAGTAACTCCTTAAGGAGTTAGTTTCTAAAACTGATTGGGAAGCCCTACATGGCTATCTTACTTATTTTTGGTTTAATCCCTAGGGTTGACTCTATAAATGCAAAAGTACTAATAATAGTTCCTTTTTTATACAATAAAAATAACTTTTTGTGGTATTTTGACAATGAATTAATGACAAATTGTGCTTAATTGTATGGTTATTCTCTAGTTATCACTCATATGATCATATGGTTATTTGAATTGGTTGTTATTTCATGTGGAATCCAATCTCACTGTATTGGCTTATTTTCATTAATTTTTTGAAGTAGTGCATCTATTTATCTTTACAATTTGGTAGGCCTAATTAGAAATTAGAATAGAATTTTGATTTATGTTGTGTGGAATAAGTTGTGGAATAATTATCCTTTGAATCCATAGCATTCTTTTGTGTTTATAAGAGGATGTTTTTACTTCCTTACATTCTTTAGGTTAAAAGAACCATTTCTCAAAATTATTTCATAATAAATGTTTTTCATGATTAATCTTTTAGAAATGGAGTTGTGCATTTAAGTAGAGTCAGTCTTTTGTTTTCTTCTTGAAGTGATAAAAAGACTCAGTTGTGGCAAGTTAGTTTTTTATTTGTTGTAATAGATAACAACTCTCAAGAGGGAAAAATTGTTTGCTAACAATTTTTGGAAACTCCATTGGGGATTTACTTTTAAAAAGAATATAATAATCTTACCCAATCAAGACATCATTTCTATTCTCCAACCATGCCTAGGCTTTCACATTACCCAAGAAGATATCATCTCTAACCTAAATGTGTTGGCCTAGAATAGCAGAACTAGTATTGAACAATACCTATGGGTTAGTCAAGTCCTTGAGGATGAAGAAGAATGTGTTGAACTAATATGAGGTGTGCCCATAGCTCAAGAAGTAGTAGTGGTAGAAAGATTAGTTGAAAAACTAGAAGTAAATAAGAACAATCTAGTTCAAAGACCAAACCTTTGAATTTTAATTCAAACTAGTTGTTTGGGAGTAAGTATACTCATGGTGATAAATATAAAGGTTCCATAGATGAATATTATGAGTTTGTAAAATAGCAAAAAATTTCCCCTAACCTCACCTATAGAAGGAAAATAATAATCAAGTGTAGGAATAGACCACCTTCCCCTAAAAGGCTCACTCTAGTTACCACAATCCTAAAATCTTTAGTACTACCTAGAACCCTAATCCCAACACATTTCAATGCACAACCAATCAACTTCATACTACCAAACATCGTTGCAAACCATTGGTGTTCCCAAGTAGGACCTTTTTCCCTAGAACCTAATCCAAATCCTCTTCCAAAGGGAGCCAGGGATATCCTTCCAAATTTCAATGGTGATAGGAAGAAATCAATTGATGAACACTTGAATGCATTTAACACTGTCTATGGGGTACTTGTAGTTTCTACTAAAAATTTAACACTCAGGTTGTTTGTTCAAACCTTGATCAAAGCTATTGTTGATTGGTTTCATCATCTTCCTAATGGAACCATTACTGACTAGCCCATTATGAGGATTTCCTTTGAGGCAAGATTTAAGGTTGTTGATGTTAAGCATACTTCTTTGTTGCAATTTTCATGACTCAAGAAAGAGGTCCATGAGACCATGTGTGATTTCATAAAAAAGTTCAACAAGATCTTACACAAAATCCCTACTACAAAAAGGCCTAATACAAAAAATAGGAAAGGCTTCTTTGTTAATTCCATGTCACCTAGCATAATCTTCCATCTAGTGCATGACAAAGTAGCAGACATTGACCCAACACAAAGACTAGCTATTGAGTTAGAGGATGATCTCCTTGCCATAGGAAAATAGAGAAGAAATATACAAAATATAAATTTGTAGGCATCCACTTCTAGTTCAATAGAACCTCTAGTTCAAAGGTTGTTGAATGATGTCTCAAAGATGAAAAGAAAATTTTTAGGAAAAGGGGCACCATATCATGATATCCCTAGGATATACCAACACCTTAGGGTGGGAGGAAGATAACCCAATGTACTACCAAGTAATTAGAAGTTGGCTATTGAAGGTCCCTCAGCCAAGAGAACAAATACGTGTATCTTCCATCTTATAGATGAACATGATGGAATTTCTTTTCTGGAAATGATATGTTATCAACAATTGCAAGCCAATAAGGAAACCATAGAAGAGGTACCCATAGATGAAGATTCTTCAAGAGCCCCTAGAAACTCTATAATTTATTTCATTGAGCATGAATCTAACTTAGAACAAGGTGGTGACATTTATTCTACTATTGAAGATCCTTCATGCAAGGTGCTCACTAGAAGCAATTGCAATGACAAGTCCCCTATTGTTTAATCCTCCTCGATGCCTTTAGGAAAGTGGCATGAACAAATAGGACAACAAAAAGAAGAGTTGAAGTTTCAAAATAATATTTTTTAAGAGGTAAAGTTATTTAAATGGCCTGACTCTAAACCTGCATTTGACATTATTAAATTTTGTAAGTCTACAAAGATTCAACTCTCTCCTTTTGATTATTTGAAATCTAATCCCAATGAGCTAGATAGATTTATTGACTATGTTAAAGGTTTTTTTCCTTCTAGTTTGGCTCAATAGAGCAACTTAGTGGTAATTGTCAGGGTACCCATTGAACCCATAGAGGAACCTAACATAGAGAAGTTGTCCATACATATTGAAACAACACAACCTTCTCAATAGTTGAAAATGCTAACCTATTTTATGTATCTATGTTTATCCATGGTCATAGATTAAGAAATTATATTATTGACTCTAAAGCTTTTGGTAACATAATGCTAGCTATAGTAGCCAAAGCCCTAGATTTACCCTTGACCAAAATATTTGGTAAATGTTATGCTATGGATTCAAAGAAAGTCCCCTTAGTGGTTCATATTAAAGATTCTCAAGTTTCCTTAGCCAAATTCCTTGACAAAAGAGTCAAACTAACTATTCTAGTTATTAACATCCTAAATAGCTATGGGATTCTTTTGAGAAAGACATTTTTTAAATATTTGGGTGGGGAAGTTAAATTAGATTGGTCTTAGGCCACTATACCTATTGGAAACAAAAAGGTTATTCATAAGCCAGAAAACAAAGCCAAATACACATTTTTTTCATCTAAAGATCCCAGGTCACATATCCTATATAATGAAACTAATTTTAATAATTATCTTGTGCTCCATGAAGAAGACATTGTAGGACCAAAAGTGATAGATGAAGAAATATAGATGTTAGAATCTGATGGAATTTGTGCCTCAATTGGTTCTCAAGTAAGATTTGTTCTCTCATTATGCCCTCTGGCAAGATCATTCAAAAGGATTTTAAGCTTGACTTTAAAAATATGAAAAAAATTTTTGAGTATGAGGCCCTACTTTTGGGTATTGAAGAATCCAAGAGGAGAGGGGTTAAAATACTAAAGGCTAAGGGAGATACTAAAATAGTTTTCAAGAAAGTTTGAGACTTCTTTTTTGTAAAGAATGTGAGGTTTAAACATTATAGAAATGAGGTGTGGAATGAGCTAGAAGGTTTTGAATCCTTCTCTATAGAATCCATTCCTAGGGAGTACAATGTTAGAATGGATGCATTGGCTTGTTTAGCTTCTCAAAGGATTCTGCATCCTAATTTTTTTGGCAATGTGTATACCATTGAATTAATCCATCACCCTAGTGTACCAGACACTATGACCTCTTGACAATTTTTTGACAATAAATTACATATTAATGCATTTCTCCAAGGATCTATTTAGTTCCAATCTTTTTATCCTAACAGTTTATGTCATGAATGCAAGAAAACCTCTTTAGAAGCAAGGGAGGGTCATGATGATGATATTGTTCAATATAAAGGAAATAAAATTCTATGAGGATTGGTAACCTTGGAATCATTATTTGATAGGAAGGACTATTGTTTTAGTAAGGATGCCAACATAAAGGAGGAACTTTTAGGGGAATGTGAGAAGGTCAATATTGGTACTGAAGATAATCCCAAGCTAGTTAATTTAGATAAGTGTTGTAATGAGTTTAAGAAAGGAAAATTCTTAAAATTTCTTAGAGATTTTGGAGATGTATTTGTATGGTCTTATAAAGACTTGAAAGACTTTCAAAAAGGAAAGTTTAAACATAAGATTCCTTTGAAGCTAGGAGCAACTCCTTTTTTCCAAAAATTGAGGAACTATAATCCTAGGGTAGCAGGTGCCATTTTCAAGGAAGTGGATAATATGTTGAAAGAATGAATCTTATACCCAATTCATCACTCCACATGGGTAGCCAATATAGTCCTTTTCTAAAAGAAAAGTGGGCAAATTAGAATTTGTGTAGATTTTAAGAACTTGAACCAAGCTAGCTTAAAAGATAAATTTTCCTTACCAGATATGGATTACATTTTGTTGATTCTACCAAGTTTATAGATGATGTCCATGATTGATGGATTATTTGGATATAATCAAATCAGTGTGCTCTAGAAGATTGGCACAAAACTACCTTCACTACTCTGTAGGTTACGTTTGCCTATAGTAGAGTGTCATTTCATATTATCAACATGGGCTCCATGTTATAAAGGGCTATAAACTCATCTTTTGGACATCTATTGGACAAGATAATTATCATATACCTATATGATATGATAGTTTTTTGAAGGAGGAGGAATAAGCATCAACATGACTCAAGGCTAGTTCTTTAGAGATGTAGAGAACATGGTGTCTCCTATAATTTTAAGAAATCTATGTTCTTTGTAACTAAAGGGAAGCCTCTAGGAAACCTTGTGTCAAAGAATTGAATTATGATAAATCATGAATGAGTTCAAGTGACCCAAATATTATGTCTACCTTCTAATCACAGTGTCATACGCTCTTTCTTTGGCCAAATCAACTTCTTAATAAGGTTTGGGCCTAACCTTTCTCAAGCTACCAAGCCTATTACAAATTTTCCTAGTGAAAAGATAACTTTTAAATGGAGTGATGAAGCCCAAAAATATTTTGACCAAGTGAAGGTTTACATTGTGAATGCTCTATTTCTTGCTCACCCTAATTACAAGAAAGATTTTATCATGCACAATTATGCTAGTGAGCATACCATGTTCCTCGTCCTCTTCCAAACCAATGAAAATGGTTCTAAATTTTTTATATCTTTCATGAGTGTCCCTTTGAAGAATCATGAATTAAGATACTCACAAAGAAACAAGCCTTTTCAATGGTAAAGGAATTAAAGCACATTCAATATTATATCCTACACTCTCACTCCATAGTCTTTTTTCTAAGCATATATCTAAAAAGTATTCTCACTCAATAGGGAGTTATTGTGAACAAAAGAGTAGCTTGGGTTTCAAAGGTTCAATAATTTTATTTAGAAATCAAGCCAATAAAATTGGTGAAAGGGAAAAATTTATGCGAATTGATGGTTGAATATGTGGGAAGAGCTAAAGAAGTGGAAACATTGGCAGTATTTGTAGGCCTAAAAGATAGTTAGCTCTCAAACATTTCCTATTACCTCACCTATGGAAAATGTCCTAAGCATTTAACTAGTAAAGTGGAAAGGAATTTGAGGTTAAAATCTTCCAAATATGTGATTGCTAATCATGTTCTTTATAAGAAGGGTCTAAATGGTATATTCCTGAGGTGTGTAGATAAGAACCAAAAAGATAAACCTCTTCATTCCTTCCATGATAAAGCCAGTGGTGGTCACTTCTCCTCTACCATCACGACTTTTAAGATACTAAGAAGTGGGTATTACTAGCCTAGAATGTTTATAGATGCTTATAAATGTGTAGGCAAGTGTGAAAAGTGCAAGTTATTTTTTGGAAAACTTAAATTAGCATCTCTCCCATTAAGACATGTTGTTATAGAGGAACCTTTCAAACAATGGGGTTTAGATTTTGTAGGACCTTCAACTCAACTTCTAGTGCAAGGCATACTCATATCCTGACTACCACTAGCTATTTTACCAAATGGGTCAAGGAAGCACCTATCAAAAAGACTATTTTAGAGGTAGTGAGGAAGTTTCTGATGGAAAATATCTTGGTTAGGTTTGGAGTCCCAAGGGAATTGTAGCTTTTTTGTTATGATAATGGAATCTATCTTTCTCATTCTTCTAATTATTTTCCACAAGGAAATAGATAGCTTGAGTCCTCAAATAAGAACCTGGTCTCTATTATCAAAAAGTTGGTGAGTGAAAATGCTAAAGACTAGCACAAGAATCTCTATGAAGCATTGTGGGCAGACCACACAACCCATTAAAGAGTAATAGATATTACCCCTTTTGAATTAGTGTATGGGATTAAGGCTTAGATATATCTCCCTCTTGAACTAGTAGCTATCAAACTTCAGAAGGTCATTGAAGATGAAGTATTTTGTGGTGCTTTAGAAAAGTGGATTTTCTATCTCATGAAGATTGATGAAGATAGAGAAAAGGTGGTCAACCATATAACTTCCCATCAAGCACAGGGTAAAGAAATCTTCGATCATAAAGTGAGGCCCCAAAAATTCATAGAAGATGACAAAGTGTTGTTATGGGATAAAAGAAGAGAACCTACAAGGTCACATGTTATGTTTGATTCACTCTGGAAAGGTCCTTTTGAGATCAACCAAATTATGGGAGCTAAGGTATTTGGATGGATTTGAAATGCCCCCATTATATAATGGGTAGGATTAAAATCTTTATTTAATTTAGTGGTACTATATGTATATAGCTTTTTGTTGCGTCTTAGCTTAGTCATTCCTTGCCTTTATGTTGTAGCTTACTTTTAGTCTAGTCATTAGTCTTATTGTGAAACTATAGATGTATGAATTCATTTTTAGTTCTTTACACTTTGAATCCCCATATAGAGCTAGTTGTTGTATATGTATTAGCCATATCACATTTTTTTTCATGTGTCAAAATAAAACCCTCTTTTTGTAAGCAAGTCTCCAACATGAACCTAGAAGTCAAGTTGTTCATTAGTTCAAAGTCTTTAGACACCTTCTTTTTAAAATATTTTATTTTTTGCATGAACCTCATATTGAACATGAACTTTGAACACAATGTGTTGAGAGGTTCATAGTTCATTGGTTTATGGGTACAAAGTATCAAGTTAGTCTAGGCTTAAGTTAAGTTATCAATAATTTGAAATTACCACTAATTGTTGAAGTTGAACTTTGAACACTTTATGGTCAAGTTCAATAGTTCACTTGATAGATTTTCTCTTGTTATGAGAATCATTTCAAACATTTTAAGGCCCTCAAACAAAAACATTGAATTTTTACTAAGTATTTCAATTATTCATAGTTCAAGGGTCAAGAGGTTCTTGGTGGCAGAGACATGTGTCCAAGAAAGTGGTGGTATGGAAGATTTATTTTCTTTCTTTCTTAGCCTCATGGAAATGATGCATATTTATTGGTAATTTATGGTATTGATGATGACGTATGTTTTGGTATGTGCAAAATTGAAGGAATGATTAATGATGGAAAGTAACTTGTCTTTTCTATTATGATTTTTGCATCTACATGATTTTCCCTCTAGCTTGCATGCCTTAAAAGAATCTTTTCTTTTCATATTCCCTTGGTTGTTTAAGGTAAAATTTTATGTTTTGTCTTGAGATACAAGCAAATAGCGGTAGGCCACATTAGCAACAATTTTTATACAACCAACATGGTGAGTCCTCCATTTTCCTTTTGTTGGTTATTGTTTCTTTTCTATAGATTTATTACTCACCTATGTATTTTCTTTTGGTCTTTTTCTGTTTGTTAATCGTCAATCCCAAAATCCTTCATGGTTTCCTTTCACCCAAAATTATTTGAGAAAGAAAAACCATCAGCCATAAGTAGTTTTCTACCCAAAATTGAAGATATCTTCTTGGCTAATGAGGACATTGGCAAGTTAGTGTCTAGATTCTCCAATGCAAAACCTAGATCAATATCTAAAAAGGTTTCATGTAGTCATTTTTTGCAAATCTCTAGCTTTCTTGATGTTATGCCCTACCAAAAACTAGTTGTAGCATGTTGTGGTAGGTATGATTTTGATGAAAGCTATATCTCCACATACAGTAGTGAAGTCTTGGTATATGTGAATAAGGTTGCTATTATAGGTGTGTTGAGGATTCTCCTACCTAATATTTATGAAGATTACACCATAAACTCCTCCTATGACCAATTTACTACCAATGACAATAAATACAATAATGTAATTTCCAAGGATTGGTTACTCAATCCTAAAAGAGGTGGTTCCCATCTTCCATGTCCTTTGATCAAGGAATACATGATCCCTCAAATTAAAGGTATCATAACCCTATTGAAAAAAGTCAAAGAGAACTCTCATGCCTTCCATTGGGAAAGTTGGATGTACTTTTTCATCCAAACAATTCTAAGAAAGGAAAATTTTATTGATTGGGTTGACATTATAGCAACATGATTGCAAGAGGAGCTTTCTCAATTATTAGCAACCTCTAGTTTTTATATGTCTTCATATATGTTTTACATGCTAGCCTATGGAAGAGAATGGAAAGGCTTACCTAACCAAGTTTGGAACTAGGACATGCTCATTTATGAATACTACCCCTTATTATAGAAGGATAAAAACTTAGAAGGTTTTAAGAGAGTTCAAGACACCTTTTCTGCCAAACTAGTGTTTGAACTCTAGGGGGAGGAAAATAGGAGGTTATTAGAAAAGGAAACTAAGATGATCAACATTTTTGGTAGTTTCCTTATCTAGTTTCACAAGTTTACTTAGTTGATGATTGGAGGATATGAAGGGAAACCTTTAAGATTTCCCTAGCATTATCTTGATTGTTATGTGTTAATTGAAGTATGCAAGAAACTAGTAGATTTGAGAGAAATTGCAAAGCCCAAAAAGGCTCTAGTTACAACTTTCCAATATAAATTCAACATTATACATGAAAGTCTTTTCAAGTCACCCTGAGCTTGAGGGTAGAGGTTAAAAATATTAACCTCTCATTTTATACCCTTCGTTTAAATTTTGATAGTCAAGAATTTGCATCAAATTATTTTGAGATGCATGCATCTTTCTCCCATGTTCCTCAAATTGAAGACTATTGGGTAGATTACCAAGATGATTATGAAGTCAAGAAAAGATTGTGGTCAAGGATTACTTTAAAGGAAATCAAGGCTTTTAATCTACCACTTGACATCTTAGGAGTACTTGAAGAAGTTGATAAAGAGGTAGTTGATTTAGTATATATTGAATAGATTGAAGCATACTCCCTATCTATTGTTGATTGGTCAAGTTCAAAAGAAGATGACTTACAAGCTAGAACCCTACCTATACTAACCAAATCTAAACAATCGCTCACAAGAAAAAAATAGCCCTCACCAAGTACCCTTAATGTTCAAGACACATCTACCTACCCTAGTTCAACTCATCATGTTGAAGACACTAATGAAATTGTTGACTCTCAAACTATAGGTTTACTAAATTAGAGCATTGAACCTAAACTAATTATTCAAATTTTAGATCAAATCCCCCCTCTATTCAAGTGGACCTATTCTCATAGCAAAAAGAATTTGATTAAGCAGAGATCCATCAAGGAAGCTTTCACAAAGTCAATTGAAATAGATCCAAGGCACTCTTTGGTTGAGAGATTGAGCAACAGAATGGTTCAAATAAGTAAGAAAATGGTTGAAAGTGCTAATACTTTGAGTTCAATGATGCTTAACACTTCTTCCACATTTCAAACACCTCATCCAAAGGATAGCTCTTCAATTCCTAATTGGTTTAATTTATTAGTGGGGATGAAAAGAATTCTAGTTCCTAAAACTCTCCCAATTGAAGACATGGTGAGAAAATTATTGGGAAAAACCCCTAAAACCAAGAAGCCAAAGATTAAAACTATACTAGACATTGATGAAAAGACTAGACATTGGGTAGTAGATGTTCTAAAGCTGGCAACTAATAAGAGTTTAGATGAGATACTTCCTCAAGATCATGCCATAGAAAAAACCACATTTGGTCCCACCTCTAGGTCTATAGGTATGAAGATATGGAGTGTTGGTAATTCTAGGATCTCTCATTGTATATGGAAATACAAAAGGGATAAGCAAGAAATCAAGGAATCCTTGCACAAAATGGCAGAATATATTCATGAACTTCAGAATCTAGACATGATGATCTTTTGTGTTGATCACCTAGAAATGCAAGATAAGAAGTTGGAACATGTCAACATAATTATAATGATGTGGAAGTTGCACATGGAGCAACTCAAAATTCCTCAGCAAAATGAACTAATCAACTTCCTAGTTGTTCACAAAGTATGGAAAGAAGTTATCAATAGTTTTCCTATAATCCAGGAATAGAATGTTGATGTTAGAAATCTTGTGGGAAATTAGTTAGTGATCTAGGGGTCATGAGCCTTAGTGGTTTTATTTCCTTTTTTATTAATATTTTCTTAGTACTTGGTTTACTTGAAAATTAGTAACTCATCAAGGAGTTAGTTTATAAAACTGATTCAAAACCCCTACATGGCTATATTACTTGTTTTGGGTTAGATCCCTAGGGTTGACTCTTATCTGAACATAGAAGTATTGATAATAGTTCCTTTTTTATATAGTAATAATCATTTTTGTGGCATTTTGATAGTGAATTAATGACAAATAGTGTTTGATTGTATGGTTATTCTCTGGTTATCACTAATATGATTATATGGTTGTTTGAATTGGCTTTTATTTTATGTGGAATCAAATCTCACCATGGTGAATTATTTTCATTAATTTTTTGAAGTAGTACATCTATTTATCTTTACATTTTAGTAGGTTTGATCATAAATTAGAATGGTATTTCAATTTATGTCATGTGGCATAAGTTGTGGAATAATTATCCTTTGAATCTAGTGCATTATTTTGTGTTTGTAAGAGTATGATTTTACTTCCTTATTTTCTTTCAACTTAAAAGAATCATTATTCAAAATTATTTCATAATAAATTATTATCATGATTAATCTTTTAGAAAGGGGGTTGTGCCTTTAAACAGAGAGAGTCTTTTGTTTTCTTCTTGAAGTGATAGCAAGACTCGGTTGTGGAAATTTAGTTTTTCATTTTTTGTAAGAGCTAACAACGCTTAAGAGGGAAAATTATTTTCTAACACTCAAAAAATTATTGAGATTGAGAAAATTGACATCTTTTTCAATGCACTTGTGCCCAAGCTATACTATGATCTTAGGAAGCAACTATTTACCTCATTTAGTGACATGGTTGAAAGTGTCTATTGCATTGAGGATCTTGTTGTAAAAAAGGGTGGAATTATTGTCAACAAGGAAAAAATGGAAATGGTAATGGTAAAGATAAGGGTAAACCTTGGAATAAAAAAAAGTATTAGTCAATGATTTAGTTTTTGACACTCCTAAGACTAAGGAATCAAATTTTGACTTATCCAATTCCACATATGCTACTAAAAAACAAGAGACCTCAAAGACACAATATTTAAACAAATCTAAGAGGCCCTCTAAACCAAGATGCACCTACACACCAATGGTCAAATCATATGAAGTGGTCTTGAAAACTTTTCTTACCAATGAGATCATCATGATACCTAATAATTCCTACCCTATGACCCACCTATGAAAGCTTATTGGTGGAGAGATGATCAATATTGCAATTACCATAGGAATAAGGGTCACACCATTGAAAATTTCTATAAGCTCAAAGATGTTATTCAAGATCTCATTGATGAAGGAAAAGTCTCCATGGATGGTTTAGTTAAGAATTCTGACCATAAGCCATTTAAACAACCATTCCCTAAATATGAACAAAAAGAGACATCCAAAGCCAAAAAAAAGGGTAATGACACCAAGATTAGCTATGCATATGCCAACATGGATAATGTGATCAATATGGTTGATCCCATTAGTGAAAGAATCTATGTGAATTGCCCTAAATTTGATGAGGAACCCAATCATGACATTGACAATGAGAAACCTAAGGTGGTCTTGAGAAAACACACTCCTCATGAAAACTTCAAATAAATTGCACCTAGGTTATCCCTTAGTGTGGTAGATTCCTCCTCTTTTCATGGTGAGACCTTGAATGTTTTCACTACGGGGAAATCTAAGGTATTTCACAAAGTGGCTAATGATCCCAAGAATGCCTCATCTTCCAAACAGGTGGCTCCACCTACTATATCTAGTTATAACCTTGTAATTTAGTTGTAGTGGCCTCCCACTCAAATCTATATTTTTGAGTTGCTAGAGTTGTCTTATTTGCACAAGAAGATCCTAGAAAAAGAAAATACACACTACTAATGTTCCCATAGATATTTATGTTGAATGATTCCAAGCTATGGTTAACCACATTTCCTCACCTCACTATCTTACATTTTCTGAAGAAAATGACAAATCTATTAATCATCTCCATAATCTTGCTCTCTACATTGAAGTATAGATCTATCATAGTTGAGTCCAAAGTGTCATGGTAGCAATGGTGTTGGGTTAAATATTATCTCCTTTAGCATAATTCAACAACTAGGAATGTTAGAATTTGTAATTATCCCTAGAAAGAATATCATTATCAAAGCATATAACGAGATTGAATAGCTTTCCAAAGGTCTAATTGTCCTTCCTATCCATGTGGGTCTTATTGAGAAAGACATGGTTTTCCAAGTATTAGACATCCAACTTGCATAAAATATTTTGTTGGTTAGACCCTAGATCCATGAAATAAAATTTGTGTCATCAACATATCCTTAATGTATCAAATTTCCATTCAATGGTACATAAATAGTGATCCTTGGAGACAATTTTATGTCTATAAACATGCTTATGGCTACAGAATTGCTAGTGTTTGATAATCAACCTTCTAGTGATATTATACTAGCTCTTATAGAATACAAAAAGAAGCTGAAATAATGAGTATTGGGATGGGGGAGTACACCTTAGACTCCATTGTAGTGTTACCTATTTCTCCATGGTCCTATGGGAAACCCTTTGAAAAGATTAAGTCTTTGGCTTCTTCTATGAATATTTTTGGCATGTTTATTCAATCCTTGACTACTTTAGAAGCTGGAAAAGGGGATCAATCTATTAGAAGTTGGATTTATAGAGAGGAAGAGGATAATAACAAAGTCATCTTAACTACCCCCATCTCTCCTAAGAGATATGGGAAAGGCTACTAATTCATAGAAAAAAATGGGTTATCGAGGTCAAGGACCTTTGAATAATAATAATAATGCTCTTGTAGAACCCTTAAGTTACACCAAGGGATAAAAAAAGAAATGATACCAAATGGATCTCAAAAATTGTCCCTATTTCTAAACATGACAAATCTACTTGGGTGTGTACTAATTTCTGAGACCTTAATAAAGCTTACCCAAAGAATGATTTTCCAATACCAAAAATAGCTCTGATAGTAGACACAAATGTGGGCTATGAAATACATTCTCTCATGGATTTCTTCTTAGGTTATAATCAAATAAATATAGCTCTTAAGGATTAAGAGAAAATGGCTTTTACATGTGCATTGGGAACCTTTTGCTGGAGTATCATGCCTTTTGGTCTCAAAAATGTTGGAGCTACATACCAAAGGGCCATGACCACTTTCATGATATGATGCATAAAAATATGAAATATTATGTTGATCATAACCTCACAATATCTATATAATGAAGCACTCACTAGTCTAACCTAAGTTTAATACTAGACCACATGGAATAGTTTTGACTTAGACTTAATCCCAAAAAGTTTTTTTTTTGTATCACATCTAAAAAATTGTTAGGGTACATAATCTCAACTAAGGGGATAGAAGTCGATCCAAAAAAGGTGAAAGAAATTATTGAGATGCCACCTCCCATGAATATTAATCAACTAAGGAGTCTACAAGGATGCCTTAAATCCATCAAGAGGTTCATCACTTAATTAGTTGATGGATCACAACAATTTAACAAAAATATACATTAAAGGTCAAAACGTATATGAAATGAAGGGTGTGAGAAAATATTGACTCAAATAAAAGAGTATCTATCACAGTCACCTATCCTCATGCCTCTAATTCAAGGGAAGCCATTAATTCTCTACATCTTAGGCACTACAAATTCCCTAAGAGCTCTCTTAGCACAACATGATGAAAATGGGAAAGAAAGATCCATATAATACATAAATCATACATTGGTCTCTTATGAGCTTAATTATAATAGAATTGAGAAATCTTTTCTAGCTATAGTATTTGCATCACAAAAACTTTGCCATTACATGCTTGCACATACCATGTAGTTTGTTGCTAAAATTGATCTTTTCAAATATGATGATTATTTCTTAATTTAACATTAAATATATTGAATGTAAGACCATTAAAGGATAGGCTATTTCTTATCAACTAACTAAATTCCGCATCATAGATAGTGCTACTATGTAGATTGACTTCCCATATACATCTATCATGTATGTTATAGAAAGAACATGGAAGATAGTTTTCAATGGGTCATATACTCAAAATGGTGTGGCTATTAGAATTATATTTGTCACACCTCATGGCTACACCATCCCAAAATCTTACAAACTATTATTCCCATGCACAAATAATATAGCTAAATATGAAGTTCTTCTTAATGGAATAAAGCTAGCTCTTGAATAGAGAATAAAAGAGCTACATATCTATGGAAATTCCCAATTTGTCATTAATCAAGTGAACATTAAGTACCAAACTAAAGATGACAAGATAATACCTTATAAGAAATTGATTGATGCCTTGAAGGATTACTTTACATTTTTTACCTTCCAAAAAATTCCTAAAATAGAAAACAAGGTTGTTAATGCTATGGAAACTGTGGCACCAATCTTGCAACTACAAGAGCATGAATCTTGGTTTGAGCTCCTGGTGAAAGAATTGTGTCATCTCATCTATGATTCCCATGATGACCAAGTAATTTTTACTCTTTTCAATCATGCCTCCTTCTACTACTCTACCATTTTCTCCTATTTTTTAGACCAAATCATTCCTAGAAAACCTATGTGCAATGAAAAACACCAACTTATTTACAATGTCTCTCACTACACTCTCATCTCTAGTGACTTGTATAGAAATAGATTAGATGGAAGCACTCCTTAGGTTTCTAGAGATAGTTGACTTTGAAAAAGCATAAACCAAAGTCCACAATAGCATTTGTGGGTCACATTCTAATGGCCTTACACTTTCTCAAAAATTTGTTAGGATAGGGTACTATTGGTCAACTAGGAGAGCTGATGTCACTTAGAAGTGTCAATTTCATGGAAACTTAATTTATGCTCATGAGCATGAACTCATTCCTTCTATCACACACTAGCCTTTCCAACAATGGGCCTTTAATTTGGTTGGTAAGATCTATCCAATTTCATGTAGTGGCCACAAGTTCATCATAATAGCTATTGAGTATTTCACTAAGTAGGTTGAGGTTGTTCCACTTTCTATGGCTACAAGAAAACATGTATTCCTATTTATAATAAATCACATTATTTTCCACTATGGTATTCCTTCTTCCATAGTCACTAATAATGTGGGGCAATTTAGAAATAAGGACCTAAGGCTACTTTGCCAAAAGTTTAAAATCAAGCAACATTGGTCCTCCATATACTATCCCCAAGGGAATGGCCAAGTCAATGCCTCAAACAAAACACTGCTAAATATTTTACATAGGATAGTTCACAAGTTAGGAAGGGACTAGTAATTATAGATTAATTTGGCACTATGGGCATATAGAACCACCATATGGACTCCACTAGGGCTATGCCCTTTTCAATAGTCTATGTTTTTGATGCTATCATCCCACTATAAGTTGATATTCCCTATGTTTGAGTCTCTTTACATAGATTAATCACTGATGAGGACCATTGGGCTATGAGGATTGACAAGCTTGAAGCTCTAGATGAATGTTGAAAGGCATCTTTTGATGACATATGAGCTTATTAGAAGAGGATGTCAACTAGCTATAATAAGAAATTCCATCCTCATGAATTCTAAGTGGGTGACCTTATTCTTAGAGAGAACCCAAAGAATCAACAAAACAAAGAACAAAGGGTAAGTTCAAGCTTAATAGGTTGGGTCCCTATGCTATCGTTGCTACTTTGATCTTATGCATATCATCTTTCTACACCTAAGGAAGAACAATTCCTTGAGCCAACCAACATTCTCCAAGTGATGTCCCCATTTTGACATGTAATTCAAATAGGTATTATATATAAAGTAATACTAATAATTAAAATAATGATATTATAATAATATTATATTAAAATAATATTCAGTAATACTATTATAATCATATAATATTTTATAAATCATGTTAGGTTTATAAATACAATATTATATTATAATTAGATAATAATATCATATTATGTATAACGTATTATAATATAATCAATGAAATAATAATAATCTAATATAATGATATTATGATGATTAAGATATATTTCAATGTAATAATACTATAATAATCTTGTATTATAATGTATAGTTGATATATTATTAAATTAATATATGTTATAATATAATTGTTAATATAATATATTAACTAAGCTAATTAATATAAATATATTATTAATATAATATGAAAAGATGTGGCTCTTACCATTAACATGTATATATATGAGGAATAATATCATTGAAAGGGGATCATTAGAAAAAAAATATTATAAAACTCTTACGAATAGAAGTCAAATAAATAATATTCCCAAACAGGACATTACAAGTGGTATCAGAGTAGTGTATTCTGCCAACCTATGTGGATTATTTTTAAAACTTTCTTATCAGAACTGATTAGAAGCATATTTTGCAGAGTTATATGGTAGAGAAGAAGGATGATGGGAGAAATGATCCAAATAAAAAACCAAGAACAAGTCAATTTTACAGTAATTTCATAAGGGGTTGGATCTGGATGTTGGTGGCCTAGATGTAATTACAAAATTTATTATATGGACATTGACATTTGGAGGTGCTCAAAAGGGGAAAATTGTTGCTTAGGACCCACTCTCCTTACTATAGAAGCAAATCTACAATAGTTGGGGGATGTTATCTCTTTCTTCTTACTTCTACAATAATCAAGGCCTTCGCTAAATTGAATTGGGTGGGCATGAACTAATCTTAAATGTGGGGTTTATCTTGGCATGGGGATCTTGAGATCAGTGGAGATTGCATTTGATGGAATTTGATGCTTGGGTATGCAGTCGTTCTTAATGTTTTGATCGTTGCATAAACTCATTTTGTAATTGATGTTTTGAGGGTTGTCCAAACCTCAATTTTAACTTTCAAGGAATTGGCAGGTAATGAAATTGGTGCTAGAGGATTGCATTGTCTAGATTTTTATGCTCGAGATTGCTTTATAATAAACTTTGGTATTCAAATATTTCCAAACAATGAATTTTGATGTTTGAGGGCTGTCTAGTTTGAATTTTGATGATTGAAGGTTGTCCAATAATGAACTTTGATGATTGAGGGTTGTCCATGGATTTTGATTATTAGGAAGCACAGAAGAGTGTGCTTTGATGTTTGGGAATCACCCATAATTGGAACTAGAGATTCAAGGACCGCCCTAAATACTTTTGATGTTTAAGAGAACCCAAATGAGAATAAGCTAATTTAGGGTAATGGAAAGAAGAAATGATGCCACATTCAATAGTTTGCATGGAAGAAACATAAAATAATGTCAAAAAGCACACAGAAGATGTTCAGGTATTAGGATGGACATAAATGAGTAAACAATGATTTCCAAAACAAAGGCAGAAAATTATGAAAGGTGGAACCCACTTTATGCCAAAAGGCAGAGACATGAGTGCCTACTATCTATGTACTATGAAACCACATGGAAAAAGATTATGATGTAAAGAAAGATAAAAAACATAAGGATGGGAAAAGTAGATATAAAATCATATTTTAATATAATAGATGTTATTCAATTGACTCATGAATATGAGGATGTAAGCAGATGACCAAGGTGGAGGTGATTACAATGAGTGTAAATAGACATATAAAGTCAAGGGAAATATGGAGAAAAATAAGAGGAAAATACTAAAATGAGTCTAGAACAAGAGGTCTAAACATAATCTTGAATACATCCAAGAGAGTAATGAAGATGCAAAGGACCAACAAGAACAAGATGAGCCACAAAATTAGTGATGATTCAATAAGAAAAGGGTAAACTTCAAAAAAAAAGGTAAACTTTTTATGAATTTGTATATACAATTTATGTATGCATTTTGTAAAAGAAAGAAAAAATTATAAAAATTAGTGAATCAAATTACCTCCTAAGTAGACCACCTTGATGGATGTCAAAGGCTACCATCAAGGCCAAGAGGGCCAAAGTTCCGCTCTTGGGCTTAGGTAGGATATTTAATAAGAATAAGATTACCTTATAAGTAGAACACCTTCATGGATGTCAAAAGGCTGTCATCAAGGTCAAGAGGGCCAAAGTTCCACTCTTGGGCTTAGGTAGGAAGAACAAGATTGCCTCCTAAGTAGACCACCTTGATGGATGTCAAAGGTTTCCATCAAGGCCAAGAGGGCCAAAGTTCCACTCTTGGGCTTAGGTAGGAAGAATAAGATTACCATCTAAGTAGAACACCTTGATGGATGTCAAAGGCTACCATCAAGGCCAAGAGGGCCAAAGTTTCACTCTTGGGCTTAGATTGGTTAAGTTAAGATTTGACATCATGTCAACTTAATTCAATTAAGAATCTACCAAGTAGACCACCTTTATGGATGTCAAAGGCTATTATCAAGGCCAAAAGGGCCAAAGTTTCTCTCTTGGACTTGGTAGGAAATTAGTTTAGAACTAATTTATCATGACTAATCTTTTCTTTGAAGCCATTATATGCATGCTACTAATTGTTTGTGCTTGTAGGACCCATGATCAAAAAGAATACTAGGGTAGTATATTTTATGAATCATTCCCTTTATTCTACTTCATTGTAAAAAATTATAAAGAATGTATGATGTGTCTACATCATGTTTGATTCATGTCTTAATCTATCTACACCGCATTTTGTTCGTTTCTTCAATGAAATACTAATAATCTAATATAATGATATTATGATGACTAAGATATATTTCAATGTAATAATACTATATTAATCCTTTATTATAATGTATAGTTGATATATTATTAAATTAATATATATTATAATATAATTGTTAATATAATATATTAACTAAGTTAATTAATATAATTATTATTAATATAATATGAAAAGATGTGGCTCTTAACATTAACATGTATATATATGAGGAATAATAACATTGAAAGGGGATCATGAGATAAAAATATTATAAAACTCTTACGAATAGAATTCAAATAAATAATGTTCCCAAACAAGACATTACACTCCATTTGAAGAAGTTCTATGCCTAAGGCTCTTATTTCTCATCTATGTGTACATATTCTATGATCCTAATAAAATACAAAAAAATCATATGTGATGATGAAAAAATCCTTAAAAAATGATCATCTTAGTGAAAACCTAGCAATAGGCACTTTGATGTATCACCAAAAAATTCAAAAAAATTGAAAAAATCAAAAAATTCAACTTTTTAATATAAAAAGTCCAAAAAAAATTGTCAAGTGGTGAAAACTTGAAAATAAGCACTACTTTAGACCTTTGCACCTATATCTATCAGTCTTGCTTTGCTCTAATTCACTTCATTCTTACTTTACCTCACCTAGCTTGGAATTGACTCTTTTCTAGCTCTAGTAGGCACAATTGTTTAGCTTATTAGGGTCTACTTGTGCATTGGTGCTTCTTGGGAAACTTGTCTAAACAATATTTTTCACCACTCCCCTTAACATCATGTGTTTCTCAACACTTTTTTGGATACCTTAGTTATAATCTAGAATGCTATGATATTTCTTAATATTAAATACAAATCCTAAGGAGATGGTCATGTGACTTACACACACACACTTGAATATTAAACTTGTTGAGAGTTTATTGACTTTGTTTTCTTTGTGTGTTGTCTATGAAAATTTCTTTGCTAAGTGTTCCCTCCCTAATATTCTCTTGAGGATGTCATGGACTAGAAGACTAGGGATATGGGGCATGTTTTAGTTTTCTTCTTCTTGCAGGTATACTTTGTTAATCTAAAGTGTCATGAGCATTTATGCTTGTCCTACTTGACATTTTGGGTCTACAATGTATCATCCTTGTCTATCTTTGCAAGACTGCACTCAAGATTTATCCTAGTGCCTATGCCTTAATACAGGTGTAATATTTTTGTATCAAACTTAGGGAACCTTAGTGTATTTCTTATCTTGACCTACATTTCTTTGATGCTTAGGTTAGGTTCCCACATAAATATCCAATATATACCATATCCATATCCTTGTAGTTATACTAGTGATGATTGTATGATCTTTCGATGTCCCTAAACAATACTCGATGATGAAAATTTGAGTCTAAATTATGTTTCCCTTAAAATACACCTTTTTGCATTTTAGTTTTCATTTTAGGGTTCATTTTAGTTTATCTTTTACATCTTTTGTGTTGAGAGAGTTCTCTTTTCATCTTTCACAGACATGTCAGCTAATTGCATTCACCTTCTCTTGCTTCCTCTCACTCACATCTTTCACTTCTTATCAATCATATCAACTTAATGTTTTTATTCCTATCATCACATAGGATTAATATCATCATCTTATCTAATCTATCCAAGTACTACATTTTAAAATCACAAGTCTATATCATAACATGAGAGCTAAAAACATGTATGAGAGAGATACATCCATGAGCATATAAACATAAAACATGAGTGTATATAGAAACATTACATAGAAACTTAAGTACTAAAATATCAATAAAGCATCCATCACATGAGCAAGAAAAGACACAAGTGCACAAAGTCATCAATTGAATCAAGTATCTCATATATATATATGAAATACAATATGGGATCCAAAATCTAGATAGCTATCTCAAACTATACATCAAAAGTGCTAGAAGGGCATTAAAAAATTGATCTTAGCCTATACCTATGACTAATTTCCTCCCTCACACATGGGAGAAAACTTTGGTGGGGGAACTTGTGTCCTATTTGATGGTTGTACCACCCCTCTGATCTTTTAGTCCTCTCATAATAGTATGGTAATCCTTTCCCTAGAGGCACTATGACTCTATAAGTTGCATAGTATTAGGTAGCCCTTACACCATGTCACTCAGACTCTCATCTAGTTGCATCTCACTCTTGTCTCAACTCCTCACTTTGTGTCATTCATCCATGAGCTATTAATCTTAGAATGCTATTTTTATTTATGCCTACTAAAGCTCTCTCTCCAAAGTCCTGATCTATTGATCTTTCAAATCATCCCCTCCTCTAACTAGGGTAGGGGGTTCTTGCCTCTCCTTTTGTCTCAATTGATTTCTCTCCACTCAAGGTCATCTCACTAGTCTTTTCTATCTCTCCTCCTCCTCCTCCCTCTCCTCCTCATCCTCCATGTCCTCTTATCTCTGCCTAACATTGTGCTTGAGTCTTGCTACTTGATACACCTATGACATTTCTACCCGTCTCCCTCCTCTACACACCCTCCTATATACCCCCCCTTGGCAATGCATCTAGAACTCTAAACCTAGGGAATGGGTACCTATGCCTTTGTTATGAATAAGCACAATCTACTCCTACATCTCTAACACCTAGGAGGTAACCCCAGCTCTCCCACTATAACCTTGATGTCTCCTTCATCACTGAAAAAAGTCTATCATAGAGAGCCATTTGAGGATCTCCTCCACCATGAGGTGGTCATCTTTGTCAATGCCACCTATTACCATGCCCAAAATTAGGACAAAAATACACCAATTTTTTTAAGGGGTAAAAACAACTAAGTCAAACACATACTAATATTGAATTCACTACGGAAGATGATGACTATGTAACATTGAGCTGAAGGCTTGAGGTAGCATGGTAGGGATACTAGAGTTTCTAGGGTTCTTTGATGCACATTCACCTTTTGATTAAAATTACCATTGGTTGATGAGGTCTATGCAATATGCAATACATTTCATTTTCTAAGTTTGAAACATACTAGTGCATTCATTGAAATCCCTTACTACATAACATGTCAAAGTCATTTGTAATAATATTTGTATAGGTTGATATGGTTTTATTGAGTTAATAAAGGAAACATAACATATAGTCTAAGAATAACTAAACTTCCTATTTCATAATCAAGTTGGATCTAATAAGATTATTGTTTAATGGATCAGGACCATAGAGGTTATCAATTTCTTAAATTTAAAACATAATTTAAATTAGAAAGCCTTATCCAAATTCAACCTATAATTAAATGTTTTCATTAGTCAACCTAGGCATAAATAAATTGCCATAATATAATATAAAACCATATCCTACCTTAAGCCCCTATTGAAAACACTTTATCAAGATCATAATTTATCAATATCACACTAGTCTTGCTAGTCTCTCCTCCTCCTCCTCCCTCTCCTCCTCATCCTCCACCTCCACCATATATTCCTAACTTTGTGCTTGAGTCTTGCTACCTAATACACCTATGGATTTTCTACCCCTCTCCCTCCTTCACACACCCCCCTATTTGGCCCCCATTGGCAATGTATCTAGCACTATAAACCTAGGGAATGGGTACCTATTCCTCTCTTGCACATTAGCACAATCTAATCCTACATCTTTAACATCTAGGAGTTATCCCCATCTCTCCCACTATAACATTGATGTCTCCTTCATCATTGAAAAATATTCTATCATAGAGAGCCATCTAAGGCTCTCGTCCACCCTGAACCTAGCATAGGTGGTAATCCTTGTCGACACCACCTATTGCCACTTGAACTACCTTGTCATGCCCAAAATTAGGATAGAAACACACCAAATTTTTAAAAGGGGTAAAAACAACTAAGTCAAACACATACTAATATTTAATTCATTGCAGAAGATGATGACTATGTAACATTGAGTTCAAGGATCAAGGTAGCATGGTAGGGATACTAGAGTTTCTAGAATTATTACATGCAAATTCACCTTTCAATTAAAATTACCATTAGTTGATGAGGTCTATGCAATATGCAATACATTTTCATTTTCTAAGTTTGAAACATACATGTGGATTCATTAAAATCCCTTACTATGATTCAATAACATGTCAAAGTCATTTGTAATAATATTTCTATAGGTTGATATGATTTGATTGAGTTAATAAAGGAAACATAACATATAGTTGAAGAGTAACTAAAGTTCCTATTTCATAATCGATTTGGATCTAATAAGATTATTTAACAGATCAGGGCCATAGAGGTTATAAATTCCTTAAATTTAAAATATAATTTAAATTAGTAAGCCTTATCCAACTTCAACCTATAATTAAATATTTTCATTAGTCAACCTAGGTAAAAATACATTACCATAATATAATCTAAAACCATGTCCTACCTTAAGCCCCTATTGAAAACACTTTATCAAGACCATAATAAAATACAACATGGACAAGAAAAGAAATAACAATACTAACATATTCTAATTACTTAGACAACTATCCTAATTACTAGGATTACCTTAATGAAAAGCACCTTACAACTAATCACATGCCTATTAACTTCTACATAACATTACTAACTAACTATCCCATTTGCTAAAATATAAAACTACTATGCAACCCACTTAATACATACCACTAAAATTCTACTAAATCAAATTAAATAAACTAATTACTAACTACACTTCATTTGTAACATACTAAAATTTAATTACAATATGATAAACACTAACTACCCTTAATTAACAATCCTAACCTAGACTAGCCTAGGCCTACATCCCACTTTGCAAGTGGGTCTCCTAGTACATCCAACCCACCCCAAGAAGTTGGTGGGTGCTCCAAAGTATGCATCTTGTAGTTTCCCCTTGGGGCACACAAGGAATGCTTAGGGATGCATGTGATGGAGGGTGGAAAGGTGGATGAGTTTACATTGACATGGGTATGGCCCCACTAAACAATAAAGGAGACATTTTGTGATATTGCTTTCGGGATTTAATTGTGTGATTTTGAGTCAAACTCATTGAACCAAGTTTCAAACTAAGGAGGCAATTATAACTAGTTTAAAAACTAAAAAAATAGCTAATTCAAAATGATCTCATGGAGCAGTACACATGGGAGGGGTTTAATAAGGATTTAAAACCCATGGGAGAGGTGAGGCAACATTTAGGGAAAATAATAGGTTAGTGGGGATGGATAGGTGGGGTTTTAGGATGATAGGTAGTTAGGAGTTAAGACATGGTTTAAAATTATTTTTCTTTTATTTTTAACAGCTAATAAGGCCTACATTAGTGAAGGTATGTTTTGAGGATGATAGGTGGTGTGGGGCCCACTCATCCCCTTCAAATAACTTTTTAAATACATTCATCTCTATTTGCCATAAAGGAATTATTTTTTAATATTAATTTAATAAGGAGTATATGTTCAAGTGGGTAATATACAACCTTTTATATTGATTGTTTCAAATGGAAATTGGTATGGGAAGGTTTTAGTTTCCTCCCATACAATTTCCAAAGAATTGTAGGGTTTTATTGGGAATGAATTTTACTGAAATTGCCAAATAATAAAAGTTACATGGGTATACTTCCAACTTACATAGTATTGATAATAGGTTATTTTCAATGAGTTAGGGGGTGACTATAGGAAGCTTGCATACAATTCAATATTGTATTTAAACCATTAATTTACCATTTAGTTTACTTGGTGAAATTTAGGTGCAACTATTGAAAAAATTGACCATTAGAACATTAGCTTTAAATCATGAACTTAGGGAGACCTATCCATACTTGAATTTAATAGCTTAATGAAATACTAAGAGTGTTAAATTGTAATTCTTTTATTTCTCCCATGATTGGAACATTTGACAAGAACTATTATGAATAAATTTTCAACATTAAACCAATAGGTTTTTTCATTCATTCTTAAAGAAAGAATCAATCATGAAATGACAAGAGATATGTTACTCAATGGAACCATGCATATTTCTTCATGGAATGATTTTCTCTTATTAATATATATGAAATTTACAATATTGGATCCATTTCATATATCAAAATCAAGACACAATACCTTCCTCATTACATGAATGCAAGATACACAAACTAGTGTGAAAATGGAGAAGTCTCCACACAAAGTGACTCAAGGAACACCATCAAGTTCCCAATCCCAATTTGCTCCATCATTTGAACCTATAAAAATCTACAAATACACACAAAATAAACCATGGAGATCTCACCTCCCAACCTAGGTCTCAAGGAGACCACCAATCGAGCTAGGAGAAGCAATAACCAATGGGTGACAATCAAGTCTAAATCATAATAACACAAACAAAACAATAACACCCATCTAAGGTATACACAATGGGTTTCACCTTGAACCAATGAAAAATAGGTGAAGGTAGACTACCATGTAGGAGATTCCAAATGTAGAACATATAAGAAACATGTCTCTTCCAAGCCTAGAATTCACATACAGTTTTCATATTTTCTTCTCCTTATCTCCCCCAAAAAAAGATCAATAACATTGGCATGTAATGGCCCATACACCTTATATTTCTATCTTCTTGTCTCCATGAGAAAAGACTCTACACTTACATGGAGTCCAACTAACCCCTTCTCCCATACATGACCACTTCTTCCTTATCCAAGGGTGAGGAATGTCATCACTCCCTTCACAAACTCCTTGAAAAAATTAAGAATTAACAAGAACAACATTGAAATAAAATCCAAAATCCCATCCCTTACATTACAATATCACAAAATACTCAATGAACATATGTAATAAATTACCAGCACATAGTAATCTGTTTGCAAAATAAGAACAAGATTTCAATGGCAATGGAGATGACAAACCTTCAAAAGTGTTATGGAAAAATGATGTTTCAGAAGAGCCCAATCCATTTTTCTTGCTCCAAATCCAAAGCCCTAATGTCTCTAAAAGTAAAGAGTGGGTGAACACCTACTAACTCCTCCAAGGGCCTCTAAAAGAGCCTCCAAAATACATCCACCCACTAGAAATAAATTTATAATTGACCCTAAGTCCCTTGGCTACCATCATGTTTCCTATCATAAATGCAAGATTGGAAAGGGGTGTGGGTTTGGGGAAAGGTTAAAGAGGTCATCCAATTTTTGCAACAATTGATAAGTGAAACATTTAGAGGGTCACTAAAACCACTAGGGGGTTCTAGTAGCATTAAAAATGTCCCTAACCCATATCCCTAACACATAGCCACTTAGATTTCACTTAGGACCACTTTTTGGCCTCTATAAGTAACTAGAAAAAATTGAATCCAAATAACCTAATTGGTGGTGTTAAAGTGTAGCTTCATCAAAAATGAAGAACACTATGTATAAATTTTATGATTATGTGATTTAAACACACACACACACACACACACACACACATCACTATTTTGTGGTTACTAATCTATACTTCACATTAAGAATTTCGATTGCTATAAGTTTGTGTATTATTGGTTATCTAAACCAATTGCTATCTTATCTAAAGTCATGAACCCATAGGGCCATGACCCTACATGGAATTTGGCCACCTAGATTCATGTCCCTATGGGAATGTGACTCTCTACTTTCTTATATTACAAGCAATCACTGATGGAGAAAGACATCAATAAATTTTGAAATGATCTCCCCCCTTTAGTGATTTTAGTCCATATTTATAAACAACTTCAAGTCATACTAAATCATTATTGTTAAAATCAGACATTATAAAGTTATCGGTCCTAAATTATAATTGAATTCAAAATTACTGAGCATTCATATTATATTGATAATATCATATCAATATTCTAATAGGTATAATCAAAACAATAAAGGTAGATATTAATATCTCTCCATCAAAGACCCTTCATTCTTTTACATGGTATCAGAGCCACCCTAATAGAGAAATTTAGATTTATAATAACTTCTACATCTAAATTTATATAACCTTAATTCAAAATGGTAAATCATGTAAGACTAGAAGATAGGCTTGAAGGAGCCTCAAATTTTGCATCATGGAAAATTAGACTAATAATTGTACTATGTGAAATGGAGTTAGAAGAACTAATAGAGGAAAATAAATCCATGCCAAACAATGATCCAAACAAAACAACTTGGAAAAGATGCAACAAAAAAGCCATGAAGATCATCATAGATTCAGTTAGAGATCACATTCTTCCATCCATAGCCAATCTTAAGATAGACTTTGAGATGTTCTCCACTATAAAGAATACTTTCAAAATTAATAACACAAGAATATTTCTAACATTAAAGAAATATTTACTATATATCAAGATGAATAATGGAGAAACTATTATGTTATATTTCCTAAGAATCTTATAATTGAAAGATCAGCTTGAGGCCATTAGAAATCAAGTAGATGAAAAAGAACTCAGCATTATAGCCCTAAAAGGACTACCACTATCTTGGGAGACATTTATTCATGGACTAAGTTCTTGACCAAAACTTTCTAAGTTTGAACTACTAAAACATGAATGCACTCAAGAAGAGTCAAGATTAATTGTGAGTTGAATCATTTTAAATCAAGAGGGAGAATTTCAAGCTTTTCAAATCAATGCCAATTATAAAGGGGAAAAAAGGTAATTCATCAAAAGAATAGGAATTCAACACATCATACAAGAAAAAAGATTGGTCCAAAGTACAATGCTCCAAATGTATAAAATTCAGTCACACTCATACAATCTATTTGGATTGGAAGAAAATTTAAGCAACCCTAGCAGAAGTTAAGTATGAAAAGGATGAAAATATTCCATTTTAAGTTTTTGAGAAAAGAGATAAAGTGGATAAATTTAAAAGAGAATCCCAAAGTGAGGAATCAAAGGGAGAGTGATACATTTCCAAATTTTGAATACATAAATGACATGTGCAATGTTGTACTTGGACCTAAAGATAAATTAGTTATCTGTAAATTCATTTTTTTCTCTTCAATATAAGCACATTGAATTAGAGATATGGTATATCAAGATGTTCTCAATTTGGTTTACATAAGTACAAATGAGAAAATAGTGGATATTCTTACCAAACCTCTTACCAAGGTTAAATTGGTATATTTCAAAGGTAAACTTGTTATGATCAAATTGTAATTGTTGAATATTGAACTTCAATTTCAATTTTATATGTGTGTTTATGCCTATAATTTAATAGTTGTGATGAAGGGTGCTTCCCTTAATACCATAAACTTATAACAGATACAATGAAACAATAGCAAATGTGAGAACAAAATATGGACTTCTTATTATCATTGCAAATGTGGAATTATAGAATTCACAATTACAATATGCTAACCCATATGGGTGCCTTCATTACAATAATTTGTAAGACAAGTTGTGAACTATCACCCAGAGCTATTGTAAACAATATTGTTCAGGCCTTTCTTAAATAGTCAATTTTATACCACCTGAGAAGGTTCTAGATGCTCAAACTTAATACCTAGGACCGACAGACCCTAACAATACATATAGAGTTGACTAAATTTATCTTTGACAAATTATTTTAGAAATTTTGGTAGCCCAACTTTGGAAGGCCATAACTCTTGAACCATTGCTCCAATTGGCTATTATAACCACTTTTTGAAAATGCTAGCTCATGATCTATAGGTTTGGAATCATGCAAGTGCCCTTTTGTCAAGTTTTCAAACCTCATCTGGGCACTCTAATGCCTCCAATAGTGAGCTTGAAGATTTTTCTACAAATTTTTCCACCAAAAATTTGCAATAACTTCATTAATACTTAAGCTATAGCAATGAGATTGTTATGGTAGGCTTATAAGTCTAAAAAGAATGTTCATGTAGAAAATGAGAACATTTTTAGATCATATGACAAACTTAATAAAAATAGAAAGCTCCCATAAACAGTAACCACCCTATCTACTTTCCTTATTGAAATAGAAAATACTAAAAAGAAAATATTTTTGGGTGATGCAAGATTACTCTTACACGCAGGATGCTCTTACATCAGACACCTGAGGTAATTTGAGAAGTGACTCTATCACATCTCAAGTGTATAGAGGAAGACCAAGATAGTTAACCTCCTCCCTTGCTAGCCATTATGAATCCTCCACTAGTCTCCCTTTCTATTTGACTAGGTATTCCTCATAAGGTTTGTTCATTATACTTTTACTAACATGACTATCTAGTATCTCCCCAATCTCCTTTGTAGCCAAACTAGTTGCTAGAACACTCTACTACACTTCTACAACTTCAACTACATCACCTCCTTCATAATACTCTGTCAAATCTAAAATGTTAAATACTTGTGAAATATTCAATTCAATAGGTAACTCCACTTCATAAGCATTTCCAGAATCATACCTTTTCACTATCTTCCATGGTCCAAACTTCTTCATCATCAACTTATTATACGTACCCATTGGAAAACACTCCTTTCTCAAATGAACCATGACTTCATTTCCAATCTAAAAATACTTATAGCTCCTTTTCATAACTTGCTTAGCCTTATACTATGTATTTGTCTTTATAATGTGCCTCCTCACCTCCTCATGGATTTTATTCAAATGTTGAGGAAATTCTTCTACTTCAGCACTATATATCTCTCCCTTATCCAACTACCTCAATTCAAAAGTATTTTTGGGACTACTCCCATATACAATTTAGAATGCTGATTTATTAATAATCCTATTGAAAAAATTACTATATTCACATTCCACCTATGGTAAAATCATATCTAATCCTTTTGGCTTGTCTCCAACCAAACAACCCAGTAAATTTCCCAAACTATGATTCACAACTTTTGTCCATCCATCAGTCTATGGATGATGTGATGAACTAAATTTCAAATTTGTCTTCAACTTGTTCCATAATGTATGCTAGAAATACCCAAAAAATTTGGTATCTCAATATGAAACTATACTCTTTGGCAAACCATGTAGTCTCACCACTTCTTTGAAAAACAACTCTACCACATGAACAATGTCACTAGTCTTCTTGCAAGGAATCAAATGTGTCATTTTGGAAAACCTGTCAACCACCACAAAAATAGAATCATACCCTCATCATGTCCTTGGTAATCCAAGAACAAAATCCATGCTAACATCCTCCCATGGCTTCTCTGCTATAGGTAACGGCTGATACAACCCAATATTTTGCTTCACTCCTTTCACCATCTAACACACTTTGTAACTTTGTATAAAATTCTTCACATCTTGTTAAAATTGTGGCCAATAATAATTCTTAGCAACTAAAGCTATGGTTTTATCTCTGCCAAAATTTCTAGCCAATCCTCCACTACGCCTCTCATTGATGAGATTCTCTCTCATTTAACTTCTTGGAATGCACAACTGGCTTCCTTTGAATAACATGTTATCTTGGATCATGATTTCCAACCACTTTTTCCTATCAAGTGTAACAGATTTCATACAAGCCTTGCATGCTTTACTTAAATCAAGATCATCTAGATACAAAGTACTGAGTTCCTCAAACCCAACCACCTCTATCTACATTTTTGTCAACAAAAGTTTTCTTATACTAAGAGTATCTACAAAATTGTTAGACTTCCCACTCATGTGTTTCAAAACAAATATATAACTCTACAAAAAATTAACCCACTTAAAATGCCTTTAGTTTAGTTTTCCTTGACTATTCAAATATTATAAAGCTTGATGATTAGTATACAAAAAAACTCCTTAGGAAGAAGATAGTGTCTCCACTTCTTCAATGCTTGAACTATAGCATAAAATTCCTAATCATAAATAGAATATTTTCTTTTTGCATCATTCAACTTGTCACTAAAATAAGAACGTCTACCTTCTTGGCTCATAACAGCTCCTATTATAGTACCACTAGCATCATAGTCTACTTGAAACACCTTGTTAAAATCTACAAGTGCTAAAATAGGTTGTTCAATAACTTTCTATTTGAATAGATTAAAATTCCTATCTACTCCTATAGTCCACTTAAATTCTTTCCTATACCCCAACCCCCCCCCACCCTCTCATTATTTCAGTCAAGGGTCCACAAATACTACTAAAACCTCTTATTAACAATCTATAAAAACTAGCCAGTCCATGAAAAGATCTTACCTTTGTCACATTCCTTGGAGTAGACCATTCAAGGATAGCCTTCATTTTCTTTGGGTCCATTTTTAGACCTTATTCTAAAATGATAAATCCCAAGTACACCAACCCCTTCTTTACAAAACCACACTTCTTCAAGTTTATCAACAACTTTTCTTCCCTCAACTTATCAAACACCTTGTAAATATGAATCAAATTCTCCTCCAATGTCTTACTAAAGATCAAAATAGCATCTAGGTAAACAATGAAAAACTTACCCAGAAACTCCTTCAGTACCTCATTCATGAGCCTCATGAAAGTACTTGGTGCATTGGTTAGCACAAAAGGCATGACTAGCTACTCATACACTCCTTTTGTCTTGAAAGTAGTTTTCCACTCATCACCTTCTCTTGTATGAATTTGATGGTACCCACTCTTTAGATCTATCTTTGTGAAATACTCAACTCCACTCAAACAATCCATAATATCATCCATTATTGGTAATGGAAATCTATACTTGATAGTGATCTTGTTGATAGCATGAGAATTTGTGCACATCCTCCATTCTCCATTCTTCTTTGGTGCTAATACTGCTAGTACAACACATAGACTTAGACTCTCTCAAATCAACCCCTTCTACAACAACTCATTAACTTGTTTGTTGAACTCTTCACTTTATGCTAGTGTCATTTTGTGTGATACCTTATTTAGAAAAGTAGCTCTTAGAACCAAATCCATCTAGTGAATGATCTTCCTCATTAGGGGCAATCCATTAGGTACATTATCTAATATAATATTAGAAAACTCTCTCAACATATCTACAACTTTTGTAGGTACCTCCTCTACTTCTTCCTTATTATCTTTTAGAATTATAGAAAAACACATATGCTCATTCTTCATACCTTTGAGAAACTCTTCCATCAACAAAACATATTCTGGCAGCACCACATACCTTTTCTTCTTTCTCCTTCAATGGCTTTAACTTATGTTTAACTCCATCCTTGGTCACAGTGTAGGTATTTTATCTCCCATCATGTATAACATGTCTAAAAGACTACTATGGCCTACTTAAAAACATATGACATGTGTTGATAGGTATGATATCACATAGTACCTTGTCCTAGTAGCTTCCAATCTTGAACTTCACTAAGTACTACTCATTAACCATGACCTTGTGGTCATCTTGCACCCAAGAAATATAGTATAGAGATGGGTGTTTCTTCCTCTTTAGCTTTGATTTCATGACCATCATTTCTGACACCACATTGTCAATACTTCCACCATCAATGATCACATCACAAAACTTATATTCACATCTACACCTTGCACAAAACAAGGACTTCTCCTCTTTCAACATCATCAGAATGTGATGATCTAGCATCTTCATCAACATGTGTAACTCTGGCTTGACCTTCTTTTCTTTAATCTATCCTTCCTTGGTGTAGTGAAAACATTTCCCATGGAAGTCTCCTCTTCTAGATCCATGCCCTCTTCCTCTCTAATCTCTATTGTTCTGATCATGAAAACAATTGGAATTATTTCTCATCTAGCTTTGACTACTACTTCTAGCCTCATCCTTTCTCTTCTGGTCATCATTAATCATTTGTCGGATCTTCCACCATGACCTCTTCGGTTATTCTTATTGTCAAACTTCATGTTTAGTTTTTCTTCAACTCTTGGGTTAAACTAGTATGCCTCCTCAATACTATTCATTCAAACTAGACTTAGCTTTTCCTAAATTCTTGGCCTTAACCCATTAAGATAATGGGCCACTTTCTCCTTATTAGCTTTTGCATGGTTGTTTCTAAAGAGAACTTGGTAAAACTCTTTGGTATACTCTTGAATAGATTTTATCACTTGCTTCAACCCTTGCATCTTCTTCAAAACATAAAGCTCATAATCCATGGGAATGAATTGTCACTTTATTTTGGCTACCATCCAATCCCATCTACTAATTTTTTCCTTTCCCTTTCTATTTCACTCTAACTAAACCTCTTGCCACAATATCTTTGCATGTCCCTTTGGTTTTTCCTTCACAAACTTAACACTATAAGAATCCTTAAAAATCTTCATACTCAAAGTACTTCTCCAATTCATTCATCCAATCGATTAGCTCCTCTAGATTAAGATTTCTCAAAAATGTTGGAACCTCAAACTTAGGTCTTTTTCCAATCTTTGATATGGCCCTAAAAAACCTCTCTTCCTCTATATGTATAACTACCTCAACTTTGACATTTTCTTCTACTTCATCCTTATCCTCACTTTTATCTCTTATGAGAAGATTTATTCCTCTATGCATTTGTTCTTCCAATGCTTTCATTTGTCTTTAGAGGACTTAGAAACCCTTAGGTGTAACACTTAAATCTCTTCCACCATGCTCTCTTTGTGGATGCATTTTTGCACTTTCATTGAAACCCTAGTGTAAACTATCTCACAATTAGAGATCTATCTACATGTTCAACCAAAACCATGGTCCTAGTGCGAATTACCTCACAGTCGGTGATCTATCCATACATTCAATAACTCTAGCTCTAATACAACTTGATGAAGGGTGCTCCCCTTAATTCCATAAACTCATAATAGATACAAAGAAATAATAGAAAATACAAGAACAAAATATGGATTTCTTATTATCATTGCAAATGAAGAATTATAGAATTCATAATTACAATATGCTAACCCACATGGGAACCTTCATTACAATAACCTACGAGATAAGTTGTGAACTATCATAAGAGTTGTTCTAGACAATGTTTGACCCTTTCTTAAGTAGGTAATTTTATGCCACTTGAGAAGGTTCTAGATGCTCAAACTTAATACCTATGGCCAACAGATCCTAACAATACATATAGAGTTGTCTAAATACATCTTTGAAAAATTATTTTAGAAATTTTAGTAGCACAACTTCAAAAGGCCATAACTCTCAAACTATTGCTCTGATTGGCTTTTATAACCACTTTTCAGAAATGTTATCTCCTGATCTATAGAAATGAAATAGTGCAAGCACCCTTCTGTCAAGTTTTTAGACCTCATATGGGCACTCTAAGCCCTCCAAAGGTGAGCCTAAAGATTTTTCTGCAAATTTTTCCACCAAAAATCTGCAATAACTTCTCTAATAATTAAGCTAGAGCAATGAGATTTTTATGGTAGGCTTATAAGTCTAAAAAGAACCTTCATGTAAAAAATGAGAATGTTCAAAGCTTGTATGACAAACTTACTAAAAATAGAAAGTTCCCATTAATAATAACCACCCTATCTACTAGTCCTTATTAAAATAGAAAAGACTGAAAAGAAAATATTTTTGGGTGATGCAAGATTTTTCTTACACCCAAGATGCTCCTACATCAAGTTGCATCAAATATGTAATGAAAGATGATAATCTTTCATAGACATATATATTTAGAAGGTAATCATTGTAAGGTGACAATCTTGCAAATGATAGCTTGCTATCATGATAAATTATGACATTGATCCAAATACGTCAAAAGTCATTGATAACAAACATATTATGATCATAATAGTTGTTGATCTAGAAATGCCAAAGATCATAATGCATGTTATGATGGTGTTCATAACATTGAGATTATGGCTATTTGACAAGTCACTATATTTAGAGTGTTAAAGTTAGACAATTTGATTTTTGAATGAATATCATTAATATTGATATTATTATATTTTATGTCTTAAGATATCCTTGATGTTTCACTTCTCCCTCGCTAAGAGGGAGTGTTAAAGTTTAGCTTCACTAGAAATGGACAACACTTTGTATAAAGTATATGATTTTGTGATTTAGATACACACACACACACACACACATATTAATCACTATTTTGTGGTTACTGATCTATACTTCACATTAAGACTTTCAATTGCTACAAGTTTATGGCTATTGGTTATCTCAACCAATCGTTATCTTATCTAAAGTCATGAACTTTTAGGGCCATGACCCTACATGGCCTTTGGCCATGTAGAGTCATGTGCCTACTAGAACATGACTCTCTACTTGCATATATTACAAGCAACCATTAATGGCAAAAGACGTTAATCAATTCAAAAATGATCTCCCTCCTTCAGTGATTTTAGTCTATAGTCATAAACACCTTCGAGTCATACTAAATCAGTATTGTTAAAATCATACATTATAAAGTTATCAATCCTGAGTTATAATTAAATTCAGAATCGATGAACACTCATATTATATTGATAATATCATATCAATATTCTGCCAGGTATAATCAAAACAATGAAGGTAGATATTTATATCTCTCTATTAGAGATCCTTCATTCTTTTACAAGTGGGACTTTAAAAGTATCTCTAATCAAGGGGGATTTAATTAGGTTCCTAATAAGTCATTTGGGTTAAGGATTACATTTCCAACCTTAGTAGACATGTTGTTTATACATATACATGACAAATATCAAGTGACACTATAAAATTAGATTACACAACATTTGACATGGTACTAATTACATAATATAATTATCTAATACATACATACAGATTACAATCATGACTTAAATCACTTAACAATGAGGTCCAAATCTCTTCATTAAATCCAACCTTACTTTTATAGTTTGCACATAGGGTTGCTTATTGTTCTCTAATAAATTTCCATGATAACTTTCTTTGCACACTCAATTCAAATATTAGTAGTTCAGTTAATCACATGTATATATAAATTAAATTGCATGATAAATTAACTAAACATTATACATTCTCATTTCCATTTCTACACATTAACAATTAACTATAACTAATTTGAATAATTGAATTAACCATTTAATGTATGTAATCTCATTCCAATAAACTTATCATTTCTAAATAGTATGCATATAAAGAATGTATGTAATTCAAACACCATGATGTAATCCATTGGTTTCATTCTTCAACTTTTTAAACATAATTCATCAATTATTTTAAATCTAATCCTGATCAATTTAATATTATCAAACTTAACTATTTGAATGCATATAACATAATCATCAAGGTATCATAAATAACATCGTCATCATAAGATAAAATACCACATAGCATCATTAGTACAAAATCAATGTTTAAACAGTTAAATAATATAGTAAGTCTCAAATCACATGGTATCAAAACATGAATGTATCAACTAATATCGATTTCCATTAGAACACCTAAACCATAAAATCTTAATCCATCATCATAATCATCTAAGTTCATAACTTTTATCACCTAGTTATGTGGATGTATCCTAGAGAACACATGCAATGTTTATGATTTAAACCATAATTTCAAGCAACCAAATAACTCATCCCAATACAGAAGTATAAACTCTTGTACATAATACCCTAACAACCTTAAGACATTGTAATGTACTTTTAGTATTTAAAATTAAGCTACTTAAGGGCACTTGTATAGAGTTGATAATCTTATTCTTCAAATTTATAATGATTCATAAGAGGGTAAGTATTAAGTTATATTATTGCAACAATCATTAAATCATCATACGTAAGACAACTATAATTATCATAATATCCTCTACATGGTTTCTAGTAAGAACAACAAAAATTTCCCATACCATTTTCTTTTTGTGCTCATATATACATTCAAATCTCCTATAAAGGATTTAACAAAGAAATTCATATTTAAATAAGTACATACAAGGAGGGGTCTTACATGCCTCCACACCCATGTAATGAAAAATCTCTCCACAATCTTTGAGTGTCATCCCAATAATAGCCTACTATAGAACATATAACCGGGCTCATCTACAGCCTCTTACCAAACCTCACATCCCCTATATGGCCTCCACTCAAAGGTTTATATCTCATCAAAGAGTAATTGGTAATATGTAATATCCTCACTATGAGGTTGCACTATAAAGCATAAATATCTATAAATATAGGGATACATATGCTACCTTAGCTTCACTCTTTCTTGGATCACTACAATGTGATCTCATGCCCATATTTGTGCTAGCATAGCTCCACATTCCCATGTCTACCCCTCTCAGTAGATGATCTCACATAACTCATGGTACATGTCTACTTAAGATAATTGGCTCTCATGTCATCCATCTTGGATGCCCCACCAAGTCCATCACCAATCTCCCTATCAATTACTAAAGCCTACACCACCAAAGAATACAAGATGAAAGGCACAAGTTGTTGATCCATGCACTCCTCCACTAACCTCTCCTAACTCAGATTCATATCAGGATACTAACATCTTCAAATAGCTCTCACACTATAGCCCTCCCCTCTATCGGGGTAAGATCAAAGTACACCTATGGTACACAAACCTCATGTCAACACTCATGATAATGAAAAAATGATGTACAAAAAAACATCTGGACATACTCATTACATTCATTGGGTCTTTATGATAAGGCACTTGAAAGGTGTGATACACGTCCTCCGAGGTAATTATTGCCACTCCAATAGGAAGATAGAAGGTTTTATGCTCACTATGCCACCTATTTGCAAGTGTTTTCATAAGATAGTGGTTTTCTTGGATATGGGGCATCCATAGTGTTGGTTTTTTAAAACATGACACTTCAAATTATCTTGATGAGAATAAAATACATCTAGGGGCAGCTACTTCCCATCTATAACATATTGTTTTAGACACTGGGCAAACTATAAGTCTAGACCCTTCTTCTACTTCAGGATCTACAAAACCTAGGTGGGTGTACCTATAGATTCTTCATATGGTACTAGTATTCAAAGAATACATTAAATCTAAAATAAAGAAGATAAAACCCTTATATCTTCTATGCTTATGCAAAGATCATAGACATGAAATAGCTAATAACATGACTTAAGAAATTGATAAGCTAAGTGAGAGTATCCTTTCAGCTCTTAAATAGAAAGGGAAATGGATGATTGTAATTTTGATTTTAGAAAATCCCCAAAGATGTAATAGTAAGAACAAGTTGATCCTATAGCTAATTAGTTCCTTATCTATTGGGCAGTTCCATAAATCACACACATACATCTATGATACTAGTGACATATTATATACATCAAGATATCAAATCTATCCTATCACTTTGTGAATCAGACATCAGTTTTCATAAAGACCCTATTCATATGAAATATCCCTCTTAAGTAACCAATAGCCCTATCAAATACACCAAGCATTTATATGGCTCTTTGTTCCAACAAAAAAACATACGAGAAATACAACCTTAAGGATATACAAATGGGTCTAAGTTCTTTATCCCTAAACCACACAATATTGTAGATTATAGATATAGGAGACAAGAATCAGAATGAAACTAAGGAGATTTCTTATTGTATTCATTTCTTTGAAACTATACATTCAAAATGCATGTAAACAACTCATAAAACTATTAAATAGATCGAAACTATCTATATTAGCTTAACTACTATTGTTCATAACAAAGAAAATATGTTGAAGAGAATGGTATCACAATCATGAAAAAATTTCTTTAAAAAAGATATAAGAAAGGAATGAAATCCTAGATCTAATCTAGAAGTGACATGTGTCCACTTGAATTTTCATTTCTTGATGTTGCAAAGCATCTCACATCTTTCTACAATCAAAATCAGAATAGAATCTCATCATTATTCTATGACAAACTGAAAATATATCCTCTAACTAATGAGAAACCCTGTCTCTAAAAAAAAACCATCACATATGCATTTGAAATGCTGATAAAACCTTCACTAAATTGACTTGGAGGTGACAAAATCCACCCCCAAGTGCATTCTTACTGCCTTTGGTATTCATCTAGTTCATCATCTTGCTAAAAAAAAAATTTGAACTGCTATAATTGAATGAGATTGAAAAATGGGTACCTAGTAAAAAACCTTATATAACATGAACCAATAGCTTCTTGTGTAGAAACAAACCAAAAATATGGAAAGTTCACTCTCTCTCAGTTCTGATGATATATAATAGTGCTATGTCAAAATATTAGGAATGGCCACAGGATAAAATTGAAAATCATGCCCCTGGATTGGTTCACAAGTTCACATATCATGTGAATGTTTTATGGAAAAATTTAATCCCTTTATAAAGTTTAAACTTTAGGATATCTCATTTTTTAATTTAAAATTCCCATGTACGTACCTTTTCAAAAAAAACCTTTTTAAAATATTTTTGCACCATTTTCACTTTTCCCTCCTATTTTCCATTTTGGTCAACTCAAGTTTGACCATACCTAACATGTGTTAGCCTATGATTGGTTAGACCTTTGCATCATCATCTACCATTGGGGTGCCACATGACACCCTCTAATTGGACCCACCTATTACCTAACATGCTGCCATGTGGTAACTTCTCATTGGGTCTCCAACTACTTGGTCAATGCCACATCATCATCTATCACGTGCCCAACACATCACTACAATGTGGCACCCTATGATTCACTAGAAACCTACCCATGCCACATCATCACTGACCTAGGCCCACTACCATTTTTTAGCTAGGTACTTCCCCATACTGCCTAATGTTTGAGAAACTTCACAATGTGGGGAAGCACCCATCATCAGATCTCACCACATGGCAAGATTTGGAGCATTGATTCAAACCCACCATATTACTACTGACCTCAAACTTAATGCCATGTGTTGTTGTTTAGTACACCCAACTAGCTGCCATGTGTCCATTTCTTGTTGTTCTAACTAGATTGTTCATTTTCCAATCAAGTTCCATGTCATTCAAAAAAATTATGTCTCCAATAGGCTATCCATGTGGGCCCTGCACGAGCTTGCCTTAGCTTGCCAAAAGATCTATATCTTTAAGACACTCAATAATATTGCATAAAGGTATTTAAAAGTTGAAAACTTCCCCAACCCACTCAATGTGGCATAAAATTATTGAGCTAAAACCAAAAAGAAAATATGTGCTTCTCCATCACTATGTGTTCCTTGTGTCATGCTTTGCTCCTGTTCATCAATTATTTTCTTTGCAAATCCATTTACTCATGTCTTTTCTTGCATGGTAAAGAGTGATTCCCCTAAATAGTAGGCCTACCATAACTATAACCTACCTTACTTGCTTCCTTTCTTGGTTCAAACAGTAGCTTTGGCTTTGGACTTGGTGTTTTTTTTTTTTTGCATGTATTCCCATTTCCCATCTTCTTTAGTAGACTATAATATATCTTATCCTAACTATGAATCATACATAGTCAAAACTTGGTGAAAGTTTTACTTGATTTCAAATTAGTTTGTAACATATACTTGTGTGTTCGATGGTGTCTAATCCATTTCATCACACAGTTCCAATCTATCACCGATTCATTTCAATCCCTTTTAATCACAATTTGGGGAGTAAAACTTGAACATTTGTGAACAAGGAGAGTAATGGACAAAAAACCAAGAAATCATGCCCCCATTGTTGAGGTGGTGATAATTTGTTGTTCTTTTTTATTAGGATGTTCTATGAAGCCTAAAGAATGTGGAGCATGAAGAATTTGTTAATGGTTGGACTTGTGTTGATAATTATCTTAATATTGATGGCCTCATCAATCATTCCTATTTAACGCTTCTAAGTAATTAATTTAAGGAGTGAGAATACCTTCCATAATGAGAATGCTTTTTGTAATGAAAAAAGAGTGAAATTTCTTGGAGAAATCAATTTCATGTTGTTACATTGTCGTACAAGAGACATAATGAAGGTAACAATGACATGCAAGATACAAGCTTCTACATCTCCTTTTTCTACTTTGAAATCCTACTCCCCACTTGCTAATGGTGATCAACATTCTTGTTGTGCCCTCTAATATGCTCTCAATCACACTCTTCCCTAGTTTGAAAATCTCATCAGATGCATTGATATCCACCATTCGAGCAGACTTTCAAACATTCCCACTTTGTTGCATTTCCTCCAATCTCTCCAACTTAGCACAACCTTTCACTTGGTGAAAGATTGCAAAGGAAGGGTCATAAAGTATGTGGACCAAGTTCTTGCCAACTCATACATAGAAGCCTTAGGGGCATTTCCTTTGCTCAACTATAATATAAAATTAGAATAGCCTGATTGCTCACTTATAAAATTCAATCAGAAGTTTGGTAGGGATATTTAATAAGAAAAATGTATGACCCATGGATCCTATTATGACTGATCTACTATGCAGTTTCCCCCTACATATCAACTAGTTAGTCATAAACTTTCACATCTACTATCCAACCTACTTATTGTGTTTCCACAAAAACTACCTATGCCCCTTCAAAATGGCCACAATGTCCAAGAACTTGCATCATTGTATTATGATTCACTATATCTACTTTAAAACTAGAATTTTTCATATCTCTATATAGTTTTAACATAGTAGAGTACTTATTGGCCTTTACATGCATATCCATAAGGGTGTTATAAGTAATCAAATTGGGATCATGACCTTGATTAATCATGTCACAAAAACTTTAAATGCAACATCTAAGTTCCCATCTTTTCTAAGGTAGTTAATAATCACACTGTAGGAAAATGTGTCAGGGGTCAAACCCAATAACTTAATCTTCCTATAAATTTCCATGGTCATATCTAGAAACTCAAAAATATCACCAAACCCCTCTTTGAAAACATCTTCTATCTTCTCAATCTCATATCAGTCTTGCAAAAAGTATTGGGCCCCAAAGTGGATCTGGCTAAAAAAAATTGAACTTAAACATCTGATGCCTAGAAACTAATTCAATGAACATCAAGCACTAACCAAGATCAAATTCCATCATTGAAATACCAATTAAAACTCATTTTATCATTTTCATGCAAGTTGTGATTTTCCTACCAACAGGTCCTCTGATTGGCCTTAAAAATTGATTAAAACACCTAGATGAGCCTTGAAATTAGATAAACTAATTCTTTTTTCCACATATTCTTACCCTATCAAATCTTGTGTCATGACGATACCTGGGTCCAAAGATATTGACTATAAAATTTACCTTTGTAAAACTGTCTGCAAGCAAATATGTTAGAAAACCATAAATCACATGTAGTTTTGGCTTTGGAAACAGGTCAAACTGGCACTAAAGGGAACAAAAATTAGAGCATTAGTTCACTATCATGAGGAGAGTATAAATCTATGATTTGGGCTTATGAAAAATAACTAGGTGAATTTGGTGAACAATCAAAGTGGGGTACTTTGATTTGCAAGATTGGAAACACTGGCAGAAAAGAAATTTTTACAAAAGGAATGGACCTAGAAAAGTGTGTAGACAAATTCGTCAAGACTTTTGAAATGACACACTTGAAGAATTTTCAAAGTAGAATGCAACAGTCAAATCCATTTGATCTCACCTATCATGGGTTCAAAATTATGACATCTCGAATAGGGGTACCAAGAAATCTGCATTTCTTGACACCAGTAAAACTTTACAAATTGCATTTGGAATTGCATTCAAAAATTGATCAAACAAATTCTTCATAAGCTTAAAACTAAAACACAATAACTCTCTAACCTCTATAATGTAATGCAAAATGATTTTTTTCATTTTAGTCAACTAGGTCAAAGTACAACTCGTCAAACTAGGCCTTCCAAAATTTTGAACAATTTACATCAGCATGACAACAATAAACAACCAACTTTGATGGATTCAAAACCTATTCAAAACATGTCAAAATGACTTGAAATCAGAAATATAGGTTCTTTGATATGTTTACTAAACATTCTTAAAGTAGTGAGTCATGAAACATAACTAGGTGCAAGATATTCAATTGCAAACAAGGATACATGTCATTGTTTGACACTTATGCAAAAATGCAGATGTAAGTGTTGCTGAAAATGGAACTTCACAGGATGACTCAGAATGGAAATTTATCAATATAAGATGCATGAATATGTTGAATGCAAGGTGCTAGAAACATTAAACACTTCTTAGGCCTCAAATAGATACTAGGTACACATGTATTAAATGCACTCATAAGGTCAAAAGCTTGGAATGGTACTCAAATAGGAATGGCAATTTTGAGTCCCAATAGTGGCTCTATCTAGGTATGCATGTCCTTTGTAGGAAAGGCAAGGATCTTAGGATCACTGGAAGAAGCAGACCACACACTTGATAGCAAAAAATTCTCTCGAAAAGCTCATTGAAAGCAAGGAAATCTACTCCTAAACTATACAAATGATGACCCCAAGCTACCGAACTTCAATAAAACTTCTTACCTCTATCATAGATTTGATTTTCGTCTACAATTTCATGAGGTAAGATGGAAACATCTCTTCTATTAATTTCATCATTTAGATTAGCATTCTGAAATAACTCACTAAGCAAAACAAAATCTACGTCTTCACTTTCATAATGCATATAAAAACTAGAGTCATGGTCTACAACTTTCTAATTATGAAACTATGGACCAGCATGCTCTTGAATTTCATAATTTTACTAAAATATACTTGTACTAAATGACTCATGCATTCTATCCAATGGAAATAAAAATGACTAATACTCTTCTCAATTCAAGGAGTCAAATATTTCATGGATTTAAAACTCACCTTGTGTAACCAGATATGAAGGGGATATGAAATCTGATTTCTCCCCATTTGCAATCTTATTTGACATTTGATCAGATTCAATAGGCTTTAAAAATTCTTCATATTATTCAAATAATGGATTAGTTACCAAGCCATAAAACTTATCATGGAAGTGCTCACAAAAAACTTGTTAATTATTGTCACTATTTCTTTCCAAGAACTCGTCAGAATGAACTTAAAATATTTCAAACTCATCATCACTAGACTCATTAGCATATAGGAGAAAATCCTAATCATATTTACAACTTCTACCATTTTCCTTATCATCACATGAAACATCAAAACTTATTTCAGCATTATCAACACGAAGAGAATTTGGATCAACATTAAATCTTTCCTTAGAAATACTCTTTACATCAGACAAGTCATCATGTATATTGACATTTGAACTATGGTCACATACACCTCCAAGATTTGACACATAATGTTCTAAATTTGAATCACTTTTAGCATCAAACTTTGGGGAAAGGACTTCATTTTTTGAAGACATACAATAAGGGAAAATTGGAACATCCTTAGAAAAATTTGCATATCTTTCACAATCATAAGCCAGTAGTTCTTAAATTTCATCATCATTTAACAACACTTCATTACAAGTATGTTCTCCTAGGCTTTGATCATAAGCTAGCTAATTCAAAATACTTACAACAGCAATAACATCAGTAGAAGAATATAAAAAATCAAAATCCTTATCATGACTTATTTCCTCTTTATTGCAAGATACCTTATCACTAGGTGCATTATTATAATCACTTTCATTGCAAGAAGAAGCATCACTACTATTGCTAAAATGTTCTTCACATTCAAACATGTCATCACATAATTCATTTTCAGTTATGTATCTACTTTCCTCATGCTTACTACAATCATCTAATTCACTAACATTTGAATCCTTATCTTTACATTTGGAAGACAATTTATCTTTTTCTATGGATTTATTACACTCATTCTAATTTTTAGCACATTCACCATCATCATTAGAAGTCTCAACATGAATTTTGTTGTCATATAAATCACTTTTGATCTTATTGACATATTCTTTGATTTGCAAAAGCTTTTGTAATCTTAAATGTGCTGGCCAACTAACTAAATTAGGTATAAAAACATCTAGGAAAATAATAGGCCAGGAAGGTTTCTAAGATCTTAAATCAAAATGCAACTCCATGAGTGCTGATTTGAATTTTACATAAATCTAATAATCTCCTAGACCTTGAACACTTCCTACCATGTTTCTTATGAAACTAGAATCTGATTTTGGAGTTATTTTCTTATCTCTACAATATCTTCAAGCACATCTTTATGACTTGGTAAAATAATTTCAAATCTAAGATCTAATTCAATCTTGAAACAAACCTTCTACCTATTTATCCTATTGTTGAAATCACTCAATAAATGCAACCATTTTTTATATTTGACTTCCATGAAAGAGAAACATGAAAATAAAAAATACCGCAAATGTTGATGCTAAACTTTGATCTATTGATTTGGCATGAGTGCATACTGAAAATCCTTCACAACACTAATCAAAACCATGTAGGGCTACCACCTTCTTGAAAGAGGATAAATAAATCATTGTTGTGATTTACCTTTTAACACTTCTATTTCTTATAATAGTAGATGCAAACAACACTTATACTCTCTGATCAAGAACTAAAAAATTTTATTCCAAGAACCTTTGTCAAGAGTTTCAGATCTACTCACACAAGCTATAAGTCCTTCAAACATTTAATATGAAATTAACTAGGAATACTAGTATAGAGATTTAGAGTTGCCACTCACACTTGTGAGAAATAAAATAAAAATTTTCACTTGAAAAAACTAGACCAAACTTTTAGATTATGGAAGAAATGCAAATCAACAAACCATTCTTAAAGATTTATAAACTTGAAAAATAGAAAACACACTTTGTGTTCATTCTTGACTCTGATTTTACACTAGCACTTTGAAAACAAAATTTGGCTGAATTGATTGAAGATGAACTCATAGGTGACAAAACAATTTATGCTCAACCTTCAAAGCTACTATTGCAAATAGATAAAACAATACTAGGAGACATGAATATTCAAAAAAAAGATGGAAAACACTACAAGACCTTGCTGCTATAGAAAACTTTGCACATGCCTTTCTTTCAACTATATTGAATTTCTCTTTTAGATTCAATACATCCCTAGTGGAGTCTCCATTTTCCTGGTGTTTTAAAACATGACTCTTCAAATTATCCCAATGAGAACATAATACATCTACGGGTAGCTACTTCTCATCTGCAACATATCCTCTCAAACACTAGGTGAACTATAAGGCTAGACTCTTCTTCTACTTCAAGCTCTACAAAACCTAGGCAAGTGTACCTATAGATTCTTCAAAAGGTACCAATACTCAAAGCATACAATGAATTTAAAACAAAGCAGATAAAACCCTTATATCTTATGTACTTATACAAAGATCATAGACATAAATGACCTAAGAAATTGATAAGAAAAGTAAGGTCATCCTTTTAGCTCTTAAATGGAAAGGGAAATGGATGATTATAATTTTGATTTCAAAAAATCTCCAAATATGTAGCAGTAAGAACAAGTTGATCCTATAGTTGATCAATTCCTAATCTATTGATCAATTCCATAAATCACACACATACATCTATGATGCCAATGACATATTCCATACATCAAGATATCAAAGCTATCTTATCACTCTGTGAATCTAATGCATGAGCATCTTGGGTTGCCTTGTTATCTTGCTCATTTTTGTTCATTCTACATGTTGATATTGAGTTACTATAGCTCTAATGGATTTTGAGTTACTATAGCTCTAATAGATGTTGAGTTACTATAGATCTAGTGGATATCGAGTTACTATAGCTTTAGTGGATGTCAAGTTATTGTAGCTCTAATGGATGCTAAGTTACTATAGCTCTAATGGATGCAAAGTTACTATAGATCTAATGGATGTTGAGTTATTATAGCTCTAATGGATGTTGAGTTATGGTAGCTCTAATGGATGCCAAGTTGCTATATCAATCTAGCATTGAATGAGTATTCCTTCATATGCCAAGTTACCCAATGTATGCCAATTGACTCTTCGTGTGTCAAGTTACCTAGTGTATGTTGAGTGACCCTTCATGTGTCAAGTTTTCTTGTTTATGCCAAGTGTCAACATTTAGATGTGATTTCTATGAGCTGACTTGTGGGATTTATTTTGATCATGATATTTATGTTAAAATCTTTTCTTGGGATGCTTCTAAACCATTGTTGGGTTGGCCTTCCTCTTATGTAATGGTCTAGAATGATTTGTAAGCCATTTTGGAAAGTATATATAGAGTGTTTAGGCTTACATTTAGGGAAATTTTTTTGGAGGGATTCTAGAGTAGAATGCAAAATTTTGGAAATTTTTTTGCATATGTATCTAGAGCTATGAATTTGATGTTAGATCTTTGATCTTGAATGTATTTTGTATCTATCCATAACCTAGAAGGCCTTATAGCTGAGCATGTATGTTAATTATTTGATGAATCAATAAGTGTTTTCTCTTCTTCCTCCTTTGGTTATTGTTTTGTGTGTTGTTTTTATGTTGTGTTAACTCTTTCAAGGTGGTTTAGATAGTTGGGTGTGCCTTTGGCCCTAGTTACTCATCCCTCCCTATGCTAGCTAGTATCAAAGCTTGAGGTTCATCCTTGTGGTGATTTGATTATGTAGAACCCTATTTCAAATTTGGTTGTAGGGTTGTAGATCTATGGATTTGACCTATAACTTGCAAAGGGTTGTGATCTTGCAGGAACCTAATTTGTAAACATGGTTTGAGGTAGAGGAAATGTTGATAATGTAATATTGGATCAATCAAGACAAATTGTAGCTAGATTATATGTTGTGGAGACAGCCCAGAGGAGAGGAGCATATCTTGATGATGTAAATGATGAAGCAGTAGCACCAAACCATAATCTAGAACTTGAAGAAGATCAAGATGAAGAAATATTGTTGAGAGTGTTGTCTAGGAAAAATTAAAATCCTATTATAGAAGTTGTTCCTTATGATGGAAAGTTGGATACCAACGCTATGTTGCATTGGATCTCTAATATGGAGAATTTCTATGAGTATGAAAACACTCCTAATAATAGGAAGGTGAAGATTGTAGTTACTAGGTTAAAAGATAATGCTTTACTATGGTGGGAGCATTTGCAAAATGATAGATAAAAGAGAGGAAAGGAGAAGACTAGAACTTGGTTGAAGATGGTGAACAAGGTATGAACAAGGTAAAGAAAAAATTCCTTATTGTTGATTACCAATTTAGCTTGTTGAGAAAGATGCAAAATTTGAGGCAAAGATACATGAGTGTGAAGGAGTATAATGAGGAATTCTATAGGTTCTACATCAAATTTGGACATGTGGATGATGATGTTGAGAAAATTTTAAGGTACATAAATGGATTGAGATATATAATACAAGACAAAATAAGTTTTGTGAAGTTGGAAAGTGCGGAAGAAGCATACTAATATGCCTTAAAAGCTGAGGAGATCCTGATAAAGAATCATGAACAGAGACAAAGAGGTAGAGGTGGTAGATTCCAAAGAGGAAGAGGTAGATCTTATGGTGAAGGTGGCAAATCTAACAATTTTGTGCAAAATAAGGGAAAATCTAAATGGAAGAGTGATGATAGAAATAAGATTGAATGGAAAGATGGTAATTCTTACCAAGGAGGTACTAATTCTTATCAAGGAAGAGGCAATTCTTATTCTAGAGGTGGTTTTCATGGTAATTGTTTTAGATGTGGTAGAGAGGGACATGGATCTTTTGAATGTAGATCCTCTGAAAATGGGCAAGGTAACAAAAATATTGTGATTCAAGGAGATTATGAGGATTCACCAAGTGGACCTAAGGCTAGAGAAAATTTGATGGTGAGAATAACCTTATATAATAAGGGAAGTGATGAGGAAGCTTTTTTAAGAAGAAGTCTTTTCAAGACAAGATGTTACATGGCTAGAAAATGCTACAAAGTGATCATTGATAGTGGAAGTTCTACAAATTTAGTATTAGAAGAGATAGTTACACATTTGAAGTTATAGAGGCTGAAACATCCTAAACCCTATCATGTTTCATGGATCAAAGATGAGCATAAGATATTGATAAGTAAGTAATGCCTTGTGAACTTCAAGATTGGACATTACTTTGATGAAGTTTTGTGTCATATTATGCCTATGGATTGTTGTCATATTTTGATGGGTAGACCTTGTAAATATGATAGATATATTGTGCATGATGAAAAATTGAATCAATATACTCTTTGGGTAAATGGCAAGAAACAAATATTGTTGCCTTCAGTTGAAATTCCAGATGAGGTTAGTTGTACTACAAAAAAAAGTTTGCATGGTTAATAGAAAATAATTTGAAAAGGAAATGAAAAAGAATAAAGTTTTTTTTTGTAATAATTCCAAAGAAACTAATTTGTGTCAATAGTAACCAAGTGCCAAAAAATAGCATTAACCAAGTACTAGTCAGTAGTGATCGAGTGGCAGTTGGTGGCATTGATTGAGTACTAGAAGAAATTGCAAGATTTTTGAATGAGTATAAAGAGATTGTTTTAGAGGATATGCATGATGGTTTACCTCTAATGAGAAGTATAATTCATTGTATGGATTTGATTCCTAGAGCTAGTTTTCCAAACAAAGCACCATATAGATTGACACCTATAGAGAATGAAGAACTTAATAGACAAGTGCATGAGTTATGGTAGAAAGGTTTGACGAGAGAAAGCTTGAGTACATGTGTTGTACCTACTATATTGGCACCTAAAAAGAATGAAGAGTGGAGAATGTGTACTGATTCCAAAGCTATTAACAAAATCATAGTGAAATATAGGTTTCCTATGACCAGAATGGATGACATAATGGATTGTTTGAGTGGAGCAAAGTATTTTACCAAGATTTATTTGAAGAGTGGTTATCATTAGATCAAAATTAGAGAAGGTGATGAATGGAAGACTGCTTTCAAGACAAAATATGGTTTGCACAAATGGTTGGTTATGCCTTTTGGTTTGACTAATGCACCTAGTACTTTCACGAGGTTGATGAATGAAGTTCTGAAAAGATTCTTGGGTAAGTTTGTGATTGTTTATTTGGATGATATTTTGATAATTAGTAAGACTAAACAAGAACATCTTGAGCATATTAGACAAGTATTGCAGAGGTTGAAAGAGGAAAATTTGATGATTAATCTAGAAAAGTGTTATTTTATGCAAGAAGAGATTGTGTATTTGAGATTTTTTATTTTAGTTGATGGATTCAAGATGGATCCTGAGAAGGTTAAAGAAATTTTGGAATGGCCTACACCTAAGAATGTGGGTGAGGTAAGATCATTTCATGGTTTGGCTAGTTTTTACAGAATTTTATAAAGAATTTTAGTGTTGTTTGTAATGCTATGACTAAGACAATGAGGGGAGATGAAAAGGAATTCAAGTGGACACATGGAGCTGATGAGAGTTTTGAGACTTTGAAAAAAAAAGGTTGTTGAGTTAAATATATTGGCTTTACTTGATTTCAATAAGGTATTTCAAGTTGAATGTGATGCAAGTTGTAGTGCAATAGGAGTTGTATTAACTCAAGAAGGTAAACCTTTTGTTTTCTTTAGTGAAAATTTGAATGATGCTAAAAGGAAATATTTTGTATATGATCAAGAATTTTATGCTATTGTTCAAGAATTGAAGAAGTGGAGACATTATTTGATTCCTACAGAGTTTGTGTTGTATATTAATCATAAATATTTATAATACTTGGGAAGTCAACATAAAATGAGTCAAAGACATATGAAGTAGGTTGAGTACTTGCAGAGTTTCACATTTTTCATTAAGCATAAGAGTGGAGTTACTAACAAAGTTGTTGATGCATTTCTTAGAAGATGTTCTTTATTGACTGAGATGAAGGTAAAAGTTCTTGGTTTTGATAAAATAAAAGAGTTGTATGATGTTGATCTTGATTTTTTTGAGGCATGGAGAGAGTGTAGAGCACCAAATTTGATAGATCACATCAGTAAGTATGATGAATATTGCATTCAAGAAGGTATGTAGTTCAAAGGTATTTAGTTTTGTATTACTAGAAGTTCTATGAGGCTGAATTTGATTAAGAAAAAGCATAGTGGTGGTTGGTTAGACATTTTGGAATTGGTAAGACATTGAGTTTGCTGAAGGATAAGTATTATTGGCCACAAATGTATAAGGATGTTCAAAAATTTGTGAAGAGTTGTGGAGTTTGTCAAGTTGCAAAAGGAGTAAGTCAAAATATTGGTTTGTATACACCTATTACTATTCTTGAGAAACCTTGGAGTGACATTAGTATGGATTTTGTTCTTAAATTGCCTAAGACAATGAAGGGGTATGATTCCATATTTGTTGTAGTGGATAGATTCTCTAAGATAGCTCATTTCATATCATTTAAGAAGACATCAGATGTTGAGCATGTTGTTGAACTTCTCTTTAAAGAGATTGTGAGATTGCATGGATTATGAAGAAGTATCATTTCTGATAAAGATAGTAAGTTTGTTCATTATTTTTGAAAGACTTTGTAGAAGAAGATGGGTATTGAGTTAAATTTTAGTTCTACATTCCATCCACAAATAGATGGACAAATAGAGGTTATGAATAGAGGCTTGGGTAATTTTTTAAGATGTTTAGGTGGACATAGGCCAAGTAATTGGGAAGTAGTGTTGGCACAATCTGAGTTTGTATATAACAATTCTATGAATAGGAATACAAGGAAAACACATTTTGAGATTGTTACTTGAATGTAGCCTAGAGGTATATCAGATTTGGAAGATGTTGCTGGTGAAGAAAAGAGAAGCATTGTAGGAGAAGAATTTGTTGATTTTATGGAGTCTTTGCATAAGGAAGTGAAGTTGAGGTTGGAAAAAAGTAATCAAAAGTATAAGGAGAATGTTGATAAGCCTAGAAGACATCATGATTTTAAATTTAGTGATGAGGTGATGGTTCATTTCAAGAAAGAAAGATCTCTTGTTGGAACATACAATAAGCTAAAAATGAAGAAATTTGGACCTTGTAAGATCTTGAAGAAGTTTGACAATGGTAATGCTTATGAAGTTGAGTTACCTAACGACATGGATATATCTCCTCTATTCAATATTTCTTATTTGTATAAGTATCATGAGTCAAATGATGAAGTTGTTGTATCAAAAGATTATCCTAAGAAGCAGATTGAAGAACTTAAACAAATATTGGATTAGAGAGTTGGCAAGAGCACAAGAGGAAAATATTACTATGAATATTTGGTGAAGTGGAAGAACAATCCTATTGAAGATACTTCATGGATTTATCAATTTGAGTTGGATTCAACTTAGATTGTGACATATCAATGATTTAACATAATCATTTTTTTCAACCATGGTTGTCTAATGCAGGAGCACCCTAGGTTGCCTTGTTATCCTATTCATTTTTGTTCATTCTACATGTTGATGTCGAGTTACTATAGCTCTAATGGATGCCAATTTACTGTAGCTCTATTGGATGCCAAGTTACTATAGCTCTAGTGGATGTTGAGTTATTATAGCTCTAATGGATGCCAAGTTACTATAGCTCTAGCGGATGTTGAGTTATTATAGCTCTAATGGATGCTAAGTTATTGTAGCTCTAGTGGATGCTAAGTTACTATAGCTCTAATGGATGTTGAGTTACTGTAGCAATCTAGTGTTGAACAAGTGTTCCTTCATCTGCCAAGTTACCATTATATGTTGAGTGACTCTTCATGTGCTGAGTTACCAAGTATATGTTAAGTGACCACTCATGTACCAAGTTTTCCTATTTATGCTTAGTGTCATCATTTGGACATGATTTCTACAAACTGACTTGTGGGATTTATTTCGATCACAATATTTATGTTAAGATCTTTTCTTTGGATGTGTCTAGACTATTGTTGGGTCAGCCTTCCTCTTATGTAATGTTCTAGAATGATCTATAAGCCATTTTGGAAAGTATATATAGAGTGTTTAGGCTTAGACTTACAATAATTTTTGTGGAGGGATTCTGGAGGAAAACGTGAAAGTTTGGAAAGTTTGTTGCATATGTATCTAGAGATGTGAATTTTATGTTGGATCTTTGATCTTGAATATATTTAGTATCTGGTCATAACCTAGAAGGGCTTACAACTAGGCATGTATGCTAATTATTTGATGAATCAATAAGTGTTTTCTCTTCTTTCTCCTTTGGTTTTTCTTCTATGTGTTGTGTTTTCGTTGTGTTAAATCTTGCAAGGTGGTTTGGATAGCTAAGTGTGCCATTGGTCCTAGTTATTCATCCCTCCTTGCACCAAAATTAGACATCAGTGTTCATAATGACCTCATTCTCATGAAATATCCTTCTTAAGTAACCAATAATCCTGTCAAATACATCAAGCATTTACTTGGCTCTTTGTTCCAAAAACAAAACATATGAGACATACAATCTTAATGAGATGTAAACAGGTCTAAGTTCTTTGTCCCTAAACCACACAACATTGTAGATTATAGATATAGGAGAGGAGAATAAGAATGAAACTAAGGATATTCTTTCTCATTGTATTCATTTCTTTGAAACTATACATTCAAGATGCATGTAAACAACTCATAAAACCACTAAATGGTTTGAAACTATCTATCCTATCTTAAATACTATTATTCATAACAAAAAAAATGTGTTGAAGAGAATGGTATCATAGTCATGAGAAACTTTCTCCAAAAATTGGAACCAATTGGTCTCACAGTAAAAACTGGAATACTTATAATGAAAGAGAAAAAGAAAGATATAAGAAAGGAATGAAATCATAGATGTAATTTGGAAGTGACATGTGTCCACTTGAATCTTCATTCCCTGATATTGCAAAACATCTCTCATCTTTATACAACCAAAATTAGAATAGAATCTCATCATTATTCTATAACAAACTAAAAATATCTCCTCTAACTGACGAGAAACCCTATCTCTAACAAAAATATCACATATGCATTTGAAATGATGATAAAAACTTCACTAAATTGACTTGGAGGTGACATAATCTACCTCTAACTAGATTCTTACTACCTCTAGTATTCATCTAGTTCATCATCCTCCTAAAAACCCAATTTGAACTCTTATACCTGAATGAGACTAAAAAATGGGTAGCTGGTACAAAACCTTGCATAACTTGAACCAATAGCTTCTTGTGCAAGAACAAACCACAAATATGGAAAATTCTCTCTCTCCTAGTTTTGATGATATATACTAGTATTATGTTAGCATATCAAGAATGCCTAAAGGATCAAATTGAAAATCATGCCCCTAGACTGTTTCACAAGTCTACATATCATGTGAATAATTTATGCAAAAATTTAATCCCTTTCTAAAGTTTAAACTTTATGATATTTCATTTTTTAATTTAAAATTCTTGTGTATGTGCCTTTTTGAGAAAAACCTTTTTTTAAATACTTTTGCACCTTTTTCACTTTTCCCTCTTATTTTCCATTTAGGTCAACTCAAGTTTGACTAGGCCTGACACATGTTAGCCTATGATTGGTCAAACCTTTGCATTGTCATCTACCACCAGGCACCACATGGTACCCTCTGATTGGACCCACCTATTACCTAACATGCTACCACGTGGAAGCTTCTCATTGGGTGAGAAAGACCTTTTTTAAAATACTTTTGCACCTTTTTTACTCTTCCCTCTTATTTTCCATTTAGGTCAACTCAAGTTTGACTAGACCTAACATGCATTATCCTATGATTGGTCATACCTCTACATCATCATCTACTACTAGGTGCCACATGGCATCCTCTAATTGGACCCACCTATTACCTGACACACTGTCACATGGTAGCTTCTCATTAGGTCTCCAACTACTTGGTCACCACCATATCATCATCTATTGGGTGCCTACCACATCACCACCATGTGGCACCTTGTGATTCACTAATATTATGCCCCTACCATGTCATCACTGACCCAATCCTATTGCCATGTGTCATCTAGGTGCTTCCCAACATTGTCTAATGGTTGAGCAACTTTACGATGTGGGGAAGTGCCCATCATTAGATCTCACCATGTGGTGAGATTTGGAGTGTTGATTTGGACCCACCATATTATTTCCAACCTCAAATATGAACCATGTGTCATTTTCTAGTACACCCAATTGGCTAACATGTGTCCATTTCTAGTTAGTTTGATTGGACTATTCAATTTCTAGTCAACTGCCACATCATTCAAAAAAATTCTGTCTCCACCAAGTTGCCCATTGAGCCCTACGTGAGCTTGCCTTAGCTTGAAAAAAGATCTATGTCATTAAAACCCTCAATAATATTATCCAAAGGTATTTAATAGTTGAAAACTTCCCTAGCCCACTCAATGTAGGATTAAATGATTGAGCTAAAACCAAAAACAAAAATTAAGCTTCTCCATCGTTGTACATGCTCTGTGCCATACTTTGCTCCTACTCGTCAATTATTTTCTCTAATCAATTTACTCACACCTTTTCTTGCATGGTAAATAATGATTCCCCTAAATAATGGGCCTACCATAACTAGATCCTACCTTACTCACTTCCTTTCTTGGGTTAAACAGTAGCTTTGGCATTGAACTTAGTGTTTTTTAGTAAACTATAGTATATCTTATTTTTTCTATGAATCAGATGTCGTCAAAACTTAGTGAATGTTTTACTTGATTTCAAATTAGTTTGTAGCAAATAATTGTGTGTTGGGTGGTCTTTGATCCATTTCATCACATGGTTCCAAACTGTCACTAATTCATTTCAACCCTATTTGATCACAATTTAGGGAGTAAAATTTCAACACTTTTGAATGAGGAGAGTAATGGATAAAAAACCAAGCAATCATGCCCACATTCTTAAGGCAGTGGAAATTTGTTCTTCTTCTTTTTTATTATAATGTTCTATGAACCCTAAAGAGTGTGTAGCACGAAGAATTTGTTAACAATTAGACATATTTTGATAATTATCTTGATCTCAGTGGCCTAATCAATCATTTCTATTTAATACTTCTAAGCATTTAATTGAAGGAGTGAGAATGCCTTCCATAATGAGAATGCCTTTTGTAATGAAAAAGGAGTGGAATTGCTTGGAGAAGTCAATTTCATGTTTTTACATTGCCGTGTAGTAGAAGTAATGAAGGTAATAATGACATGCAAGTTACAAGCTTCTACATCTTCATTTTCTACTTTGAAATCTTGCTCCCCACTTGATAATGGTAATCACCATCCTTTCTATGCCCTCTGCTATGCTCTCAAATAGACTCCTCCCCAGTTTGAAAATCTCATCAGATGCATTGACATCCATCATTCAAGAAAACTTTCAAATGTTCCCATTTCGCTACATTTCCTCTAGTCTCTCTAGCTTAGCATAGCCTTTTTCTTGGCATAGGTTCGCAAAGGATGGGTCATAAAGTATGTGGACCAAGTTCTTGCCAACTCATACACAAAATCCTTAGGGGTATTTCCTTTGCTCAACAACAATAGAAAATTAGAATAGCTCAATTGCTCTCTTATATTTTCAATGAGAAGTTTGGTAGGAATATTTAATAAGGAAAATGTATAACCCATGGATCCTATTATGACTCAACTATTATGCACTTGCCCCCTACATATCAACTAGTTGGCCATAAAATTTTGCATCTAGTATCCAACCTGCCTACTACGTCTCCATGAAAACTGTCACTGCCCCTTCAAAATGGCCACAATGTCTAAGAACTTGCATCACTGTATTTTAACTCACTATATTTGCTTCAAAATCTCTATATAGTTTTAACATATTACAGTACTTCTTGGCCTTTACATGCATATCCATAAGGGTGTTATAAGTAACGAAACTAAGAGCATGAACTCGATTAATCATGTCACAAAAATTTATATGCAGCATTTAAGTTCTCATCTTTTCCAAGGTAGTTAATAATCACACTTTAGGCAAATGTGTCAAGGGTAAAACCTAATAACTTCATCTTCCTATATATTTCCATGGATATATCTAGAAACCCAAAAACATCATCAATCCTCTCTTTGAAAACATCTTCTATCTACTCAATCTCTCATCAATCTGGTGGAAATAGTCGGACCCCATAGTGGGTTTAGCTAAAAAAATAACTTAAACATTTGATGCCTAGAAACTAATTCAATGAACATCATGCACTAACCAAGATCAAATTCCATCACTAAGATACCAATTAAAACTCATTTTATCATGTTACTGCAAGTTTTGATTTTCCTACCAAGAGGTCCTCTGACTAGCCTTAAAAATGGACTAAAACACCTGACTAAGCCTTGAAATTAGACAAATTGATTCTTTGCTCCACATAATCTTATCATGTCAGATCTTGTGTTATGACAACACCTGAGTCTTGAAAGACATTGACCATAAAAGATGCCTTTGTAAAACTACTTGCAAGCAAATATGTTAGAAAACCATAAATAACATTTAGTTTTCACTTTGGAAATAGGTCAAACTAACACTTGAGGGAACAAAATTGGAGCATTAGTTCACTATCATGAGGAGAGTATAAATATATGATTTGGGCTCATGATGAATAATTGGGTGAATTTGGTGAATAGTCAAAGTGGGGTACTTTGATTTGTAGGACTGAAAACACTGGTAGAAAAGTAATTTTCACAAATCAAATGGACCAAGGAAAGCATGCAAATGGATTTTTCAAGACTTGTAAACTAACACATTTAAAGAATTTTTAGAGTAGAATGTAATAGTACAATCCATTTAATCTCACCTATAATGGGTTCAAAGTTATGACATCTCGAACAAGGGTATCAATCAATCTGCATTTCTTGACACAAGTAAAACTTTACAAATTGCATTTGGAATCAAGTTCAAAAATTGATCAAATAGATTTTTCATAAGCTTAAAACTAAAACATAACAAATCTCTTACCTCTATATGAAATGAAAAGGAATTTTCTCATTATAGTTAACTAGGTCAAAGTTACAATTGGTCAAATAAGGCCTTGTAGAATTTTGAACAATTTACGTCAGCATGACAACAATAAACAACAACCTTTGAGGGATTCAAAACCTAGTGAAAAAATGTCAAAAAAACTTGAAATCTGAAAGATAGGTTCTTTGATATGTGTACTAAACATTCCCAAAGCAGCGAGTCATGAAACATAACTGGGTGCAAGATATTAAATTGCAAACAAGGCTACCAATCATTATTTCACACTTAGGCAAATATATAAATTTGAGAATTGCTCAAAATGAAACTTCACAAAATGACTCAGAATGGCAATGTATCAATACAAGACATATGAATATGCTAAATCCAAGGTTTTAGAAACATTAAATACCTCTTAGGCCTCAAATAGATAGCCAGGTACACCCGCATTAAATGCACTCATAAGGCTCAAAATATTGGAATGGTACTAAAATTGGGATGGAAATTTTGAATCCCAACACATAACAACCACCCAAACCCCATGGTTACTAGTGCTCTCCCTTGATCAGCACTCAAAAATTATACTAATCTCTATCCCACCAACTTGAGGGATCTAATGATCAAACCTAGGAAAACCATCTACAAAATAAAACCATGTAAAAACACATTAGTACCTATCATGATGTATCAAAATGAGCTCATAATTGCTTCTATTCTAATGTGAAAATTCAAAGATTAAACTAAATACTCAAAAACATGGAAAAAAAGATCAAAATTGCATCTTGACACTTCTTCCTAATAGCATGCGATACTTTTGGTTGTTTTCTATCATGTGATACTTTGAAAAGTACTTGTGCAATACTTTTTAGTCATGTGATACTTTGCACTATTCCATGAGACTAAAGGGTGGTGCTCATATGATGGATTTTTCTATACTCATGTGATACAATATTGTATTGCATGATATTCCATATAACTATCGTACGATACTTTTAAAGTATCAAATGGTATGTCATGAACAACCCATGAAACCCTACATAAATGGCTAAAAAGCTTAGAAAAGAAAAAACTCACTAGGGCACCATAGTCAAAAAATTGATTACTAGTTACACTCAAAATGATGTTTGTCAGTTGGAGTCCCTTCCTATTCCATTGCTATCTCTCTCAAATTCTCAAAAGCTCTCAATATCATAAGAAGACAAATGAATTGAAAATGACACTTAGACCCCTTATATAGTCTTCTAACCCAATTTTGACCTAATTTTTGAAATCTACTTTCAATGTTTGAGATCCATTTTTGGGATTGAAATCAAAATCCAAGTTCATCTTGATGGTCAAATCGTATTTTAAAATTATTTTCTTATTCTATGTAGTTAGTAGACCTTTTGAGGTCCAATTTTCAAATCTCATTGGGGCATCATTATTTCATCACTCCATCATTTTTACTCTCTCTCACACTTCTTTCTCATTTTATTTCACTTACATATCATCTTTCTCCTTGATTTGACCTAGTTCTAATACTTTAATTTCCTCAATCAAATTTAATCAAACTAAGCCATCCTATCACTTCTTAGTGGTCATTCTTGTTTTTTCATCACTTATCTATCATCCTAGACCTTGCTTTACCTTGATTTAATCATATTTTTCTCATTTCTGCATTCCCTCTACCTCATTTTAATTTTGATCGTGAGGGAGCAAGAATATTCTATCATCATTGCAAATTACTTGCTTACTATGGCTATCTATCCCTCAGGGACATATGTTTGACCTTTCAATTTTCTATTGATCGATCTGCTTTGCTTGATGTTAGTAATCTTCTTGAGTTCTTATATCATCTCTCTTTCTCCTAGTGTTTAGTATTGTCTCTAACAAGCTATGCATTCAAGATTTTCTATCTCATTCAACATTTCATTCTTTGGAATCAAATCTATCTATCCATTTCAGCCTACTCATCTACTTCATTCTTGACGTAATGTGTTCCTAGATTGATCACACATTAGTCAAAGAGGGCCAAATTTAATCACCCAAAAATATTCACCTACACTATTAGCCCATTTTTCAGCATTTTGCTAAAATTATTAAATCATTTATCTAGATCAAATCTTTAAAAAATTATTTATTTGATTTTATCCTATAGTTTCACCATTGTATCCCAAAGTCCATATTTAATTAAAAGGAACGTGTCCCCCTTTAATTAAATAAAACATGCCCTTTCACCTCTTATCCTAAGTTGCATGCATAAAGTCATTTTCTCATTTTAAAAATAAAAGAAAAGACTTTTTGTCTCACATGGAGATGCAAAAGTCAACTCTTTCTTATTGGTGGAAATGATCTTCTACATGGATCATGAAAAACTCAACTTCTCACCCTTAATTAGATCTTATTGTCTCATGATCTCTATAGTCTATACTTCTTTGAATGGAGAGCTCTCTCCTCATCTAAGGATCCATCTTCTTTGTATTAGTGTTCTGCTGAAGGTTTTTCTATAGGTACTCTTGGAGCTTATGGATAATCTTGTGGCTTCATCTTCATTCTTGCATAGCATTGTAGCTTAGTCTCATAGTGCATTAGCATAGTTTCCTTTATGCATTAGAATAACACGCTTAGTTTAATTAGAGGAATCGTAATACTTTCACATTATCAGCTTAGCTTGCATTCTTTGTATTTCATATAGTTTAGTTACATTTCTCATAGCATTCCATGGTAGTTCTTGGACACTAGTATTATTTATCTTTTCTTAGAATCTCTCATTTCATGGTGCACTTTAAAGGGGTTGCATTTCTTAGGATTAGTTGAGAGCCCTTCTATTGTTATTTTCCTTCCTTTGTACTCTATGACTAGAGAACTCTAGGTCAACATCTAGGACTCTCAATCCATTAGATCTCTCAAATAGAAGGACTTGGAGAAGTGCACAATATGGTCTGTACATTTTTATCCTCAAAAATAAAATATTCTCATTTTTTTAGCTTTTGATTATCATCTTTACATTCAATGAGCTTAATTAATTTCATAGGGAAACATAAGGAAAAACTAAAATTTTGGGAATTAAATAACCAAATATATAATAAAATAATATCTAATCGTAAATATTATTAGATTAATTAGGATTTGATGATATGGAGGTTCTAACATCATGAATTAATAATATTAAAAAGTGCATTATGAATTTATCCCATAGGTTGGTCTATCCTCATTTTGCTATCTTTCTATTATCATCTTTACATTCAATGAGCTTAATTAGTGCCATAGAGATACATGAGGAAATACTATGCTTTTGCAAATCAAATAACCAAATATATGATCAAATGATATCCAATTGCAAATAGTTGTAGAGTAATTATAATTTGATTATATGGATTTTTTTATGAGAGCTACAATAGTTATAAAATCATGAAATAATGACATTAAAATGTGCATCATGAATGAATAACATATGTGGGTTTATCCTCAATTTGTTATCCTCATTAAAACAATGTACTTATTTTGTTAGCTTCCTATTATCATCTTTACATTCAATGGCCTTATTAATTCCATAGGTCAACATGAGTAAATGCAATTTTTTGGGGAAATAAATAATCAAATATGATATCAAATAATATCTAATCATAAATATTTTTAGAGTAATTAGGCTTTGATCATGAGGAAATTCCTATCAGAGCTACAATACTCATAACATTATGAATTAGAAATATTAAAAATTACATCATGAATTAATCCCATGGGTGGGATTATCCTCTCTTTTTTATCCTCATTAAAAAAAATGCTCATTTTGTTAGCTTCATATCATCGTTTTTACATTCAATGAGCTTACTTAGTTCCATAGGTAAACATGAGTAAATGTCATTTTTGGGGGAATTAAATAAAAAATGATATGATCGAATAATATCTAATCATAAAATAGTTGTAGAATAATTAGAATTGTATCATATAAAATTCTCTAGGAGTGTTACAATAGTTGTAACATTAAGAATTAATAAACATTAAAAAGTGCATCATGTATTAATTCCATAGGTAGGTTTATCCACATTTCACTATCCTCATTGACAAAGTATACTCATTTGTTATCCTCAATAACAAAATATTCTCATTTTTTTTTAACTTCCTATTATCATCTTTACATTTAATGAGCTTAATTAATTCCATAGCTTAGCATGAGGAAATGTTGTTTTTCTTGGGAATTAAATAACCAAAAATATTATTAAATAATACCTAATTATAAATAGTCATCGATTAATTATGATTTGATCATATAGAAATTTCTAGGGGAGATATAATAGTTGTAACATTATGAATGAACGACATTAAAAAATAAAAAAATATACTCATTTTGTTAGCTTCCTATTATGGTCTTTACATTTAATGCACTTGATTAATTACATAGGTCAACATGAGGAAACGCTATTTTTTTTGGGAATAAAATGACCAAAGATATGATCAAATAGTATCTAATCATAAATAGTGGTAGATTAATTAAGATTTGATCATATGGAAATTTATGGGAGAGATACAATAGTTGTAGCATCATAAACTAACAACATTAAAAAGTGCATCATGGGTTAATTATTTAAAATCATAAAATTAAAATAATAATGAATTAATTATGTAACCATACAAGGCATATATAGTTCCATAAAGATATTAATATTGAATAGATAATATAATAATACAACTCATACATTTAAATTTTATTGATCTTCTTCATTATCCAACTCATTGCTTGTATCATCCAATCCATATTTAATATTATACTGATTCATTATTGTTGGAAACTACAATTAAAATAGTTATTATATTATCATTGATGTCAAATCTACTGATAAGACATGTTGTTATCTAATCTAGATGTCATATCTATTTGATTGATAAAGAGTATTTGAGAAGTTATCCATAACAAAAGAACCTAGAGGAAAGGTTGGGTTATGAAGAGGAAGCCACAATGGATGTTTGATTAGTTAGACTTTGACAAGATCATTTGATTGTTTACATTATGAAGACATGAGAAAAGATTGCATAAGCTTGATTGAGGAATACAACAGAAGATTAAGGAGCTTGAAATTTATGTCGAGTGAAGCTAGTGTCAACCAAGCCATATTAAGTGTTAAGAAAATTTGGTATTGATTGAGCATTAGTATCGGCGAGTAACAATGTTGATGTCAAGCTAGAATCTTTATAGTAGCTGAGTAAATCACAAATGACTAAGTGTCAGAATTTAGTGTTGGTTGAGCAATAGTATTTTGAATGCATATGAGAAACCATGATTTCCAACTGACTCAATTGATTTATTGGGATATGGAAAGCACGTTGAGGATAAGATTGATGAGTTGAAACATTTAATTTAAGGAGAAGTTTAGGTAAGCTACATAATGAAAATTTTTGATTAGAAGTTTCTAGAAAAGAAAGAGATTAACATAATGGTGATTAGATACAATGAATCTATTGGATCAAATCGCAAACCCTAAGATCTATGGTGATTGTGAAAACAAAAAAGGACTAGAATTACCTATTTAAGGAGGTAGAAAGATGAACTTGAGAGTGTGAAGAGTGCAAAAGAGAGATATTTAAAGAAGAGAATAGAACAAAGAAGTTGTGTGTATTTGAGATATTTGTAATGGGATGGAAAAAATCTTTTTGAGGTTGATAAGATAATCTAAAAAGGCTTAAGATCGTTGTGAAGAGAAGAGTGAATTATTGAAGGGTTTCCAAGCAAATTGAGGATAGAGGTGACAAGGAAGGCTTATCAAGGAATCAACACATGAACTGAATAGAGATCTAAAACTGCAAAGTGATTTGTAACCATGTAGATCAACCCTATTTTTTTCTTTCTAATCATTGTAAATAGTATGTATTGAAATTTTTTTAATCAAAGGGTGACCTAACGGTCATTAAGGACTTGTTAATCTATGTAAATCTTGTAACTGGGTGACATTCTATTGGAATGTTCTAAAGTCCTCTAACAAGGAAACTCCTAATAGGGTGATTAAATCCTCTAACCAGGTCACATTTAATAATGTACATTGTAACCTTTAATAGAGTTGGCTCCTAACAAGGTTCACTTCAAAAGAGTGAAAAAGTGGTGACATGTTTCTCATTGTTTTTTTCCAAATTGGTTTTCTATGTTAAATCCTAGTGTCAAGCTTCTGTTGAATATTTTATTGTGTTTTATATTTCAAATGTTTACATTTAGTGAGTCTATTGTATGGGAACAATGACCTACTATTTAATATTGTTAATGGGATTTTAGTAGAGACTGAGTTACAGTAGAATAAGAAAGATAGAAAAGTTTGTAATTATTTATTTGTTCAATCAATACTAATTGACCTTTAATAACTAGCTCACCCCCCCCCCCACCCTCCTTCAATTTTTCTAAACATTCTAACATGTTGTATCATCACCATCATCACTAATACCAATTTTAATAATTTCATCATCCACATGATTATCATCTTCATGAATATTAGGTCCTATATCATCATGATCATGTTCCTCTTCCTCACCATCATCGTGAAACACATCATCAACTAGTTGTTGTCCTAATCATCATCTTCTAGTTCTTTATTTTTCTTTGATCACATTATACTTATCAACCTTCTTGTTGGATCATGTCTAACAAAAAATTACCATATGATTTACATGGAACCTCTAAGTAAAATGTGCATTCACATTCTCTTCTAAGAACATAGGGCTCATTTATAGCTCACTCGATGAACTATGTATTGACCATGGTAAGTCCATTATCATGTTCAATAATAGCTCTCTCAAGGTCATTTTTATTCAAATTTATCTTGTACCATTGGATGATGAAAAAAACTAATTTGAAGGACTTAAAGTCACATTTCATTATATTGTCCAAAATTACACAATATCAATTTTTGAAACTTTTGGATGTAACTTCTAGATGAAATATTAGTCACATAAAAGTGTGTAGCTATCCTGAAATCACAATTTTTGTTTGTGCCATCCAACTATTTTATTCAAAATATATGACCATTGCACTACATAGCCTTCTCATTTGTCACATGAAATATATCAAACATGTGAAAACTATTGCATCATTAGTTAATAAACATATTTATTCTTGCTTGAATGTATGTAAACAAAAAAACTCAATATAATACATTAGTATAGTTAAGAATACATGGATGATTAATATATTTATACATACCTATTTATCTCTTAAACCATGTGATAAATTATTGCCAAGTTTTAGTCTTACCCTTGAAAAGCCTTAAGTCATTGGTAGAGGTGAGAGTGTGTCCAAGAGATATGTGTCTAAGTATTTTTTAGGCCACTTCTCATTTTTCCCAACTGCTCCTCTTTCAATATTTTTTGGGTCTTCCTTATATTACCTTTACCTCATCTTTCTAAGCTAGTTTTCAATTTCTCTGGTACGCATGGGGTTTAGGTGATCTAGGCATGGTTGTGGTGTGTTCTAGCATCCTCCTGATGGGAAGTAAGTGTTTCACATTTCATTCTCTACTATCTTCCCCTAACATTCCATATCTCATAGTTTCTGAGCTTTCGATTTATTTTTTCTTTTGAGAAAACTCTATCTAGTGCACATCCAAAGCATGAAGTCATTATAGCAATTAATAGGTTGTGAAAATGATTATCTCATGCCAAAAGGCCTAAAAAGCTATGAATTGAAGCTAGGATGAATCTCATTCAGATTCATGGAGGTAAGATCAAGTGAACATGGGTCTATGGTTTTTATGTTGCATATTGTAGTTCTATTTCCAAAGCTGTATGAACTTGAGCCAAACCTCAAGCCCAATGATCAAATAGTGTGAACATGATGTTGAATTAATCATTTAGGGCTCATAACATGTGTCATTATTGAAGATCTAGCTTCAAGGCCATTAGATTGAAGTAAAAGGTTGAATGTTGCTTGTTCTTCTTCAGTCTAATATTGTTGAGAGAGGAGTTTTCCATCCCAAGGCAATGAAAAAGGTCACTTCTCTAGATGCTTCATCAATAGAAAGTCAAGTCACTCTAAAATATGAATATTCTTTGGAGATGCCTAAAAGATACTTTTGGAAAAGTTAGTGATGAAGGTGTGATCCCAATATAATGGAAATGTAGTGTTAAAAGCCTTAAGTAGAAAGTGAAAGAATGAGGTGCACAAGTCATTTGAAGATAGCTCCCCATGCTACAATTCCAAATAGAATAAAATGGATTTGCAAAAAATTGAAGTGTCTTTCTCTCTCTCACGTGTGTTATTATTTTTAAGTATATCTGTATTATAGATTCTGAAGAAAAGTAAGGCACTTACCATAAAGCTAAAGCAATTGTGTCGTTAAGTGATTCTTAGTCATATCACTTTACTTTAAGTAAAGTAATAGTGCTTTAAGGAACTTGTTATTTTATGTTCAAATGAATAGAAAGTTTAAATAGATATTGTTCATGGAATTAAATACAAGTCTTGCCATTATAATTGTTGGTTGAACTTAATTTCATTTGTGTGGCTCCAACATTCTATTTCTCAAAGCTATTTCATCAAAATTCCATGCAATTAGTTTCTTCAAGTCTATTTAAATGGCTATTTGCTAAGAACTATGTCCTGTTCAATCATAGAAAATGGAAATCATGGCTACTAGTTATGATAAATTAATTGACTTGGAGAGTGAGTTTAAAGAGTTTAAAGACACATCCTTCAAATTCTACAATTTGGGTGATCTTCATAGGAGACTTAATCCTCAATCCAATCACTCAATCACATAGAAACTTAAAGAGAGTGGACTAGTAGAACTAGTAGGTGTTCCAATGGTAGTTCATTCACTTGAGTTATTGAAGGAATGTATAGAGAGATACAACCCAAAAAAGAAGCAATTTTTTTTCTTGACCATGTCATTATCATATCAATTAAAAAAGTGTTGATGTAGTCCACATTTGGCATCCTCATGAAGGAGTGGTATTTTGATGTCAATTTTTTTTCCTCCACGTTCAATGAGAAAAATACCCTTAGATGGGAAGACATGTAGAGGACCTAGTTCTAGACTGGCTGCTCAAAGAATAGAAAAATGTAGAAGACTCTATTTGGCACAAATCTAAAACAAGAGATTATGGATATCATCACATTCCTCAAATTAAAAAGAAAAAAGGAGATTTTGGATCTCATTGAGCACCACTTCTTCTTAGTACAAGTGATCTATGTTAAGGATATGCAAATCAATTGGGCATAGATTATCTGTGATGAGCTCACCTCATGGTTAAATTTGGGCAGAGGATTCAAGAAAGTCTACATGTCCTCTTATTTGATCTATGCTTTGGCAACTCGTCACTTGTGGCTTGGTCTCCCTAGAATCCCAAATTATGATGAGTACACCAAAGTCTATGGATTTTGCCTACATCTAAAGCTACAAAAAAAATATGAGGAGTATGTAGCTATCAATGATGCTTCTATAATGAGGCTATGCTATGAATTGCAAGGATGCCCTAAAAAGAGATTCTCACTAGAGAAAATTTCAGCCATCAGCTTGTTGACAATTGGCTAATAAAGATATGTAATTGCTGTCATTTATGGCAAGACATGATGTACATGCCTGTAGGAAACCTCATAAATAAAGATACTTATCTTTTGGTACTCAAAAAATTGTCTTAGTATGAATTTAGTTATAGTAGTGTACTATTTTGTATGTAACTTGTTACTAACATCATATTATGATTAGCAAAGTTAGATGAAGATTATACATGTTTATGGTGATGAGTATAACCTCGTAAGTTAGTACAAATTATATAGAAAAGAGATATTCATGTTTTACTAGTAAAGTAGAACAATGGAATTAAAGGTAAAGGAATTACTTGACCAATTAGTGCCAACATCCTAGATGTTTACTCTATGATGGAAAAGTATATTATGGTCTTAGCTGACCTAGAAAAAAATAGTGAAAAAACATGGTATTTATGCAAACGATATCTTGTGAATTCAAATGTGTAAGTATATGTGCAAGTGTAAGTTGTGATTGTGAAACTAATATGTTATATTTAGCAATTGTATGAAAACTTTTGTGAAGCAATATATGCAAAGTTTGGAGAAGCTTTTTTTGTGATCCGAGATTAAGTTGAAGATTAGAGATCAATTAAGAAAGAAGTTATAGCACCTATATACTAGAGGACTAATTACTCATTTGGGTAGTGAGCTCTTCTTGTAATTAGAAATGCATGTTTGGGCAGTAGGCTCATCTTGCATCTACTATACTACAACTCCTAACAAGGTTGGAATATTTTAACAAAGATTCAAAGTCTCCTAATAGGGACTCTCTATACTAGAGTTCATCCTCTAACAAGGAACATATACACCAATATATTATATAGTGGGTATCATCCCCACCAAGGTTTTCCCTTGGCCAGGGTTTCCTTAATTAACAAAATATGGTGTTGTGAGTTATCTTTGTGCATGGTTACTATTACTGTTTAGCATTACTTGTTTAATTTTTTATGTATGGTTAAAAGTAATAAATAATATTCAGTTGGTGACTAAATTTTGTAAATTATTGATTCACACCCCCCCCCCCCCCCCCCCCCACCTCAACCCTCCCCCCCCACCAATAATTTTTATTTCTAACAAAGCTAGTTCAAATGCTCATTCATCTAGCTTTAAAGTTTCTCATATTTGAAAATAGGATCTTATGATGGATTTCCTAAGAGGTTACCAATATACCAAGAGAAAAAGGTGGCTCTAGTTGAGCTATGTTGAAAAATACTTGAAGTGAACACCCTAAGTTCTCAAGTAAAGAAAATTCTCAAGATTTATTTCCCTATAGTTGTTGGCCTGTATTCATGTGCCTCTAGATCAGATGCTCATAATTTGGTAAAGAGCTTTGAGAGAAAGATTAATTTGTTAGACTATGAGGTGCTCAAGCCTCAATATGATCTAGTTAATTTTGTAAGGAATCATTTGAAGTTGGGGTATACCTACAAGCATGTCATGGATATTGAAGACTTCTAGTTTGGGTGTCTCAATGAGTACCAAACTTGGGAGATATTTTGGTCATGGCTAACCATTGATGAAATTAAATTATATAATGATTTTGTTGATGTTTTTGAACTTGTAGATAATGAAGCCTACATGCACCCCACATCTTATGAGAAGATCAAGGGCACACCAATTTTTTTTACCTTAACCTCAGATCTAATCATTGACACTATGGAGGTTCTCATGCAAGGGATAATCAAGAAAATAGAAAAATGGGTGCAGTTAACTCAAGAAAGGAAAAAGAGGATAAAAATAGTGGTTCTATAGGTGGAGTATCAGCTGGAGCAACCCAGTCAACCATAGCAACAACCACCATAGCCATTACATCAACATCTCTAGAGCCATCACAATTCATTAGCCAAGGTGGAGACTAGCCTCTAGAAAAGAATATGCCACTTACTCCTACCTGAAGAGATTGCTCTATTTTGAACACCAAAAAATTTTGGGAGAAGGAGGATGACAGGGATAAAGGGAAGGAACAAGAGAAATTAATGTCCAAGCCATCTTCCCTTGTTCAATTCATCAATTTGGACGTGATACTAACCCCAAGGATGGCTAGGAATAAGATATATCTTAGAAAGGGGATACCTGAGTCATTTTGATAACTAAGGTCATTACCTTCCCCATTGCTTCTTAGAGAAATCCAACTCCATTAATCCCAAGGAAGTTGTTTGACCCCATTGCATTATAATCCACTATCAATGTGCTCTCTAGAGAGTCATGGCTCAAAGAGACCATTGATAAGAATAATAGAAGATCTGAGGATGCATCCCCCTCTCATCCATCCAAGAAGACAAAGAAGTAGAAGATAATCCTTGCACTAGAAATGGGTTCAACAACTGGCCATATGTTAGTTGAGATTGTTGAGCCATAGAAAGACGGCTGATTTCATGAGCTCTCAAAGGGTGATTTCTAGATTTGGAAATTTGATCTTGCTATCCCAGTTCATGACTTCATGATGAACATGTGGAAAGCTACTAATGAGAAAATTAAGGATAATATGGAAGAGATTAGAGAAGAGAAGGAAATATTAAAGGCTTCAAATAGAGATCTAGTTCAATACATAAAGTCTACACTCGAGAGTACTTCTTCAAGTCAATTTGACCCAAATGCATAGGAGAACAAGAATTTACTCCTAAAACTACAACAAGAAAGGTAATTTGGGAAAGTAGGCCAAGAATGGGTGGATTAGATGAAGGCTCAAGGTCCCCCACTAGTTGAGAATTTGGAAAGCCTAGTATTGGATGCTTAGAAGCTCAGGGAAGTGGCTTCAAATCATCAAAAAACCATACAAAAGGAAGCAAACAAGCTAATAGAGAAATTGGCCCTTTTACAAGAAGTGATAGACATAAAGACAAATTTGATCATTACTAATGAGATTTTGAAGACTGGCAAGGAGTCACTATTTTATTGGAAACAACCCTTGGAGTTTATCATAGAAAGCTCATGAGATCTACAAATAAGCTCAAAGATGTGCACGACCTGATGCAGAAGGTCATTGAAAAGTTCTTTTAATATTTGAAGATCTTGCACATAGAATCCTTTGTGTCCACTAATGGCAAACTTGTGAATTTTAAGAGAATCAAATCAAAGTTATTGGAATTTGTTGACAAATTCATTGACATGCTCAACTTCCAAGAGTTCAAGATCCAAGAACTCTCAACAATGGATGCAATCATAAGGGGAGAAATGGAAAATTTCCATTTAAGGATGGCTAGAATAGATTAGCTAACAGAGATGCATGACTACTAGATGGTCTAAGCCAACTATATCATCATTCCATATGTCAAAGAGTTAGACAAAGTAACTAAAGTGATGAAAGCTTATAGAGCCAAATAAGTTACTTTTAAAAAGGCATGATGATTCTGATGTTTTTCTAGACATCTACCATTATCCTTCTTCTATTTCCTAATTTTAGTTATTCTTGGAATTTTGATAATCTATATAATAGATAATGATTCAAGCTTGTCTTATTCTTAGTCTTTCTATTCAGAGATTCTCTATGAAGAAATCATCCATAAGGCCAACCTTTTTTAGAAGACCTATAAATGTAATCTTTGATGAAGTTAATAAGATAAAAAAAATTTACTTTGGGAAAACCCCTATAGTTGGGACTACTATGTGTGACTCTAAGTTTATTTTAAGTTTTGTTGTTCATTTAGTTTAAATTTGATTATACATAATGAATCTATTAATGTTGAAAGCTGAATGAATGTGAATGAACTTGGTTCACTTCCTTCATTCAATAGATTGTATGTCTTACTCTCTCCAGCATAAGCATGTCTTATGTTCTCTCTATTTTTCATAATGGTCTATGTGTTTAGTTTATTTCATTTTATAAGAAATTCAAAACCTAGTACGTGGAGTAGCTAAGTGGTAGAAAATCTAGGTATTGTCAAAACATTAGCTAATTGTGTAATCTAGGAATTACTTATTTCACCATATCTTCCTTTCTTCCTACTATCATAGCTATTTTTTCATGTTTCCATTACTTTCATCTAGGTTTTAATATATTTCATGTTGTGAGTTATTCCCCATTTCAATTACTTAGGTTGTCTAATGTGTTGAACAACTTGGCTTTTTCCTATTCTACTCTCTAGTTAAGAGCATGCCCCCAAAACTTGAAAGACAAAATTCAATGCATATCTTGCATTCATAATTGAGTTATACCTTCCAATTTAGGAGTCTTTTATATATTACTACCCAAAACCATTTTTTTGTTAATTTCTTTGTTTTTCATAAGCCATTGGGCAATCAAAGAGTCAAGGTATAAACCAAAACATCAAGAAAGATAAACTATTAACCAATAGTTTTTGGCAACTTTGTTGGGGAATAACTCATACATCATAACTCCTCATAAGTAAGTATGTCTGTGGCTTTAATTTTAAACTTATAAATTATCTTTGTGGCACTCAAATAGTTGATTCATGTATAACAACTTAAGGAGAAATGGCATTGCCTCATGAGGGACAAATCCTAGTAGTACAACCTAACCTCAGTTTCCAAGATGAACAAGAGGATATCATAAATTAGTTTAATACCTTCACCTAGAAAAGTCGAAGTCCCTTGACCAATATAGAAGAATAAACTTTTCCCTCAAAAGAGAGGAAGCCAATGTTGAATATTGGAAGGGAGTTTTATGGGAAAGAGGATTAAGAGAAGCACACCCATTGTGAGGTAAAATAGTTCACCTTGGATTCTACATATACTTGCATCATTTGTGGTAAAGGGAAAGTTGGTCCTGTATTTGATGAATTGCATAAAGTTGAGTTCTCTTTATTAGAAAATTCTATAAGAAGAGGGAGAACACACTCTTAGGATCTAGTATATCAAGGTACCTATGGTGCCCTTTTTCTGTCATCTAATCATATTTCCCAGATATGTAGCCATTCATCTTTACCTACTATTTTCCAAACTCAAATCCCATCATTGTGCAACACCTTTACTCTTCACAAATTCATTACCCCTACTATTTTCACTTATCTAACTATACCAATAATCATCCTTGCTTCAATGGTTGTTCCCTAGGGTAATGTTATTCGGCGTTTGCATCTTACTTCTAACAATGACCTCCATAGATATTCTAGAAAGAATTTCGCAAAATTCAATGGTGATGGGAAGGTCTCTATTGATGAGAACATCATAGCTTTCTTTGTCAAATGCAGTGTTGTTTATCCTCAATATAAATATATAGTAGTGATGATGTTTGTGAAAACTCTAGTTTACAATGTAGCTAGCTAGTTTCAATACCTTCTAGTAGAATGTATCACAACCTAGGATGACATGTGGAACCTATTTGAATTGCAATATAAGAGTACAGAGGATGAGCATACTCTTTTGACTCAAGTTACCTAGATAAAGAAGGAACCCAATGTTCCTATGAGAGATTTTTGGAAATATGAGGTAGGAAAGGTTACTACGAGGGGAGGGGTGAATCAGGAACCAATAAAACTTAACCTATTTCACTAGGTAATCCTTCATATAATATTATGATCTAATTACATGAAAGAATGAAAGTAGTAAAATATTCATAACACTTAACACAAGATATGGTAACCCAAAAACCTTTCAAATAGAAAGAAAAATTGGGGTGGGGACGATACCCGCAAGCTTTAGTACTTAGTATAAAGTTGGCCTATTAAGGCTTACAATTGACCACTTTAGATGATTTTCCCTTTTAGGAGCAATAAGGACTACGAGATCTACCTTGTGAAAGGATTTACAAAACATACAATGAAGTATGCACTTAGTAAAGAGATTTTACATAAGACTTTTAAGTCTACCTTGTTGAAGGATTTAACTGATACACTTGTTAGGATGAACCAATGGCTGATCTCTGATCTACAACTTTGATTTGCTAGTTGACATTGCTTAAATTGTAATTATCACCTTGTTGTGATAGATAAATCTTTGTTGTCCCTTATACTACTTGTAGCCTTCTTAATTCACACTTAATCTTATTCTATGCTCATGTGATACTTATTTGGATATGATACAATGCTTTACATATATACCAATCCAAGTCATAACTTACTAAAGTTGGCTACAATACAAGTTTCATCAAAATCTACAAATTCAGCCCAACTACTGTAACTCGAGTTCTAAAGACAAACTTAGTGATGTTCTGACACTCGCCAACCACTATCAACACTTAACATCATCTAGCACTTGATTAATGAAGAGGCTCATTTCATACTGATCACTTCCAAGTAGCTTGAACTTGGTTAGCACTGTGTGACTCAATAAATAATGTGAAACTTAGCATATATTGAATCACTCAGTTAACACTCCATGGCTTGGTCAACACTAGATTCACATTGCTAACACTTTGAGCTCAATAGACACTAGATAACATGGTTAATACTAAATAACTTGGTTAATACTATGTAACTTGATTGACACTGCTATACTTGGCATGAGCTATATATATGTTCTAAAGCTTGGTAGCAACTGAGAAACTCGGTAGCAACTATATATTAAGTGTGAGTCACTAATAGACAAATTTACCTTAATGTCAACAACCTTCCCCTTTGGCATTAGTGTGAAAAACACTTATCATCCCAAAAATTAAATACTCAAAATTACAAGTCAAAACATTCTTTTATCACCATTATGTGTCCACAACTCAGTAACACACTCTTTTTTTCAAATTTTTCAAAATTGCTTTTGTAAAAGATGTTTTTTTCTTATTTGCTCATGTATTTGTATAATACTATACTAATTCCCCATACATAAACCTTATATATCTAGAGTACTACTCTACCATACATATATACATTCATCTATACTTCTCCCCATTTTTGACATAAATGCCAAAGGTGTATGCTATATGTTGATACCAAAATGTGACAAGAATTAAAAGTGTACCTTCAAGATTAATTCCATTTTCTTTTCCTAATTTTCCTATAACACATTACTTGCATGCAATGCAATATTAACTTATGCTGATAACTCCATCATCTGATCAGCTATGGAGAAGTTATTTTCATGTATGAGTGTCTTAGCATGTGCAATGTGTGTCTATAATGCATCCATGTTTGGAAGAATTGTGCCCTATATTTCTACAAGTGTGGCCCTAATCTTGGCTTCTTCTTTTAATGATTCTACTTGTAAATTTGTCAAAAATATAATCTTTGAATAATGAACAAAGTTGTAGCTTGGGTCAAGTGACAACTAGTCTACACTTGCCTTCATTTCTTGATCTATCTTTGATGGCTTATCTTTAATTCATTGTGTGAAGATAAATGTATCACACAACTTAATAAATAATGAAGTGACAAAATTTATAGATGTCTCTAATGAAACAAGAAAAGTATACAATTCTACTTGGCTTATTACAATTTTTTGCACCACTTGTTCCAATACCTTGTTTTCAAACTTTCTTTCTGCTCTTTGTAGCAACTTATCCTATCTATTCAAGTCTTCATTTAATTTTTGGACAACTTCTTCTAACCCAAAAATTTGATAGCAAACTTATGATGATGTAAAAAAATTATACACAATCAAACCCAGAAATTTGATAGCAAACTTCTTCTAACTCATCTAAAATAGATTGAGTACTATCAACCTCAACACTTAGTGTATTTACAAATATGTCTTTTATATCTTCAAGCACTTGGGTGTATTTACAAATATGTCTTTTATATCTTCAAGCACTTGGGTTTTCTTTCTCTTCTATTCTTTAAGCTTCTATTGCATAGCTCTCTTTTGCAATAATTCTCCTAGGGTATTCATTTGATAAGGAGTGAGGGTAGAGATATCCCAATTTGGAATAATTATATCCTCATCTAGACCAATTTCTTCTTCTTTACCCTTACCCTTATCTAAAATTTTAGTACTCAGTTGAGACTTTTTCTCAAAAATCATTTTATTAGCTATAGATACATGCAGAATAGAAACAATAGTAGAAACTGAGGGGCTACCAACAAATGTAGATATGGTACTAATAGTAGAAATACCTTGTTTTTTCATTATTAAACCTAATGATGGAGTCACTTGTTTCTTGTTAGATGAAGTTCTCATCAATTCAATCAATGGAATACTCAGTTGAATAGGTCCTAAGCTTGGTTGGGTTCTTGGTGTTGTAGTGGTAGCCACAACCAACTCAATAGAAGCTTTCTATGAGCTAGATTACACTAAGGCTTTTCTTAGAGAATGATAAAATGAGGCCATTACTACTATTGTAATTTTATCTACATCAATTTCCTCAATTCTTTGAATCTCTAAGAGACTTCCTCCAATAGCTTCCTGTTCTTCCTCCTCATTGTCCAAATTTACATCATCTACTTCATGATATTTTGTTTCCTCATCTTCTTCCTCATCATCATCAACATCTTTGTCATTAACATGACCAACAAAATCACTAGGTTGATGTAATTTGTAGATGTTCTTCCATGTGTTTGTAACTTGCTTCACTACATATTCTATGTCTTTTGACAATATCATGCATGTGTTCATCTTAAAAGTGAACTTCTACTCATTTTTCTTCAATGATTATTTCACCTCCTTTCCACTAAGACTCAACATGAGTTTCCTCATAGTCTATTCAAAGATGGCTTTTGTAGTCTTCTTTGCATGCTCTCATCTAGGCTTAGTTACTTGCATAAGCTCATTAGGAATTTTCTAAGTAAGCTCAGGAGGATAATACTTTAATTTCCCTAGCTTGGTCATAATAACATCTTCAATCTATCTTTTCTCATCTACATTCTATTGGTGTTTTGAAACATCATGGTTTCAAATTACCCCAATGAGAATATGATACATCAAGGGGTAGCTACTTTACATCTTCAACATACTCTTTCAGACACCAAGCCAACTATAAGGCTAGACCCTTCTTTTACTTCAAGCTCTACAAAACCTAGGTGGGTGTACCTTAGATTCACTTATATGGTACCAATGCTAAAACATACACTTGAATCTAACAAAGTAGATAAAACCCTTAATCTTCTAACATTTATGCAAAGATCTTAGACATGGAATAGCTAATAACATGGACAAAGAAATTGCTAAGTTAAGTGAGGGTATCCTTTTAGCTCTCAGATAGAAAAGGAAATGGATGATTGATTAATTTTGATTTCAGCAAAACCCCAAATATGCAATCGTAAGAACAAGTTGATCCTATAGCTGATCAGTGTGTTATTTATTGGGCAATTCCATAAATCACACACATACATCTATAATACTAGTGACATATTCCATACATCAAGATATCAAATCTATATTATTACTTCATGAATTAGACATTAGTGTTCATAAAGACCTCATTCTCATGAAATATCCTTCTCAAATAACTAGCAACCTTGTCAAATACATTAAGAATTTACTTGGCCCTTTGTTCCAATAGCAAAATATATTAGACATACAACCTTAAGGGGATATAAATAGGTCTTAGTTCGTTATCCCTAAACCACATAAGATTGTAGATTATAGATATAGGAGACAAGAATCGGAATGAAACTAAGAAGATTCTTGTTCATTGTATTCATTTCTTTTAAACTATACATTCAGATGCATGTAAAAAAACTCATGAAAACACTAAATAGATCAGAACTAGCTATATTAGCTTAACTACTATTTTTCATACAAGAGAAATATACTAAAAAATGTGTTATCATAGTATTGAAATATGTTCAAAATTAGAACCTTGGTCTAACAAATCTGAGAAAACTCGAGATTGGAACCCACATGGTATCACAACAATGAGAAATTTTCTCTAGAATTGGAACCCTTACAATAGATGAGAAAGAGAAATAAATAGGAGAAGAATGGAATCCTAGATCTAATCCAAAAGTGATATGTGTCCACTTGAATCTTCATTCCTTGCTATTGTAAGACATCTTTCATCTTTCTACCCATGAAATCTGATTTGATTTTCATCACTATTTTGTAACAAACCCAAAATATCACTTCCTCAAGGAGGTGTGGGAGGAGAAATTTGTTTACTTTTTTCTAGATTTGTAATAGGATCATATGTCTATAATGCAAGATGGGTGAGAGTAGTCACTACATTGGCATTTAGTGGATACATTGTAGCCTACTCCTGAACACACATTACTGCAACAGTGAGTGCTTGATACAAGCCTTTAATAGGATGAAGTCCTTGGAGTAATGGATAAGCCATATATGGAAACTTCCTATGATTCTTGAATAATGGATGTGCCCAAGAAACAAGATTGTGCTCCCTTGCTAACTTTGAATTATCAATAGTTTTCCTGCCAGTGATTAATTCCAATAGAACAACCCCAAAACTATACACGTATGATTTTATTATCAACTGACTAGTCATTGCACATTTTGGAACATAGGAAAGTAGGGAGGATTGCAAACAAAATTTCATTGAGCATTATAAGGAGATTAAGCAACACACATTTCAAAATGTCCCTTGCATCCCACATTAACATCTTAATAACTTTTGCAGTTGATTTAAATTGGTTAATAATAATACTCTATCATAGTCCTAACTTACATTCCACCATTCAAAACTTTATTTTCTTTTAAAGAAAATATGAGTCAAGGAAATTGTTAGTGTGATGAAGGGTTATGCCATATAACTTTTGACCTTACTCTTCATAGTTCTAACTCTTTACTCCAACTAGTTCACCATTGAATCTACTTCTCCCTGTCAAAAGAAAACATCTCTAATCACTCCTCCTAGAATCTTGATCAAAAAAATCTTCTTTACCATGATGTACATGTGTCACTTTCAATCAAAAAACTCTTGAATTAATTTGAAATCCATCTGACTACATGTATCAATTGAAAGACACTTCAAATGCAATTCAAAAATCTCTTGAAGATTAGAAGGGAATTCCTTATTTATTTCACATCTTCTAATCTCCAATGATGAGATGTCCATTTGGGAGTATTATAATTGTTCAAATGATCCTAATAACCTATGTTGAACATTTTTTATCCCCAGTGACTTGTTCATCTGATGAATTTAGTCAGGCCCCAAAGTGGGTCCAGCTAAAAAAAAAATTGAGCTTAAACACCTAACATCTCATATAGGCCTTTTGAACATCCTGCATAGACTAGATTCAAATTCAAGCATTGATTTATCATTGAAAACTTATTTCACCTCTTTCCACAACTTGTCCATTTTGTGCCAAGTGGTCCATAGGTTAGCTTTAAAAATTGACAAAAACAACCTAACCAAACTCTGAAAACAGACACGCTGATTCTCTATTCCACATTCCTGCACCTAGTCGAATCTCATCCCATGAAAAATTCTCAGTCAATATATATTAACCATCAAAGTTTCCCTCTTAGAATTGCCTACAAAAAAAAGTCAGAAAACCATAAAATGCATTCAGATTTGGCTTTCAAAATAGGTCAAACTAACACTTGGGGGTGCAAAAAGTGGGCCATTGGTTCACTGTCATGAGGAGAGTATACATCTAGGATTTGGGCTTATGATGAATAAGTGGACACATTTGGTGAGTGGTCAAAGTGGGCTACTCAGATTTGCAGAACCAAACACACTAACAAAAAAGTGATTTTTGCAAATGAAATGGACCTCAGAAAGTGTGCAGATGAATTCATCAAGTCTTGAAAATTAGCACACTTAAAGAATTTTCAGCGTAGAATGCAACAATACAATCTGTTCAATTTCACCTGTCACAAATTCAAAGTTATGACATCCTAGACAGGGGTACCGACCAATTTTCACTTTATGACACCAATAAAATTTTACAAATTGTATTTGGAATCACATTTGAAAACTAATCAAATAGATTCATCATAAGCTCAAAATTGAAACATAACAAGTTTCTAACCTCTAGAATGTAATGCAAAAGGAAATTTCTCATTTTGGTGAACTGCATCAAAGTTATAACAATTCAAACTGGGCCTTCCAAAATTTTGAACAATTTGCATCAGCATGACAACAATAAACAACTGACTTTGAAGGATTCAAAACCTAGTCAAAACATATAGAAACAATTTGAAATCTAAAACATAGGTTCTTTGATATGGATACTAAATACTCCCAAAGTAGCGAGTCATGAAACGTTACTGGGTGTGAGATATTCATATGCTAATAAGGCCTCCTATCGCTATTTGGCACTAGACAAAATGCAGATTTGGACATTGCTCAAAACAAAACTTCACAGAATGACTTAGAATGGAAATTTATCTTCATGGGATGAGTGGATATGTTGAATGCAAGGTGTTAGAAACATTAAACACCTCTTATGCCTCAAATGGACAGTTGGGTACACATGCATTAAAAAATGCTTATAGGGCTTAATTTTAGAATGGTACTCAAATCAGGAAGGCAATTTTGAGTCCCATCACAATCCTTTGTTCATATTTGAGGAATTTTAAACATGCCATGCCAGTTCCTTCTTTCAATTCCTTTAAAATGTCTTGAAGTGTAGGTGCAGGCTTTTTGAAGATAATTTGCTTGTCATCCTCTTCATCTAACTTCAATTTCTTCATGGACTTTGGTGCCCTTCTTGTGAATACAATAGTGGATGACTTAGTAGGTCTGGTTATGATAACCTTATTTTTATTCCTTATAGGCTCTTCTTCCTCATATTTGGTTTCTTCATCTTCATCCTTTGCATTATCTTCTTCCACAACATCACCTTTTCTTTCTATCAACAGGAGAGTAGAACTTTCTTGTCTTAGTGATCTATCATATTTCTTCCTTTTTCAACTACTTGAGGGAGCTTAAATTAAAGTTATATTATTTCCTTTGCTTCTTCATAAGTCCCAAAATAAGGTGTTTTAGGATTCATAAGCTCATTTAGTAGTACATCAATGATATCTTTGGTGTCATCAATGTTAACCTCATACTTTAGAGACTTAACTCATGTCACTCTAGGTCTAACTACCTGAATATAAACTTTGTCATAGTCCACCATGAAATATATATCATCCTTCTAGTCTTCTAAAAGCTTCTTAGGTATCTTATATATATTTTGCATCTTCTCTTTGAATGATTCAAATTAGTTGTCCATGATGCTATCAAATTTTTTATGCATTTTTGCCATATATTGATTTATTTGATATAGAACAAGGACATCTTTTCTCCATACTAATGAACATTTATAAGGGAAGAATTTTTACACAAAGAAGACTAAACAAGTTAAGAGTGAACTAAAATTACATGGTTTTTTTTGGAACCACTGGTGATGTCCATGTTCTTATTGAACTGATTCAATAACAACTCGACAAGGTCAAATGCCATGTTATTCTTCACTACTTTGAGAGCTAGGTCAACTACTTTAGATCACACAATATTGAGATGATTGGAGTTGTAGATCTTAGAAGTGAACACGTGAATTCTAAACTTTAGTTCCATGTTTGTGATTTTTCTTATCTTCATTCCTCTTCCATCCCACTTGGCAAGAGTTTGCTTGGCTAATTCAACCCAACCTAGGGTTTTGGTTGCTTTGGGTTTGTTCAACATTGGAATATCAATGATTCTATGAATCATTTTTGTTGATATCTAAATAGGTTTCTCCAACAATAACTGTTCATTATGCACACGGCTCAAAATATATCTCATCCATTTGACCTGGAAGTCTCTTGGCATATGTGATATTGGTGTCATGCCCTTGGCTTCCAAATGTTGATGCTCAGGTTTTAGAGTGACATTTACACATAACTCATTTGATGCTTCATTCATCTCATGAGTGCCTAGCTCTTGAATCGAATAGTGATAATATGAATGGATATCATGCATGAGCAATACCTTGGGTGGAATTTGTGATTGTACACTTGCTGGGTCAAGCACTTCTATAATTTTTGAACTCAACTTGAAGTTTGGTGCCTTGCAATTGACTCCTCGAACCAATATTTTAGACCCTTTCTTGTTTTTACTACTGGAAGATTCCATGGTCAATAGGGTTTCTAAAAATTCAAAATTTCTTCAATAATAAACACTCAAATCATTCTTAAGCTTTAAAATCATTCTTTGTAAAATAGCTCTTGAAATTCATGGTGAAATAATGGCTTCAATTTTTTCTTTTTTAACAAATTTCGTCTTTACAATCACTATTAATGCTTGGTACATTTACTTTCTTGGTGACAGACTATCTTCCACTTGGTTCCACCTTTAATGCTTGGTATAAATTCATAGCTTAGTAGAATCATTATCACTTGGTAGAGTCTTCAAAAACTCAGTGTCCATATACAATACTTTAGTGTATCTTGATCTTGCTTGGTAGGGTCTTTCTATGAAAACTAGCTTGACAAGGTCTTGAAATTTTGCAACCACTTTGTGATCCTTGTGCATCTTGAATGTTGATATGGACTCTTCTTCTTACCAGATGGAACTGATGTGGGATGTCTACTTTAGAATCTTAGTTCTAGTTATTTTCATAGGGATTTAATTTCAAATGCTTCGATCACCCAACTCTTGAGTGACATCTACTTCATGACTTGGGCTTCCATTCTCAATAGATTTTGGTATCCATTGCTACTTCATCTACTTTTTGATATTTTCAGTGTTGGATTTCTTTTCATCTTAAATTCTTCTTGTGTTCATACAATTATTGGCAAGATGTTCAAGTTCTATACAAATGAAACATCTTTTAGTGGTATCTCTTTTCCTCATGTGATGTTTCACATAGTTTACTCCAATGTGCCCAAATTAACCACAGTAGTGGTATCTACACCATGTGTTGTAGTCTCATCCAAGTATTTCTTTCTCAATCTCTTTTGCTAGATTCAATTTCTTGGTTTTTTATTTAGACAATTTGTGTCCTTTTTTATTACAACTATAGCATTTTCCTTCAAAATTAGATTTGTTCTTGCATTCACTTGCTCTATGTCCATTATTATTGTAGTTGTAGCATATTACATTGAATTTTGATTTACCAATACTCCAACATTTTTTTGATTTATGACCTATCTTACTATAATGATTGCAAGTAGGCTTTTGATTCTTTTGAGCTCCTTGCTTGGATGATTTGCCTTCTTTTGTGTATCCTATTCAAGATTTGGACTTGTGTCTGTACTAACTTTGTTCGTTCAATTGATTCATGATTTCTTGAGATTTCATCATCATTTCTATTGGTGTTTTAAAATATTCTAGGTTTCCAATTACCCCAATGAGAATATGACACATATAGGGGCAGCTAACTCACATTTTCAACAAATTATTTTAGACACCAAGCCAACTATAAGGCTTGACCCTTCTTCTACTTCAAGCTCTACAAAATCTAGGTGGGTGAACCTCAGATCCAATTAATATGGTACCAGTGCAAAACATATCCCTGTATCTATCAAAGTAGATTAAAAGCCCTTATATCTCCTAACATCTATGCAATGACACAAATATATAGTAGCTAAATGCAAATACTATGATATTCACAAGCTGAGTGAGGGCATCACATTTAGGTTCTTCAACATGAAAGGAAAATACATTTGATTAATGATGTTGAATTTAGAAAAACCCCTAATATGCAGCAATAAGAACTAATGATCCTATAGTTGACCAATGGCTAATCCATTGGGAAAATCCATGAATCTAATGCATACATATGGATATTTGAGACATATCCATCTATTCAGATATCTGATCTATCCATTCACCTTGTAAATAGACATCCATGTTCAATCTAGATCTCATTCTTACATGATATCCCCATCAATAAGATTGCAACCCTATTAATTTCCCTAAAGCATTTGCATAACCCCTTGAGTTATAAGCAATAATGAAATAACATATATCCTTAAGGGACTACAACTACAACCTAAGCTCTTTGTTCAAAGATTATAAAACATTGAAGATCACTGATAAAGGAGACAAGATTCAAAATGAAACTCAACCTGTTGTTCTTTGTATTAATTTCTTTGAAATAATACATTCATATGCATGAAATGAAAACATAGAAAAACCTAATAGATCTTAATTATATGTATTATCCTTTCTAATGTTGTTCATACAAGAGAGAATATACTGAAAGAATGGTGTGTCAATAGTGAGAAGATTTTTTTAGCAAAACGGGAACCACCAATGGTCTCATAGTGAAAAAACTAGAACCCTTACAATGGATGAAAGAAATAAAGATATAGGAAGAAGATGAATACTCAGATCTAATTTATGCCTAACATGTGTCCCCTTGGAATTCCATCCCTTGCAACTAAAAACCTCTTTCATCTTTCTATCATTTTGATCTGATTTTTTTTTTATCATTACTTTGTAACAAACTTGTAAATGTCTCTACTCAATGATGAAAATGATTCTACAACCAAAATATCTGAAACCTTATGAAATTCTAGTAAAATTTGAGTTTTTATAGAGTGAATGTGATTAGAATTTGACCCAAACTGAATTTCACTATCTTTTCCTGATATTCAGGTCATTATCATGTCAAAAAATAGTTCTAATCTTCATCACCTAAATACTATTGCAAATTAGGAATCTGGAAGAAAACCTCCTATAGCTTGAATAGACTGCTTCTAATGCAAAAACTAACTCCATAATCAAAAAATTTTGTTTCTCTTAGTTTCGGCGATATATAACATCTATATTTAGCCTACCAGAAACCCCCTAAAAGCCAGCTTGAAAAATGCCCCTATGTTACAACTATTTTGGTCTACAACTTCGATATTTGAAATTTTCAAAAAATTTACAATTTCTAAAGTCAAAACTTTATAAAAAAGGCCTTTTTAATTTAAAATATGAACTTGCAAAACTTTTGAGAAAATATATTAAAAATTTGTTCTTTTCAAACACTATATTTTCCCTTGTCTTCATTTATGGGGTCAACCTTTGTTTGATCGGGTGCCACATGGCACTTTTTGATTGGCTCATCTAATTTTTGCATCACCATCTACTCGAGTGCACACCCACATGTCGCATGCCTACTTGCTTGCATTATTTATCCAGTGAGCATCTTTGTAATGCAAGCATGCGCTATCCGTCGGATCATGACACATGTCACGATCTGAGTGATTCCCACCTAATATTACTATCAATATCCACTTCACCACATGCGAGACCCGCTACCGCATGTCACGATCTTGCATTCCTACAATTTTTAAATAGTGTGCATCTCAGTCTTGTCGGTGTGTGTGTATCGTCGATCTCACGAGGTGTCACAATCTGATCACTTTCTGCCACATCAGCACATGCGTATGTTGATCCAAAATTTTGATTTCATCTTGAAAATCAAGCTAACATCATCTATGGGGCCTTGGTACAAGCTTGAGCTTCCAAAAGCCCTCTTTCTTTGAGATACAATAGATTGACAATGAGTTGTATTTAAACACTTGAAAGTCCCATTGCCCAGCCAGTGTGGGATATTTTTTTTCAATGTCTTTTCTCACAGTTTTCTCCTCTGAATGCATTGGGTTGCTTCATCCTATTTTAACATAGCCTTGTCTTGAAACTCATGTGGCTATTTTTAATGTGTGAGCTGCCTCTTTGGTCATGTATATATCCCCTTTAAAAAACATGATCCCTCTCTTTTTATTAGAAATTGACTCCCCTACTCCAGTCATGTTCCTTGGCTTGATTGCTTATGTGCGGAGCTGATCCTATGTGTTGGATATGCTATTTTTTGCTTGGCTTGCTTTTAAATTTGAATGTGTGGGCCTCTGCAAGGGTCATTTGAGTGGGACAACTTTGCCAACACATGCTGCTCTATTTCTCTACCACTCCATAGGAATCAAAACCGTGGGTCACTCCTTTTGTGAATTGCTCCCTTGTTTTCTTTGATGGCTCACTATTGAAGCTGTGAAGTCTTTTTACATTGGCATGGGTATGTAAGTTACCTACTAGTTTGATGTGCTATATGGCACCTAGAAAAAACCATAAATTTTAGACATATGATTCTGTGTCTGACATTTGCTCTTCTACTATTTTGCATGATGCTTACCTTGGACTCCTTCTTTGATATGAGAAGGCTTGGGCCTCTTCTTCTAAGAACATGGGGTTCTATCTAGATTCTATGTCATGAGCTCTTTTAACTTACTATCTATGTGGACTTTGTTATATGTTAGGCGTGAATTGCTTTGTTAGTTGGATATGAATTCTTTTTTTTTTTATGCGTGGGAAGATTTCCTTAAACTGGCATGATCTTTTTTCATATGTCAACTGCCCTTTCTCAACACATAAGTAAGAAGCATGGACTACTCATTTTATTGCATGTGGATTGTTATGGCGATGGGTGCCTTTTCTTCGCTGTTGTTTTCATCTTGGTGTGTTGACTACATGTGTGGGATCCTTTTGCTTCTAACGTTGACTATTTCCTTTCAATTTGCATGGACTCCTTTTAAAGTTGACTCCCTTTTCTTTGTTGAGCAGCATTTAGTTATTGACCTCCAAGGCTTCCTCATGAGAAGGGAAATGAACAAACCCACAATTTTTTCTTTTTGATTTGGGCATGTTACATAACAATTGGACTTTCTCAACCTTGCCATATTCCTTGAGTTCTTCTTTAGTTCAATTTTCATCTTAAGATTCAAGTACTCCATCAATTTTATCTTGAAGAGACTCCATATAGTGTATGATCATCTTTATTAGTCTAATGGAATTAGTCGGACCCCAAAGTGGGTCCAGCTAAAAAAAGTTTTGTTTCTAGACAACTAAACCTTCAAACTGATCTATTAACCTTTTAATATTGACTGGAATTGATTTTGAGCATTAATTTGATCGTTAAAACTCATTTACCCACCTTCTACAAACTATGAATTTAATGTCAAAGGGTCCCTTGATTGCCTTGAAAACTAACCCAAACCTTTGACTAGGCTCTAAAATCTAACACACTGATCCTTTATTCTACATTCTTGCACCCTATCAAATCTCGTCTCATGATGAATTCCCCATCACAAGATATTTGTTGTCAAAGTTGACCTCTCAGAACCACTTACAAGAAAACATGTCAGAAAAAACCAAATCACGTACGGAATCGGCTTCATAAACTGGGCAGATGGACACTTAAGGAGACAAAAATTGGGGCATTAGTTCTCTGTCATGGGTTGAGTATAAATTTTGGATTTGGGCTCATAAAAAATAACTAAGCACAAATGGTAAGCGGTCAAAGTGAGCTACTCAAAATTTGACAACTGGAAACAATGGTAGAAAGTGTTTTTTGCAAATGGAATTGACCTCAAAAAGTGTGCAAATGAATTTTTCAAAACTTGAAAATCAGCACACTTAAAGTACTTTTAGAGGACAACACAGTGGTACAATCCATTCAATCTTACCAATAATGGATCTCAAGTTATGATGTCACGAACAGGGCTTCCATTAAATTTGCATATGCTAACACCAATAAAAAGTTAGAATTTCCATTTGGAATTGTGCTTGAAAACTAATTAGATAGATTCGTCATGAGCTAAAACTTGAAACATAACAAGTCCCTTGCATCTATAATGCAACAAATAGGAATTTTCTGATTTTGGTCAACTAGTCAAAAGTTATAGCACGTCAAATAGGGCTTCCCAAAATTATGTGCAATGTGCATCAACATGAAAATAGTAAACTTCCAACTTTGAGGGATTCAAAACCTAGTCAAATAGACTCAAAAATTGAAATATAGGTTCTTAGATATGCACACTAGACACTCCCAAAGTTGTGAGTCATGAAAGATTACTAGGTGTGAGATATTCACATGCAAACATAGCCTCCTGTCAATGTTTGACACGTGTGAAAATGCAGATTTGACACTAGCTCAAAATGAGACTTAACAAAATAGCTCAAAATCTTAATTTAACTTCATGGAATGCTTAGACAGGTTGAATGGAAGGTTCTAGAAGCATTGAACACCTCTTAGGCCTCAAAAGTATAGCTAGGTACAATCTCATCAAAAGAATTCATGGGGCTCAATTTCTCTATGGTACTCAAAATTGACTATGCAATTTTTAGTCCCAATAGTGGCTCTATCTGGGGATGCATGTCCCTTTTGGGCATGGAAATGATTTAGATCTTTGGAAGAAGCAGACCACTCACAACAAATTCTCTCTAACAGCTTTACTGAAAGCAAGAAACTACTACTAGGTATGTACAAACAAAGGCATTGTGCCACCAAACTTCAACAAAGTTGTTTACCTTTGTCAAAACATGATTCTCATCTAAACTTACATGAGGTAAACTAAAATTACTTATCCTATTAGTTTCACCAATTAGATCAACATCTTGAAACTCAACACTTAGTAGAGCTGAAATTACAACTTCACTTTCCTAACGCTTACAAAAACTAGCTCTTTTACACACTTGCTCATTATGAAAGTTATGATTAGCATACTTATACATATTACATTGAAACAAAAATTCTCTTCATTTAATAAGTGGTGCATTCTATCAACTTCGAATATGAAAGCTTCATAGTCAACTTGGGGATTAGGATCACTCATACCTTCAAATTTTGTATCCTTTTGCATAACCGGATTGAACTCAAATGAACACATTGACTTGTACTCACATATATCATCAATTTCCAAATCTAATCCAAAATTCTTCAATGATTCTTCATAATTACCAAATGGATTAGTCTTCACATCAAAAATTTCATCATAAAAATCTTTACAAGGTGCAGGTAGATCTTCAATAACCATCTCATCAAACACCTTGTTATCAATCTCATGAGAAACAATCTCATCAATACTTTCACCATCATACTCGAAAGAAGAACCATCTAACCTCTTACAACAGTAGGATAAAGTATCAATATTAAGATCATTCTCAACTAAATCTAAAAATTCCATGTCTTCTTCGAACAAGGGGTTAATAACTCCATGTAGTGACCCGTGTTGAACATCTTGACAAAATATAGGTTGATCATCATTAGGATTTTCATCATATAAAACATTATTATATACCTTAAAACCATTACCCATTGTATTATCACAAACACTTGTAGTATATGATGAAAAATTAGAATTGTATGAAGACTTGCTTTCTTCTTCATCTACCATGCATATAGTATCAAATTGATCAACAATTTCTTTATCTTCAAGATTTGAAGATAAATCATTCTCAAATTCTTCATATCTAAGCTTATTTGTATAATATAGAAACTGAGATGCATTATCATTTTTAGATTTAAAACAAGAAATCATACCTTCACTCACGTAAGAATACTCACTTATGTCATTATTTTCTTCCTCCCAATTTGCATCTAATTCACATGAAGACACACATATGCTATCACTATCTTCTTCTTGACTCGAGCAATAACTCTCATCATTAGCTTCATATGATGCTTCTTGATTATACATCGGATCAGCAACTTCAACTCCATCACTTGATGCATCAGTACTAGCCTCTTCATGCTCATATTGAGATGAACTTCCTTCAACTTCATGATCAGTTATGCTTTCAACATAAAGCAATTCAACATTAGGAGAAGAGACCACTGAATTTATATCTTGCATGTATAGCTTGTCAAATGAATCAATTCTATCATCTGTTGTGATAATACTAGAAACATGTGGATTACATTCAGCAAGAACAAACTTATCTCTTCCTTGAAGCAAAGAAACCTCATCTATACATATTTTTAACTCTGAATTTTCAGCAAGATCTTTTACAACAATAGGGGTATGCCTTCTTTTAACTCCATGTTTGTGATTGCATTCAATATCCATTGCAATTTTATAGGCCTAATATAGACTTTGTGGTTGTTTATCCCTCAATAAGAAACCCATCTTCGGCCCAAAGAGCCCAAATAAATAACTAAACAAATTTGATCATGGGGCCTACAATTTTTAGGGATGTCCATTAATGTTTCATAAAATCTACTATTAAATCTTGGGATCAATTCATCTTGTTCAATTTGAATTTTCATCAATCAATCCAACATTAATTTTACATCTATCCACCCATCAAATCATTCAATGAAGGATGAAATTAACTCATCCCATGAAGAAATTGAAGCTAAAGGCAAGCATGTGAACCACTCTCTTTCATCTCCTTTAAGGGTTTGCACAAACAACCTCATCCATAGATCTTCATGACACACATCAAAGTCATACATCAAGTTAGAAAAAACTTGGAAATGCTTCTTTGTTGATTGGGACTGGTTTCTATCCAACTTTGGCATATACCCTCTAATTCCATTAGGGATCTTATTTGGGAAACCAGGTATGCCATCATAACAAAATGGCACATATCCTTTGATAACAGAATTCATATGAACATCCATTACTGGTTGTAGCCTTTATACTTATACTTTTGGTAAATTTCAAAACCAGTAATAGGAAATCTATGCAATTATAAATAACCTTCTCTTATCACTTAACTAATCTAACATTCTTCACACATCTGTCTTTCTCATAATGACAAAATTATTTAATAAAGACCATGTGAAAACACAAAACATTGAATAGGGAATACCTAGACTATCTTTGCTGAATGTTGTTGTTCACTTCACTGCTGACTAAAATCTAAAACAAAGCTTCACATCTCAGGTTCTTTCAAACACAAAGTTGCCACCTCCTTACAAAGGACACAAAATTTTTCACTGATCTTTTACTGAAACATACTAGATTCTGAGCATTCCTCACAATAAAGTCACACATATTTTCAATGACATTTAAACAACAACAAACTCTAGGTAATACTTTCAAATCTAAAAACTACTTTCAAATTATTATACTTATGAGACTCTTCCCCAAACTGAAAATAACAAGACTCTAGGATACTTGTAATGTTAACCTTATTTCATCCCCAGCAGTGTCGCCATTTTTTTGGTGTTTGAAAATATTGTAGGTTTCCAATTACCCCAATGAGAATATGACACATCTAGGGGCAGCTAACTCCCATTTTTAACACATCATTTTAGACACCAGACTAACTATAAGGCTTGACTCTTCTTCTACTTCAAGCTCTGCAAAACCTAGGTAGGTGAACCTCAGATCCAATTAATATGGTACCAGTACAAAACATATCCATGGATCTAATAAAGTAGATTAAAAGCCCTTATATCTCCTAACACCTATGTAATGACATATATCTACAGTAGTTAAATGCAAATACTATGATATTCACAAGCTAAGTAAGGGCATCACATTTAGGTTCTTCAACATGAAAGGAAAATACATTTGATTAATGATGTTGAATTCAAAAAAACCCCTAATATGCAGCAATAAGAACTAATGATCATGTAGCTGACTAGTGCCTAATCCATTAGAAAAATCCATGAATCTAATGCATGCATATGGATATCTGAGACATATCTATCTATTCAAATATCTAATCTATCCATTCACCTTGTAAATAGACATCCATGTTCAATCTAGATCTCATTCTTACATGATATCCCCATCAGTAAGCTGCAATCTTGTTAATTTCCCTAAAGCATTTACATAACCCCTTGAGTTATAAGTAACAATGAAATAACATACAACCTTAAAGGACTGCAACTACAACCTAAGCTCTTTGTTCAAAGATTATAAAACATTGAAGATCACTGATAAAGGAGACAAGATTCAAGATGAAACTCAACCTGCTATTCTTTGTATTAATTTCTTTGAAATAATACATTCATATGCATGAAATGAAAACACAAAAAATCCTAATAGATCTAAACTATCTGTATTATCCTTTCTAATGTTGTTCATACAAGAGAGAATATACTGAAATAATGGTGTGTCAGTAGTGAGAAGATTTTCTCAGCAAAATTGGAACCACCAATGGTCTCATAGTGAAAAAACTAGAACCCTTACAATGGATGAAAGAAAGAAAGATATAGGGAGAAGATGACTACCTAAATCTTATCTATGCCTGACATGTGTCCCCTTGGAATTCCATCCCCTGCAACTGAAAACCTCTTTCATCTTTCTATAATTTTGGTCTAATTTTTTTTCATCATTTCTTTGTAACAAACTTATAAATGTCTTTGCTCAATGATGAAAACTATTCTACAGCCAAAATATCTGAAAACCTTATGAAATTCTGGTAAAATTTGAGTTTTTACAGAGTGAATGTGAACAAAATTTGACCCAAACTGCATTTTCACTATCTTTTACTCATATTCAGGCCATTACCAAGTCAAAAAATAGTTTTGATCTTCGTCACCTAAATACTATTGCAAATTAGGAATCTGGAAGATGAATCTTCAATACTTGAGCCAAGAAGATGAATCTTCAAGGACACTAATGGTCAGTTTTCAAGATCCCCATTTCTCAAACATTGCTTACTTTCTAACTTATGGAGATTTTCCTAAGGGAATGACATACAAGTAGAAATGAGACCTTGAAATCAAATCAAAAAAGTATGTCAAATATGATGACCAATTGTAAAAAAGAGAAATAGATGGAACCTTCTTGACATGCGTGGATAAATCTCAACAAGAAAGGTTGCTTCATAGTTTCCACAATGAGGCCTATAGTGGTCATTTTCCATAAATAGTTATAGCATACAATATTTTGATGCAATTCTATTACTAGCTTGGCATGTTCAAGGACAATTACAAGTTGGTGGCCAAGTGCAACAAGTGTAGAATGTTTTCTAGCGAGCCTTAATTAGTTACTCTACCTCTAAAGCCAATTGCAATTGAAGGCCCCTTTTAGTAGTGGGGAATTAATTTCATTGGACCAATAAATCCACCCTTATCTAGTAGTCATTTGTATATCATCACTACTATAGACTGCTTCACTAAATGGGTGGAAGCCAAGCCAACTAAGAATACTACTTCTGAGGTTGTCTATGAGTTTATCAAGGAGAATATTTTGATAAGGTTTGGAGTGCTGACAAATATTTTCATGGATAATGCTTCTTATTTTTCTTCTACAAAAATTATAGAATTTTGCTACAATAATAGTATACACCTAAGTCATTCATCTTATTACTTCCCTTAGGGAAATGGTCAAGAAAAATCAAGAAATAAGAACTTGATCAAAATCACAAAGAAATTGGTCTCTAAGAAACAAAAGAAATAACACAAGAAGTTGGTCTCTAAGAAGAGAGTGATCTTAATATGGTTAATTGTTGAAGATCAAGAAAGTCTCATTAGGAAGAGAGTGATCTTAATTCAGTTATAAGGCTAGAATATTCAATAGATGTTAACATATGCATATGTGTCAAGGGCCCTAGATAGAGAAAGCCTCTTCTAGGAAGGACCTTAAAGGGCACACTTCATAGAAGACGAAGAAGTAACTGGGGATCTAGGTATCCTTAATGGGGTTATTGATCCTAGTGTGGAGACAATCTTTAAGGTTGGGTTAAGATAGAGGGTAGGATAGTCAAATATATTTTATTATTGTATAAATGTTAACATTGTTTATAGATATTATTGTCTTTTCTAGTGGGAACATTACACCTTTACCTAATCTTTCTAAGAGGGTTTTTTCTTTCTCTAGTACCCATGGGGCTTAGGTGATCTAGGCATGGTTGGGTTGTATTTTGGCATCCTCCTAATGAGAATTAAGTGTTTCGCATTGCATTCTCTGCTATCTTTCCCTAAACTTCTATACCCCATAGTTTATGAGCTTACAAGTTATTTTTCCTTTTGAGAAAACTCTATAGAGTACTCATCTGAAGCATGAATTCATGAAAATATATAATAGGCTATGAAAATTATTATCTCATGCCCAAAGCCCTATGAAGCTATGAATTGAAGCTAGGATGAATCTAATTCATAATCATGTAGGAAAGTTCAAGTGAACACAATTCTATGGTTTTTCTATTGCATATTCATGGAAATGAAGTTATTCAATTCTATTTTTGAGGTTGTATGAACTTGAGCCAAATCTCAAGTTCAATGATCAAATAGTATGAGAATGATGTTGAATGAATCATTTAGAGTTCATAACAAGTGAGGCATTCTTGAAGATATAACTTTGAGGCCATCAAATTCAAGTAAAAGGTTGAATTTTTTTTGTTATGATTTAGTCCAAGAAATATTGTTGAGAGAGGGGTTTTCTATCACAAGGAAATGAAAAAAGTCACTTCTCTGGATGGTTTGAAAATAGAAATTCAAGTCATTCTAAAATATAAATATTCTTTAGAGATGCCTAAAAGATACTTCTAGAAAAGTTAGTGATGAAAGTGTGACCCCGATAAAATGGAAATGCAGTGTTAAAAGTCTTAGGCAAAAAGTGAAAGAATGAGGTGTACAAGTCGTTTGAGGATAACTCTTGGTGTTGTGATTCTTGATAGAAGGAAAATGGGTTTGTAGAAAACCTAAGTGTCTTTCTTTCTCCCACATGTGTTAATATTTTTAAGTATATCTTTATTCTAGATTTTGAAGCAAGCTAAGGAACTTCTCATAAAGCTAAAGCATTTGTGTCATTAAGTGATTCTTATTCATATCACTTTACTTTAAGTAAAGTAAGAGTGCTTTCAAGAACTTAGTATTTTATGTGCAAATGAACAGAAAGCTTAAATAATTGTTACTCATGGAGTTAAATGAAAATCCTACCATTATAATCATTGGCCAAACTTAAATTCATTCATGTGGCCCCAATGTTCTAATTTTTAAAACTATTTCATCAGAATTGCATGTAATTGGTTTCTTCAAGTATATTTAAATGGAAATTTATCAAGAACTACATCTTGTGCAATCATAGTGAATGGAAATCATAGTTATTGGTTATGATAAATTAATTGTCTTGGAGAGTGAATTAAAAGATTTTACAAACACATCCTTCAAATTCTATGATTTGGGTTATCTTCATAGGAGACTTAATTCTCAACTCATTCACCTAATCACTTAGAAACTTAAAGAGAGTGGAATGGTAGAAGAAGTCAATTTTACAATGGTTGTTCATGCACCTAATTTAGTGAAGGAATTCAAAGAGAGATAAAACATGGAAATAAAGAAAATTGTGTTTCCTGACCAATCCATTCTCATATCAATTAATAAGGCAATGATGTAGTCTACATTTGGCATCCCCATGAAGGAGCATTATTGTGATGTTGATTTTGGGTCCTCTATGTCCATGTTGAATGATAAGAAGACCCTCAAATGGGAAGACATGTAGAAGACCTGGTTCTAGACTGCCCACTTAAAGAAGAGAAAAATCTTGAACACTCTGTTCAACACAAATCTAAAATGAGAGATTGTGGATTTCCTTGCATTCCTCCTTAGACTAAAAGGAAAAGAGGAGATTTTGGATTTCATAGAGCCTCATTTCTTTCTAGTACAATTAATTTGTGCTAAGGATATGTCAATCAACTGGGCACACAGCATCTATGATGATCTCACCTCATGGTTGACTTTAGCTAGAGGATTCAAGAAATTCTACATGTCCTCTTATTTGATCTATGCTTTGGCAACTCACCACTTGTGGTCCAGTCTTCGGCATCCCAAATTATGATGAGCACACCAAAGTCTATGAATTCTACTCACATTTGTAGCTACAAAGAAGATATGATGAGTATGTAGCTATCAATGATGCTTTTATAATGAGGCTATGCCAAGAATTGCAAGGATTCCCTAAAAGGAGATTCTTACTAGAGGAAATTTTGGCCATAAGCCAGTTCAGATGCTTATTCGTCTAGTTTCCAAGTTTCTCCTCTTTGTAAATAGGAGATTATGATGGATTTCCTAAGAGGTTACCAAGATATTTGGAGGACAAGGTGGTTCTAATCAAGCTATGTTGAGAGATACTTGAAGTAAACACCCTATGTTCTAATGTAAACAAGACTGTCAAAATTCCCTTCCCTATAGTGGTAGTCCTGTATTCATGTGCCTCTATATTAGATGCTAAAAATTTAGTAAAGAGATTTGAGAGAAAGATTAACTTGTTAGACTATGAGGTTCTTAAGCCTCAATCTGATTTGATTAATTTTGTAAGGGATCATTTGAAGCTAGGGTATGCCTAGAGGCCTATCCTAGATATTGAAGATTATTACAAGCTAGAGTTGTCATTGCACCAAAAGAACAACCTTTCAATGCCCAATACAACCACTAGACTTATAGAACATAGTAGGTGGTTTACTCATGTCATGAATCCCAAAGGGGAACATTGGTAGTTAGTCCAAAAATCCCCCACTTAACATTACCCAAGGAGATTTGAACCTGTGACCAAGCTCTAATACCACTTGTTACAAGCTAGAGTTTCCATTACACCAAAAGATTGACCTATAAATTCCCTCTACAACCACTAGACTTAGAGAACATAGGATGTGGTTAAGCCATGTCACAAATCTAGAAGGGGAAAATTGGTAGTTAGTCTAACAAAGACTTCTGGTCTAGGTGTCTTAACAATTATCAATCTGGGGAGAGATTTTGGTCGTGGCTAACCATTGATGAAATTAAATTATATATCTATTTTTTTGATATTTTTAACATTGCAGATGATGGATCCTACATGCACTGTATGTTTTACAAGAAGATCAAGGACATGCCAATTTTTTCTACCCCACTTGCAAATCTAGTCATTAACACTATAGAGGTTATCATGCAAGGGATAATTAATAAAACATACAAATGGGTGGAGTGGACCTAAGCAAGGAAAAAGAGGATCGAAAGTACTAGTTCTATGAAAGGAATGTTAATTGGAACTGCCCAGTCAACCATGGAAACAACCACCATAACCACTACATCAACATTTGTAGGACCATCATAGTCCATTGGCCAAGGTGGAGACCATCCTCCATAAAAGAACTTGCCATTTACTCCTACCTACAGAGATGGCTCTCTTCTGAACATTGGAAAAGTTGGGGAGAAGGAGGATGATAAGGATAAAAGGAAGGAACAAGAGAAATTAGTGACCATGCCATCTTCCACTATTCAAGTCATCAATTTAGATGTTGATACTAACCCCATGGATGACCAAGAATAGGATGAATCTTAGCAAGGGGATACCTTAGCCCTTTCACTAACTAAGGTTGGTGTCTTCCCTATTGCTTATCAAAGCAATCCAACTCCATTAATCTTGAGGAAGTTATTTGACCCCACTTCATTGCAATCCATTATCAATGTTCTCTCTACAAAGTCATGGCCTGAAGAGAACATTGATAAGAAGAAGAGGAGATACAAGGATGAAGCCCCATAAAAGGACTTTATCATACAAGTCACATCCTTTCATCCATCCAAGAAGATAATTGTTGGACTAGCAATGGATTCAATAATTGGCCATGTGCTAGTTGATATTGTTGAGCCACAGAAAGAGGGAAATTTTCATGAGTTCTCAAAGGATGATTTCTAGATTAGGATAGTTGATCTTAGCATCCTAGTTCATGACTCCATGCTCAACATGTGGAAATCTACTAATGAGAAAATTGAGGATAAGTTGGAAGATCTTAGAGAGGAGATGGAAATATTAAAGGCCTTAAATAGAGAGCTAGTGAAATACATAAAGTTTGCACTCAAGAGTACTTCTTTGAGTCAATTTGACCTGAATACAGAGGAGAACAAGAAATTACTCTTGAAAGTGAAACAAGAAAGGAAATTCAGGAAAGTAGGTTGAGCATGGGTGGATCAAATGAAGGCTCAAGGTCCCCCACTTGTTGAGAATTTGGGAAGCCTAGTATTGGATGCTCACAAGCTTAGGGAAGTGGCTTCAAATCATCAAATAATGATCTAGAAGGTAGCAGACAAACTAACAGAGAAATTGGCCCTTCTATAAGAAGTGGTAGACATGAAGACAAATGTGGCCATTGCTCATGGGATTTTGAAGATTAGAAAGGAGTCACTATTTTATTGGAAGAAATCCTTGGAGCTTTTCATAGAAAGCTCCATGAGATCTATAAATGAGATCAAAGATGTGCACAACCTGGTGCAAAAGGTCATTGAAAATTTTTATCAATATTTGAAGATCTTGCACACAGAATCATTTGTTTTCACTAATGGAAAACTTGTCAACATTGAGAGAATGAAATCAAAGTTCTTGGAATTTTTCCATGAAGTCATTGACCTAATCAACTTCCAAGTGTCTAAGATCCAAGAACTCTCAGCAGCAGATGCAATCATAAGGAGAGAAATGGAGAAATTCTAGTCAAGGGTGGCAAGAATAGATGAACTAATAAAGATGCATGACTACTGGATGGTCTAAACCAAGAATATCATCATTCCAAATGTCAAAAATTTATACAAATTAACTAAAGCCATGAAATATTAAAGAGCCAAATTAGTTACTTGTAAAAAGGCATGATGAATATGATGCTTTTCTAGACACCTTCCATTCTCCTTCTTATATTTTCTAATTTTAGTCATTCTTGGAATTTTTTCAATCTCTATAATGGATAATGATTCAAGCATGTCATATTCTTAGTCTTTATATTTAGAGATGCTCTAAAAAACAATCATCCATGCAACTAGCCATATTGAGAAGGCCTATAAATGTAATCTTTGATGAAGTTAATAAGATCGGCAAAATTTACTTTCGGCAAACCCCTGTAGCCTGGACTACTATGTGTGACTCTAAGTTCATTTTAAGTTGTGTTGTTTATTTAGTTTAAATTTGAGTATATGGAATTGAAATGTAAATGAATGTGAATGAACTTGGTTTTGTTTCCTTTGTTCAATTGATTGTATGTCTTACTCTCTTTAGCATAAGCATGTGTTATGTTCTCTCTATTGTTCATTATAATTTGTATGTTTATTTTAGTTCATTACACAAGGAAGTTAGAAACTAGTGTGTGGAGTAGTTGAGAGATAGACAATCCAAGTATTGTCAAAACATTAGCTAGTTGTGTAATCTGGGAATTACTTATTTCACATCTCTTTCTTTCTTCCTACTATCATAGCTAGTTTTGCATGTTTCCATTGCTTGCATCTAGGTTGTAATAGAATTCATGTTGTTATTTTTTCCCCCTTTCAATTGCCTAGGTTCTTTAAAGTGTTAAAAAACTTAGTGTTTTCCTCTTCTACTCTCTGGTTAAGAGCATACCCCCAAAACTTGAAGGACAAAATTTATTGCATATCTTGCATTCATAAGGGAGTTGTACCTTTCAATTCAAGGGTCTTTGATAGATTACTACACCGACCCATTCTATTGTTAACTTCTTCTTTTTTTATAAGTCATTGGTCAATCAAAGAGTCAAGGTATAAACCAAAATATCAAGGAAGACATATTGTTAACCAACATAATTAAATTTCTCTTGGTATAACATTGAAATATCCATTTCAATGAGCCTCTTTAACTATTGAAGTTGCATATTTCCATGTAAATAAGTGACCTGATTATTGACATTGTTCAATCCATAATATTATGCAATCAAAGATTATTTATAATATATGAATGTAGTACATCCCACTCTTGACCAACTATATAAAAAGAATCAAATTTACAAGTTGTTGAAAATATAGATGGAGTAACTAAGAGGAGGGATGAATTAGTTACTACAAAAAAAAATCCACAAATCCCTTAGATGTCTTATAAAACTAGTTACTGATGTTACTCAATAACCACACAAAAAAATGTTGTAACTTGGTAGATGTAGTGTATGTTAACTTATTACTAAACTTTAAGCATTCACAGTGATTAACGTGCAACCATAAAAGAAATAACATGAACATATGAGGCACCAGATTTAACATGGAAACTCAATATGAGAAAAACCACCAAGTAACTAGCTACTAATTTTCACTCTTCTGAAGTGAGCCCTGTTAGGAGCCAACCCTGTTAAAGGTTACAAAACACATTGTTAGGTTTGACCTTGTTAGAGGATTTAATCACCCTACTAGGAGTGGCCTTGCTAGAGGACTTTAGAAAAATTCAATAGAACTATCACCTTGTTAGAGAATTTAGAAAATGGTTGTTAGACCAACTCTGTTAAGAGATTTAGGAATCATTACTACAATGTTGAGAAAGTAACAATGACTTGACCAAAATGAGATGCAACTGAATTGCTGATATAGATCTATATTCTGCTTCACTAGATCCTCTCTAATCAAATAAATCTTTTCTACTCTTCAAGGATATCTAATCCTTCTTCAAAATTTTCTCACATTTCCTCTTCACACAATCAACACACTTGCATGCTCACTCATTACAATTTCGAATTCACAACTTGAACTTTTATTTATACCTTACAAATTGTCAAGTCAGGTCATTTACAAGTTACATTTATCAATAATCATTACATTAGTTGGCTACAATCATTACATGAAATAATTAAAATTTATTTCCCAAAACAATGAAATCTTTCGTTGGCTGACCTTGCTCGATAAATAATATTCCATAAATGATTTCTAGTGTTAACCAACTAAAGCTCAATGAACACTAAAAACTCTACAAAATCCTTTGGAGACCAAGTGAACTCAGTAAACATTAACTTTCCTTTATTAACCTTGTGAGCTTGTTACCACAAAATCCTTTGATGCCTAAGTGAGCTTGGTAGAAATTGTTTCCACAAAGTAATTTCTAAGAATGCTCAGTAGACTTTGGAATTTGCTTTGCTGACCAATTGAGCTCAATAGACTTTGTCTACTAACTGATATGACATTTGTGTAACATCAAAGACAACATACGATTGAACAATTGTATCCAAAAATATCCCTCTTTGGCATTGATGGCAACATAACATGTCATAGAAAAATGAAATTTGAGAATAAGTCTTTTTCTGAAAGAACATTTTTCCCTCTTAGATTTTATGCCACAAACTTCTTTAATGCAATATTCTCCCTCTATGAAGGAATTACATAGCTTCTTTTAAAATAGAAAACTCTCCACAAAAAAATTCAAATTTTATAAAGATATGATAGTAAACTCTCCCTCTTTGACAACACATGCCAAAGAAAACACATACCAAATGAATAGCAATGTACCTTAAGTACTAATTCATAAGAAATTTTTCCATAGCCATGTTGCTTCAACTAATAGATCTTCAACTTGGTTCCTATTGATGCATCACTAAAATTTTATTTTAGTGAGCTTTAGATAAGGGAATGACCCTTAGCTTACCTATTACATACAAGAATGCATCCTTAGGTAATGGCTTGGTGAATATATCAGCAATTTGTTCTTTTTTATAGACATATTCCAATCTAATCTCTTTATCCTACACCAATTCTCTGACAAAGTGATACTTTATTGCAATGTGTTTAGTTTTGGAATGCATCACTGGATTCTTTGAAATGTTAATTGCACTTGTATTGTCACATAACATAACAATTAGTTTTTTGATCTCCACCTTCATGCCTTCCAATAATTGTTTAAACCAAATAATATTAGAATAGTTCACTACTACTGCAACATATTCAACTTCAACCGTAGATTGGGATGTGGAATTTTTCTTTTTATTTGTCCAAGATACCAATCTCTTTCCAAGAAAGAATGCTCCACCACTTGTACTCTTTCTATCATCAATGTTTCCTACCCAATCAGTATTAGTAAACACTTTCAAGTCTAGATTTCCTCCAAATTTGTATCACAATCCATAATTTTTAGTGCCTTTCAAGTATCTCAAGATTCTTTTGATTGCCATCATGTGATTTTCTCTGGGTTTTGCTGAAAATCTTGTTGCTATACCAATTGCAAGAGAAATATTAGGCCTTGTATGGACTACATACTATGGTTTTCTAATCATTGATCTATATAAGGTTTGATCTACTTCTTTTGATTCATCATCCTTGGTAAGCTCTAGTCTAGTACACATGGGAGTTCCAACTGGTTTACAGTCTTCCATACCAAATTTCTTGAGTATCTCCTTGATATACTTAGACTCTTACTCTACTAAATTTGAAGACCAACAAAGAATTTAATCTCACCAAACATAGGCATCTCAAATTCCTTGTTAATTTGCTCTAAAAACTCTTTGCATATATCATCATTTCTTGTAAACAAAGTATCATCCACAAATATTTCTGCCAAAACAATCTTGTTATTTGGTCCTTCCTTGATGTACAAGCTACTGTTATCATTAGTTCTCTAAAAACCAATCTAAATAAGATAGTTATAAAAATCTCTCATACCATGCTCTAGGGGCTTGTTTTAGACTATACAATGCTTTGCATAATTTGCAAACCATGTCCTTCTTGTCTAGATCAACAAAACTTTGAGGTTGCTCAATGTAGACTTCTTCATCTAGAATACCATTAAGAAATTTTGATTTGACATCCATCTAATATACCTTAAATCCTTTGTATGTAGCATATGCAAGTAAGGTCTTGACACCTTCCAATCTTTCAATAGGAGCAAAAGTCTCTCCATAATCAATTCCTTCTTCTTGAGAGTAGCCTTTACATACCAGTCTAGCTTTGTTCCTTGATACCTTACCATCTTCATTCAACTTATTTTTGAATGCCCACTTTGTTTAAATTACATTTTTGTCTTTAGGCTTGGGTACAATAGTCCATGTTTTTTTTTTCTCTATTTTCTCTATTTCTTCATTCATGGCCTCAATCCAACTTTCATTTTCCAATGCATCTTTGACATTTCTAGGTTTAAAATCAGAAATTAAACAAGTACCTTTTAACTTACTTCTTGTCATAGTACCTTTAGATTTGTCTTCAATAATCTAATCTAGTGCATGATGTCTTCTAACATATTTGGCCAATATAGGTTCCTTGCCTTTTTAATGACTTGCATTGTCATCCTCTTGCACTTCAACTTCAAGTTTTTGCTACTCTAGCTTGGTAGTCATTAGCTTGATAGCTTTAGACTATGACTCAAGTCCTTCAGACTCGGTTAGAACTTCTTGCAACTCGATGATTGAGGAAGACTCAAGAGTAGAAGTCACTTGATTGATAGATGTATCTGGCACTATATCAGGTTCAATAAAAACAAATCTCCTATAGTTTTCTAGTTCCTTTTTTTTTTCTTCTTTAGTCCTTTCTGCAAACTCATCAACTTTCACATGTGCACTTTCTATGATTTTGTGAGTAGAAAAATTCAAACATCTATATGCCTTACTCTTGCAAGAATATCCCAAAAATATACCTTCATCACCCTTCACATCAAATTTTCCTTTTCTAGATTCTTTCAAGATATAACATTTACTTCCAAATACTTTTAGATAACTTACATTGGGTTTATAACCATACCATAACTCATAGGGGGTTTTGAATGAGTTTTTCTTCAACTGTACTCAGTTCAAGGTATGAACTGCGGTGTTGATAGCTTCCTTCCAATATTTGATAGAAATGGTCTTTTCAATCATTAGAGTTCTTACACAATCCATGATAGATCTATTCCTCCTTTCAGCTATTCCATTCTACTTGAGAGTTCCAAGAGTTGATACCTATCTTTTGATTCCTCTTTCAATGCAAAAGTTATTGAATTTATGGGAGATGAATTCATCGCCTCTATCTAATCTCAAGAATTTCAATATTTTCCATGTTTCCTTCTTTACTCTGGCCAGATACCATTTGAATTTCTTAAATTCTTCTAACTTCTCTCTCAAATACATCACAATCATCATTCTAGAGTAGTCATCAATAAAAAGAATGAAGAACTTTTCTCCAGTAGAGCTCTCTATTCCAATACGTCCACACAAATTAGTATGCACAATTTACAAAATTTCTTTACACTAATAGTTTTACTTTTAAAGCTAGTCTTTCCCATCTTACCAATCTAACAATTCTTGCATAGACCAACATCAGGTTTCTTTATGCTAGGAATGCCTCTTACTTTCCTTAATTTTATTATTATCACTAGGTTATCAAAATTTAAATGACATAACCTTCTGTGCCATAACCAACTTTCTTCAACTTGAGCAATAAAACATGAGGACTCACCAAGTTCAAGATAGAACAAGTTACCTTTTTTTTGTATGTCTGATCCAATTAGCTTTCCTTTGTCATCCAGTAGCTTTTCCTTTCCATGCATGAATTCCACTTTGAATCCAATATTGATTAGATGTGCCACATTCAACAAATTGTGTTTTAGTCCTTCAACCCAATAGGCATTATCATATACAAGATCTTTGGTTAGTGAAATTCTTCCTCTTCCTTTTATGCAACAAGGTTCATTATTACCAAACCTCACACTACCACCATCATAGTCTTCAAAATGTTCAAACTTATTAGTTTTGTCACCAATCATATGATGAGGACAACCACTATCTATGATCCATGTATCATTTTTTCTCACATGAGAGATAAGTGCCATCTTATCTTCCTCATCGTTATCAAATTTATCTTTCACAACAATGTAAACCATTTCATCTTCACTATTATTAGAATATTTAGAATTGTTAGCCATAAAATATGTTTTCTTAACTTTTTTCCTGAATGATTTAAAGTCTTTCTTACCATTACACTTGTGACCTTTCTTCTATCCTTGTTTTTCTTGTTTGGGCACCTAGTAGCAATATGACCAATTTCCTCACATGAAAAATAGATTAGAGGAACCTTACCTTTGTATTTTCCTTTGCCTTTAGAATATTTCCTTGCAAGTAGAGCTTCAACCACCCCAAGATCACTGTTAGAACTCTATTTTGATTCTTCTTCACTTTCTGATTGAGATTCCTTTATTTTCTTCCCTTTTTCCTTGAGTGAAATCTTGGCTTCAAATGTTGATTCAATGTTCTTGGAAGCTGGAGCATAGTTGTCATAGTTATCTAGCTCAAATGTAGTCAATCTTCCTACTATACCTCTAAATTTATCTTATGATTTGCTTCACATCTTCTTTCTTGAATTGTAGAAACTCTAATTGTAGAAATGGGAAGCAATGTTCTAAGAACTTTACTTACAACTATTTCCTCCTTGATAGCTCCTCCAGAAGCTTTTATTGTAATGACACTTGCTTTGACTCTTTCAAAATATTTAGAAATGTTCTCATCCTCTCTCATCCTCATCTAATTAGATTGTCCTCTTATACTTTCTACTTTGGCTCTCCTCACATTGTCATCACCTCCATAGATATATTTTAGCTTGTTCCACATAGCAAAGGTAGTTTTGCAGTCCTTGATATCATCAAATTCGTCATAGCTTAGGGCTGATCAAATGTCTATCATCATGGTATTATGAGTATTTTTCCCAGTAATGTTATTAACAAATAATTTACTAGAAGGAGTTACATATTCTTCATCAGGGTATTTCAATCATGTATCTCCAATGGAACCCAAATGGAGTCTCATGAGACCTTGCCATGCTAAAATGTTATCCCTATTAAGCCTTGGAATTTCCCTCTTGTAAGACATCCTGATCTTTAGTTTAGATCCTTGAAATCCTTCCTGCAAGCACCAAAAGCTCTGCTACCAATTGTTGGAAATATAGATGGAGTAACTAAGAGAGGGGGGTGAATCAGTTACCACAAAAATAAATCCACAAATCCCTTAGATGTCTTATAAAAATAGTTACTATTGTTACTAGGTAACCACATAGAAAAATGTTGTAACTCGGTAGATGTAGTGTATGTTAACTTATTACTAAACTTTAAGCATTCACAGTGATTAACATGCAACCATAAAAGAAATAACATGAACACATGAGACACCAAATTTAATGTGAAAATCCAATATGGGAAAACCCACCAAGTAACTAGCTACTAATTTTCACTCTTCTGAAGTGAGCCCTATTAGGAGCCAACCCTGTTAAAGGTTACAAAAAATACTGTTAGGTGTGACCTTGTTAGATGATTTAATCAGCTTTCTAGGAGTGGCCTTTCTAGAGGACTTTAGAAAAATTCAATAGAACTATCACCTTGTTAGATTTACAAAATGGTTGTTAGACCAACTGTGTTAAGAGATTTAGGAATCACTGCTACAATGGTGAGAAATTAACAATGACTTGACCTGAATGAGATGCAACTAAATTGCTGATGTAGATCTATATTATGCTTTACTAGATCCTCTCTGATTGAATAAATATTTTTTTCTCCTCCAGGATATCTAATCCTTCTTCAAAATTCACTCACACTTTCCTCTTCACACAATCAACACACTTGCATGCTCACTCATTACAATTTAGAATTCACAACTTGACCTTTTATTTATACCTTACAAATTGTCAAGTTGGCTCATTTACAAGTTACATTTATCAATAATCATTACATCAGTCGACTACAATCATTACATGAAATAATTAAATTTTATTTCCCAAAATAATGAAATTCTTCATTGGCTGACCCTACTTGATAAACACTGTTCTAGAAATGATTTCTAGTGTTAACCAAATGAAGCTCAGTGAACACTGCAAACTCTGTAAAATCCTCTGGAGACTGAGTGAACTTGGTAAACACTAACTTTCTTTTGTTAACCTTGTGAGCTTGGTTACCACTAACTTCTACCACAAAATCCTTCGACACCTGAGTGAGCTTGGTAGAAACTATTTCCATAGAGTAATTTCTAGGAATGCTTGATAGACTCTAGAATTTTCTTTGCTCACCAACTAAGCTCGATAGACTCTGTTTCTTGACTGATATGACATTTGTGTAACATCAAAGACAACACAGAACTGAACAATTGTATCCAACACAAACAACATATGATTAGTTATTTACCATAATATAAGGCCTTAATTTATAATTTATGTAAAAAAAAACCTAACATCCAACTACTAATGATCTTTTTATCTTTCATAAGAAATCTCTAAACTATATATATCATACTGGAACATTCAATTGTTTTGATTTTATCAAATAGTTATTGTAAGTGATCACAATTTTTTTTATTCCATATAACTTCCCAAATTTTAAATTCGTTAAAGTTCTCTTTTGTAATTTTCATGCAAGAACCCTAAATATTAAATTTATTTCCACCTATTTGAAAATATTATGTTTCACCAAAATCTAGTTGAGCAAGACATTCCTAGAAATGTTAATGAAATTTATTCAAGTCATATAAAAACAAAAAAAAATTCAAACCATGAGCTTCAAATAAGGTTAGAACTAGAAATCTATGTAGGATGTTTTTCCCACATAAAGTCTAGTGATTACATCAATATGAGAATTATTATCTAAAATAATATCTTATGTTGTAGTTGTGTACAAGATGAAATTTTGAACAACAAACAAACTAAAGGAAGGTTGCATCAAGTTGTAGAGTCTCATTGTTAGGAATGTTATGCTTTTGATCACACCTAGTAATGGTTTCAAAAAGAAAATTGAAGCTTTGATGAAACATAAAATGGCTATTAATGAAATAACATGCTTCATCAATTGTAGACCATGTAAATTGTGTTGTAAAGTTGGTTAGTATGGATGCATGGATGTTTTCATTCATGGAAACACTCTCATAATGTAAGGTTGCATGGAGTTAAAGTGCACTTTTGGTTTTTGTTGATAAGAATATTGCCTAAGTATAATAGAGGAATACTCACAGTAAAAGAAATATTTTAATCAATTAGCTTCACTAGAAAAATATGCTTTGGATCACACCTAGTCATGGTTTCAAAAAAAAATTAAAGTTTTTATGAAACATAAAATGGCTATCAATGAAATAACATGCTTCATCAATTGTAGACCATGTAGATTGTGTTGGAAAGTTGGCTAGTATGGATGCATGGATGTTGTCATTCATGGAAGCACTCTCATAAGGTAAGATTGCATGGAATTAAAGTGTACTTTTTGTTTTTGTTGATAAGAACATTGCCTAAGTATAATAGAGGAATACTCTCACTAGAAGAACCATTTTAGTCAATCAGCTTCACTAGAAAAATATTATTGGTCATAATTTTCGATTATGGAATAATGCAGGTTGTAGATGATATAACTATGTTTGTTAGTGTTGTGACATCAATTTGAATGTGTTTTAGTTGGAAAACATGAAGGTAGGTTATTATTGTAGACTCGTATTATAAGGCAAAGATGGGGCATTTTGGCATAAAGAATAGAATTTCCTTGTTAATTCATTTACTTTGCAATGTAGGGATAAAATCCTAGATGTTAACCCTTCACTAGAAATTTTTAATAATATGTTTTTGTTAAAGCATGTAGCTTCTATCTAACAATGGCTATGATCAAGATCTATATATACATATGTATATTTATTTATTTATTCATTTATTTATTTATTTATACCAATATAATTTACATACTATTATATATACATACATATATAATATATTTAACTATTATTTTGCAAATGATCGCTACAATTGAAATCGATTGAACATATATATATTATATGAGATCATATCTCTATCATGATCATAACATTATTTGATCCCTTTGATTTAAAATCATAATTGATCTGAAAAAATATAATTATCAAGTTGCATATGAATTTAATTCATTATTATCAGTAATATACGATTAGACTTGTGTTAAGTATAATTAACCTTGAATGGGTATGATAAGAAATGCCAAATAGGTGTGACAGTGAATGGTCATGTCTCAATTCAGAGAAATGTCCATTCACTCTCACACCCCTCCTTGTTTTATATATATTCAATCTACCTAATATTACAAGGCATCAAAATCAATTAATGCAGGCATATCAAATGATCATTAGCAATCTCAAGTTCAAGAACAAATTTTTTATCTCTATTATTTCTATACTAACATATATAGATTATAGACAAAATCAAATTCATTGACATCAGTCTTCAAACCTGCAATCAAAGTTGTGCGTTAGTCAAACTCATATTGAATTTGGTAAGAAACTTTATAGTTTTGGATAAGTGTTTAACATGTTTCATTATTGTTGAGCTATTGTTTTGCATGATGCTTAATGGTAGGAATCCTTTTAAACTCCTCTCTTAAAAATATAATATGGGATCAACTCCAAGGTTCCAAGTGATCTTGCAACTTACTAGAATCCACTCAGTTGAAGATAAATGTGTTTGTTCATAGAGAGGCCTTTGCTGGTTCTGACCAATTTTGGATAAGATTATGATTCTACTTGTTGTTTCAAAATTGACCACAAAAGAGATATTTTTTTGGTATTTTCTATTTTTAAATGAATGCAATCTAACAATGCAACTATATGAATTCCTAATTTAACCAAGTGTTAGTAAAGAAAATAATGAAGATAAGGTAATGAGAAATAAAAACAAATAGCATGAAAGAGAAATTCCTAATGGACATAAACCATGGTAACAACATGTCTATGAGTTAAACCATTGAAAAAACTAGGTAGGAAACCAATGAAAATAGAAGCAGCACATCCTAAAATCCACTGATGCAATCATCGATGAAAACTTAGTAAAAACTTAAAGATGTTTCACTTCTTGTCAAATTGCAAAGCCAACAAAAAAGTGTTCATGAGAGACAATAAGCTATGTAGGAACAATAGGGTGATCTCCTCTCCATCTCAATACATGAGTGGAGTTTGTCAACACGTAGCAAACACCAGAACTAAAATATTGCACAATTCAAATCAACACAACAAAACTATTGGCTCCATTATTATCATGAATAAGAATCCACAAAAATAACACACTCTAGAAAGAATAACTATACTCAGAATGAGAAAACCAATAACATATATTATTGCATTAAAATAATGGCATAGAATACATGTTACATTCCTGAATTTATAGGAAATCATCTCCTCCATTTGTGTTGAGAGTGAGAGATCTCTTCGTGCAAATATATTCTTAAAATTAATATATAAAAATTAATTATATACAAACTGACTCTCTAAATGGTGATAAGTATGACTCTGCCCTTTTTTATATCAATTAATGGGTACACAAGCCTTTACATGTCTTAAAACAAAGAAAGAAATAGTTGATAAGAAGGAGGAAGTTGTAAGAGGATCTAAGAGTCCTTGGAAGCTCTAAAAATGGAAGCTCAACCTTCTCTAACCATTTGTGGAGTTGAACTATCATCAAAATGCATTTTCAACATGGAAAGCTCTAAATTTTGAACTAGTAGTGAACTGTCGGTGCACCTCTAGAATGGCACACCTTGTGCAACTTGCACACCTTATGTACCTTGCAAACCTTGTGTACCTTTCACATTGCGTACCTTGGTGGCAGGTTCAAAAAATTCAAAATTTTCCCCAAGTGTCAAAACTAAATTTCTAGCTTCTAGGATTTCTTCCCCTCTATACTAGAGTTATGTCTAGGTGTTTGCTCTTGAATTTCTCTATAATATTCACCACTTGGGAAGCTTTTGATAAAAATAATGCTTTATACTTGTCTTTAACTATCTATCAATAGTTACTAATCTCCATACTAATATGTGCAAAATCATCTACTTTAATGTCTAGCTCCAAAAGTACCTCTTCCATCTTGAATACTTGTCTGATATCTTCTTTTGATAGAGAATGTTTAAAGATTTGTCAGAACTATTGAACCACTAATTTTATTGGAATGAATTTAGTTCTTGATTCATCTTCAAAAATATCAAGGCATGCATCACTATAATACTTAGCTTCCAAAATCTACTCTTGTGTTTGATCTTTCAACTTCTGAATGTCTTCGTGAAATCCTTCCATTACCTTATTCTTGATAGCTATCTTTTCAATCCAATCTTCTATTTTATCAATCCCATCCATTGTATACATCTCTATGAGTGTATGATACCTTTGACCCTTTATTCTTTGAAGTGCTTGAAGGTCTTTTCTCTAGGTATGTACCTCATCCATCAACCCAAAATCTTGGTCCACTATGGATACCAGTTTATCTATATTAGTTGAACATGGTGTAATAGGTTCAAATTATCCCATATAATTTTTATACCTTTATCCTCAAAATTGTCATGCCATTTCTAACATGTGCCCAAAAATGAATCTAAATGTACAATTTGCTTATCTCTCCTCTCCAATGCCACAGCAAGAGTGATATCTAGATTATCTAGGTCAATGGGGCCCATTGCTTCATGCAAATAGCCTCTCAAGAACTCATTTGTATTCCTCAATGTCACTAACTCTAACTTATATCTATCCACCTCCTTAAAGACCTCCTTCACTCTCATAGTGATCAAAACTTTAGCAGTGTCTATTGTGGGGTTCCTTAAGAGGCCCTCCTTGATCTATTAATCACTAGGATTCAAATCCTCAATGTTATCATGTAGAGGAAGGATGGAAACTTGTACAAATGAGTCATGATCTTGTTCTTCATTACATATTCAATGTAAGCACCTCACCCATAGGTGGCTCATGGCTTTCACTAGTTCATCCATACTCTCTTACTTTAGGTTTAGTTGTCTCTTTTGTCTAACCATAACCTTCCTCTTCATCCAGGCTGGTGTAGTGCTCATAGGAGACATGCATTTGGATGAAGAGGGAGTTTGGCTTTCTAGCCCTTTTCCCTTATTACTCCTTTCCAAAGTCTTCTACTTCTGAGAGAGATCTACATTTAGAGTTTATGTATATGTTGTAGCCATGTAGTTCTTGCATCTATATCCTAGGAAGTTTGATGAGGTTACTCATGTATTTTCCCCTCTTCTAATACTTCATCCACTAGCCTTTGTTCTAGCTCTTCTTCACATACTACTTATCCTTATTCTTCAGTAAGAGGAGGAAGAAGAGTGGTTGAACCTTTGTCTAAGAAAAATAAGTCCTAGAATGGTGGGGGTGATGCACCTAGAAACCCTTGTGGATGAGGTGGCATTTTGTTCCAATCCTCTCCCAAGGGTTGGTTCATAGGTGTATCTCTTATCTTATTGCCTACCATTTTACTTTCCATGAGCATAAAATCAAAATCAAATATGTTGAAGATGTATTTTTCTTGCCCCTCATATTCATTAATCCACTGTTACTTCTCATCTTCAGAAATGGTAACCTAAATAAGCTCATTTGGAATGGATGTTAACATCACAATGGAATTTTTTCTTCTCTCTTCTTGAGAAGCCCTAGCTAAATGAGCCCTCTAACTCAAAGAGAGATTATCTTCTTCTTCTTCTTCTTCATCTATCTCAAGGATGGTTTTAGGCACTAAAGGGATAGGTATAACCTTGTTTTGTATCTTTTTCCTTCTTGCCCTTCTCACAATAGGTCCAACCCTACCTTTCTTAGCAGCAGAAGGAGAGGCTACTTTTTGAGCATGGGATGTCATCTCTTGTGTTCCATGCTCTAGTTCTTGTTCCTTTTCATGTTCCTTTTTAAGTGGGGGCACTTGTACAGTAACTTGAGCATAAGATTCTTCTTCATCTTAAGGCTCTACATTCTCAAGTTCTTGAGTTGCCTCTTCTTGAGGCTCTTCAAATTTAGGATCAGCTTGTTTTGGAAAGTCTCATTTCCTCTTATTTTTACCTTTATCTACTCTAAAGTACCCAACATACCTATCATGTTGATATACCACTTTTTGCCTAACTGGAGACTAAGTAGGAAATGTTGGTACTATAACTTTTTCACCTGTACCCTTAATAGGGTGTGTTATAGCTTGAAAGGTGACCATCTATGGAACACGATCAAGGTTAAAAGGCTTCTTGATCTAGTCCTTTATCAACTAAATTATATTCCTATCCCTATGGTTTATATTTTCATTTTCATCCATATAAATCTCTATGTTCATAATTGGCCTATCATATATCTTGTCTTGATTATACAAGAGATCCAAAACATCTTGAGTTTCTTGCTAAACATCCTTGAGAGGGATCATTATCTTCAAGGTACTCCCTGCCAAATATAGATTCATCCTATAATAGTTCCTTATTTGGATATCATAGTCATCTATTGTATTCATCCAATAATCTTTGATGGCATCTTCATGCATGAACTACTTCCCTTCCAACTTTTGAACTCTACCAATATTATCAAAATAGGGATGAGTGGAGTTGTAATCTTCCAAGGGATATTGATCCCACTCTGAGTGAAAAGTCATGATATATTGCTTTTACTTCACCTCAAATGCACCTATAGTAATAAGCCATACCCATGTCTTCTTATGTTGTTTCCTCACTCTATCATATGTAGATGTGAGTTGTCTTGCAATCTCCCATAGAATGAACCTATCTAATGGATATCTCAGGAGTTTTTTCAAATTCACCATTATACCAACTACCCTTAGGTAAGTGAATGTTTTAAATTGGATATAATAGGCATCGGTCTATGTGATCCTTGTTGTTGCCTCTACTGACATCCTCTTAGCATAATTACCCTCTATGAAACAAATGATTACAATTATGAAGGCATCATTTATTATCTAGAATTATTTTCTCTAATCTAAGAGCTTCTTCTTTACCAATTGAGGATATACCACATAGGGCCAAGCATTGGCATCTTGCATGGTTCACTTCTTGTATAGTCTTGGATAGTCAGTCATTATTTTTGCCAATAACTACACCAAATATGATGTCATGTAAAATTTGGGGTCAGCTTTAACTCTTACCAATTGTTCATCTAAGTTTTCACTTAGTATTGTGGCTTAATCAGTTGACATTTTGGCTATTATGATGGTCTCTATGAAATGGATCATCCAGTTATGAAGATTTCCTACTACCTACTACCAGTAGGCCCATGATTTTTCTTAAAAGTATAATGGCATAACCAATATCATCCTTCATATATCCTCTAGTCATATCTATCTTTCTAGCTCTTCATCCCAATGGTGTTCTATCAATCAAAAATGATGATTGTATGATTTTTTCTGCCTTCTTCTCATTCACCCTATACCATATTTCTACTATATGATAATTTTTCTTCACATATTGATCCATTCTTGGGAGATGGAAAACTTTCTCAATGTTCCTCGGTCTTAGGTCCAAGACTATCTCCCATGTGACACTTTTGACATCTCTTTCTTCTAACACATAGTTCTCAATCAAAGTCATAATGAGCTCAAAAGACTGTACTCATGTGGGATGTGATGTAGCATACACCAACCCTTATCTGATAAGTAGTGACACCATGAGGACCTCTCTTTAGGTTTATTGTAGAGTAAAAGGAATGTCTTTTAGTCTATATGTCCTAACTCAGTATCTCTAATCTTTGAATGTCAATCTTGAAAATATAATTTCTTTGGTGCTCCTTAGAATTTGAATACTATGGGCTTTGCAGCCATCTTTTCTGCAAGAAAATATTATGAGGAATTTATTTTATGTGCATAAAATAGAAATTCATTAGTTTAGAGAGGTGAAAATTAAACCCTAAACAAACCCTAATTATCAAAAACTTAAACCCAAAATCCTAAAATAGTAGGAAATCAGCTCAATCCCCTGTTAATCCCTAGAATGAAATTTTGCACACTTTTTGCACCTTGATAGGTGTACTAGGTATGCTTAATAACCTTTAAAAGGTCATTTATGTAGAGTTTCACACCTGCACACCCTAATAGGGTGTACACTTGTACATGTGCACTACTATGTTTCTGTACACATTGCATGTGCGATGGGGGGAACTTTGCTTAGTTTCCTTTTATGCGCATATGTACACCCTTATACTTAGTCTATGATTTGGGTAGAAAATGGTGTGCATATGCACACCTTGACAAGGTATTCATCTATGCACCATTACCTTAGGAGTTCTTAGGTTTTTCATATGAAAGGTGCACACATGCACACCTTGGATAGGTGTGCATGTGCACACCTTTTACTTCGGTTTGTTTTAATTTGTTTAGGTTTTGAATGTGAGTAAAGGTGTGCACATGCACACCTTTTATGACTTAATTGTGTGTGTGTGTGTGTGTGTGTGTGTGTGTGTGTGTGTGTGTGTGTGTGTGTGTGTGTAGGTTGACAAATTTTGGTACACCTCTAACATACATAGGTGCACTTTTCAAAGATGATGGGGGAATAATGGAGAGAAGGGGAGAAGGTCCTGGTATTTTATGGACCTAGGACAATGCACACCTTTGGAGGTGTGCACTTGTGCATGTGCATAGGTGCACATCTCCAAAGGAGAAAATTGTGCACTTGCACACACAGCACACTTGCACACATAGAACACTTGCACACATAGCACACTTGTGCACCCTAATAAGGTGTGCATGTGAACTAGGTGCACTAGGTGTGCTAGTGTGGCCCCTTTAGCACAAAAATCACCCTTTCACCCTCAAACCCTCAATTTTGACAACTAATTTTTTTCATTTAGAGGACTAGGCTAGACCCAAACTCTAGGTAGAGTCCAAACATGGCCCAAGCCCTAGAATAGGGGTCTAGGAGACAAAAAAATTGCTAGGGGATCCCCATTTCTTAGGAGAAATGGGGCATGCATTGTGAAACCATAACAAATAACCCCAACAAAAGGGAAGAAATGACAAAGGCATTGGCTCATCAGCAAGAATTATTCTAAGCTATGTCAAATACTTATTGAATCTCGAACACATAAAGCATATTTTGAGTTGCTTCATAGTCAAAAATTATAAATCTTAAATCTTCAACCTTAGTATGTGCTCAATGTATTCATTTCCTTCAACATTTTAGATGTAGTCTATCATGAGCTTCAAACGACTTGGAGAAAATATTTCATCCCATTGATCCATTCATCAGGAATCCTTGCAAAACATGTTTATCAATAACTTATCTAACTAGATGAGAGAATATGTTTTGATGGCTCTTTATGGGTCATCACTTTTTATAGTTAAGGTCCTGGGTAATCTTCTAAATTTTGCTTCATGTAGCTTGCATGTTTCCATTTGATTCTTCCATGAAGAAATTTTTTTAGATACTAGATATCCATTTTGAAGTGCATATCCCTACTATCAAATTTTCTTTCTCAGACCATTTGGAATCTTTCTTTCTTAACACCACCCTTTTTATTTTCTTTTTGTGCCCTGACCATGCTTCGATTGTGTGATCAAGGCATTGGTGTTGTTTCTTAGATTGTTTCTTTAGTTGATAACCTTTGTGTTCCTCTTTTAAGAACTTAATGGAAAGTCTCATGTCAAATAGTGACCTTAGAAATTCCTTGAGAAAGGCCTTTTGTATGGACTGGTACGGTTTGGACTATTCCTTGTTGCCATAAACCTTGATTTGAAAACACCAAGGCAATCAATCTTTTAAATTTGCAAAGTGTTAAGAATTGTTGATCTATAATTCTAATTTTAAGACTGAAATTCCTCTGTTACTACAAGTAACATTGGATCTTTCGTTGTTACAAAAAACAAAATCATTTGAATGCTTCAACAAAGAAATACCTCTTCCCAAAAGTCAAAACTAGAAAAAAGAAGTTTATGAAATGCATCAAGATAGAATCTTGATTGCACCTAACCCTTAGACTAACACAACTTTGAAAGAAATGCACAACTGAAAGAAAACACACTTGTAGAAAATAAACATACTTGTAGAAATAAAATAAAATAAAATTCTTTTTTTTCTTTTTTTCTTCCCTTTTTTTCAAATGTTTTATGCTTTTAGGCCTTGAAGTAATGTTTCAAGAATTTCCCATTGACTAGTAATGGAACCAATTCCCCTTATAAAAAACTCAACCTAAAAGTATTTTATCCCTAAATATTTTTAATTTGATAAGGGCCAATCCACAAGCATTGAAACCTAGTGTGACTTCCTAGCTTTTCTGTGGCCTTGTCCCATAGAAGAACAAGGTTAGATATTCAAAAATACTTGATTTTGGCTTGCTTGTAAAACCACCTTTTAATGACAACATGATGTTTTTCCGTATGCTCTAAAGAATTTAATTATTTCTCATCCATTTCCAAGAGATTCATTAATCTAATCCGAACCCTATCAGCATCTTCAGTGCACCCCCTCATGAACTTCAAAATAAGAATCTCAAGGTTAAGTGGGAACACTGGCTCTTTTCTATAGATGAGAAAATATGGGGACTTTCCCAAAGAATTCTTGACCCTAACTCGATCTAGCCATAATGTATATTTGAGTTGAGTATATGCTAGTCTTTAGCATTTTCCTTTAACAAATTTCTTATCACCATGATCAAGTTCTTATTTGTAGATTCAACAACACCATTTCCTTGTGGATAGTAATTTGAAGAGAACTTGATTATAACCTGATTATCCAATGCCCACTACGTAAGGAAAATTGATGAAAAAGCTTATCCATTATTGCAAAATAGGACGAATGGCATCTCAAATCTAGTAACAATGTGTTCTTCCAAGAGATTTTCAACCACCTTTTTCGTGCAATTTCTAACAATTTTTTATTTTCTCCAGTGCATTTAATAGTTTGTAGCTATGAGAATGAATTTATGTCCTATTGACAATGGTGGGTTTACTGGACCAATAAAATCCAACCCCCACTTTGCAAATGGGCGTACCTCAAACATTGGTTGTAATGGCATCATTGGATGTCTCTCTGTTAGCACTAGAACACACATGTTCAAAAGTATCCTTAAAGATTTTAGGCTAAAAATAACCTAATATTAAAATTATATGAGTCATAGCTTCTATTGATCCATGTCCCATGCCATACTTATCATGAAACTACTCTAAAACCTCTTTCACTTCTTCCCATTCCAAACATTTTAAGTAGATTCCTTCGTACTTTCTTTTATACATTTTCATATTTTGCAGTGTGCAAGTTTCACACTTTATCTTAAGACCTCTATGCTAGGAACTATTCATCCAATTGGGGTATTGATTTTGTATAAGATAGTAAAAAAATCCTGATACCAAAAATCTATTATTATACCTTGTATCAACTTGAGATACTATAATCTTCTTTTGTTGATCTTCTATGCTGATTTCTTCATCAAATCTGAATTTCTTCTCATTTCTAATCTCGTTATTGGCTATCATATTTGTCAATCCTTGTCCTCTCACCAACTTCATTAGTTGAATATCTAAATCAAACTCTTGATATATTTCCATCAATTTTCCTTTTCTTCCATCCAATTCATTTTGCATCAGTAATGTCTTAACCATAGGATCGGGCACAATTGCATACACCTTGCTCCTTAGTATTTATTGGTGGAATTTCTTCACTATCTTTATCAAAGAAAAATACTATTTTTCAAGATTAGAATAGTTCAACTTAGCATTCTTTAGAGAACAACTCGTGAAAGTAATGGGTATTTCATCCTCTTTATCTTTCTTCTATGTAAGAATCCCAGCACATAAATGTTCTAAAGCAAAAGAGTATATTTTAAATGGCAGCTAATAATTGGACTAACAAGTACTAGAGTTGTGGAAAAATCCATTTTGATTTCCTCAAATGATTTCTTAATTTCTAGAATCCATTTTGTTTTCCCTCCCTTCTTGAGAAAATCATTAAGGGGGCACACTATCTTAGCAAATCCACTTATAAACTTTCACACAAAATTTTCTTCCCAAAGAAATATTTGAGTTCTTTATGACTGTATGGAGATGACAACTTTAGAATGGCTTCAATTCTCTCAAGATCAATAGAGACTCTAGCTTCAAAGATAATGTGACCTAAGAGCTTTCCTTTAGTGACCCCAAATGAACACTTCTTGGGATTAAGTGATATGCCATATTTTTGACATTTATTGAACACCTATCTTAAATTAGCAATATGAGTGCTTCAATATTTTGAAAGATATTTAAGTCATCCATGTATATGACTATACATTTTTTTATTAGTTCCTTGAAATATTTATCAATGTCTCATTGGAATGTAGCCCCTATGTTGATCAACTGAAAGGGCATTCTTCTATAGGAAAAAGTCCCCCATTTTATCATCAAAGAAGTCTTCAACCAATCTTCTTCATCAACCATCACCTGGTTGGATCCAAAATATCCATGTAAGAAAGACATCATTTTGGATCCATTGACAATTTGTAATACTTCATCAAGTGAAGGCAAAGTGTAGTTATCCTTTTGAGATGCTAGGTTCAAATTGTGAAAATCCATGCAAAGGTGGATCTCTCCAGTCTTTTTCCTCACTAGGACCAAGTTAGCCACCCATGTAGAATGAAGAATGGGGAAGATGATCTTGGCATTGAGCAATTTCTTAACTTCTTTCATTATCCATGGTTCACAAATGGAATTAACATGTCTTTGCCTTTTTCAAAAAGGTTTGGCATCTAGTTTTAATGGAATGTCATGTGTGATGATATTAGAATCATATATTTTGAGTTCTTCATAACTCCAAGAAATGACATCTTTGTACCCCCTAAGTAGTTGGAGTATATCTTCACTTTCCTAGGTATTGCACACCTTTCCAACCCTTACTATTTTAAGATCTTGGTCAGTAACCAGATTATATGCATCATATTCCTCAATCCCTTTTCTTTGACCATTCTATTACTAAGTGTTGATTCATCATGATCAAAAATGTGCTACAATTTTACCATCCCCTTAGGGATAGTGTTTGTTTTCAAATTGAAAATCACATCTTCATCTTCAACCTCTTCATCTTCAGGTTTGTCATTTGGAGTGTCATCAATCTCTTGTCCCTTAAAATGGTCGTTGCAAATTGTAATCTCATGTATATTTTGGTCATCCTAGAAAAATTAGAAGTTTTAAATGTTTTCTAGCATAGATAGGGCAACAACCAATTATACTAAAACTCTTTTAAATTATTTTTTCTCGATGGGTTGATTGTACTAGCTAAAATTTTCAAGGCATCTACTACCATATTTCTCCTGCTAGGGATGGACTTTATTTTCAAAGTCATCCATAAGATCCCATACTCTCTTTCTATAAGCAACTAATCTCCTATAATTGCAAGAATAATTTAGTTCACTTGTCTAGTTACCAACTAGGAGTCTCCTTCAATTATGAGAGTTTTGACTCCCTTCTCTAATGTGAAGAGAAGTTCATGAATCAAGGCTTCATACTCTACTAAATTGTTAGTACATCTAAACGATAATTGATATGCTGCATTAAAAGACCTATCTTTTTGGTTGATTAATTCAATACCTACATTTGCTCCTATTTTGCATTTAGAGCCATCGAACCTAAGTGTCCAGATTGGTTCTTCTTTAGGTTTCCTGGACTTATGCTTTTTGTCTATATCTTCTCTTTTACTTGAACCTTAAAGGATTATTTCTTTGAGATCCATTGTAATCTCTCCTATGGTGGGCTTGATGATTTTTTATTTTTTATCTTTGAAATGGGGAATGCGTGTTTCTCTTGTTGATTTTGAATTCCCCCAATCAAAATTCTACAATTTTGTCAACTTTAGGCTTAGGATGAATGATTACCAAAGTCCAACCTTGGGATTTTATAAAATGTCTCCTTCTTTAGATCGTAATAATTCCTAGTGGAGGAGAAGAAAAACCTCCACCATCCAAAGAGGTATCACTATATGATGCGTTGAGATCTACTACCTATTCTCAATTTTTCCCAATGGCTTCAGATATGTATGTGGACTTGGATTTTCCATGGGTAGTTCATTTGGAATGTGGTCACTCTTTATTTAAATTATCTAAGTTAATACTTGAGCAACCACTTCTTGGCAATGTGAACATTTAAATTTTGAATGACTAACTTTGTGCAATTTGCAAAATCTAGGAAGGAGCAAAAGGCTTGGGTCTACTTCTTCACCTAGGCATTGTAAGTTTTCCACCATGCTATCTATGAACTACATCATGATCTCTTCTTTTTAGATTGCAATCGTGGTCCTTTCATTTTTATCATCTGATGCTTTAGCTAAAGCTATATCAAAAGCCATGACTTTGTAAATGCCTAAATCATATTGTAAAAAATGCCAACTCATTTGGTGCATTGTATTTTGTAATCATCATTTTTAATTTTGTCTCAACATCAATCTTGATCTAATTATTCAACCCTTTCCAAGGTAACCACAATTGAGTAAAATCAATTGAAAACCATCCTCTTAAGCATTTTGTCCACTCTCTACTTAGTAGCAATCTGTATATTTTAGGAATTTCAACCACATGTATGTCTATGATGTCTTGAATTTTAGGGTCAACTGTTAACTATATTGAAACATCTTTCAACAAATCAATAATCTTTACTTCAGTTTTGTCAAGTTGAATCACTATTCAATTAGAAGGTTGAGGAGTGACTCCTAACCTTTGTACTATTGAAATTGTCATAACATTACAAGAAGCTCTTAAATCAATTAGGCAATTGTGAAGATTCTTCTCATAGATTTTGATGCTAAGAAAAAAGGGACGCACCTCATCATTGTCTTTAAATATTGTCTGCATGGCCTCCAAAGCATTGATCTATTGCAATACTATCTTTTGAGGAATAGTATTCACATTATAGGGTGCCTTCATATGATCAAAAGTTTTCATTAGTGCTTTTCATTGATTAGGATGGTTTTGTATCATGTTGAACATGGACACATTTTCCTTTGTTCATTTCAAATATTCCACTACACTGTACTTTTCAGTAGACCATACAAGATTCTTCAAGATTGTAGGCACATTTCCTTGATTCTAAATTTTCTTTCCTCCACACAGGGGTCTGATAAGTATTGGGTTGTCACTTGCTCTTAGATTTAGAGTTGATTATAATGTAAAAGGAATACCATGGGCCATGGTTTCCTTTTGACTTCATAAATTTTAGGTATTTTGATTATCATTTTAAAAGGAAAACACTTTTGTAGCTTGTGTATCTAGTTCTTGAGTGAATGGAAAAGAAAAGTCTTTGTTGTCTTTTTGTTCCATTCCCATGTTCTATCAAGAATCATAAGATTCTAGTAGCATGGCATTGAATTAAATAGGGACTCGTTACTATTTCCCTATAAATTTTGATTCACTTGCTTATTTTCATTGTAATATGAGCCATTATTGTTAGGTACATTGTGATTACTATCATACTAATTGATGTCCACATATTGGGCATTGTTTTTTCTATTATCTACAAGAATTCTTCCATTGTTCGAATGAGTGATCCATTTTTATTTTGTCTTTGGAAACCATTGTTGTGATCAGGAGGATTGAAATTGTTTCCTCCATTATTGTTTCTTGCATTGTTGTTTCCACTAAAATTCCTATTGTAGTTATGATCATAATTGTTGTTGTTGTAAGGATCATCATTTTTTCTCTGAAAGTTGTTATTCTATCCTTGTGAAAACCTCAAATATGTCATCTCATTGGTAATTTGAGACATAGTCTTCTTCATTTGACCAAGCTCAGATGTAACGTTATTCTCTATTTCAATGGATGTTGCGACCTTTTGCTCAAAGAAAGCAGCTTTTGGAGGTTTGTATCCTGGGTATGTCAAAGATGGAACTTGTGGAGTGAGTGCCTACTGTAGTGGAGTTGGATTCATTGTTATGAATTGGCTAGGCATCACTAGTGCTCTAATAGGATATATTGGTATTGTGGTAATACCTTGAGCTAGGGGCATCAATCCTCCTCCATTAGGATTGGCTTATTTTGTGAAGATAATTGCTTCTAAGACCTTGCCCAATGTCTTGATATTTTTAGAAGGAAGTCTTTTTAGAAAAATAGCCCTCAGATGGTCCAAAGAATTCAGATAAATCTGAATCATAGCTTTAACCAGTATAGTGTGTGGCATTTCCAGTTTTTGATATTCCATATGAAAGTGATGATTGAAGCATGAAACTATTTTGGCTAGGTCCCTTTTGATTGATATGAATTAATTATGTATCACATCTAGCTTATTAAAAGTTTTGAATTGTTCCAAGAACAATTTTTTGAAAGTGTCCTAGTCTTTGATACATCCTGGTGGTAAATTAATGTACCAATTAAAGGAAAGTTCTCCCAATGAGTATGGAAATAATTAAAGAACCACATTTTCATTAGAAATTTTCTTTTTATTGAAAATTTCTCTAAAAACCTTGATGTGATCTTTAGTTGTTCTTCTCTCTCCATAGATGAACCTTGGGAAAAAATTCTCAGGATTCTTAGGAAGGTCATTGAGTACACATGTCAAGTTGATTGGTGAGTTTATAGCATTTGTAAAAAATGCCATTGGTGGAGGATTTAGTGGAACAATGAGTGGTTGATTTGGAGGTGGAACTGAGGAAGATAATGAAATGTTGAATGGAAGTGAGAGAATTTTGGGAAATCATTTGTCACTACGAGGCATATGAAAATGACTAAGTTCTAAGAACCCTAACTCACTATCTAAAGATCTTAAAGCTCACTAAAATAGGGATGTTGGATCGGGATCTTCCTGTATATGTCAATTATAGAAAAGGTGTACTTCTATAGAAGCACACTCTCTCAAAAATATGGCACACCTTTGGATAGTGATGGATAGGAAATTTTCTAAACTTGTAAAAAATGCAGAATTTTGAATTTTAAAGTTGTTTTTCTATTTTGAATAGTTTTAGGCCCTCCTAGCATCGATTCTATTGAGCTATCATTTTGCATGATGCTTAACAATAGGAATCCTTTCAAACTCCTCTCTTGTAAAGCTGATCTAGGATCAACTCCAAGGTTATGGGTGATATTGCATCATATTGGAATCTACTCAGTTGAAGATAAATGTGTTTGTTCATAGGGAGGCCTTTGCTAGTTCTGACCAATTTTGGATAAGATTATCAATCTACTTGTTGTTTCAAAATTAGCCACAAAAGAGATATTTTTTTGGTATTTTTTATTTTTAAATGAATGCAATCTAATAATGCAACTATATGAATTCCCAATTTAACCAAGTGTTAGTAAAGCAAATAAAGAAGCTAAGGTAATGAGAGATGAAAGAAAATAGCATGAAAGGGAAATTCCTAGCAAACATAAACCATAGTAACAACATGTCTACAAGTTAAATTGTTGAAAAGATCTAGTAGGAAACTAATGAAAATAGGAGCAACACTTCCTAAAATTCACTGATGCAATTGTCAATGGAAACTTAGTAAAAACCAAAAGATGTTTCACTTCTTGTTGAATTGCAAGACCATGAAAAGTGCACTCATGTGAGACAAGAAGCTATGTAGGAACAACAGGGTGATCTCCTCTCCAACTTAGTATGTTAGTACTGGCTTCCCAATTAGATCAATAACTTGGTTCTTAAAACATTACTCATGGATTGGACATCCAAAATGAGTAGCTATCTTTCTTATGGAGAAGAATCATTTAAATTGTCAACCCAAGTACATACACTTGAAACAAATCTACAAATTATATGCACCATGAAAATCTCTAATCTATTCTATCATTGAAAAATATAAACTATAACAATTCTATAAATAAATATAAGTACACAGTAATGGCTATAGGAAACTACAAGAAACTACACAATAATGGTTGCAGGAATTGTATATTACAAACTACAACTTTCTATATATCTATCTATATCTCTATATATGTCTCGATATATATCCAATGCTTGATTACAATTTTAATATATAAGCTTATTGACTCTCTAAAAACCATCTAACTAGTTTTCTATCATTCCTTTAAACAAGGGAGAGATTTATTACAAAATTAATGACTAAGTGTGCTGATTTTTTGTTCCACATTGTCAACAGTCCACTCAAATGCATGATTCTCTTTTATTATTATGGATTAGATCAAATCCTTTTAGCAAATTATTATCCTCCTTTTCATTTTTTCATATCATTTTTAAAATTTGAATCTCAGTAATAAACATGGAAGTTATGATCATTTTATTGAAAGTGGTTTTTTGTTGTCTGAAAATGTGCCACCTTTTTACTTGGTCAACTTATGATCTACACTTCTCGTTAACTATTCTTAAAAAACACCAATGCTAAAAAGGGTTTTTGCACCTTATTTTCAGCTTTCTAAGTCCATAATACATTCTTAATTTCAATAATAATTGAGTAAGATATGTCCATTTTACTGAAACTAACTTTTGACCTTTTATGCATTTCTTACAACTATTGAATATTGACAAGTGTCAACTTGCTTCTCCTTCTTTCTAGCTGCATGAACGACTCATATATCTTACAAGAAACATTTTAATAATCTCAAGATAATTATTATTTAATAATAACCATTTATCATAATAAATTATCACAATTTAGCATCAACTAGTTACCCATACAAATGCTAATCAATAAATCATTTACCATAGTTAATGCTTCATAAATCAAGGTCATGTATGGAAATGGCTTGGAAATATATTGCAATCATGGGATAAAGTATTATGATAAATGAATATAAATATGAAAATTTATAGGCTCATCAATCAATAGAATTCATCAACACAAGGCAAACATTATAACTAAAATATCACACAATCAAATCAACACAACAAAACTATTGGCTCCATTATTATCATGAAAAAGAATCCACAAAAATAACACACTCTAGAAAGAATAACTACACTCATAATTAGAACACTAATAGCATATATTATTTCATCAAAATAGTGGCCAAGAATACATGTTGCATTCCTGAATTTATAAGAAATCGTCTCCTCAATTTTGTGTTGAGAGTGAGAGATATCTTCATGCAAATATATGCTTAAATATAATAATAAAAATCTAGTTATCTAAAAAATAACTCCCTAAATGGTGCTAAGTAGGACTTCACCATTTTTTATGTCAATTAATAGGTGCATGAGCCTTTACATATCTTAAAACAAAGAAACAAGTAGTACATAAGAAAGAGGAAGTTGTAAGAGGATCTAAGAGTCCCTAGAAGCTCTAAAAATGTAAGCTCAACCTTCTCTAACCATTTGTGGGAGTTAAACTACCATCAAAATGCATTTTCAATGCATGGAAAGCTCTAAATTTAGAACTAGTAGTTAACTATCAGCACACCTTTGAAATAGTGCACCTTATGCACCTTGCACACCTTGGTGGCAGGATTAAAAAAATCTAAGATTTCCCCAAGTGTCAAAACTAAATTTCTAGCTTTTGGGTTTTCTTTTCTTTATACCAGAGCTATGTTTGGTTGTTTTCTCTTGAATTTCTCTATAATCTCTACCACTTGGAAGCTTCTAGTAAATCCAATGCTTTATACTTGTCTTTAACTATCTACTGGTAGTTACTAATCTCCATACAAATATCAGCAAAATCATCTAGTTTAGTGCCTAACTCCAATAGTACATCTTCTGTCCTGAATACTTTTCTAATATCTTCTTCTAACAAAGAATCTTCAAACATTTTTTAGAATTGTTGAACCACTGATTGTACTGGAGTGAATTTAGTTCTCAACTCATCTTCAAAAATATCAAGGTAAGCATCAATGCAATACTTCTCAACTTCCAAAATCTACTCTTGTATTTGATCTTTCAACTTATGAATATCTTCATGAAATCCTTCCATTACCTTATCCCTAGAAGCTACCTTTCTAATACAATCTTCTAGTTTATCAATATCATCCATTGTATACACCTTTGTGAGTGTATGATACCTTTGACCCTTTATTTTTTGAAGTGCTTGAAAGTTTTTTCCCTAGGTATGTACCTCATCTATCAACCCAAAATCCCAATCCACTATAGATATCAGTTTATCCATATTAGCTTGAACATGCCGTAATAGGTTCAAATTAGCCTATGTAATTTGTACACCTTTATCCTCAAAATTGTCACATCATTTCTGAAATACACCCAAAAATGAATCTAACTATACACTTTGCTTATCTCTCCTCTCCAAAGTCATAGCAAGATTGATCTCTAGGTTATTCAGGTTAATGGGGCCCACTACTTCATGCAAATAGCCTCTCAAGAGCTCATTTTTCTTCCTCAGTGTCACTAACTCTAACTCATATCTATCCACTTGCTTAAAGACCTCCTTCAATCCTGTAGTGATCAAAACTTTAGCAATGTCTACCATGTGCTTTCCTAATACGACCTCTTGGATCTCATAATCACTAGGAGTCATATCCTCCATGTCAGCATGTGGATGAGGGATGCCAACATGTGCAAACAAGTTCTAATCTTGGTTCTTCATTACGAAGGCCAATGTTTGTGTGTCACTCATAGGTTGCTCAGGCTTCTTGATGGATTCCACTTGCTCATCCATACTCTCCTCTTTGTTCAAGTTTAGTTATCTCTTTTATCTAATCATAACCCCCCTCTTCAGCTAGGCTAGTGTAGTGCCCATAGGAGACATGTATTTGGATGTAGAGGGAGTTTGGCTTGCCAGCCCTTTTTCCTTATCACTCCTTTCCTAAGACTTATCCTTTTGAGAGAGATCTATATTTGGAGTTTATGTATCTGTTGTAGCCCCAATTCTTACCTCTGTATCCTGGAAAGTTTGATGAGGTTCTTCATGTATTTACCCCTCCTTCTATACTTTATTGGTTGGCCTTTGTTCTAACTCTTCTCCATGTACTGATTGTCCTTGTTCTTGAGTGACAGAAGGAAGAGGAGTTGTTGAACCTTTTTCTAAGAAAGAAAAGTCTTCGAATGGTGGGGATAATTTCCCTAGAGACCCTTGTGGATGAGGTGGTGTTTGGTTCCAATCCTCTCCCAAAGGTTCGTTCATAGGTGTATATCATATCTTATCACCCACCATTTCAGTTCCCATGGGTATAAAATAAAAATCTAATATGGTGAAGATGTATGTTTCTTGCCCCTCCTATTCATCAATCCATTGTTGTTTCTCATCTTTAGAAATGGTAACCTGAATAGGTTCCTTAGAAATGGATGGTGACATCACAATGGAGCTTCTTCTTCTCTCTTCTTGAGCAGCCCTGGCTAAATGAGTCCTCTGACTCAAAAGGATATTATCTTCTTCTTCTTCTTGATCCACCATAGGGATGGTTTTAGGTACTAAACGAAAAGGAATAACCTTCTTTTTTATCATTTTCCTTCTTGTCCTTCTCATAATAGGTCCAACCATAGCTTTCTTAGTAGCTAAAGGAGAGGCTTCTTCTTGAGCATGTGGTGTCATCTCGTGTACTCCCTAATCTAGTTTCTATTCCTCTTCCCTTTCCTATTCCTATTCAAGCGGGGGCAGTTGTATAATTTCATGAACTTTAGTTACGTCTTCATCTTGAGGCTCTACATTCTTAAGTGCTTGAGCTACCTCTTCTTAAGGTTGTTCAAATTTAGGCTTAGCTTATTTTGGAGAGTCCCTTTTCCTCTTAATTTTACCTTTATCTTCTCTAAATTACCCAACATCCTTGACATGTTGATATACCATTTTCGGCCTAACCGGAGATTGAGTAGGGAATGTTGGTATTGTAACTTTTGCACCTTTACCCTTAACTAGGAGTGTTGTGGCTTGAAAGGTGACCATCTATGGAACTGGATCAAGGTTAAAAGGCTTCTTGATTTAGTCCTTTTCAACTAAATTATATACTTAGCCCTATGGTTTATATCTTCATTTTCATCCCTATCAATCTATGTGTTCATAATCGTCCTATCATATATCTTGTCTTGATTATAGAAGGGATCAAAGACATCTTGAGTATCTTTTTAAACAACCTTGAGTGGAATATTTATCTTCAAGGGGCTCCCCATCAAATATATATTCATCCTACAATAGTCCTTTATTCAAATATCATAGTCATCTATTGCATTTATCCAATGATCTTCAATGGCATCTTCATGCACAAACTACTTCCCTTCCAAATGCTAAACTCTACCAATATTGTCAAAATAGGGAGAAGGGGAGTTGTAATCTTCCAAGAGATATTGATCCCACTCTAAGTTAAGATTCATGATATCTTGTTTTTTCTTCACCTCAAATGCACCTATAGTAATAGGAAATACCCATGTCTTCTTATGCTTTTCCTCACTTTGTAATACATAGATGTGAGTTGTCTTGCAATCTCCAATAGAATGATCCTAACTGATGGATATCATGGGATTTTCTTCAAATTTAGTATTGTACTAGCTACCCTTAGGTAAGTTAACGTTTTAAACTAGATAAATAGGGGTCAATCTCACAATCCTTGTTGTTGCCTCTATTGACATCCTATTAGCATAATCACCTCTATGAAATGAATGATTCCAAATATGAAGGCATCATTCACTATCCAAAAATTATTTTCTCTAATTTGAGAGCTTCTTCTTTACCAATTAAGGATATACTACATAGTGCTAAGCATTGACATCTTGCATGCTTTCCTTCTTGTATAGTCCTGGGTAATTAGTCATCCTTACTGCCAATAAGTACACCAAATATGATTTCATGTAAAATTTGGGGTCAACTTTAACTCCTACCAGTTGGTCATCTAATTTTTCACTTAGTATTATGGCCCAATCAGTTGGCATTTTGGTTGTTCTGATGGTCATTATGAAATGGACCATCAAGATATGAAGACATCCTACTATTAGTAGGCCCATGATTCTACTTATAAGTTTAATGGCATTATCGATATCATCCTACTTATATCCTCTAGTCATATCTATCTTTCTAGCTCTTCATCCCAATAGTGTTATATTGATAAAAAATGATGATTATATGGTTTATGTGGGATTCTTCTCATTCTCCCTATACCATCATTTTTCTATATGATGAGTTATCTTTACATATTGATCTGCTCCTAGGAGATGGAAAACTTTCTCAATGTTCCTCATGTTACAAACTAGGGTTTCTGTTGCACAAAAAGATTAACATTTTAATGCTCAATACAACCACTAGACTTATAGAATACATGAGGCAATTAAGCCACCTTATGAATCCCAAAGGGGAATATTAGTGATTATTCCAATAATCCCTCCTTAGCATTACCCGAGGAGATTCGAACCTGTGACCAAGCTTTGATACCACTTTTACAAACTAGGGTTGTTTTTGCACCAAAAGATCAACCTATTAATACTCAATACAACCACTAGACTTATAGAACATAGTAGGTTTTTAAGTCATGTCATGAATCCCAAAGGGTGTTCTAGTGGTTATTCCAAAACCTCAGTCTTAGGTTCAAGACTATCTCCCCTATGACACTTTTGACAACTCTTTCTTTTGACAGATAGTTCTTAGCCAGTGTCATAATGAGCTCAAAAGACTATACTAATTTGGGATGTGTTATGGCATACACAACCCTAATCTGATAAGTGTTGACACCATCGAGGACCTCTCTTTAGTTTTATTACAGAGTATAAAGAATGTGTTCTAGTCTATATGTCCTAACTCAGTATCTCTGATCTCTAAATGTTCATCTTGAAAATGTGATTTCTTTGATGCTCCTTGGAATTTGAATACTATAGGCTTTGGAGCCATCTTTTCTACAAGAGAAGATGATGAGGAAGCCATTTTATCTATACAAAATAGAAAGTCATCAACCTAGAGAGTTGAAATTCAAACCCTAAACAAACCCTAATTATTAAAAAATTAGACCTTAAATCCCAAAACAGTATGAAATTAGCTCAATCCCCTCATTAATCCCTAGAATGAAATTTATCACACCTTGTGCACCTTGATAGGTGTGCTATGTGCACTTAATAACCTTTAAAATGTCATTTGTGCACAGTTGCACACCTATGCAAGTGCGTACCCTGATAGGGTGTGCACTTGCACATGTATGCTACTGCGCACATTGCATGTGTGATGGGGGAAGGGGGAATTTTTCTTAGTTTCCTTTTATTGTGTGAAGGGTGTACACATGTGCACCTTGATGGGGTGTGCATGTGCACAATCTTATACTTAGTCTATGCTTAAGGTAGAAAATGGTGTGCATCTATGCACCATTACCTTAGGAATTCTTAGGTTTTGCATATGAAAGGTGTGCATGTGTACAACTTTTAATTAGGTGTTTTTTAGTTTGTTTAGGTTTTGAATGTGAGAAAAGGTGTACACATGTGCACCTTGAATAGGTGTGCATGTGTACACCTTTGATGACTTAGTTGTTTGTGTATGTGTGCAGGTTGGCAAGTTTTGGCACATCTCTAAAGTTGCAGAGGTGCACTTGTCAATGATGATGGGGGAATAATGGAGAGAAGTGGAGAGGGTCTTAGGATTTTATAGGCCCAAGATAGTGCAGGCCTTTGGAGTTTTGCATGTGCACAAGTGCACATCTCCAAAGGAGAAAATTGTTCACTTACACACCTTGACAAGGTGTGCATGTGCACTAGGTGCACTAGTGCGCTCCTTTAGCACAAAAATTACCCTCAATTCTAACAACTATTTTTTTTAGTTAGAGGACTAGGTAAAACCTAGATTCCTAGTGGAGTCCAAACAATGGCCCAAGCCCTTGAGTAGGGGCTTCGGAGATTAAACAATTACTAGGGGGTCCTAATTTCTTAGGAGAAATGGGGCATGCATTGTGAAACCACAACAATCATGAAGGAGAACTAGACATGATAACCATATGGGTATATAAGAATGAATTTTGGATATGTGATGTATAACTATAATATTATTATGCTATTTGAGCTCTATTTATGATAATATATTGATGTATTGAAGGTTAGACATGATCAATTAATGAATGGGAATGATCACATGTGATATACATCAAGGAACAATCATTTATTAAAGATATTAGTACAGTCAATTTTGGCATAATATTTATAAATCTTGTATAGATCATGTATCATTCTAGTAGCAATGAGCTCTATTGTAATACAACTCCTAATAGGGTTGAGACCTCTAATAAGGTCTAGTCCTTTAAAAAGGACTCATGCAATAAATGTGTGTTATAGAATCCTAACAAGCTCAACACTCCTTACAAACTATTTTTAGATTAGTCCATTATCTTGTGGGTACCATCTCCACCGAGGTTTTCCTTTGTCTAGTGTTTCCCTAGTCAACAAATCATTGTGTTATGAGTTGTATTGTTTTTTTTTACTTTACTTTTTAGTTAACTCATTTATGAAAGTATATGGTTATGTTCCCAAATATATAGTTGAGGAAAAAGTGCTTGAATACTAATTCATCCACCCCCCACCCCCCCCCCCCCCCCCTCAACCTCTTAGTATTCTCTATTTCTAATAGTTAGTATTAGAGCTTAGTTACTTAGAAGAAGTTTGAAAACTTGAGAAAGGTACTAATGGAACCATGAGATTTTTAAAGAAACTATTAAGAAGCTCTTGAGGAGTTTAATTGAGAAAAAGATGAGAAGGAAAGGATGAAAACTAAACTCAAGGGTGTACAATATTATATTAAGAATCTTAAGGATGTAATTTATGTTTCAAGGACTAAGAAGAAAGAGCTAGCTAAGAAGATCAAGGAATCAAATTTTGGTTATGAAATTGAAGAAGGAAAATCAAGTACTCAATCATGAACTTGAAGTTACATCACTTAAGTTGGTCAATATATCAGATGAGAGAAAATCAAGGAAAGATATACTTGAAATAGATCTAAAAGGTAAATCTATTGAATCCAAATATTTGAGCACTCATCTTACAAAGGTAAAATATAAATTTGGTGATTCAAAGCTTAAATACAAGGAACTTGAGAAGTACAATAATATTGTGAAAGGAGAGCTAGTTGAGACTAAGTTACATCTTGATAAGTTATATTAAAGTACTAAAAAAAATTATGAGTAACTAATGATACAAAATCCTAAGGGAGATACGAGAAAGATTGGATATATAGAAGGAAAATGTACTAAGGAATCTAAAAACTTGGTTGAGTAGGAACCTAAACAAGATCCAAATAAGATACCAAATCAGATTGAGGAACCTAAGGAATAAATGACACCATTCAAGGGAAGATCTCATGCTTGCAACAAGTATGGGAACATGAAGAAAGATTTCAAAGCTATTACTGATGCAAAACCTTTTATTGGATATTGTTTGTTGGCTTTTTGAACCTAAATCTCATGAATTCAAGAAACCTAATCAGTGATCTAGTGAGAGAACAATGAGAGATCTAACATGACAAAAAAATGACCATTGGTAATGAACAATATTATAAGTAATAGTTCCACATTATAAAAACATAATAACTTTGGACATAACCAAAGATTTCAAATCATAAGTAAATCCAAATGGATCAACATCTGGAGTTTTTTTGTTACATTTTATAATTGTAATAATTTGGGACATACAACTACGTATTGAAAATTCAATTGGTTTGTAAACAATATGAGAACACTCAGTGTTAAAGGGAATAATTATGTTGGAAAAAGGAATAATAATGTTAGTAAGAATTAGTATGAAAGTATTGATAAAACTTTTGAGAAGGTAATATTTCTAAAAACAAGGTATGGAAGGAAAATGATAAGGTTAATGTAGAGAACAAAGGGGAGGGAACAATTAATCTTTAACTTTAACCTAAATAGCTATCATAGCTATAAGGGAGAATTTCATTAGTAAATTTTTAGACACTGAATTTGAAGAGTTAAGGTATGCAAAGTTAATATGAAGTATGTAAAGAATCCAAAATTATATATCTAAGTTTTAATATTTGTTTGTAAACATCTAGATGTTTGCTATAAGATTGAGTATGTTCAATTGAGGTTTATTACCTTATGTACTTTACACTGAATGTATTAATGACATAAGTAATGAACTATTTAAATGGTAAATTGGAGTTAATTATGACCATTTGAGAATTTGAAGTCATCAGAGAGCTAAATTTAAGCAGTTGGAAGGAGATCAATGTGATCTTGAGGCAATTGTAGAAAATCTTGAAAAAATCATTTGAGAGGTATTTTATACATTGTAAAGTTGCTTTGAATCATTTTTAATTTTTATTGGAAGAACAACCAACTTATATCTATGGAAGGTGAACCTTTTGGTGCATTATTGCAAGCTCCTGAAGGTGCATTACATGTGAAGATATAAGAACATACATACATTACAAATTTTAGATCATTAGTAATGGTGATACATGGAAATACCTAAGTTAACTAGAAGATAAGACTTTGAAACTTTATTTTTCACACTTATAAAACCTAAATATACTTCAATACATGATTCATAAAGAGTTTAGGGAATCTAAGTGGATAAGGATAGTTCTTAGTAGAATCTAAGATTGATTCTTCTGGAAAGGGGATAAGCCAATTATTGTCACAAAGGAATTGATTCACCTTGTAAGTGAGTTAGATAATATTTGAAAAATACATATTTCCATTAGAATGGTAAAGAAATAAGTGGAGATAAATGCTAGTACAAAATGGGACAAGAGGGCAATGACTTTGTCAAACATAAGACAAAAAGATGTGAGTAATTTATAAAATCCTGGAGCACAAGATGTACTTTTTAAGCATGGATTTTGATAGTATTCCTATGTGGGAGTATCCTATAATTTTTGGAAAAATGATTTAGAGGTTGTGTACATTGCATTCATAATAGAGTTCTTCATTAATGTTAACATATTGGTTATTCTATGAAGACAGGAAGAGCAGTAGATAGAGTTTGGTTTAGCAAGGTTTGATGAATATAGGTGAGTTTATGTGGCCTTTTAATAATGTTATAAAAAGTGTATAGATACTACATTTAAGAGTGTGTGTGGGAATACAAAGACTAAATAGAGTTATGATGCATTTGGTGAAGACAAAATTCAAACAGAGTTTATGTATAGCAATTATTATTATTTGGATTTTATCTCCTAATAGAGATAGAATCTAGTTATGTGGACTTGGAAAGAGGTAGAAGACATGATGAAAATTTTGTGGTCAAATGTGCACGTCCATATGAGATTTGAGTGAAGAGTTATGAAGAACATGAGCTGATAGTTTTTATGTAATTATATAAAAGTGTAAAGATGCAATGTAACATGTAACTATAATATCTTAAGTTGGTCCTATATTATTATTGTAAATTTGGAAAGCCTCAAGGCTGACTCAATAAGCTTTTTTAGGACTTGGTATAAAGGAAAGATGATTTCCTTGGTTGAAATCATCTAGTGTGGATATTGTGTAGATCATTGAGATCATTTTGTTATATGTGAACTTGTGGATAAGATCTAGTACATAATTGTATTGAGTGAACTTAAATGTGAACATCTTTTGGATCAAAGAAGTTATTTGGTGCAATTGAGGCATGGTGAGCTAACAAGGAACTATATTTGACAAAGAATTTTTTGTTGGATAGTGTTGATGTACACCTATATTATTCAGAGGGGGTAGTACTAAGGCTCTTTGGACAATGGGGCCATCTATCTTCCTTTCAACTCCTAACAGGGTTGGAATATCCTAACAGGGATTCAAAGGCTCATAATAGGGACTAATATATACTAAATGTATTTCATTGACTCCTACAAAAGTCCATTCTTTTATAAGGAATATTTATATTAATACGTATTTTTTTGGGCACCATCCCCACTGGGGTATTCCCTCTTATCAAGGGTTTCTCTAGTTAAAAAATCTGGTGTTATTGTGTATGCTTATCTTTATATAGTTGTTGTATCTACTATTTACATCTTTAAAAATTAATAGGGATACTAAGTGTTGTTTTAATAGTATAACTTATTCACCCCCTCCCCCTTCTTAGTTATCTTGGTGGACTTTACTTTATAACATTTGGTAGTAGAGAATCAAGTCCTTGAAGGAAAATCTTAATAGCTTAAGGAGATCTATGGTGAGTCAAGAAATAAATTCCAAATTTTGATATAGTTAACTATGAAAGTTGGAAGAAAAATATGAAGACATATTTTCTATGCATGAAGACATGTTTTCTATGCATGGGTCTAGGTTATTGGTTGATTACTAAGAGTAAAAAAGATGTGATTGAAGCAAACAAGCTTGAAGGTTGTGATGAAAATTAGAAAGATGTATTCGTGGTCAATATTCTTGATAGAGAAGAATTAATATCAACTCTTACTAAAACTAAATTTTCTCAAGTAAAATCTTTGACACTTGATCATGAAATTTGGAAATCTTTGGAACTTACATTTGAAGGTTATAATCATGCTCAAAAGGTTAGATTACAAGATTGGATATGTTTATCTCAAGATGATAAAATGATGGAAGATGAACCCATGATAAGTTATTTTGTTAAAATATCAGACTTTTACAAGAATTAAAATTTATGGAGGAAAGAAATTAGAAGATGAAGTTGTATGGAATATCTTGAAGAATTTGACACTTGCATATACATAGACAACACAAATGATTGAAAAAGTTATTCTTTTGACAAAATATTTTACAAGATAATGTCTTCTTGGAAGACTACAGTCAGCAGAGATTTAGATGAGACAAAGTGGAGAATTTACCAAAGTTGAAAGTGCTTTCAATGCATTAAATGTTCTACCCATGTTGACAAGGAGTGCAAGTACAAGTGGAGATTATACCAGTAGTAGCTGAAAAAAAGTTGAAGAAGACAATAAGATTGAGGAAGGTCTTTCCCTTCTCATGAAGAGAGAACCTAAAGGTGACAAAATCTTTAAGCATTGGACTTGTAATGAACTTGGTTATTATTCTTCTAAATGTCCTAAGAGCATAAGGAAGTTTAAGAAGCTCTATAAATCAAGGATGACTAAGGATTTCATTTTTGCAAATGATAAGGAATTTGCATCAACCAAAAATATTCCATTTTAGTTGTTTCATCAAGGGTTGTTTTAATGTAGAGTTTTTGTCTATGGAGGATTTCTACTTAGTAAGTAAGTCATACTAGCTTAGAATATCCTAATTTTAGAGGTGGATATTTATCTTGGATATATCAACCTACTAGTTGAGGTAAGGTGTCATATCATGTGTAATTATGGATTTATTATAGATTTTTGGTTTATAATTTGGGTATATAAACTTCAGGCTCACCGTTGAAGGCCTAAATGTGCCCAAATGAGGCCCAAAAACTCAGCAGATGGGTTCTTGTGCAAATTTGAGCTTGTAGATCATGAGCTAAGGTTTTTGAAAAGTAGGTATAATAGCTAATTAGAGAAATAGTTCTAGAGTTATGGCCTTCCAAATTTGGGCCGACCAAAACATCCAAAATAAATGTCAAAAGTGTATTCACATAACTCTATATGTATTGTTACAATATGCCAGTCCTAGATATTAAGTTTGAGTGTCTAGAACCTTCCAAAGCAGCATAAAATTGTCTTGTTAAGAAATGCCCAAACATTGTCTAGGATAGCTCTGGGTGATAATTCACACCTTTGTCTTATAGATTAATGTAATTAAGGCACCCATGTGGATTAGCATATTGTAATTCCAAATTCTATAATTTTTCATTTGCAGCAATAATAAGAAACCCATATTTTGTTCTCACAAATCATTGTTATTTTTTTGTTTCTATTATGTGTTTATGGTATTAAGGGGAGCATCCTTCATAAAGTGGTATTAGAGTTATTTTTCTTGAGTGTGTGGGTAGATTTCCAATTATGAGGAAGTTCATACCAGGACCATGGTTTGGGATAAGCATATAGATAGATCCCCAATTGTGAGGTAGTTTTATACTAGGTTTTTAGCATAAGCGCAAAGATGCCTCCATGAAGAGAGTGTAGTGGGAGAGCTATAGGTGTTACACCTAAGGGTTTTACAGCCCTCCAAATATAGATGTAAGTATTGGAAGAATGAATACATAGAGGAACAAACCTTCTCATAACAGATGAAAGTGAGGATGAGGACAAAGAAGAAGAAAATGTTAAAGTAGAAGTAGATCTAAAATGAGAGGAAGAGAGGATTTTTAAGGCCATCTTCAAGATTGGGAAAAGACCTAATTTTGAGGTTCCCATATTTTTGGGAAATCTTAACCTAAAGGAATTGATCAATTGGATCAATGAATTGGAGGAATACTTTGAGTGTGAAGATATTGAAGATCCTAATAGGGTCAATTTTGTGAAGGAAAAACTAAAAGGACATGTGAAGATATGGTGGGAGGAGATTCAGTTGGAGTGAAATAAAAGAGGAAAGGAAAAAAAATCACTAGATGGGACTAGATTATAGCTAAATTGAAGAGATAATTCATTCCTATGGATCATCAACTAGATATACTAAAGAAAATGCAAGGGTTGAAGCAAGCAAGAAGATCTATCCAAGAGTATACTGAAGAGTTCTATTGAGTTCTCATTAGAATCAGCCATGTAGAAGCTAATAAGGAGAAATTTTCCCATTATCTTATGGGTTAAGGACAAGCATTCAAGAGTAGTTGAGTCTAATTCAAATGACTAGTATTGAGGAGGCATACCATTTTTCCCTAAGAGTTGAGAAAAGTTGAGAAAAAATTTTGATAACAAGAATAGTGGAAGAGGTCGTGGTGGAAGATCTTGCAAATGATCTTATGGAGGTTTAAATGATGATCAAAAGAACAAGAATGAGGTGAGTAGTAGAAGTCAAAACCAGAGGGGGGGGGGATTTTCAATCATTTTCATGATCAAAACAATTGAGATCATAGAGGAATATGTAGAAGACAAGGCTTTGGAAAGACAAGCTTCCGTGAGAAATGTTTTCAATATCAAGAAGAAGTTAATAGAGAATTTGAGTCTTCCCAGTGCTAAGGAAGGATAGATCAGAGAGAAGAAAGACAGGCCAAAGTTACACATGTTGATGAAGATGTCAAAACATCACATTCTAAAGATGTTGAAAGAGGAGAAATCTTAGTTAACAAAAGAGTCCTATTGAGTGGTGAGAATGAACCTAATCAAAGAAGGAACTTGTTTTACACAAGATGCAAATGTGAAGATAAGTGATGCAATGTGATCATGGATGGTGGAAGTACTATAAATTTGGTGTTAGAAATGATGGTCAAAAATTTGAAGCTAAAGAGGCATAAACACCTACGTCAATACTGTATTGCCTGGGTGTAAGATGACCACAATGTCATTATCAATGAGTAATGCTCAGTGAAGTTCAAGATTGGAAGCTACTAGGATGAGGTATCATGTGATCATACATATGGATATGTGTCATATTTTTTTTGCGTAGGTCATGGTAATTTGATAGACATGTTGTACACATTGGGTGAGAAAATACCTACACTTTGACAAAGTATGGAGTGAAACATAAGTTGAATCCATTGAAGGAGAAGAACAAAAAGGTATGTAGTTTTGCTAGAATATGTTTTGTTGATGGAAAAGAGTTTGTCAACGGTATGAAGCATGAGCATATGTGTTTTTTTGTAATCCCAAAAGATGGTAAAGAAGAAGTAGAGGAGGTACCTACAAAAATTGTAGATTTATTGGGAGAGTTTCATGATATTGTGTCAGCTAACGTACCTGATGGATTACCCCCAATGAGAAAAATTAGTCACCAGATGGATTTAATTCCAAGAGCCTATTTTCCAAACAAGGTAGTGCACAGAATGACACCAATAGAAAAGTGGAGATTTGAATAGACAAGTTCATGAGTTATTGCAGAAGGGGTTGATTTGAGAGATTCTAAGTCCATGTGTTGTGCTAATAGTATTAGAACCAAAGAAGAATTGAAAATGGATGATGTGCATAGATTATCATGCTATAAACAAGATCATGATCAAGTATAGATTTCCATTGCCAAGGATGGATGATATTATGGATTGTTAGAGTGGAGCTATGTATTTTACAAAGATAGATCTAAAAATTAGATACCATCATATTCACATTAGAGAAGGATATGAGTAGAAATTTCTTTCAAGACAAGGGAAGGATTATATGAGTGGTTAGTCATATCTTTTGGGCTAACCAATGCATCGAGCACTTTCATGCAGCTCGTGAATGAGGTACTGAAGGAGTTTCTAGGTAAGTTTTTCATTGTTTACCTAGATGATATTTTGATCTTTAGTAAGACATTGGAGGAGCAATTGATGCATATTTGAAAGGTTTTTGATAAGTTGAGGGAAGAAAAGTTGATAAACTTGAAGAAATTTAGTTTTGTGAAATAGGAGTTAGTGTGCTTTGGATTTTTAGTTTCAACAAAAGATATGAAAATAGATGTAGAGAATTTGAAGGCTATCCTTGAACCACCTACTCCAAAGAGTGCTATAGAGGTAAGATCTTTTCATGGACTAGCTAGTTTATAAAGAAAGTTCATAAGAGGTTTTAGCAGTATTTTTGGACCCTTAACTAAAACAATGAGGGGGGATAGAAAAGAGCTTAAGTGGACTATACGAGAACATAAGAGTTTTAATCTATTGAAATAGAAATTTACAGAGAAGCCTAGTTTAGCACTTCCATATTTTAACACAGTGTTTCAAGTAGATTGTGATGCTAGCAGTGCTACAATAGGAGCCATTTTAAGCAAAGAAGGTAGACTTGTTGCTTATTTTAGTGAGAAGTTGAATGATGTCAAAAGAAAATATTTTGTTTGTGATTAAGAATTTTATGGTATAGTTTAGGCATTGAAGAAGTGGAGACACTATCTTCTTCCTAAGGAGTTTGTTTTGTACACTAATCATCAAGTTTTGTAATATTTGAATAGTCAAGGAAAATAAACCAAAGGCATTTGAAGTGGTTTGAATTTTTTTGGAGATATGCATGTATTTTGAAACATAGGAATTTCAAGTCTAATAGATTTGTAGATGCTCTTACTAGAAGACAAATTTTGTTAATAGAAATGTAGATTGAGGTGTTTGGGTTGAAGGAATTCGGTACTTTATATCTGAAGGATCTTGATTTTGGTGAAGCATGGAAGTCTTGCACATAACCTGTTACTCTTGACAAAATAAAGTGGTTGGATTTCATAATCCAAGATGGTATTTTTTTTAAAGGAATCTAGCTGTGTATTCCCAGATGTTTAATAAGAGAGAATCTCATCAAGGAGAAGCATAGTAGAGGATTGGTTAGACACTTTGGGAGAGATAAGACCATTTATTTGGTTGTTCAGAATTGTTACTGGCCACATTTGTAGCAAGATGTGAATAAGTTTTGTACAAAGTTATAGATTATGTTAGATTGAAAAAGGAGTGAAGAAAAATACTGGATTGTATTAGCCATTACTTGTACTAGAGAAGTTGTGGGAGGATGTCAGCATGGATTTCATTCTTGGATTACCAAGAACTTAGAGAGGGCATGATTCTATTTTTGTGGTGGTTGAAAGATTTTCAAAGATGGCACATTTTATCCCCTGCAAGAAGACTAATGATGTTGTTCATTTGATAGAGTTGTTTTTCACAGAAGTGGTAAGACTACATGGTCTACCAAAGTGTATAGTTTCAGATCGAGATACCAAATTTTTTGGGTATTTTCGACATGCATTATGGAAAAAATTGAAGAGATATTTGAAGTTTAGTTCATCACATCATCCACAGACTAATGGATAGACAAAATTTTTGAATCACAATTTGGGAAATTTGTTGAGATGTTTGGTTAGAGACAAGCCAAAAGGCTAGGATCTCATTTACCATAGGCAGATTATTCACTTAATAATTTTGTCAATAGAAGTATTGGTAAATGACCATTTCATATTATATATGAGAATAGTCCCAAAAATTCTTTTGAATTATAGTAGTAAGATAAAGGAGAGATAAGTAGTGGTGAAGTAGAAGAATTTGCTAAAAAGTAGAAGAATTTGTTGAACATTTGAAGAACATCCATGATGAGGTGAGGAAGCACATTATAAAGATAAATAAATAGTACAAGGATAAGGTAGATGTGAAAAGGAGGTATAAGGAATTTCATTTTGGAGATGAAGTCATGGTTCATTTGAGAAAGAAGTGATTTTTGGTAGGTACATATAATAAGCTAAAAATGAAGAAATTTGAACTATGCAAGATAGTGAAAAGGCATGATTCTGAAAATGCCTATGAAGTGAAGTTGCATGCTAAATTGAATATTTCACAAGTATTTAACATTTTATATTTAATAGAGTATTATGAAGGAGGTAATGGAGAAGAAACTTAAGATGCACAGTGGAGTATTCCAGCAGCTAGGTCAACTACAAAGAAGATTGAGGAAATACTAGATAGTCATGTTGGCAAAATTACAAGGAACAAAACTTATGAAGAATACTTGGTCAAATAGAAAGGGAGGCCAGTAGAAGATTCATCATGGCTAACAAGGGATGAGGTTAACCATTTTGGTTTTCCTCTAAACACCTAAGACATGACGGAGTCACTTCTCAAATTACCCTAGATGTCTAATGTAGGAGCATCCTAGGTGTAGGAGAAATCTTGCATCAACCAAAATATTTCATTTTAGTTGTTTGAATAAGGGTTGTCTTAATGTAGAGTTTTTATCTATAGATATTTTTTAATTAGTAAGTCAATCATACAAGCTTGAAATGTCCTAATTTCAAAGGTGGATATTCATCTTGGATATATTAGCCTACTAGTTGAGGCTCAATCTCATATTATTTGTATTTATGGATTTATTTCAAATTTTTGGTTTGTAATTTTTGTATATAAACTTTAGGCTCACCATTGAATGCTTAAATGTTCCCTAATGAGGCCCAATGGATGGGCACTTTTGTAAATCTGAGGCTGTAGATCAGAAGCTGAGGTTTTTGAAAAGTGGTTATAATAGCCAATCAGAGAAATGGTTCAAGAGTTATGGCCTTTCAAATTTGGGTCAACCAAAAATTCCAAAATATAATCCAAAAGTGTATTTAGATGACTCTATATGTATTGTTAGGGCCTATCAGCCCTAGGTATTAAGTTTGAGTATCTAGAACCTTCCAAGACAGCATAAAATTGCCTATTTAAGAAATGCTTGAACATTGTCTAGGATAGCTCTGGTTGATAGTTTGTAGCTTTGTCTTGTAGGTTATTGTAATAAAGTCACCCATGTGTCTTATCATATTGTAATTTTGAATTATATAACTCTGCATTTTCAATGATAATAAGAAGCTCATATTTTGTTCTCACAAATTTTTGTTACTTGTTTGGTTTTATTTTGTATTTATGGTATTAAAGGGAGCATCCTTAATCTTAATTTCATTCTAAACTATAAAAATTCTTAAGTGAAAGTGATAATGAGAATGATGAAATAGGATTTATTGCCCTTAAGGAAGAAAGCCCTAAAAAAAGTTACTAAATAAAAAGCATTAGTGTCAAAAGTTGAAAAGAAGAAATCTGATTGGATTATTGATAATAGATATTCCCATCACATGACTAGAGATTTGAATAAGTTTTTTGAATCCAATAGCTATGATAGAGGAATTGTTAGAGTTGGAAATAATGCAACCTATCATATAAAAGGAAAAGGATCTATTAAACTTGATGGAAAGATTAATACTGATGATGTTTACTTTACTAATAGTTTGAAACATAATCTTGTGTGTTGGACAACTAGTAGGCAAGGGATATCAGTTGTAGTTTACAGAGAAGACTTCCATTATCAAAGAAAAATAGGACACATTGATTGGTATAGGTACAAGGATAAGAGATAATGTATTTCAGTTGAATCCTACTAAGATGACATGCTTAGTTGCTAAGGTGGATGATAGTTGGTTGTGGCATAAGAGATTTTGTCATATCAACTTTGATAATATTGTGAGGATCAATACTATACTTATTGTTAGATATTTTCCTAAGGTTGTAAAACCTAATAATGTGATGTGTAAGAATTGTGTAATGGTAAAATAGAATAAAACATCATTTCCAAGAAAGAAATTGACTACATTTATGAAGTCGAAGATTGCACGTGCAGAATTGATTGGTCCAAGAGCATTCTATGGTGAAAGGCATTTAATGATTCTTGTTAATGATTTCACTAGAATGATTGGGTAGCATTTCTTAGAAAGAAATCTGAAGCTTTTGAAAAGTCAAGGTATTTAAAAGGAGAGTTGAAAATGAATCTAGTTTGAAGATTAGATGTTTAAGATCTAATAGAGGTGGAGATTTTACTTCAAATGAGTCAAACCATTTTTCTGAAGATAATAGTATAAAGAGACATCTTTCAACATCTAAAATACCTAAATAAAATGGGATAGCAGAAAGGAGAACCAAAATAGTTATAGAAGCTACAAGAGCAATGACGTTTGAAATAATGTATCTAAAATGTTTTGGAGAGAAATAGTGAATACTACAATGTACATTATTAACAAAGTACAAATCAAACAAGGCATTGGTAAGATGCCTTATAAAATTTGGTTTGGACATACCACTTTAGTGAAGTATTTGAGAATTCACACAATTATAATCCTCTATAGAATTCTAGGTAATCTTCAGCGAGAAAATATGTAGAGAGGAGCTGATTGAAATCAAGCCATTTAGATAATCGATGAAGGGTTAATCAGGGATGTGAATGAGTGCCCGATATATATATATATATATATATATATATATATATATATATATATATATGTATATATATATATATATATATATGTATATATAATTACTTATATTAATTATAAATACTACCACCTTTAACAACCAATATTAATTATAAATAATCATGGTGTCCTACAACATCATGGCACTAATGGTATCATTTCTTGTACGCACTTAATGTAAACTATATAGTTTACACCCTCTCTTATATTAGGTTTGTGTATGAAATTTTAACATTATTTAGATGATTAATAGGATATTTATTTTGAACATGATTATCATATACCCTTTAATTTATTTTATTTTATTATTTTATTATTATTATTACCCTTTAATTTCTTTATTACTATCTCATTTGTTAATCACTAAATTAGTTATCAATTAAAAATCTGCATTAACCTTCCTAAGAGCTACCTCCCCTATTACTAATCAAAAACTCTACTATCATATGCTTTTATCTGCTACATTAACCTCAAACAAGAAAAAACATTATTAACCTTCAATTAACAACCCATTATCCTATTCAAAATAAAGTCCTAAAACATAGACACCTAACCAAATACGTAACATACTCCACATTGGCCAACACCTCACCTTTCATAGAAACCCTCCTAACCAACCGCCCCATTCTCTCATGCAAAATTTGCTAGGGCATAGGATCATGTGCCCCCTTATTTTCTCTTCCCAAGATGAGTGACAAGTGGTATGAATATAATCTTATCCCCTAACTATTCACCTAGGACATAACTTAGACAACATCGCACAAGTGTAGGCTCTTCCTTCAAGGTGATGTTTACTTGTAAGGGGTGGGAACACCTTATTCATGTGCTCCTTAATGTTGGAAGAAGAGATTGAGGTGCCAAAGTGAGGTAGGGACCTACTGTCCATCAATCCAAACACACCTTTTCCCATTTTAAGCATGTGGAATGACTGCCTAGATAAGTGTACCTTCTTCCTCACATGATGAAGGCACCCAAGGAAAGGATAAATCTGACATAGGTCAGAGCATGCCCACTTTTTCATGTTTTGATGCACTTCAAAAAAAAAATTCTCAATAGGCTAGGTGACTTAAACCAAGGTGTGGTGAAATTAGTTAGTAAGGATCTCCTCCTAAGCGTGATTGGATAGGTGGGACCCTATGTCTCCCCCATGTTCATTTTAATACATTGAATATTATATTTCCATAAGATGTGCACCCAATCCCTTGTTATGACATGTTTATGTGTAAGTTTTTATTTTAATTTATAAGGGAATGTTATTATTATTATTTTTTTTTTATATACTATCAAATCTGGCAGGGTTAAGATACCTAGGCATTTGATTTGACATTATCTAATATGCCCATTTTATTTTATTTTAACACTTGTTAGATTGTGACTCAAGGATCACGAGATTATTATGATGTCCTTAAATTTTAAGTCTATGCATTAGTACATTATTACAAGTTTGAGTCTCACCTCTAATGCATTATTTCTTATTATTCTATGCATGGGGTTCCCAAGGTACACATTCTTTTGAATATTTAATTGTTCTAAATTTTTGGGAAGGAATTTATTTTCTTTCCCTATACATTTTCTAGAGAGGAAATGTAAACCTACAACAAGATTTCTCATAGAAATTAACTATGTATTGTATCATTTGAATTAATTTTCTCTTTACACTAAGTTGTTATGAATCCTAGCTTGTCATTAGTTTGATGTCATTTGATACTTAATGTAAAACCAAATGTAATAATTCTATTAGAAATCACTAGAATAATGTCTTAGTCCATGAATCTTCTATGTAACCCAGATCAAATATGAATTAAATTGGTAAATCTATTCTATCTATAATGGAACTTGAAATGATATTACTAAGGCATCATGAGATTTCTTTATATGCATGATAAATTGGAATGTATTCATCCATGATCCCAAAATAAGAAGGATACAGCAATGCAAATTCATTATATCACCCAATGCTATAGCTTATAAATGGGTTTCTTTTACACTCTATTTATGACTATTAAGATTGTCAACCTTTCCATTTCATTGCAACTAAATACATGACCTTAAATTTTCCAATACAATTACATAGGACAATATCCAAATTTCTTCCTATTTTATGGATGCATTGTTCACAAAATTGGACCTCAAATGAAGACTCCACTTTTGTATTACAATACACAGTGACAAATTTGAAGGTTTCATCATTACAATGTAATATTCCACAACATAGAGAAGAATCCATCCTTTCAAATGCATTATGATCTAACACATCCCTTCCTTGCTACTATTCAATCCATTCCTTGCAACAATACAAAAAAAAATGGAGAGAGATTCTCCATAACATGCACAATGCACAAAGACAAGTTTCCTCCTTCAAGAAATTCTATAAGATGACCATTCCAAGTTCGTTTCCATTGCTCCCATGAGCTCAAAATCTACAAATACACCACAACAAGGACAATGGGTGCTTTCCACCCAACCATAGGCCTCCAAAGAGACCACCCTTGCACTAGGGGAACAAGGCTCAAACTGGGATCTACATACAATCTTGCAAGAACATACACATTACATATCAAGCCTAAACAATCCCATCCCAAGGATAAATCACAATGATTCACCAATGGAACCATAAATGTAGAGAGAAGGTGTGCTTCAAAAATGGAGATTTTTCATATCAAACAATACCTGCAACAAACAATTTTCATGCCCTTTCGTGGATTCTACCATATAACAATTTCATGCCCTTTTGGGGCCTTTATAATCATACTCCAAACATACTATCATCAACTGCAACTCTCTTGGAGACCATACTCCATAAACTTTATTTATACATTATACTTCTCTTATCACCCCCAATAAGATATGAATGATTATGGCATACAATGGAGCCCATACTCCAAGGTTCTTAATACATTTTCAAGCCCAACTAACCCCTTCACCCTAGACTTCTCTTCCCTTCCCAAAGGGTGACTGAAGCCCTCACACCCATAACAACACTCATGCACAAAATCATGAAAGATCAAAAGCAAGAAAACAAGGAAAATCCAAACTTCATGCTCAACACCACACAAGACAATACAACAAGATACAAGATGGTAACACACATTTCCCTTATATTTTCATTCTCCCTACCTACACTCTCATGAATGCAATACCAAAATTTAACTTCAATATGGAAGCAAACTAACTACATGGAAAGAACACCAACCTTGAATCATTTTGCAAAATGGAATGAAAAGTTGTAGAAGAGCTCCCTCTGAGCTTCTAAACCCTAAGTGTCTCTAAAGTTAGAGAGTGGGTAGACAACCCACTAATTTCATCCCCAATCGTCTAAAAAGGATCCCAAAACCCTCACTATCTAAAATAGTCAAAACATGAGCTGCCTTTTCTTACACCCTTGTCTCCTTATAAAAATGTAGCCTTGACCAACAATTAGAGTGGAAGAAGTCATGTGACACTCCAATTTTCGAATTGATTTGAAAGTGACTTTTTTGGAGGGTTCCCAAGGTCATCTAGGTCTACTAGGGGTTAGATTTAGACCCCCAACCCATACTACTATCATGTGAGCACTTATTTTTCACCATGTTAACCCCCTAAGGCCACTTTTTGATCCCCAAAAGTTAATGGAAAGTTGTAATTAGAACTTTAATGGATAGGAACTTATCCTAACACTTTTCAATGTGAGGTTAACTTGGGTACTAGGCTAGGGTTATGTTTAGGTTAGGTTACTTTCCCAAAACCCTAAGTGCCAAGTCATTTCCACATGGACAGAACAAGTGTCAAGTGACACAAACATAACATATTACATTTAAAATCACCTTACTCCAATAATACATGCATTCAACTATCACCCACATGCCATTCATATTATGAAATAAAACATATTATAGAGAGGTTTGAATCATTCCACAGATCCAATCTCATCCATGTCATATTTCACATGCATTTGAGCCTTGGTCCCCCATTAAATCTCGTGGTCAAATTCTTGTACACTCAACTCAAGCATTAGTAGTCCAAGAAATCATATGAGCAATACATAAATAAGTACAATAAATCACTTTCACATTCAACATTAGGCTTGCACATTTCATCATTTCCAATTAACTTTCACTTTTCTAATCATTTTCTTATAAAACATTCAAAACATTAAAATACCAATCTCTGCATATCAACATTGATTCTTATGTAACATGATCAAATTAAGATTCTCAACAACTTCATAATCAATTTTCTACCATAGTGATGAAATATTGAATTCATGACTATTAAGTTACAAGGCATGTGAGTTGGGTTCGTTTGTATATCTAAATCTATCCTTTGGCACTAATTTTCACTTGAACATTACAATTTGACATTTCAAATATTTCTACAATTCAATTTCTATTAAAGCAATTTAAATAATTTAGAACATGAAATGAGGTCACTAAATGTATCAATTAGGTCCTAATGTGCAAACATACGTGTGGACCACAAAATACAAATATTAAAATAGCATAACCCTATAGTCTCAAAAGTGTATCAAAACATTGAATTAGAATTATCATAATGTAGATATGTCATCTATGCTAAGGCAGATCAGGTGAGGCCTCACAGTGCAATTGTAAGAGTTGATAATAAGTTTGGAATTTAGGAAAGTATACTTGATTATAATTCTAATGAAGAGACTAATCCAATGCCTAACAAAGAAAATGTTGATTAGAAATTATTATATGAGGCTAAGATTGATTTTCTTCTAGCTAAGTCTACCTAATTTGCATGCATGGATTTAATCTGAGTGGGACCCATTTTATATATTTTTTCTATATTTATTTAGACAATCCATGTTGCTCAATTGGCACAAGGTGATAAAGTAATTAAACATGTTGTACACATTCTTCTATTTGTATCTTTCTTCTTCTATATGTTGTTATGTGTTATGTCATGAATGTTCTATTTCTTGTATATGTTCCCTTATGTAGTTTATTTGGATACTTGTGACATGATAGAATTAATTATTTTTTGTCTTCATGTTGTTTGCACAAAAAGACTCTTCTTCATACCTCATATTTTTGTTTCTTTTATTGTGTTGTAGTTCTACTTCCTTTTGGGAATGATGGCATTTCATACTTGATATAAGACTACATATTATCATATGATCATACTAGCCCCAAAATTGGTAGATCCCTTTTGTACTTTCTCTTTTTATCATGTGTTTATTTCTATTGAAGTGTTCTATATTGGGGCATTTCATAATGGGAATTTTTCTAGTGGATGCATGTACAGTTTCATTAAATCTATTCCTCTTGTTGATGAATTTTCAATCGCTTTATCATGAGGGAATGCAATCCCCTTACTTGTGCATGCATGCTTTATCTATTTTAGCTTTTATAGCTCTTTTTAGATCCCTCTATCAAATAATTAATAGTTCAGGGGCATGATCTTCATAGTTATTTTTGGATCCATCTATCAAACTATTAACATTTTAGAGGGTCTCATCCTCACAACTCTTTTTTGGATCCCTCTATCAAATTATTTATAGTTCAGGAGCCTTGATCTTGTTTTTGATCCCTTAAGTATACACATACCTTATGCCTGGGTTGTTTTGTATTCTCCTTTTGGGACATAGAGTTCCATTGAGGATAAATCTTTATTGGATTGATTATCATGTCATGCACACTTCCTAGACCATTCAATTCATCTTCAATGGGTTGAATAGAATGCCATACATACTTACTAGTCCATTCAACACCATTTATTGTTGTAGTATGTTCTTTGTGTAGTTCACAATAAACAACACAAACTATATTGGGTATATTTGTTAGCATGAATGCTATTGGTATTCCTTTGGGGGAGTATCCTAATAATTGGATAGATGGATAGCATGATTGACATGTTGCATTCATGATTGTATTTTTCATTGATGTCAACATAGTATTGTTACTATGAAGACTAGCAAAGTAGCAGACAAAGAACGAGGTAATATTGACTATATTTTGATGATCAAGTCAAGCACAGTTAAGGATGTATTCTAAATTTTGTCTTGATGAAGTGGAAAAGTGCATGTATAGAGAGTCAAAGGCATGTGGAATTTATTCATGAATTACAAAAGATAGTAAGTAGACAGAGTACCTAATAAGTGGTTTTTGATGATTGATCTGTATCTCTTAATGACGATAGAATCATGATGAGCATAGTAATATTGTGATAGAATATGGTCTAATGATGATGTCAATGAGTGTACAAGGTCATAGGTCACACGTGTGAGAAGTTGTAAATACTATGAATCGATAGTGACTTGTAATTACGAAAAGATGTAATGTTTAGTAATATCTTAATGACATCTTATTATAATTAATTGAGAAAGCCTCAAAGCTGACTCAAGGAATTATTTTGAGGATATGCTATAAAGGAAGGTTTTTTTCCTTGTGATGAAGTATGTGATTGATGTGTGAAGTGTGAATTATGCAAGTGATATGCAAAATTGGTAAATGTGTGTAATCAATCCAAGGGATTATTTGGATGCAAAGTTTATCTAGTATTCATATCAAAAGAGGATAGGTTTGGTCAAGAGGATAGAGAAGGAGATTAAGGTATTCTATTTCTATTATTCTACAAGAAACAATATAGAGATTAGTTGGACAGTGAGTTTGGTGATCTTGCCCCTGAAGTTGTTTAGATAGTGGGTCCTTCTACCTTCTAGAACTCCTAACAAGGTTAGCACAACTCCTAACAAGGTTGGAATATTCTAAGAGGGATTCAAAGTCTCCTCATAGGGACTTATATGTACTGAATGTATTTTATTGGTTCCTAATAGAGTCCATCCTCTTACAAGGAATTTTTATATTATTTCATCATTTTGTGGGTACCATCCCAACTAGGGTTTTCCCTCTGATCAAGGGTTTCCCTACTTAACATATCCAATGTTATTGTGTATGTATATCTTCTTATGGTTATTGATTATATTTTTTACATGGTTAAGGATTAATAAGGTCGATAAGTGTTTTAATAGTTGGATAAATGATTTGCCACCCCCCTCTTAGCTATCTTGGTGGACTTTTATTTCTAACAATTGGTATCAGATCATCAAGTCCTTGAAGGAAAATCTTAATAGAGTAAGGAGATCAATGGTTGGTCACTTTAGAAAATAAAGTCATAAATTTATGGAGTTAACTATGACATCTGGAGGGAAAGATGAAGATTCATTTGCTATGTATGGGTCTAGGGTATTGGTTGATGATAAAGACTAAAAATAAGCTAGTGGAAGAAAGTAAACTTGAGGAATGCAATGAGTTTGAAGGAGATTTTTTTATGTGTAATATGATTTCCAGATAAGCATTATTGTCACCTCTTCATGAGAATGCATACAGTTAGAATTGGATATGTTTGTTTCAAGATGCTAAAATGATAGGAGATGAATCTATGAGAAGCTATATTGGTAGAATATTAGAGATTGTTGTAACAATAAGTCTTGTCAAGGATCTAAAGATAAAGATGAAATTATATAAAATTCTGAAAACTTTGACACCACCATTCAGATAGATAGCATTGATGATTGAGAAAGTGATACCTTGCACTAAAAATCTTACCAAAGAAACTTTACTTGGAAGATTGGAAGTAGAAGTAAGCTTGAATCAATCTGGAGAATCACCCAAAGTAGAAATAGCTTTTAGTGCATTAAGTGTTCATCCTTCATTATCAAGAAGTGTAAGCACCAATGAAGACTATGCTAGTAGCAACAAATCTAAATCTAAGGAAGATAGAAGAATTGAAGAAGGAATTTCCCTACTTGTAAGAAGATAACCAGATGGTAAGAAAAAAATTTAATGTTGGACTTACAATGAATTTGGTTATTATGCTTCTAAGTGTCCTAAAAGAGAGAGAAATTATAAGAAGAATGTCAAGTCTAGAAGACCTAGAGATTGTTTGTATGAAAATGAAAATGATGAGTCTTGAGAAAGAGTCCAGAGTGAAAGTGATGATGAATTAGGATTTTTGGCTATAAAAGAAGATCCTAAAAAAGAAATTAGAGAAGAAAAATCCCTAGTTTCACAAGTTGTAAAGAAAAAAGATTGGATTATAGATAGTGGATGTTTGCATCATATGACTAGAGACATGAATAAGTTTGTTAAGTTTAGTAATCATGGAGGCATTTTCAGAGTTGGTAACAATGCAATCTATCATATCAAGGGAATAGAATCTATTACTCTTAATGGAAATACTAACATTGGTGATTTTTATTTTTTTGATGGATTAAAGCATAGCCTATTGAGTATTGGACAGTTGGTTGATAAAGGTTATCAGTTGTAATTCACAAAGAAGACATGCATTATCAAGGATAAAGATGGTAAGTTGATTCAAACTAATCTAGTGGTAATGTGTTTCAATTGAACCCCATAGAGATGAATTTTTTGGTGGCAAAGGTAGAAAAAATTTTGTTATGGCATAGAATATTTTTTCATATAAACTTTAATAACATTGTGAAGGCTAGTATTACATTTGTTGTCAGAGATCTATCTTGAATTTTTAAACCTATTAATATTGTTTGCAAGGAATGTGATATGGATAAGAAGAAGAAATTTTCTTTTCCTAGAAAGAAGTTCAGTACCACAACAAAATTGGAGATTTTTCATACAGATTTGAGTGGTCCTACCAAAACAAGAGGATTTTATGGTGAAAGGTACTTTATAATTTATTTATTTTGATGATTTCACTAGAATGATGTGGGTAGCATTTCCTAAAGAAAAGTAGCATTTGAAAAGTTTAAGATTTTCAAGAATAGAGTTGAGAATGAATATGGTGTAAATATAAAATGTTTGAGATCAACTAGAGGTAGAGAGTTTACTTCAAGAGAGTTTAACATCTTTTGTGAAAAAAATGGTAATAAGAGATAGCTATCAACACCTAAGACTCTTGAGCAAAATGGGATTGTTGGAAGAAGAAATAGGTTTATAATAGAAGCACCAAGAGCCATGATGTTTGAGAATGATGTATCCAAGACATTTTGGAGAGAAGAAGTCAACACAACAGTATACACCATGAATAAAGTGCAAATCAGCAAAGGTACAAACAAGACTCTCTATGAATTATGGTTTGGAAATGCACCTTCAGTAAAATATTTTAGAATTTTTGGAAGTGTTACATAAGGAGAGATGATGATATTGGTAAGTTTTATGCAAGAAATGATCAATTTGTGTTCCTTGGTTATTCATTGAAAAGAAAGCTTATAGATGTTTTAATTTGAGAACTAAGACAATTGTTGAGTGTGCAAATGTGAAAGTGGGTGAAAATTGTGGAGTTAAAGAGGGAATATTGGATTAATATTTATGGTGAAGAAGAAGATAATCCTAAACCTGTTAAATAGAATATTGAAGTTTTCTTTGAGAATAACAATGATTTTTAGAATTATGTTCAAATTGTTGAACAAGGAGAAGAACCAAGATCTGAACCTAGAGAAGAAGACTTGTAACAACAACACCTACACCAAATAGGAATTTGAAAAAGAACCACCCTAAGAATTAGATTAGTGGAAGCAAAGAAAAAGGAGTTATGACAAGAAATATAGTACATGAAGAATTGTGCTTTAGTTCTCAAGTTGAACGAAAGAGTGCAAATGAGGCATGCAAGGATGATCATTGGATTCAAGCAATGAAAGAAGATCTAGCTTAGATTGTGAAGAATGAGTCATGGGAATTGGTTCCTAGATCTAAAGACAAGAATGGTATAGGAACTAAATGGGTTTTTAGAAATAAGATGAATGAACAAGTTGAGATTGTGAGAAATAAAGAAATATTGGCATGCAAAAGATATTCACAACAAGAAGGCATAGATTATAAGAAAATATTTACCCTTGTTTCCAGACTTGAAGTAGTAAGAATGTTCTTGACCTATGAAGCAAGTAAGAGGTTTAAATTTCATTAGATGGATGCAAAGTCAACATTTCTAAACCAAGAACTTGAAGTAGAAGTTTATATTGAGCATGCTAGAGGATTTTCTTTGACACAATAAAAGGAAATGGTATGTAGATTGAAGAAATCATTTTATGGTCTAAAACAAGCATCTAGAACTTGGTATGCAAGATTAGACAAATATTCGACAAATTATAATTTTCTTAAGGTATGAAAGATAGTAATTTGTATTTAAAAGAAACTAAGAATGGATTGTTGATCATTGTGATATTTTTTGATGACATAATCTTTGGAGGAAATGATGGAGCAAGTGATAAAAATTTTGATGAAATGAAGAATGAATTTGAGATGCATATGATTGGTGAAATGAAATTTTTATTGGGTCTATAGATTATACAAAATAGTGATGGTATTTTCTTATCACAAGAAAAGTATTTGAAATACTTGTCAAAAATATTTCACTTGGAAAGTTGTAAGCCTTTTGGTACACCTATGTTAGCTAGTCATAAGTTATCTAGCAAAGATGAGACACCTATAGTTGAGAAGAAGAAGTATAGATCTATAATTGGAGGTTTTAAATATCTAACTCACATCAAACCAGATATAGAAAATGAAGTTGGGATACTAGCAAGATTTAAAGATGATACTAAGGAATCATATTATGTAGCACTAAAGAGAATATTCATATATTTGAAGGGTGCACCTGATTTTGGATTATGGTATGATATACCAAATGATTTTACTTTGTGTACATATACTAATGTGGATGTGACAGGTAGTATGGATGATAGAAAGAGCACTAGTTATGGAGCATTTTTTCTTGGAGGAAGATTGGTTTCTTTGTTAAGCAAGAAACATGATTACATTTCACAGAGTACAGTAGAATAAGAGTATGTAGGAGAAGAAAACAATTGTAATCAAATTGTGTGGATAAAGACTTGATGTTGAAGGACATTGGGATAGAGTTTTTAGAACCTTTTATCATACATTCTGATAACACAAGTACAGTGAGTATGTCTAAAAATATTGTAGTGTATTCTAAGACTAAGCATATATCTATTAAGTATCATGTTTTGAGAGAGAATGTTGCAAATAAAGAGATTAGATTAGAGTATGTGAATACAAAAGAGCGGATTGAAAATATATTTATGAAGCCTTTTCCTAAATATACATTTGAATATTTGTGAGGTATGCTTGGGGTCATGCCCCTACCTACTTATGATTAGATGATGCAAAAAATGCATCAATTTAGATGTACATATAACTATTATCTATTGGGACTAAATGTTGATGCTTCTTGTATGGGGTAGTATCTAAGATGAGCATAGTCATGAAGGACTCTTGGTAGTTGGTATTGAATAGTGTCTTTGGACACTTGAGCTACTTGAAGACTTTGAGCAGATAATTGACATATTGAAGCCTTTTTCATTGATGTCAATGGGGGAGAAGTATAAATGAAAAACATTTTCTATGTATAGAAGAGAAGTGTTATAATGGGGGATAGAGATTGCAACAATGGGGAAGATGCACTATTGAGAGTGATCGATATCAATGGGGAGAAACATTGAGTTAGATCAATGGAGGAGAAGTGTGAAAATTGATGACAATCCATGTAAGATAGCTACAAATGGAAAGTTGTTCCAAAGAGCTAGAGTGTGAACAAATGATTTCAATCCTTAGAATGAGAAAGCACAGATAGAGAAGTGTTCTTGTGAGTTCTAGATTTGATTGATGTAGAGGATTTGAAAAGAAGAGAATAGCAGCAGTAGAGTTTGGTTTTGTATTCTTGGAACTTAGATATTTTTCATTTATGTTACCATCAATGTAAAATGGGGAGATTGTTAGAATGAATATTGATGGTATTCATTTGGGGGAGTATTGTAAGAATTGGATAGATCGATAGTATGATTGACATGTTGCATTCATGACTGCATTTTTCATTGATATCAATATGGTATTATTTATGTGAAGACTAGCAGAGTAGAAAATACAGAATGAGGTCATACGGGTTGTATTTTGATGATCACATCAAGCATAGTGAATGATGTATTCTAAAAAATTTCTTGACGAAGTGGACAAGTGTGCATGCCAAAAGTTGAAGACATGTGGAATTTATTTCGAATTACAAAAGATCGTAAGCAAACAAAGTACTTGATAAGTAGTTTCTAATGATTGATTTGTATCTCTTAATTGGGGTAGAATTGTGATGAATGAAGTTAGACTATGATAGAACAAATATTAATGTTGATGTTAGAAAGTGTGCAAGTTCATAGATTGCATGTATGTGAATTTTTATAGACTATGAGCCTAGAGTGACTTCTAATTACGAAAAGATGTAATGTTTTGTAATATCTTAATGAGGTCCTATTATAATGTAATGTCCCTACCATTAGGGGTTATATTAGAATACATGATAATTGTAAAATATTGACTTGATCATAATAAATCTAGCCAAGGTTTCCATATCCTTAATAATAATTCATTATCATATGCAATAAATGTTCTCCACTAGCATAGATTGGATTATATACAACATTCATCTTAGAATGCCCTCCACCGAGACAACTTGGATCATATAATGACATCCATGCGAGATGTCCTCCACCAAGTTGAACTTGGATTATTCTCCACCAAGCATACCTTGGATTGTATTATGACATTCAAAATGAATGCCCTCCACCAAACATAGTTTGGATCGTATTATGACATTCAAAATGAATGCCCTCCACCAAACATAGTTTGGATCATATTATGACATTCAAAATGAATGCCCTCCACCAAGCATATTTTGGATCATATTATGACATTTAGAATGAATTCCCTCCACCAAACATAATATTGATCAAGATGTTATTCTTATTCTTATTTAATAATTTTGATTATTGATTAAATAATATATATAATCATTTAATGTCACATATATAGTAGAACTTGTACCTATGTTCATTATCTTATTAAAAATATATCACTACATAATAATTAAGCCTATCATATGCATTAGTTTATTGACAATTGGAAATAATTTCCTATATAACTTACCTAGGTAAGGGGAACCAATTCCTTTAATTCCAATAAGGACTCAATTTTTGTATCATCCTTTAGTTATTTATTTTTACCTTGTTCACTCTCAGCCTTTGTGCATGGTTTGACTTGGACCCAATTTCACCTTGTGATAAGGTCTGATGATCTTCTTATGTCAGTGATCTAAGTGTGGATGTGCCCTTTTCTTGGTCACTCGTGTTCCTTTTTACCCCATATGAAATGTTTTTTTGATGCCACATAAACTGTATGTGGTGCACAATTGGCTTTTGAATGGTCTACCTTCTTTTCTTCTTATTCCACTCTCTACCAATTCTTTGTCTTGTGTCCCTTAATCATGTTGCCGTCCCACTCATTTATATGAGTGAGTCCCAGGAAACACATATTTCCAAAGTATATGGAATCCCCTTTGACTTGGCATTATTTTAACCTATTAATATTAATATTTTTTGAATGGTTGTTTGTGTCCATGTTATTTGTATAATGATAATAATGTGTGCAAGGGCTATAGTAATTGTTAATTGATTTTATTTATTTATTTGATCAAGTATCATGATAGTTTATTCAATGGTTTCTTTGTCACTTATAATAATTTGATGTGGATAATATCAATCCTTAAATAATTCATAATACACCTTATATTCTTGACTTAGTCCTTGATATATTATGTTAGGGAATTGAGTGTTAAAGTATATATCTTATTGAACATTAATTTGGGTGCATAACATATAATTAATTGGGAAAGCCTCAAGGCCTACTCAAAGAATTATTTTGAGTGTATGGTATAAAGGAAGGTTATTTTCCTTGTGATTAAGTATGTGATTGATGTGTGAAGTGTGAATGGTGCAAGTGATATGTGAAATTGGTAAATGTGTGTAAGTGATCTAAGGGATTATTTGGATGGAAAGTTGATCTAGTATTGAGATTAGAAGAGGATAGGTCTAGTCAAGAGGACAAAGAAGGAGTTGATATTATTCTATTTCTATTATTCTACAAGGAATAATATAGAGATCAGTTGGATAGTGGATTTTGTGATCTTGCCCCTAAAGTTGTTTAGACAGTAGTTCCTTTTGCCTTCTACAACTCCTGAAAGAGTTGGCACAATGTCTAACAGGGTTGGAATCTCCTAACAGGGATTCAAAGTCTCCTAATAGGGACTAATATGTACTAAATGTATTTCGTTGGCTCCTAATAGAGTCTATCCTCTTACAAGGAACTTTTATATTAATACATCAAGTACAAGGTAGCTCATAATGTTGCTAAAGGGCTAAATGTATCATCTTAAAATGGAAGCACCAATAATCTAAGACCTTTTATCTCTCATCTTTTAGTGATTTTATGGACCATGGAAGTATTTTTGGTCAAACTATCTTTTCTCCCACTTTTTTTTTTCTTTTATGATTTAATTTGGGCAGTTTTTGAGACCCCAAGATTACCCTTCTTAGGAAAACCTTGGCATAGATCCACCTATAATAGTATAGGTCATCCAGATTGACTTTGCACCCCAAATAGTTTTGGTTCCAATGCCAATTTTGTCTCAAGGATTCAGACTTAACAATCAAGTAATCTCGCCAGTTTTCTTTGTTTTTTGACCCAAAAACTAGTATAAAAGGAAGCCTGGGCATTGTATTTTTCATATGAGCTATATATCTAAAAGAAAGCATAAGGCATCTATACAAGAGAATTCAAGCACTTTACAAAAATCAAAGATATTCAAGGAAATTTTCATTAAGCATTCAAGGTATTCTCAAGATTCAAGGATCCTTTCTAAGCATTTCCTCTTCAAGAACTAGTATTTTGTTGACCATTAGGGGATGAGACCTACATTGGTGGCATACATCTTCATCCTTTGTGCGCATCTACATCTATGGCTCCATAATTTGGTATTAGATCTAACACATTTATGGAGATTTCCTACATCCTTCATTGAATATTTAATATTAGTGGCATTCATGCATTGTAAAATCCTTATTGATAGGGATTTCATCAAGTAGGGTGAATATTTACATTTTTCTTACTTGTTTACATTTTTTTATGTACTTATCTCTTTCAAGGTTAATTCCTAAATGAGGGCTTTACCAAAGCAAGTCCTTTCCGCCAACAAAAAAAATTATTTATTTTGTAGAGGACTGGGATATCAAAATTGTGAATTCAAATCTTAAAACTATCAGGCAAGGGCTTCAACAAAATATCCATGGGTCAACTCTTTTTTTTATGTGCTCTAAGGATATGTTTTTCATCCTATAAACATACTGGTAAATGTCACCCAAATCAACTTGTACCAGGAGATATGATATTTTGAGGGTTTTTAGGTTTCCTATTTTGAACACATGTCCACTATTATATTTTTTTAGCAATTGCAGATCCATAGATTTCATAGCAAAAAGGCACTTCCCCTTCCACATTTTAAGGTAGTTTTTCATCTCGTATCATAGATATATTTTCATGCTTTAATTTAACTTATTACACATATATAGCCTCTATATCTATTCCATCTTTGTCATTTAATCAATTAGTTCAATTACATTCACATTGCACATCTAAAATTAATGAACATTGCATGAAATATTTTTTTTTTGTGTACTTCTTTAGTGTAATTTGGGTTTAGCATTGGCATCCCTTTATCCTACTTAGGTTTTTCTAATCTAACTTTAGTTATATTAAGAGTTGTGTTTGGAAGCCCCTCCTATTGTATTGAATGACTTAGGCTGAAATGGTTTAACTAATGAATTCATCTCATCTAGTTTACATTGTTAAATTCATTAATCCCATTTTCACCATTTAATAAGCACCTTTTTACATTAAGTTCACTCTAGATCTTACTCTCAAACCTTGAGTTTTATGATTTTAATTTTTTCTATATACATTTTAACAATAATTAAATTGTTGTTTGTTCCAAAGTCTTATGGTTGTTCTTGCACTTTTTCTTCTAACACAAATAATTTATCGTCTAATGTGGATTCTTTCTTTCTATGATCCAACACTTTTTTCTACCAATCGTTTGTAAGATAACTTTCTAGTTGTTAACATTTTGGTCCCATATATTTATGACAGGTAAATCCTTAAACATCTATTTGTTGATTTTTCTAATCATGAGTATTTCAATGTAGAGATTGTCATCTTTAAGCAACTTTGCATTAAGAAAAATTTTATATGTAAGGGACTTGGTTTAACATGACAAATAATCTAGATATCAACAACTATAGGATGACAATAAAAAAAGGTGGAACATTTCATAGACACCCCACACTTTCCAGTATCACTAATAAATCTAAATATGACTTTATTAACATAAATCATCTCCAATTTGATATAAATCCTCTTTTGGGCATACTAGAATTTGCACCATGTGAACTAGATTCCATTTTTATAGTTTTCCTTCCTTCTAAAGGGTAAAACAAGTTAAGCATGGATTTAAATATGGTCCAGTTGAATAATTCATTACATTTTAAACCATGCATGGTTCCCCCTCTTTAAATTTTGAAATAAATGTCATTAATATCCAAGTTGGTCCATACAACTATAGAAATAGGAATTACTGAGAGGGAGGGTAAACCAATAATCTATAAATTTTAGTCACCAACTGAATATTATTTGTTATTTTAAACCACATAGAAAAGTAATAAATTAATGTTGAACAATAACAATAACCATGCACAAAGATAACTCATAACACCATATTTTGTTAACTAGGGAACCCTGGCCAAGGGAAAACCGTGGTGGGGATAATACCCACTAGATACTATATTGATATATAAGTTCCTTGATAGAGGATGGAACCTGTTAGGATTCAATGAGAAAATTTAGTATAGAGAGTCCATGTTAGGAGATTCCAATCCTGTTAGGAGTTGTGCCAAACCCATGAGGAGTTGTAGTATAGTAGATGCAAGATAAGCCCACTACCCAAACATGCACTTCCAGTTACAAGAAGAGCTCAATACCCAAACAAGTAATCTGACTTCTAGAACATAGGCTTTGTAACTTCTTTCTTGATTGATCTCTAATCCTCAGCATGATCACAGATCACAAAATAGCTTTATAAAACTTCACATCTATTGCTTTCACAAAAGTTCACATACAATTGCTCAACACAACTTCTACCATAAAAATACTTGAATTCGCAAGATGTCTTTTGCATAAATACCATGGCTTTAAATAAATTTCTGCTCGGTTGGCTAAGACCATAATATACTTTTCCAACTTAGAGAAAACATCTAGGATTTTGGCCCTAATTGGTCAAGTAATTATTTTGTAAACAAAATAATTCTTTTCCTTTGATTTTGTTGTCCTATTTCATTTGTAAAACATGAATGTCTCTTTTTTGTACAATCGATACTAACTTCTAAGGTTATGCATGTCATCATCAACATGTATACAATCTCCATGTAACTTCACTAGTCATAATATGAAGTCAGTAACAAGTTACATACAAAACAATACGCCACTGTAAAACAAATTCATACTTAGAAAATTTTCTGAGTACCAAAGGCTAAGTATCTTTATTTTGAAAGTTTCTTGTAAGCATGTACAATATGTGTTTCCATAAATGATAATAATTACATATCTTCATGAATCAATTGTCAACAATCTCCCTCTTTTTAATTGATGGCAACAAAATAGGGGAAATTGGCTAAGCATCAAAAAATTGACAAAACAATAAAATAACATAACATTAACCAACTATTACAACTTGTCCACCTTACATATGCTCCCCCTTACAATATGATTTCATACCTTACAATATTATCTTCTCCTCTTTACCTAATTTACAATTTTCTTATGTATCTTCTCCCCCTTTGACATTAATGACAAAGGTAAGAATGTCAAAAAATATTATAAAAAATGTTGTTCTTTTGTCTTAAGTCGATAGTATCTTCATGCAATCATCAAAACTTTCCTTAAGATTGGTTACACCTTTTTTCCATATATCCTTACTGACTTAACAGAAGTGAGAATTGCACATAGGGCATATGATGCAATCTTGACTACATTAAGATCATACTATAAAAAGTTAGAATAAGTTTCCTTGGCCTTGACACATTCCTCCAACTATTTCTCAACAATAGATATTTTTAGAGCAATAGACTCTTTGAAATCCAAAAATCTTCAAAAAATTTTCCTTTTGAAGTTCCAGTTTCTTGATATCACAATGAATATTGGTCACTTGTCCTTCAAAATCATCAATTTTAGTAGAAGGATGTTGTATTTGGCAAGATAGAGCCTCTAGCTCACTCATCTTACCTTCAATCTGACTATCAATATCCTTATTCAACTTATAAGATAGGGTAAAATTAATTTATAATATCTAGCCATCCTATTGACATTTCTAAAGTTCCTTGATACAAGTATCAAGACTTATTAAATCATTCTTGATATTTTGACAAACAGTGCTAAACAAGTTAGCATCATGTGAGATTTGTGCTTTTGTTTTTGCAACATTCAAAAAAATTGTGAATTCTTCATCAAAAGACTTTAGCGTTGCATGTGCCCTCTATTCAAGATCTGCCTCTATATGCTAGACTGCCAAAGTACTATGTAATCTATTAGTAACCTCCATCAAGGTTCCCTATAGGCTCTTTACTATTCTATTCTTCTCAATAGGTTTTGAAAAAGAAGAGATCAAGTTAGTTTGATCACCATCATCAGTTGTCAGGCTAACAAGTGAAAGTAAAGTAGATGAACTAGAAGGTTTAGTGTCATCTTCCATTTGCTTCTTTTCAACTACCTCTTTGATTCTTCTTTCTTCTTTCTCTTTCTCTTCACTTTCTTTTCTTTATTTTTCTCTCTTTTCTTCCTCCTCTATTTTCTTCTTCTTATCTTCCTCTATTTTCCTTTTCATTTCTTCTTTAACTAATCTTTTATTTTCTTCCTCAACTTTTCTTTTCATTTCATCTTCAAGCAATTTTTGCTTGGCCTCTTCTATTTTCTTATTTTCTTCTTCTAATAACCTCTTCTCTTCTTCAACTTTCTTTAATTAATCTTCAATAATCTCAGTACAAGGTTTAGTCTATTTGGAGCTCTCAAATGGGTTGGTATCATCAATTTTAATGGTAACATTGGTCAAATCTATGTACATTGTGTCACCGCTTACTGACACTTCTGGGGTTCTAGGTGCTGATGAAGATGCTACCTTAGACTCTATCAACATCTAAATTATAGCTTCTGCAATTTCACTTCTTATCTTATCTTTCTCACCCACCATAAAAATAAATGGTCTTACTTTATTTCTCAAGTAAGGTGCTAGATTGTTCAACAATAGCTTGATTTCTTCTTCATCATCAATCTTTCATATTGTTCCTATCATAGACTTTTGAAGTTCTATGTCCACTTCTCGAGTTGGTGCATTATTTTCAATGAGTCTATCATATACTTTATGGTTTACTATGCCTTCAATATCCTTGAGTTTCATATTGTTAGCTATTATGTATCTCATAGTAGAGATATCAATCTGATCTTTCTCAAAATTATTATACAAGTCATAAAATTTGTTCATTTGAACAAATTTGTCTTCATTAGCAATGGTTGAATTTATCTTCTCTATCTTTGGCTTCTAGGGTTGTCAAGTTTTTCCTACTAACTATTTAGAAGTAGTTACCTTTCTATTTGATTAGCTTCTTGTTCTTCTTCTTCTTCTTCATTAGACTCAACAATTGTCAACAATGTCTTTTGTCTCTTCCCTAGTCAAGTGGCTTGTTACTTGACCCTTTTTGTCTTGGTGGTCGTGACTTCCACTAATCTCTCTAATTTCCTCTTCACTTCACTTGGTCTATATCTGATACTGCTACATAAGGGATGCTTTGTTCCAAATATGTCTTTGCAATAGATACTGATAAAGGTTACACATTTAATATACCTAGTTTCATAGTCTTTGTTACCACCTATGAATTACTCTCAATCATACCAGCCTTTGATAAATATTTCTTCATTATTGTTTATATCTTCATGTGAGATGCCTTCTCCAAGGATGCTTGATAAGTTGATTGGGTAATCTCATCATAAGTTCCAAATCTATACTCAACTTGGTCTTTCTCAAATTTCAACCATAAATCAATCTATCCGACTGCTATATCATCACTTAATTAATAACCTAAGGGATCAAGAAATGTTTCCCAAGGTTCTATACTTGAATATAAGTAAAATATGTATCAACCATAACACAAATATCTTCTTTAAATTTGTCTACAATTGAAGGTGCAATTATGAATCTATGTCTCATCTCATTCTCAAGTTCCCACTATCCAATATTTTATCTATTGGATGTCTTCTACAAATTTCTATGATCTTCTCCATTATACACCTCTCACTACTCATAATCTCTATAATTGAAAAATATGAAAATCTCTTAAGTACATGGAAAAATAAATGATTGATTAGTGACTGAAATCTAAACACACCATTCTTAGTTTTTTTTACTTTCTCTAGGTTCTCAAGAAGTTGCATTCTTATAATTTCACTGAGGTTAACTTGTGCCTTCTCAACACATATCTTGTAGGCTACATGGATGACTTTGGCTAACAATTCATCAATCTTAGAACTTGCACATATAGAGTAGGCAATGATTCTACTTAGGAATCTTACATCATTTTGTTTAATGGTGCTGATCACCATGGCCTTTCCATTATAAACTATTTTGGTGTAGCTCGCAACTTTCTTCTTAACCAATTTCTTGCCTATAGGTACACTATATTATTTTCCTAGACTAGTCACCTCATGAATAAGGTTAGGTAAAATATCAATTACAATATCTTCCATCCATAGTTTTCCATCATGTATTCTACTTAGTATGATTTGTGTCCACTCATCGGTGTCCAATTCTCTATAGAAATGATATTTGAACAGGTCTAATTCCTTTAAATGTTGAAATCTAGGTTTCATAGACATATCATGATTAAAGACTAATTCCATATCCTTGTTTATATACTCACTACCAATAGATTCAAACTTGATGTTAAGATAATTTCCTACATCTTCCAAATAAACTACATTATTTGGAGTAATGGATAATGTTGAATTAGGGTTTCCTTCTATGGGTTTCATAGAAACAACCTTCAATTTTATTCTCTCCTCATTCTTAACATTATGAACTACTGAGATATCCATGCTTCTACCAAATATAAACTTTTATCGAATAAATTTTGTGAATAAATGATAAAATACCTTTTTCCAAAAATAGGGTTTACTTCGAAATCTCTTTATCATGTCGCTTCTGAGTGCTCTGTGCTTTGAATGTAATTACAATGAGGTGGTAATCAAGTCTATACTCCATTTTATTCCTTCAACTTGAAATTGCATTAATTGCATACTTTGCAACCACAAAAAAGTTATCAATTACATTTGAAATCAAATATCTACTCAACATCTTCTATCCAATCTTTAGATGCTACCTGAAGTTTACCATAGCTTCCTTCCATCATGACAATGCTCCACAAAACTTTGATTCATGAAATTCTCAGTAAGAACATAGTTTTCATCTTCTTCTATAGAATTGACTTTCTTTGTAATAACAGTAACTCTTAATTCCTTCATAACTAGTTTAGATAAGCTCCAAATTACAAGCAAGCTTAGATATAGTCTAAACTTATCTCGATACACCTTTTCCCAACTTTGCTACCTCTAGTTCGACATCAGATGAAGTTTTCAAATGCTGGTATTGTGAACAAGCTTAATTCAACTTAATTCAATCAAACTCGCTAACTAGCTTTGATCTTTTAATCTTGTCATCTTCTAGCTTTTCTTTTGAGATGTCTAATCCTTTTACAAATGCCTCATTAAGTTCTTCTTGAATTTCACTAACTACATTTATTTTTTCCTCATTGTCTTTATTAGTTTCAGAGTTCTTCTCATGGTTCCTTCTATCATTTCCAATATTTCTTCCATCATTCCTTCTATTTTTGAAGTTTCTTCCATTGTTCCTTCTATCTCTGAAGTTTTTGTCCATTCTGCAATACTTTGTTATATGTCTGAAGTTGTTGCATAACTAACATATTGGAGCTCTACTTCTAGGATTCTAATAATCATCAGGTGCATGACAATTCTAAGCAATGTTCCAAAGTTGTTACACTTATAACACGTGATTTGTCTTCTTTCTTCATAAGGTCTTACTTCTCTTGATGTCCTTTCATTAGATCTTCTTCTATCTTCAGAGTTAGTATTTCGAGACATTCTACTATTCCTTCTATCATTATCATACTTAGGTTTCCTGCAATCAATTGATTTATGACCCATACCATGACAATTATGACAGTAAAAGTCCTTAACATGATTAAATGACTTATTTGTACAATCTCTTTTCATATGACCTATTTCATTACATGAAAAACACTTACCTCTAAATTCATACCTAGTTTTCTTATAGGATTCCACCTGCTTTAGTTCATCCAAAATCTCAACTTCCTTGTCTTGACCAACTTCTTTAGTTATTTTAGAAGATTGACTAGATTCAATCTTATCATCAGATTTATCTTTTTCTTTCAAATCTGATCTAATCTCAGGTTTCTTTGTAGACATGTTAAATAAATAACCAAGACCAATTTTATCATAAGTAGGTCTCTGTATTGACATAGAATCATCAAGTTGTTCTCTGCTAGAATAAAGTTTCTCAAGTTGTTACTTGCACTAATTTAATTCACCTTTCACAATAGTGTTGTACTTATGAAGTTATTCATGATCTTTCAATATTTCAAATTAAGACATCTACTTTGCCAGACTTTCTCTAAGATATGTATTCTCAATCTTCAAATTAGATTCAACTTTTCTAGGATCACTCCTCAAAGTCAACTTCAAGTTCATAATCTTCAACTCATGTTTCAAGATCTTGTATTTTATCTTTAGCTTTGAATAATCATCATCACTGGTTTCAAATTCAACAGATTCAAACTTTGAATTGAGATGTTCAATCTTTTCCTTCAACTATCCAATATATACTTTGGATTCTTCATATCTATCCTTCAGCTTATCTCTTTCTTTAGTAAGGAGATCAATTTGTTCAAGTGCCTCTTCAAGGTTCTTCATCAACTATTCCATATCCATAGGGATCTTACTCAAGTTGTTAAGCCTTTTCTGAGTAATTGTACTTTGATACCAATTGTTAGAAATAGGAATTATTGAGAGGGGGGTGAATCAATAATCTATAAACTTTAGTCACCAACTAAATATTATTTGTTACTTTAAACCAAACATAACAAAGTAATAAAGTAATGTTGAACAGTAATAGTAACCATGCACAAAGATAACTCGTAACACCATATTTTGTTAATTAGGGAAACCCTAGCCAAGTTAAAACCCTGATGGGGATGATAATCACTAGATAATATACTGATATATAAGTTCCTTGTTAGAGGATGGACCCTGTTAGGAGTCAATGAGAAAATTTAGTATAGAGAGTCCCTGTAGGAGACTTTGAATCCTATTAGAAGATTCCAACCCTATTAGAAGTTGTAGTATAGTTGATGCAAGATGAACCCACTACCCAAACATGCACTTCCAATTACAAGAAGAGCTCATTACCTAAACAAGTAATCAAACTTCTACAATATAGGTTCTTTACTTCTTTCTTGACTGACCTCAAATCTTCAACATGATCTTGGATCACAAAATAGCTTTATAAAACTTCACATATATCACTTTCATAGAAGTTTGCATACAATTTCTCAACACAACTTCTACCACAAAAACACTTGAATTCACAAGATGTCTTTTGCATAAATACCATGCCTTTACACAAATTTCTACTAGGTTGGCTAAGACCATAATATACTTTTCCAACTTAGAGTAAACATCTAGGATGTTGGCCCTAATTGGTCAAGTAATTATTTTGTAAACAAAATAATTCCTTTCTTTTAATTCCATTGTCCTATTTCATTGATAAAACATGAATATCCCTTTTCCATATAGTTCATAGTAACTTTCAATGTTATACACATCATCATAAACATGTATACAATCTCCATCTAAATTTTCTAGTCATAATATGACGTCAGTAACAAGTTACATACAAAACAATGCACTATTGTAAACCACATTCATACTTAGACAATTTTTTGAGTACCAAAAGTTAAGTACCTTTATTTTCAAGGTTTCCTATAAGCATGTACAATATGTGTTGCCATAAATGACAACAATTACATATATTCATTAGCCAATTGTCAACAACTCTTCTATAGGGAAAAATGCCCTACTCTAGCTTCCTAGAACCATTCACTAGCCAAAAGGATAGAGATACAACTATTCCCTTTAGCATGTTTGGTGGTGAAAAATTTGCACACTACTAGATACATTTAAGAATAATTTCCAAGGGAAATTGGGTGGTTTTAACCTCTTCTAACAAGAGAATAACCTTATGCTTCGTAGTACTAATCATTTTATTAATCATATATTCTATGTCTAGGGATTCATGTCCCATTACATTATTCAACAATGTTACTAGTTACCCTAATAATTTTTTTAATTTGAACCTGATGAATCCATAAACCAACATTTTATTTAATGAAGTACAAGGTCATGGATCTCAAGATTGAACTACTATCTCTTAAGGGATGTGTCACTCTAGTAAGGGATCTCTTACAACATTACCCTTGAGTAATTTTTTTCTATTATTACTAAGAAATCAAATGGCTTAGAAGGAATAATGACAAGCTTGGAAGGAATGAAAGCAATGGAAAAAAATTGATCATCTAGTATAGACCCAGTCTCGATGACACATCATACTCAAGATTACAATTCATACTAGACTGTTGAATAGTTTCCATAATTTAAGTTTTAATAAGGTAATAAAGTCCTCTATTAGGTTTGTTGGAAATTAGTAGAATGCAACTGAGAGGGGATGTGTGAATTAATTGCTCCTCAAAAACACTTAAACCATCAAACCCTTAAAATTGTAAACCCATATTCATATAAAGCTTATTACTAATTTGAAGAATATAAAGCATGTAAACACAAATCTAAAATCGTCACCATACATACCAAAAATAATTTTTTCATTGAAACCCAAATAGGGTGAAAACCACAATGGGGTTGAAACCCACAAAAAGACAAATACCTGTTTAGAACTATAACTTACTACAATATGGGGAATTCACATGCATTCAGGCACACTACCTAGAGATCAATAGCCAATTAGCCTTTAGTATCCACCCCCAGGAAGTCTCACTGACTTATATACATGTTTCAGTCATGAATTTGATATTACTTGAACTATATAGTAGCATCTATCTATGCCATGTTCAGTTCCATTTCAATAAAGTTAGATCACTTTTTGTAATTCTTTCTTGCACACTAAAACAAGTGTTAAAGTCATTAGTAGATTTGTGAAAGTGATTCACTAGGAACCTTTACCTTTCACAATCATCCAAAATTTGGTACATATGCATGGCTACTCAATCAAACCTCATTTTATCAAATCTATCAAGAATTAGGTTTAAAAAACCTAATCCTCAATCATTCATTCCTCAACACTAAAATGAATAGTCAAGATCACCATAAACTTGACAAACATTACTTAGGTCCATGATAAACATCTTCATATTATAATCATAACCCTAAAATATTTTAATGATCTCTCATAAACTATTTTATCATCTTCCTTTATCATGTCCACCTCAAACATAGCTTCTTCAAATTCATCATACTTGGTCATCTTGATCAATGAAAACTTCCAACTCATCGGTCACACAATTCTAAATCATCCTAGGGTATCATTAAGCTCAAAAAAAAAACCAAATTCATCACACTTTTTGCATATACTAGTATTAAGTGTTCCACCTCAAAAACATTGTTATCCTCAACTAAAATGCTTGTAATTATTTTGCATGATTATCATAATTACAAACCCTTTAAATGGTAGACACATAGTTATTTCCTTAACACACTCCCACTTTGCCTGACCAGAGATATTATCATGTGCTCTTGCACAAACTTGATCTATGCTACTGTTTCACATTGTCAAACAGTAAATAATAAATATTTATTTGTGATATCATAACTCAACAAAATCATGATATCAACATCTAAAAATTGGCATGCAACATATAAAAATCCTTTACATCATCCCATTAGTTGCACAATTCCTCATCTTTAGTAACCTTCTTATGCTACATATCTAAATACAACTTGTTACTAGAAAAACTACATAACAAACATTCATACTATATAATAGACATGTAAGTTGTATGAATAGATAACCAAATTTCAAGATAGACATGTTAACACCATTTGATAGATATTTTGACATCAATTATATCGCATCTAACTTGCAAACAATCTCCCTCTTTGGCTTCGATGTCAACATCGAATGGGAAAAATAATAATGCAATCATAAACCAATAGTACTACCAATATTATCCAAAATACATCATTATCTCTCAGAGTCTCTAATTCAATTTTGATACAGCTCCCCTTGCATTACTCCCCTAGGGAACGTGTTCTTTAATTTTATTATGTACTCTTCCCTCCGTCATTGTCTCCTTCTTGAATGTACACTTCTCTTATATTATTAAACTCTTTCTTTTTCTTCGTCACTTTTTCTTCATATTTGATTGTCTTTCACATCTCTCAATTGTTCTCCCTTTGATTCTACTTTCTCTCCTTTGTTCACATCTTATTTTTAGTTTTATTTCTTTTCACATCTACTTTCTCTCGACCCTTAACATCAATGAGAAATGTGTCTCACTAGCTCTAGGTCACCAAATACATCCATACTTGAAATACCTTAAATCCTTTATCAGTATTTGAAATCTTAACTCTGCAATTTCTAGTAGGCCTTCTTTAAACACTCTTCTTACCATGCATACTACTCCCTCCTAGTAGAAACCTCCATATATAAATCCATTCATAATATTTTTATTTAACTTTTATTGGATTGATGCAACCTCTTGCTTCTTAGTTCTAATCAGGAGGGGTAACAACCCCTAACTTGCCTCTAAGAACTCAAAGACTTGGTTCCTAAAGTTTACCTTCAAGCCAAGGTTATCTTCTTGTTCATTGTCTTCTTATACTTCTTGCCCTTTTTTTAATACCTCTTTCCTCTTCTCTTGTAAGTATTCTTCATTCCTTTTATCTTTATATATTTATTCTTCAATCTCTTCATTTTTCTATAATTATTGTTCCTTATTGGTAAAAATTATCTTGTCAACTTTTAGTCTCTACAATACTTAGTAATGTGTGTAGATACATTCTTAAACATATAAAAATACTTTATTCACTATCATCGTCTCTCATTATAGTTTATGGATTTCTACTTATCTTCCTTTTGAAAGTATCATTCAATCTTTTCATATTATTCCATATTCTTAAGTTGTCATTATATATTTTTTCCTAGAAGAATGATTCTTCTTTCTGAAGGAATGAGTATTTTTTCTGTTATATGGAATTTTATTTACAAACTTACAAGAAAAACACTTACCTTTGAATCCATGAGATTTGGATCTTTCTTGTTCTTTTTCTTCATCATTCCTTTATTCTCCTCTTGTTTCTTCTTTTTTGCTATTTTTTCCTTCTTGGTCTTGTTCTTTTCTAACTTTTAATTTTAAACTTGTCCTGTCCTGACTTAGAGCTTTGACCTTTCACATATATTAAAACTATTATTCTCATTCTCAAGTAATGCCTCAAGTATAACTACTTTGAGAATGAGTTTTTCTACATGGTTTATTGTAGTGGAAATCTCCTCCTTTTTGTCTGAACTCCCATTCTTCCTATCTCTAATGACTTATCCTTCATTTTGATTTAATCTCACATACCAATTCTTGGAGTCTCTTGCCTTGTCTAAGGTTTCTTAACTTCTACGCTTTCTATCATGTTTGAACTTTTGTTTTGCTCTTTTTGATGTGATGTTTTATCATTATTGTCCTTTTGAGGTTCATATTCACTAAATCTTTTCCAAATTCTCAAGCCTTTCATCAACCTTAGCATTTTTTCTTTCTACTAATTCTTCAACCTTTTGTTATAGCGCGTGTATGATCTTCTTTTACTAGAGTGACCAAGGAACATACCTTCATCATTTCTTGCATCAAACTTTCATATGTCCTCATCTATCTTCATGTAGTATCTACTACCAAAACCTCTGAAGTACATAATAGTAGGTACATGAATACACCAAAGTTCATAAGGTGTCCTACTAGTTTCATTTCTTATATACACTCAATTAAGAGTCTATATTGTCGTATTCACAACTTTTCTCCAAATTTTCAAACATCATAGTCCTTATTATTTGTAGGATTATTTTGTTCTTTCAATCTAATACAACATTTTGTTGTGGAGTCCTAGGAGTAGATAGTTGTCTCTTGATTCTATGCATCTCACAATACAAGTTAACTCATGGTGTATTCTCTCCACTTCAGTTTGATCTTAATTTCTTCAACTTCATACACATGTCACTTTCCACTATAGCCTTGAAAATTTTAAACTTATCAAAGGCTTAAGATTTCTTCTCTAACAAATTTAACCAAGCCATCATTGATTAATCATCAATTAGTAGCATAAAAGATATGTCACCTTGCAAACTTCTTATCCTTGGAAGACCACACAAATTAGTATAAATAAGATCAAGAAAACCATTTGAATTTTCTTTCTTGGAGTAAAAAGTAGATCTCATTTTCTTACACAATTGACATTCCTTGTAAAAATTATTAGCATGCTTCTCCATCAAAAGTAAAATCTCTAATAGTAGAAGTAGCACTTATAACCACTATATTGTCAAATTTCACATAATGTGATCTCTCATGTCATAACCAACTTTCATCTATTTGAGGAGTCAAACAATTCTTCTAACCATTATTCAAAAGAAATATATTTATCTTCGATCTAATATGAATCTCATTTCCAAAGCCATTCAAAATGTTGCACGTGTCATCCTTGAAATACAAATCATCTCCTTTATCCATCAACTCACCAACACTAAGAAGATTATGTTCCAATCATTCTACATAGGATATATCATCAATGTTATTTTTTCTACCTAAAGTGATAGAGCTTCTACCTCTAACATTACCACCATTGTTGTCTCCCCATTTCACTCCACTACCTTCACACTTTTTGTAGCTTACGAATTTACTCCTCACTATTCATGTGATGAGAGTATCCCCTATCAAGCACCCATTTGTCTTCCTTTACAACTTGAGCAGCTAAAGATTTGTCTTCAACATCATCCCTAGTAGATCTAGAAGTCATTACAATATCGTCATAGGATATTCATCTTTCTTAATTAACTGATAGGCTTTTAATGTGGGATTTCCCTTGTACTTTTTGATTGGAAAATTTGTCTCACACCGTGAAAGTACTTTAAAAGCCACAAAATTACCTTTAGAAAATTGTAAAACCATTTTACAACGATTAAAAAATTAGTTCATGTTAAGAAAATGATGTTCAACATTATATAGTTATAATTTTATTTTAAAAACTCTTCTATCTATTATTTATTTGATAAAATAATCATTACTAAGTGTCATTTTATTAAACAATTTAAAATTAAAATAAATAATAATATTTTTTAATATCAATCTGTGTCATGCTATTGAAGTCTGACCTATGGCCTTCTGAGGTAATGTGAAACCTGAGGGATGGACTCATTTGCTCAAACCCATAGACAATATGAGCAGGGTAGCCATTAGTGGGGTTTTAGGCAAAGGCATCTTTAATTATGACTTTTCATGGCAAACTAATAGTGACATTATAGGTACCTAGATTGGATGCCTAGTTAGGGCCAAAGTTGGGAAATGGGATATTATCTTGCTCAGCTATAATGTATTTAGCCCTATCTGGTTGGTAGGTCTAGAACAGGTGGTCTTTAGCATTAATAAGAAGCTTAAAATCCCTTTGTCAAAAGCTTATATGGTTCACCTGTTAGGAAGTTTTGAGCTTGCAATTGTTCATAGATGCCCCACATTGGTTATCTAGGATAATATCCTCTTTTTCGTGAATGGCCTAGGATGGGAGCTAGAGTTCATTTTTTGCTATGCTAGAGAGGTATTGTAGAGGATCCTATTAAGGGTTGGCTCTTGAATTACCTGCATTCCTTTGATGCATTCATTCATCTGAGAGTGGACTTTGTAGACTTGGAATCCGTAGAGTTCTATCTTCCTAATTTAGACAATTCAAGCAAAGCCAGAAGCACTTATGAATTTCCTCCCAGGTCTCATGCCAAAGATATTAGGGAAGCTTCTAAAATCATCATGGTCTTTTGGAAGGAGGATGTTGGTGCGTAGCTGGGGTCATTGTTTAGGTTCTGATAGCTTTTTGGTGATCTTGTTGCTCTTGTGGTCATGGTGGCTCTTTCTCCCTTTCTATGGTGGGGCTTTTGGGTGGTTTTTTATGCCAACTTATTGGGTTATATTTTGCTAGGGCTTTTTGGTTGGATAGTAGTGCTCTTAGTATATTCACAAATTTTAGGCTTTTCTACATTGTGCCCTAGGTAGTTTTTTGGTTGCTTCATTTCTATGGGTAGCTTTCGTGCTCATCGACTTATTATATATATTTCTAATGTATATCTATAATATCATGAATATATATATTATGTTTACTCTGCCCTTTCAAAGCTTTCTACATTTTGTCAAAGTTCTCGGGCCTGGGCCCTCTTGGTGGTTTGTCCTTTTGCTTCAATTTTGTGACTTAGCTCTTTGTTCTTTTATAAGATCATTCCATTTTGTATGATCATGACTCTGTGTGGTTTCTCATTAATTGTTGGTTTATTGGTGATCTCGGGCTATAACACCTCTTTTTTTCTCTCCAAATACTTATTATCTATCAGATTCTATCACTTGGTGCCTAGATTAATATTTTTTATACTTTTAACTCTTAATCTTTGTGGTCCCTATCTGGCCTTGTTTTGATATCATTTGTGCTTCACCTTATGTTTAGATAATCTTAGCTTTATGGCTTATCTTTCATTTCTCACATGATTAATTTGGATTGACTACAAACAGATAGAGCTTCGATCTATAATCCAAACTGTTAAAGCAACTAAATATTAAACAAAGATAGATTATATGGGTAGTCTCTTGGTCTTAACTAAATTTAACAACTTTATAATATAATCATAAATTGGTAATATATAGTTGTCCATATTAGATAAAAAGATATCATATCAAGAAAATAGGATACACATATTAGGGGTTTTTATTTATTTATTCAAAACTAACTCTATATTTGAGTTTCATTATTTATCAGCAGGTAAGGAAGGTGTAATCTTATCATCCAAAATAGAAATAGAATAAAGGATACAAGGATATAAAGATCATATCGTCTTTGGCATTCCTACTATTGCCTTGGTTTTCAAAGGTGCCCTATATTTTGATCCTTGGTTTGGCAACTTCTGTCAAGGATCTTTTCAATTCAGATATATTTAAGAATTATTAAGGAATAAGATAGATTTTGAAACTGGGATGTGCCCCTTTTACACGTATAATAAAAAAGGACTATGGTCTTAAGCAAGACTGGAGGTTTTCTTCTTCGTTCTTTCCTACCAGTGCTTGTTTGAACGAAGAAACCATTTTGTATCTTTTCTATTTAATTAATATAATATACAAGGCTTAGGCCATTTACCAATCAAAAAAAATTGTATAATATAATTACATAATGAATTAAATTAATTTTATAAAACCAAAAAAAGTATTAAAAGAATAAGTAAAATGATAGTATAAAAAAGTTTGTATATTTTCTTGATAAATTAACATAACAAATTTATGTATTCTTTAATTTAATTGTTCTTTTAGTAATACAAGAAAAATATACTTTTATCTTTTTTTAATTAATTAAAATAATCATTATATAAAAAATTATTAATTAAAAATAATAATATCCTTGAATAAAAAAATAGAAAAAATATATACGCAATAATAATATCTTCACATTTTTAAAAAATTATAATAATATATTCAAAACTTTATACTCTAAATTTAAGCTTACTTTTTATATTAAAAATTAAATAAATGATTTCTCAATATTTTAATTTTCATACAAAACAAATATTATTTATTTAATTAATTACAAAAACTTTATATATTAAAATTAAGATTGCTTTATATTAAAAATAAAATGTTTACTCAATATTTATATCTTTGTTAAAAACTATGTATTAAATTAATTTAAAAATTTAAATAAAAAATTAGAAAAATAAAATTCATAAATCTCTATAATAATAAATAATTTTATTTTTTATTAAACTGAAATATCGAAATTGAGATATACTATAATAAGATTCCTCATTTTCTAGAATAGTTAATAAAATAAGTTTGTGTTAAATAAAATAGATTTGTATTAATTAAAAAATTATATGTTTGTTTTTTAGTTTTGATAGTAATTTTTTTAACTATTTGTTAATTATTAAAATAATCAATATAAATTATTATTTTTATTAAATAAAAAATATCAAAATTAAAATAAATAATAATAAGATATCTAAATCTCTATAATAATAAATAAAATTAATTTTTATTAAATAAAATAGATTTGTATTAATTTAAAATATATACTTTTTGTTTTAATTTTGACAATATAGCAAAAATAAATTGTTAATAATTAAAATAATCAATATAAAGTGTCTATTGTTTTAAATAAAAATACTAAAATTAGAATAAATAATAATAAGAATAAAGAGGCCTTTGAAAGAAAGATTATCTGATTCAGGTTTTAACCGCTTTGAGGTGCTGAATAGTATGGTTCTAGAGGAGGGTATTCCTCCTCCTATCTCTTCTGATCCAGTTTGCCCAGATGAGAGATCTGTTCCTAATGATGCTTGTGGGGCATCCCAAGTTGTAGTATATCAGAACTGTGAGGTCCCTGCAGCTCCTGTGACAGAGGCTCTGGTGACTCCTGCAGTGTTGGAGGATAATGATGTTGTTTTAGCTGACTTGGTTAAGGATGTGCTACCATCAGGTAAGGGCAAGGGTTCTCCTCTCCCCTTGGGGTTGATGTCTCAACCCTTTAAGCGGGCTTCTTCTACTCCTCCTCTAAGGAGTGGGCGCAAAATAGACCAAGAGAAGATTAAACTCACAGGAGATATATTGATTGAGTCTGGTTCAGTGAAACCTTTGGATTCTCATTTTCCCAATTCTACCCAATGATGATTATTCTCTCATGGAATGTAAGGGGGTTGAATAGAATCCCTAGACAAAAGGCTATTCATAACTTGGTGGTTGATCATAGCCCTGATGTTTTTTGTATCCAAGAGACTAAGCTCTGTGGAGTCTATGGTCCAACATGCCTCTAGTATTTGGTCTCGTGGCCAATGCCAGTGTGTTGGGGCAACAGGCAATGCAGGTGGTTTAGCTATATTTTGGGATCCTCAAAAAATTTCTCCTCTTGGCTAGATGTCTTCTCGCTCAGCTCTCTCTATGGTAGCTTCTACTAGACTCAGGAGAGGTAATCATGGTTACTAATGTGTATGCATCTGTTGATCTTGTGGGAAAGGAGGAACTTTGGGAACATATTCAATATGTTAGAAATTGTCATCCTTATCATCCTTGGGTGTTAGCAGGGGACTTCAATTTAGTTTTAAGTCTGGAGGAGAAGCATGGTGGTTTGGCTAGATTGGGGCCTTCTTTTACTCTTCTTCGGCAACATATATCTCTTTTGCATCTCTCTAATGTTAAGCCTTCTAATGGTCTCTATACCTGGAATAATCGCAAGACTGGTGTTGCTGCTATCTGAAAACGTTTGGATAGATTTCTTGTTTCTTGCTTCTGGGTTAGTGGCACCCTTACTATCTCTTCGGAAATCCTTGATTTGAGGGGTTCAGATCATTAGCCAACCAAATTTTCCGCTATAGGGGCTTATGTTCTGAAGCATCCTCCTTTTAAGTTCCAATTGATGTGGCTTCGGGACTCCTCTCTTCATGATTGTGTTTTCTGTTGGTGGAAAGATGGTGCTCCTACATATGGTACTGCAATGTTCTCATTTTCTAAAAGGCTTCAATATGTTAAAAGGCAGCTCAAGATATGGAATAGGGAATTCTTTGGGAACCTTCACTTTATGAAGAGGCTTGCTCAAGAAGATCTTGATGTCATCACAAGGGAGATTAGAGATCGAGGTTTCTCAGAGGATCTTGGCAAGGCTGAATCCCTTGCTTCTAGAGCTCTAGAAGAATGGGAACTTCGAGAGGAAATTTTTTGGAAGCAAAAGGCTAGAGTTGATTGGCTCCAGGAAGGTGATCGTAACACTGCCTTTTTCCATAAAACAGTGCAATCTCGCCGAAATCATAGCACTATCTCTTCTTTGGTTAATTCTCAAGGTATCCAACTCAATTCCTTGCCAGCTTTGTTCCAAGAGGCTATTTGGTACTTCTCTACCCTCTTCTCTGAGGACTCTCCTCTTGCTGATAATGAAGAAAATCTTATTTTGTCCTGTATTCCTTCCCTTATCACTCAGGAAATGAATGATTATCTCATGCATCCTATTTCTTTGGAAGAGCTGGAGGTGGTGATCTTTGGCATGCCTAAGGGGAAGGCTCCTGGTCCTTATGGCTTTCCAGTTGAATTCTTTCAGGAATTTTGGAACATCATTAATCATGATTTTTTGGAGGTGGTTAAAGAATCCTATGCTAGCAAGCAAATGCTTCGAGCTTTGAACTCTACATTCTTGACTCTTATTCCTAAGAGAGAGGGTGCTAATCAATTGGAGTTTTTTAGACCAATTGCCTTATGTAATGTGGTTTACAAAGTTATTACTAAGTTGATTGCTGAGAGATTGAAAAGGTGGCTTCCCATTATTATCTTAGAAGAACAAGGTGGTTTTGTTGCTGGCAGACAAATTTTGGATGGGGTGGTTATTGCTACTGAGGCTATTCACTCTATGGCTACTTCAAGGGAGAGAGCCATGTTTGTTAAGCTGGATATGGCTAAGCCTACGATAGAGTTAAATGGAGCTTCCTAAGGAGTATTCTTCTTTCTTTTGGATTTAGCTCTGACTGGATGAGTTGGATTATGAGTTGTGTTACTTCTGCCTCTTTTTATGTTCTTATTAATGGTCAACCTTCTCAACTATTTGGTGCTTCTAGAGGCCTCCGCCAGGGTGACCCTCTCTCCCCATATCTATTCATCATCATGGCTAAAGGCTTGGGCAGATTCATTAAGCATTAGGTGTCCCAGAATTCTATTCAAGGCTGGCAGTGGGGTAATGGTTTACCTTTTCTTTCCCATCTTCAATTTGTTGATGATTCTACTCTTGTTGGTCTTGCTAGGATCAAGGAAGCTGAAGCCTTTCGACATGCTTTGGATGTTTATTTGGCAACTTCAAGCCAGAAAGTTAATGAGCACAAATCTTCCATTTACTTTTTTAACACTCCTGATTCTATTCAGCATAGGATTGTTGGTATCCTACGGTTTCAGATAGGATCACTTCCTTTGACTTATCTTGGCATCCCTATTGCTGTTTCTAGGCAGCCACATCTCTTCTGGCAAAATTTGATTACCAAGCTTCAGGATAAGGTAAATCATTGGACTCATAGATGGCTTTCTACTGCTACCCAGGTTACTCTTCTTCAAGCTGTTATCCAAGCTCTTCCTACTTATCGAAGCATGGTTCACGCTGCACCTATTTACTTTCTCAAGGAGTTTGATGCTCTTTCTCGACAATTCCTTTGGAGTGGTAATTTGCGTAGTACTAAATGGAGCTTGGTTAATTGGGCAACTATTTGTAGGCCTAAAAAGGAGGGTGGTCTTGGTCTTCGATCTACTCTATTGAGTAGTCAAGCTTTGGCTGCTAAACTTTATTGGCGATGGTGCTCTGGACAACATCAACTTTGGGCTTTTATTATCACTCATAAATATTTTCATGGTGCTGATCCTTTCTCTATTTTTGCACTTCCTCTTGAAGGTCGTGGCTCAATGGTTTGGCATACTTTGAAGACAGGTGCGATGTTGGTAAAGAGGGGTCTGTTTTGGATATGTAAAGGAGGTTCTCAGGCTTTGTTTTGGTCTGATGCTTGGGATGGATTCCCTTCCATTTTATCCATATACCCTCATCTTCAACCTCTTTGTGACTCTTTTCTTTCCGTTGGATGGGATAAAGTGGCTCATTACAAGACTCCTTATCAATTGGGACCTGTTGTTGGTTACATATGGAAGCATTCTTCTGATTGGCCTCCTGGAGGTACAGGCATGGATCGTCAGGAGCTTTCTCAAATTCTGGCCTCTAGAGAGTGTTCTTCTTTGCATGGTCTAGATGTTTTGGCTTGGGGCGGTACCTTGTCTGGTAAATATCATGTCTCTGCTGGGTATCAGGAGATAACTAGACAATTATTTGGGGATGCTGAGGTCCCTTGGTGGAAGCAAGTTTGGAATAAAGTTTCTTGGTCCAAGTCAAATTTTTTCATGTGGCTAGTGGCTCAAAACCGTTGTCTTACCTAGGATAATCTTTGTAAACGTAGATTTCAGGGCCCCTCTTATTGTGTTTTGTGTGGTAATGGAGAGGAGTCTGTCTCCCATCTGTTCTTCCATTGCTCCTATTCTACTCAGATATGGCACCTTTGGTGGCGCGCTTGGGGTTGCTCTTGTCGGTATGCTTCCTCTTTGCCTAAGTTCTGGGCCCGCTTGGGTACTGCTTCCTCCAAGTCTTCTTTTCTCCATGCTACTTGGATTGCTGGCCCATCTTTCATGCTTTGGCATATCTGGTTGGAGAGGAATCGTCGCATATTCCAAGATGTTCGGCTTGGTGTTTTGCATCTTTGGTGGAAAATATCACATTCTCTTCAGGAAACTATTCTTGTGAAGTGTGAGCTTGATGGGGGTATGGATCCGGTTGATCTTGCTATTTGTAATCGCCTCAATTTTCATCTATAGGATGGGGCTGCAGCTCATAGGTTTCCTTCTATGTCCAGGCAGCTTCACCATCAGAGGAAGGGTCGGGTTAACCGGGATGGGCACTGAACTCCTCCTCCCTGTGGAGTTCTGAAAATTAACACTGATGGTTCTTCCCGTGGGAATCCTGGTCTGGCTGGTATTGGCGGAGTGGCTCGTTGTAGTTCTGGGGATGTTAAATTTTTCTTCTCAGTTCATAAGGGTGATTATACTAACAATCTCATGGAAGCTCAGGTTATTTTATATGTTGTGGAACAGTGTTGCTTGCGGGGATGGAGTAAGATTATCTGTGAGTTTGATTCCCAGGTGGTGGTGAACATGCTTTCTTCGCAAGAGCTTGAGGATGTTAGTTGGCAGCTAGCCACTGTTGTTAAGTAGATTCTTTTCTTCTCTTCCTCTTTTCAGTTCATTAGGTTCATGTATATTCCTCGTGAATGGAATAGAACTACTGATTGTTTAGCCAAATGGGCATCTAGTCATGATCCGGGTTGGAATATTAGGGATAGGAGGCAACTGTCCTTTGAGATGGTGCAAGAATTTGATGATCTTGTTGATCAGGATCGAGCTCCTTGTTGAGCTCTCCTTGTTGTATTCCTTTCTATCTTAATAAATTTTTACCCCTCTTTTTGCAAAAAAAATAATAAGATTCTTAAATCTTTAAAATAATAAATAAGTTATTTATTTATTTTAGTATTTTAAATTTTCCTAAAATACTTTTCATAAATCTTCTTATGTGTTGAACTTCAGCCTATAAATATAGGATAAGAGTATTTCAAAGAACCATAAATTGGAGAAGACTCACACACTAAAAGATATTTGACATGTTCATATGAATGAGGTTCTAATTGGATTTTCAATTGTCAGTATTTTGGTAATTGTCTATTTTGTATAGTGTTAAGTGTCAATTGTTCATTTAAGGGTTTCAATTTTTTATTTCAAAGTAAAGGAGGCACATACAAAAAGATACGTGTATATGTCATTCAATCTTTAGAGAAAATGTTTATTTTTTATCATGTTATTTAAATGATGTCCTCTAAGTGTTAGGGAATATTTACATTTTTTTATTATCAAAAAACAAGAAAGCAAACTTTCTTCTTGCAAACCCTTTTCATGTTCTCCTCATTCCTAAAGTAACGCATTGCTTCCCCTTCACCTTTCATTCCACTCCCTTATGTCTCCCTCTATGTGTATCACTATGTTCTCCTCACTCTAAAAATCTGTCAACCCCGATCAACCTTGGTATTTGGCTATTAGCAAGATTAGAAAAAGGAAATTATTCAAATCCACAAGAAATTGTTTTCTTAGATCTTCTCTTCCCATAAGAAGCACAATGTACAAATTATGACCAAAAGAGAAAGAAGAAATTACGCTAGAAGAAAGAAAAGTTCTCCACCTCCTCTTCACATCCCCCTTAATTAGAATTTGCCTCAGAGAGAAGCTGGTATTTGGGCAATCCCTTTCTCCTCTTCAATACTCTCCTTTGCAATAGGAGCGAATTCCATTCCTCTTGGCATTTTTTCACAAGAGAAAGATGCCCTAGAGGAAACATCTATCCTAAAACCCCTTTCTTGTAAAGCTACCCAAGCAGACGTATTCATTTTGATGAATCAAGAGGCATCCTCAAGCTCCTTCAAATTTCTTGCACACTAGAATGGGCATGATCAGGCCTCAATGCTTGTGTGGTTTTCTTCAGCTTTCGCCAATTAGATAAGTATATCATTCTTGGATTGTGATTTTTATGGTCTGGATTGCCATTCAGAATTACTGAAGAGCTTATTAATTGAACAGGGGGAAATATACTATAATAGATCCCCATTTCTATTGTTTTGATCTACCTAGTAATTGTATTCCTCTTCATTATGCTCTACAAAGAAGGGCTCACTAGTTTAATTTGGGACCTCTCCATTAAGGCCTAATTAACAAGGAAATTGTGATGAGTTTAGGAAATTGTATGGGTACTTTTTTTGGTTTTGAGCAACCCTCAAGCACTTAGAGAGATTATAGAATTTTGCTCCTTATAAACCTTACCTTCAAACCTTTTCAAATCACCTTATCTGCTAAAAATGAAAATCTATGTATTTGTCTATAACTATTCAATGGGCATATTGATGATAATAAGGTCACTCTAATTGTGAAATTTTCTTCCCTTCAAAATATTTTATGTTCCCTTGGTTTGACACCTCTTGCAGTAGTATCCTCACCATTAGCACCTTCAATACATTTTTTACAATCAGCTAGATTTGCTTTCAATCAAAAATTGGTGCTTAACACTACTTCCAGTGATGTCTCCCCCTTCTACCCCTCCCCCTCACCTTATAGAGATCCCCCTATTGTTAAATCAGTCATTATTTCCAACCCTATCCCTTAGAGGTCTACAACCTCTCCCCCTCCCCTCATTGATTTTGATAATGATGTCCTAGACAACCATCCTAATCCCCCTATAGAAATCCTTCATCCAGGTCTAGCACTTTTGGATGCTAAACAAAGTATCCCCCCCTATTGTATTCTCATCTCCCTCCTTTATCAATCCCATCCAAAACCTATTGACTTCCAATAAGGAAAAAGCAACCACCATCATAAATTCACTTCAAACTAAACTTCTCCAACTTACTGACCTTATCGGAGAATTTTCCTATACTCATGAGGAAGTTTAGAAATAAATTTTAAGATAAAAGGAATTTAAGAGTAGAATTTTGGCACAAGCCACTCCCTCAAATGTTCCACAACCACGTGGAAGAGTCTGATCAAATTTTGATGGAACTAGCCTCCATTTATAACCTGGTTGGCAACAATCAGCACTTAAATCTAGAAGAGGATATATTGTTGGACTCGCTTCCAAGAGGACATGCTTCAAGACTATGATCACTTATTAGATTCCACCCCCTTCTTTGACTCTTCTTCAGTTGCTTAGCCTTTGCAAGGAGCGTTTGGAATCTCGGATAACTCTCAATGTATTAAATCCCCTAATTTTGGAAAAGTCCAAAAGAAAAGAGGCAAAAAATCTAGACCAAATCTGAGGAAGCAAGATGGTGAGGCAGGCAACCAAGCAAAGCTCACCTTCATTTTTCAAAAAGGGATGGGGAAGGTCCTTCCACAATCTCAATGAGAATCACATCTTGGAATATAAGGGGTCACAATGCTCCTCTAAAGAAGCGGCTTTTGAAACACTACCTAAAAAAAAAAAATTCTAAGTTAACCCTTGTTCAGGAAACCAAATTAAATAATGAAGAGATTTCTTCACTAGATAGTAAATTGGGGATTTGGAATATTTGGGAACACTCACTTTTATCAGCATCAGGGGGTCTAGTATGCATATGGAATATAAAACACATTCATTTCACACCTAATATTGTTAGGCCCCACTGGACTAGTGGCCAAGTCAAGTGCTCCAAATCCAACCTAAAATTTACTTTGATTAATGTTTATGGTCCCACCTCTACCTAGGGTAAGCATGCCCTTTGGGATGAACTTTCATACTACCTTGCTTCTCTCCTTACTTGTAACACCATCATATGGGGAGATTTTAATGCCATCACAAGCTTGGAAGAAAAAATAGGTGGTGTGAGAACCCTTAGATTGGGCTCCTAAAGAGTTCACAAGTTGGATAATTGTAAATAATCTTATGGATCTTTCAACCCCTAATGATCCTTATACTTGGAGTAATAGAAAATCTAGAATTGGCTTATTGATGAGAAACTAGACAGGTTCATTTTTCATGGGGACATTGCACTTTTCAACTATGTACTCTCAACAGGAGTCCATCATGCCTTTGGTTTAGACCAACACCCTATTACTTGAACATTGTTGATTCCATCAGAACTAATAGATCCCCATTCAAATTTGAAAAAATGTGGTTCCTTGACAAAGATTTTCTCTCCCTACTAGAATATTGGTGGAAAGAAGAGTCCTTACAAGGATCCAAGATGTATATCTTTGTTTCCAAAGTTAAACATCTAAAAATCAAAATCAAAGACTGGAAAAAATCTTACTTCAATTATATTTTTGAGGAATTGGCTAGGGTGGAGTCAAATATTAAAGACCTGAGTGAGAAGATTCAAGTATATGCAATGGATAATGATGGCTATTTCCCGAAAAAACTATTAATAAATAAACATGATGACTTATTGGCTAAAGAAGAAATATTTTGGAAGAAAGCATCTCAGGAAACTTGGATAAAATCAGGGGACAAGAATACCAAGTTTTTCCATAACAACACCAAGGCACAAAATTTCCTTAATAGAATCGCTAAGATTAATAATCTTCAAGGGATCACTTTGGAAGATGCGGCCAATATGGTAAAAGAATTCATCAATTACTTTAACAAAACTCTAAATAACTAGGACTCCTCATACCTATCAGCTCAAAGATAGGTGTTGGCCCATATTCCTAGACTCGTTACTAAAGAGCATGACTCTAATCTAAATAAAAATCACCAAGGAAGGTCAAAGGATCTCTCTTCCTAATGCAACCAAACAAAGCCCCTGGGTCAAATAGCCTCCAAGCCATATTTTTCCAAAACTGTTAGCATTTCTTAGGTGATGAGTTTTGGGAAGCCTTACAAGGTTGCAAAAGCTCTAGCAACTTCTTAAGGAAATCAATCATACTTTCCTTGCCTTCATCCCCAATAAATGATTCCATCCTCCCTAACGACTATAGAGCCATAGCCCTTTGTAACACTACCTACAAAATGCTCACTAAAGTCCTTATAAATAGGTTTAAAAATATCCCAATCATCATCTTAGAAGAACAAACTGGCTTTATTCCAGGCAAATCTATTATGGAGGGTGTTATAATCATTCAAGAACTCATTCACTCAGTCCAAAAATAAAATCTCAGTGCATGCTAGTTAAGTTTAATATACAAAAAGCCTATGATAAATTGGATAGGAGGTTCTTATGAAAATGCATGGAAGCCTTTGGCTTTTCCAAACAATGGATTAACCTAATATTCTTGTGTATTTCCAACCCTGAGATATCAATCCTTCTTAATGGGGCTTCTAAGTGTTTCTTCAATATATCCAAGGGATTAAGTCAAGGTGACCCTATCTCCCCTTTTCTTTTTGTGATCATGGTTGAAGCATTTGGAAGACTAACAAAAGCATAAAAAATGATTGGCCTAATTCAAGGAGTCAAGATTACTAATGGGGTTGACAACTTCACTAACCAAAAATTTACAGATGACACGATCCTTCTAGGGAAATTCTCAATTAGGGAGGCTCGAGCCATAAAAGCTAATCTAGACATTTATATGGTGGCCTCTAGGCAGAAGGTTAATGTAAACAAATCAAAAGTCTTTTTCATCAACACAAAACCAATTATTGAAGATAAAATTTGTAACATCCTAAACTTCAAAAAATGAGCATTCCCCTATAAATATTTAGGTATGATATTGGATACAGGAACTCGAACCCTTAAATTCTAGGACCACATATCTCTTAAAGTCGACTCCAAGATGGACAATTGGAAAACAAAGTGGCTATCTAGTACAAGGCATTTAACAATGATCAAATATGTTCTCTCTGCCCTCCTTGCTTATCAAATGTACCACCTTCCTCTTACATCCAAGGCTAAAGATGACCTTGAAAAAAAAAATAACCTTTTATTGGTAGTGAACCACGCAGAATAAAAAAATTTCCCTTGTCAAATGGGATATTTGCAAACCTATCATAAATGGAGGATTGGGAGTTAGAAACTTACAGTGGCAGAGCAAGGCTTTTGGTGCAAATTTAGTTTGTAAACTTTACAAATAAAGTAACAGGAAATGGGCACAGGTTATTTCTCACAAATATCTCTCCCCCAATAATTCAACTAGCATATTTCGGATCGAATCCCCTTCCACATGATCCAGAGTGTGTAATTTTATGCTAGAAAACAAACACTTAATTTCATAACATCTCACATGGGATGTGGGCAATGGTCAATTAGTTTTGTTCTAGGATGATTCCTAAGAAGGTTATCCTCCCCGAAATAATCAAGTCTCCCCCCATACCATCAACACTCTAAAAGCATCTTGGGGAGACTAACAAAGCAATTACATAACACCCTCTAATAATGATCCCATCTCTAGTAGAAGTGGAGATCCCTCAAGAACGTTCTCTTATCAAATGAAGAAAAAGAAGATCTTATATCCTTACTGTCTCTTTATTAAAGCTTTTAGAGGACTACTTAGTATGGGCCAAGGCAAAGTCTGGACATTACAGTGTCAAGGAAGGATACAGCTCTCTAGTTCTCCAAAGTAATGTGTCCCTTTCCTCTCTCCCTCTAAATCTATGCTGGAAGAAGTGTGGCCTCCCCAAATCTAGCATGTTCCTTTGGGTTGCTACTCAAAAATGAATCCTCACTGCGGAATGATTTAGGAGGCTAGGATTTTATGGCCCATCTAGATGCTGCCTGTGTAAATAAAATGAGGAATTCATGAACCACATTCTAATCACATGTCCCTATGCCCATAAATGATGGGTATGGCTATGCAACAAACTGCATATTCAAATGGCCCTACCTAGTACTCTTTTGAGTCATCTTCAAGCTTAGCCATGTAAAGTCCTTAAGACTTCCTATAATTCACTCTAGCTATCTTCCCTTGTTATTCTTACATGGGAAACACAAGAATTTTCAAAGTTTGTTCCATGTCTCTTGCCTCTCTTTGTAACAAAATTGAGGCTAGCATAGCGGAAAATATCAATAACAAATAGAGGTCCATTCCCCAACTCAGAGGCCTATTTTCTAGCTAGGATGCATGGATGAAGAATGAATGATTTAGCCTTATCAATCCTTAGTGTGTAGGCCATGGTGGTAACTTCACAAAAAAACTCAGGAAATATTGTTCTTGGTCTCCCCCTCCCCTCGAGTGGTTCAAGTTTAACTTCAATGAAGCTACTAGAGGTAACCCAGGACTCATCAGCATTGGATGCATCATTGATGACTAGAATGGAAAGGTATGTGGGAGAATTGCCAAGCCTATTGGTGTGGCCTCCAACAATATAGTAGAATTAGAAGCTTTGGTGGAAGGCCTTACACTATGTAATAAGCTTGGTATTAAAAATATTGTCATTGAAGGAGATTCCCAAATTATGCTCAATGCTCTGAAGAAGAAGTCTTCCCCCAATTAGATTTTAAATACGAGATTGGATAGAGCTCTGGTTCTTCTTAATCACTTCTCCCTCTTTAACCCAAGTAGACTCCCTTTCCAACATAGGAGTTGATGGCTCCCACATTTTTGAACCACCTTAACCCCTTCAACCCTTCCTTTTCCTACCAACTTAGAATGCTTGTCCACTTAATCTATTTTTGGTGGGTTCTTGGATGAGTAGCCCTTTCATCTATTCCTTACCTATTCATGTATCTATTTACATTTAGTACCTTGCTCTTACATTATTAGATTTCTAATATCATTCCTCGCCTTTTAGTTCAGCACGCACAGTAATCATGGTGCTTGTATTATCTTTTCTATCGTAACAGCTTACTTGGTACCTCATTTTTTGGGTTTACTCATTATTAGGACCCCTCAGGCTTCAGTCCAAGTAACCTCATCTTTTCGTACTCCTTTGGTATTGTCTTTGTCACATGCTTTCTAGGTATTTTGTTGCCTATTTAGAATGCTAGAAGGTTATTTTATTGGTAACCTTAGCCATGGACGCCAATATTTGCATGAAAAATAGGCAATAGACTTCTTCAATTCAAGGGTTGAATCTCTTATAGGCGAATTTTGCTCGTGCTTAACTCTCTGCACTGTCTAGTGATAGAGGTATTAGGAAAATTGTGGGTGAAGCATTTTCTCTTCTCCAAGAGAGGGCAAACTCTAATGCAGAAATCATCACCATATTTATTGCTAACATTTGCCATGTTGGCGGTGATAAGAGGTCCATTTTGGAGCTTTGCAATGCCCTTTTCAAACCACCACTGGTTATAGAAGTTAAGCTCATCTTGGAGAATATTGATCGTGATCTAAGCATTCCTAAGAGAAGTGAATTTGGGGTTACTGATAGACCAGTGGAGGTGTTCCCAATCCTTATTATCCGCAACATTGCAGCCTTCAACGAACACATCCCTTCCATTTGTCTAAATCGGTGGTTCCTGCTTTCGGTCATGCGAATTCGCCAACCCCCGGAATGGTGTGGGATTGACTGGTTCATCAAAGATCATGTGGGGGATAGTGATTCAGAAGTCAATTCCTCCTCTGACGAGGAATAATGTGTCAATGGTCATAGTTTATTTTCTTATCTCGTACCTCTTTTTGTAAATTTTGGTCTATATCGTTTAAATCTTGATCGTGACTGTTTTATTGTGTACCCCTTGTTAGCAATATTTTTTGTATATGTTTCCCATCTTCTGAAACTTTAATATTGATAAACGCTTTATATTTTGATGCTTGGGAGTTCCTCTTTGGTTAGATGTCGGTTATTAACTCTTATAAGCAACTGCATTATATATTTTGGTCTAAATATCGCTGCACTTGTTATATTTCTGAAGATGAAAAATAGTTTTCTGTGAGCTTATGGAAGTAGTTAAAAGAATATCTCTAATTTCCTTTATAATTTTCAAGTTGGTTTCAATTCAGTTTCTGCAATTCTCAGAGAGATTTTTTCTCGTTTATATAATGTGAAGATGGCATTATAGTAGAATGTTAATTTCAGTTGTTGATTGAGCAAATGCCCAGGCCTTATTTTGGCTTGACTTCTTTATATGGGTATGGCTCCAATGCCTCTGTATTGTTTGTTGCTAGGTTGGATGGTCTCATATTTTATATTGACCTATCTTCCACTGTATCTATGTGGGTCTTTTAGCTTTTCATGTTTAAGAAAATATCTATTATGCAGGCAATGTTATTTCCATATTATGTCTCATAGTAGGTCCGTCAATGGTATTATTGGGACCCATATCCTTTCTCTCTGCGGGTTATGAGTCCATTACATTTATAGTTTTGGGTAGTAATGATTTTGAGATTAACTTATCACGGTCTAGTTATGGATTAAGGTGTTCTGGGAATTCTCTGGCTATACTAAAGTTAAGCATGGGATAGCATAACTAATTATGGGTGGCTTTGTCCCTTTATCCCTTTTGACTCTCTAGCTTGGCTTTTGAAGAATAAGGGCCTCACCACTCCCCAATTTCGATTTCCAATTTTGGTCCTGTCGATCTCCACGGATGAGGGGTAAGGTGATGAGTGGATTCATCTATGGCCCATTTTGATTGGGGCCTCACGGCCTGACTCTTGGGTACAGATCGAATGGGTCCCTAATCTACCAGTCTTCTTAGTATTCCCTCCACTTACCCCTCGTGGGAGGTTGATGAGACTTCCTCCTCATGTTTCCCTTCCCTTATGCTTATGAGCCCTCATTAAAAATAAATAGCTGTCTTTTTCAGATATCACTACAGTTTTGATCCCTCCCTCTTGAGGGCTTTGAATTCAAAAGGAGCATGTGTCTCCTTCCATGGCCGGCTACTACTTTTCTCTCAATCACTATATTTACAATTTTCTACCCAATGGTTACTTGTTTCTTTTAACCTAGCTTCTCTCTGTAGTATAATTTAGACTCTCAAATGTGCTCTCATATTAGAGCATTTTTGTGTTGAATCTCTCTCCTTAGCTTAAATAATTTTTGATGACTATTTGCCATTCAGCTTTTCGAGTTGCATTATAGAGCTAGCCTGGCTCTCTCTGCAATTATCATTCTCTCAAAGGCAGAGTTATTATGGTAGTTGATCATTCTTAGTTTCAGTTTGATTCTGGGTGATTTTTTTGGGCGAGGGAGCCCCTAACACTCATGCCGCCTCCCCCTCCTCCTCCCTCACACTATGGCTTTGGTTTTCCCTATTTTTTCTCTGGATGCAGGGGAGAAGTTCGACAGGGGCTCTAGCAGCTGGTTGTGGTCGAGGTGTTTGTTTCTTTCATGCCTAAAGGGACTTTTATGTTGTAGATTTGGATTTAGAAAGATTTAGATCTATAGAATTATTTTGTATGCCACCTCAAGTCCTCATTTGGAGGCACTTGTATAGGTGGTATGCCATTATTGCCATCCTATCATGGTCATGTAACTCAAGGATATGTCTTCGTCATATGTACTAGAGGTCTCGTTCTTCTTGTATACAGGACCTTGGCTCTGGGTCAACTTGGAGATTTTCTTCTCTGTTCTTTTTCCCCCAGTGCTCGCACTTTGAACAGGGTAAAAAGGGTAAAAATTTGTAAATACATCTTTATATTAATAAATTCGACAAAGCCTATTATTGAACTATATATATATATTAAAAATAATAAAATAGAAAAAATATAAATGAAACAATAATATCTTCACATTTTTAAAAAAATTATAAGTATATATTCAAAACTTTATACTCTAAATTTAAGATTATTTTTTATATCAAAAATTAAATTCATAATTTCTCAATATTTTTATTTTCATTAACAAATTATGTATCAAATTAATTTAAAAAGAAAAATAAATTCATAAATCTCTATAATAATAAATAAAATAGATTTAAAGGGTGAGTGAGTAGCCAAGTTGGTGTGAAGGCGAGTCGTGAGGCGTAGTGTTAGGCTAATGATCCCGGTGCTACGCATCAACTCCGGTTCGAGTCACACTAGGTTTACCACAAACCCTTTTAAGGGTGAGTGAGTAGCCGAGTTGGTGTGAAGGCGAGTCGTGAGGCGTAGTGTTAGGCTAATGATCTCGGTGCTACGCATCAACTCCGGTTCGAGTCACACTAGGTTTACCACAAACCCTTTTGGCCAATAGTGGCATGTTGTGATGGTTAAGTTGTTGCGTTGTTATCCTTGTCATCCAGGTTCAAATCTCATGGGGATGAGGTCCCCCGTTTGTGGCCTCACTGGTTCATAGCTCCAGGTCAAAGCATTGGTGGTACCGGTGGGCGTGTCGCGCCAGCGCTATCGATCACGTTAAAAAGTTTACCAGGCGCATTTTTTAAAAATAAATAAATAAATAAAAATAAAATAAAATAGATTTACACTAATTGGAATAAATTTAATTTAATTTTTTATGATAATATAATTCAAGAATTCTTATTATCTATTTTTTTCATTAGAATAATCAGTCAAATTAAAAAAATTTATTAAAAGAGAATATCAAAATTGACATGTTATAATAAGATTCCTAGTTCTTTAGAACAATAAATAAAATAGATTGTGTTAAATAAAACAGATTGTATTAATTGAAATTTTTTATTTTGCTAGTAGTTTTTTTAATCTATTTGATAATTATTAAAATAATTAATATAAATTATCTTTTTTATTAAATAAAAAATACTAAAATTAAAATAAACAATAATAAGATATCTAAATCTCTATAATAATAAATAAAAATAATTTTTATTAAATAAAATAAATTTGTAATAATGAAAAAGAAAAAATAGTTTTAACTTTGGCAATATAACAAATAATAATAATCAATGTAAAGTATCAATTTTATTAAATAAAAATATTAAAACTAGAATAAATAATAATAAGATTCGTAAATCTCTAAAATAATAAATAAATTATCTTTCTTTTTAGTATTTTAAATTTATGTAAAAAACTATGCATAAATGTTCTTATGTGTTGAACTTCAACTTAGAAATATAGGATAAGAGTATTTCAAAGAACGATAAATTTGAGAAGACACACTAAAAGATATTTGACATATTCATATGACTATCTTTCTTGACTTTTTTATAGCAAATGTTTGTATTTATTGTTTCAAAGTAAAGGAGGCACATACATAAAGATGTGCAACTTTGTCATTCAATCTTTAGAGAAAATATTTATTTTGTTTCCATGTTATTTGAACGATGTCCTCTATGCGTTAGGGAATATTAACGTGTGTTATCCAATGCTCTCCAATTTCTTTTTGTTCATCTCTTCTTTTGTGTATTCCTTTCTATATTGTACTATTTTCAATTAAGTCCTTCAATGTTCTTGTTGGTGTGAAAAAAGTATTTGGCATTCCTTAATTGGTACACTTAGACTAGGCAATTCCTATTTTCAGGGTATAATGTATGTTTGTTACTTTATCCATTGGCCTTTAGTTTATGGCAAACAATCAATTACCTCAATGATGACTTTGACAAGGATGTCCCAACACTGATTGAAATGTCAACATCTATAAATTAGAGGGAAAATGACCAAAACAATATTATGATCTTGTCAAACAACCTTCTAGCAACTTGTGCTATGATATGCGACAATATCATTCAAATAAGTGAATACAAATGATGTATGACACATTGAAATTATCACTATCAAGACGATTAAATAAATAATCACAAAAGTCAATACAATTGATTTCATTAATGAAAGCAACTACCTCTTAAATGAAATTCATACTATGTGCAAAGCTTCTATGACTTAATATCTCAATCTATTCAACTATCTTTAAAGTGTTTTTATGTTAGAATATAAGTTTTACTTTGGGTTATATCATATCAAACAATGATTTTCTGCAACGAGGTTCCAAGGTCCCTCCATAACTCGCCGTCTACTTTTTTAAATAATATTGTTTATATTAATATTGCAACCTGATTGATGATATATACTACTTTAGACATGAAATGTCAAATTAAGATTTGTACATTTTATGCACCAAACTATGGTTGCTATTTTCTCTAATCCGTCAATGTACAGAATAGGCTTAAACTATGATAGAGTCGATTCATTATTATTGTAATATGAAGAATGTAGATATAAAGCTTCATGGAAAGAATGCATGAAATCCACCTTAACATGTGTTGAATCAAGCTAAAAATCATGCAAACCATCAAGAAATGATGATAGGCTCTATATTCATAATCATGCCATGCTCTCTATATGGAGAGATAACATAGATTGTAAACCAATAATCTTGTGCCATATTGTTCTTAAATACATAGTCAAGTACGCATCAAAGAAGGAAAGAAAACCAGACATGTTAATTTGTTGCAAATGTTTGCTCACATGAAACATTACAACACTCATCCCTCAAAGCATTCCAAAAGTTCATGTCAGAAATTATTGCAAAGAGAGATGTAGGAGCAAAAGTAATGTGTCATATACTTTTAAAATTACCACTTGTGATATGCAATTAACAATTTATATCACTAAATATAGGTAAAAAGGTTCTCCATCGCCTAAAGAAAACAAATGATGGAAGTAATATACAATCAAACTATATAGAATCCCACGTGCAATGACCCAATTAATTAGAAAGGGTAACGCTATTTGAATCAACAAGATCTTACATATTTCCTTCTCGCAAGGAATGCAAATGGAAGAAAAGAAAAGAACATGTGGTAGTACCAGTGTTTCCACAATTTTATACCACTCCAAAAGAAGACTGAAAACATTTTGTTGGAGTGAGTTACTATTGTATAAACATTTCTGAACAATTGATGAAAAAATCAAGAAAAGAAAAAAAAAAATTATCAACAATTGAAGGCAAATGAAAGTGTAAATATACACTGCATAAAACAAATGAAATTGAAGTTGATATAAATGATAATACCTCATCTACTATCTCAAATGTGACATTCCAGTAGTGTCAACTTAAATGATCTTGTAATACTAGGTAGACATAATTTTGACAACAACAATTGGGAAAACCACAATGTCCCACTACCTTTTCATGAAATTGCACCTAACTTTGTACGCACAAACAAGACTACAAACAACACACAAACAACGATAGATGTGCACATTCAAAACAACACTTTATTTTTAAAACAAGATCATGCAATTGCTATCATTAGAACTCATACGTTGGCTATCTCTTCCAACCGACTACTGTATATGGTTATACAAGTAACAACAAGAATTGGAAAATTCTATCTTATCAAATGCATAAGAAACAAACCACAAAGACAAGGACAACAAAAAGTAAACCCGCTCCTTATTTTTTCTCCAACAGGAATAACTACATTTAATATACAAACCTCAACAATACATGCAAACCTAAAGACTTCAATCAGAGACATGCAATCACTCCAAGCACAAACATTAACATCTCTCCAACAAGAGATGAAAAACATAAGATGCATTCTCATTGATGAAATGAACTTCATTAGGCCAAAGATGCTTTTAAAAATTGATAGCAGGCTCTATAAAGCAATACCCCAAAATAAACATCTTTGCTTTAGGGGCATTTGTATCATACTGGTAGGCGACTTTGCACAACTACCACTATGATGGAAAAACCTCTCTACGCATCTCATACAACTGGAAAAAATCTATGGCACAAATTTGATAAGAGTTATAACATTGTAAAAAAATCACGGCCAAAGAGTAACAATCGAATGCAAGTACAATTTTTACAAACCTTAACAAAATATGTACAATGCAGAACCAAAACAATTAGATTGGGAATTGTTAATAACACACACTAACAAGAACCTAACAAAAACTAAAGAAGAAGATTTTGACCTATCCATACACTTGTTCCCAAAAAATGAACTTGTAACTATACACAATGGAAAAAGGTTACAACAACTAAATGTACCTATTGCACTGAACCTTGCAACAAACACACAACGTAAATCAAATAATATTGATAGTGACGAGCAAATACTCCCAAGAAGTATTACTACGCGAATTGCAACGTGTAATGCTAATGACCAACATATGGATCCAAGTTGACCTTGTAAATGGGTCACGTAGAGAAGTAAAAGATATTGTCTACTATACAAGATCAAATCCACAAGAATTACCAGCATATGTGATTGTAAAATTTGACAACTAAAATGGGCCAAAATGGGATGGGAAAAACCCAAAAACAATACCAATACAACCAATAACATGAAGGAACTGTAGGCTAATTCCTCTATCAACGACATGGGGCTATCACTATACACAAATCAAAAGGCTTGACACTCAAGAAGGCAACAAATGATATTGGTAAAGTTTAATGCCAAGAACTCTCCTTTGCTGCAATATCTCGGGTAAAAAAACATACAAGGGTTTTAGATACAACCACCATTCTCTTTTGATCGCTATTCCAAAATGAAAAAGAATAATACAATTACTAAAATAGGTTATTTTGATAAGTTGAAAATTATCTAAATCATCACATCAAAAGTTGCCTATCAGTTGTTCCCTTGCACCTTCTATGGCGCAAGTGCTAGTAGCAATGAATGTGAATTCATCATCATCCTTATCAGCATCATCATCCTTGTCACCATCATCATCAATAACACCATCATCATCATCAATCTAATCATGATTGGCATCTGGTAGCTCGAAGTACTCAGTAGTTACATCAAAACTATCACCTAGTGCAATGGCATACTGAAAATGAGGTGTAAGGAAGTAACAAGAAACAATAAATTTTTAAGGATGTCTTCCATTACTTTATCTATAAAAATCATGCACACTCATTACAGCCTCCTAGCTGGATTGTATAAAGAAACTTATCGCCACAGAAGCCACCAGCCCCACCAAATCCTTTGACTCATGTATCAAGATTGTTGGACCCTACATATAAGGGAAATTCTTTTTCAGTAGTTTCTTCAGCTTCTATGGGGAAGATGATATCTGAACTGAAAACTTAAGTCTTCCAAAATCCACAGGCAAAGAAAAAGAATTGACATTATTTCGAAACTCCTATCGTAGTCAATGGAGGTATCCTAGAACAGAGATTTCATCCCCCAGTGCCAACATGTCAACCCACTAAAAACAATTGCTGTGTAAATCTATACCAACATGGATTCCTCCACAACCGATCTGGGTAGCTTGTTCATGTGCATGGGTTGTTTGGTGATGACACATTTTCTTCTTACAATTTCATAAACTGTCGTTTGCAATATCCCATTTATCCAGTAAAAATGTTATTTTACAGTATTGAGAGTTGCCTGTACTATTTGATGACATTCAAAATTAGTCCTTTTGATTTTTGATGGTAAGCCATATTTAAATTTACAAAATGGCCATTTATTGTATACCTTAAAAACAACAAAATTTCTAATTGTTTGCAGCTATCATGGGAATCTTTATCTTGTAGTGCAAGTAAAAACAAAACCAAATAAACAATCAAATGGCCTTCATCTCTTAAATCCAAAAACCTGTAGCCAGCAAAATTTGTAAGACATGCTGCTTGCTGGGACAGCTATGTGTGCAATAAGAGTAGATCTCCATGAAAAGTTTGAGTCCCAACACTCCAACCATCTCCAACCATCTTCTACATAATTTCAGATAAGCCACCAGCAAAATGTTTCAGTTCTGAGCTTGGAAAATTAAAAAATTCATACAGCACAGGTTCATGGGATATGAATCAGTTCAAGAAATGAAGGTTTTGAACCATGCAAAGAATCTGTTTCTGAACCCAGCTGATGGATTGGCAAGATGCAAAAAACAGAAACCTATACTCAATATGAATGACAACTCAAGATTAATGTTTAGCCCAACCCAGAAAATCAGAATTGATAACAGTAAGGATCATGATCGAGACAAGAAATAGATATTTACTATTTAGTAGACATAATCTTGCAAATATAAATCGTGCTTTATATAACATAAGATTGATCTGAGAAGGGCAATGAAATACATAACTGTGAAATAATGCATTGAACATCAAGAAAATTATGGCAAACAGATGTTGATTTTTGAACATTGTACATCGAGAAAAGTACAGCAAACAGATGTTGATTTATGGTTTTCACAAGTCCACTTACTATATCTTCATTAATATTAAATACATATACTGCTGCATTTAAATCAAGTCGTCATCAAAATTTCAAATCTTTTTTGCAAAATGAGCTGCTACTCGGTAAATGAAACTTAGTCATAAAATAGTTGTACATGCAGTTAAATGCTCAATGATAGAATAGTATACATCAAGAGTCAACAAGTTATCAAGGATTACTTTACTTTTGGATCCAAAACCTTCAAGAAATCAGCTTTTAGAAAACAACTAGCATCAAAGACATTCATACTGTGCTTTGTTGTTCTAATAAGTAGCACATCATTGGGAAGAAATCTATTGTTGAGATTTTTCAGAATAAATATTGTTTATCCAACTTTACGGACATCGTAAAGCACTGTGTCCCCATCCATTATTTAAAAGAAAATCAGTTTATTTCTTCCTACTTGAATTCCGTCTTTAGAAAGATATTTTTTGTTCATAGTTTGCTAGAAGAAACCTCATATACAAAATATCCCATAGGTTCAAGATTTTTATTGGAACCGAAAAAAGTATCTTAAGAATCACAAGGACAAGCGAAAAAGCATTGCAAAAAATGCAGTAGAACATGATATTTTCCAAATAAAGTAATGAAGTCACCATAAAAATCTCTCCAGACAGAGCAGTATCATCCCACTTTGCCTTCATGCCTTATTGTTTCTGTTATTGCAGAGGAGGCAGATTATGATTTTAATTACAAGAGAACCTCATATTACGTTAAATTTTGTACTGCTAATAAAGCAAACTCTCATTTGCCCTTATGAAATCGCACCACAAGACAAGTGATATTATCTGCACTTCCTTTAGCATAAGCAGTTTCCGTCAACTTTCTAGCTGCAACTTCTGGATCTTCTATTGATTTAACAAGAGAAATTGCATCCTGTTCAAAAAGTTAGGAAATTATGAAACAGGATTTCTCATAAAAAATGAGAACAGAAAAGATGTATAAATAAAGCATATGACCAAGGAAAACTAGTGATATAGAACAAAGTTTGAAAGTCGCAACATTTCATTAGTGGATGTTAGCAACAAGTCCTGACAACAAACCTCGTTGGTCACTACATCCCATAGCCCATCACTTGCAAGAACTAAAAACTCCACATCATCATCAATCACTGCTTCCTGGGGAATTCAAAACTTGAGTGTTTTAGTACCATCTAATAAATATCTCTAAAACATATCTATCTCGTATGCTTTACAACTAGTAGCATTTTTACAAGTTAACGAGTGTTATATGTTACGCGATTATAAGATTACAAGATGCACCTTAATTTCATATGTTATTACAATTTATTTTGTTATCTTTTCAAATTGCACATCTCGTGTCGATAGTATAGGTTTGTCATGGTTTTTTTTTTGGACCTCTTCAGACCACATGAGGCTTGTCCGTGCAAAGCCAAGGCAAGTTTCAGATTCTCCTCTTATTTAGCATTCCATAGACTACTGCTCTTGATTTTTTATTTAAATCATGCTAAAGCTTTCAAAACATCTCTCTGAGTTTCCACACAGTTCTCACTGTTAACTTCTGAAATCCAATATCTAGGTAAATCGATCACGATCTAGATTTACACTACTAGATTTATTTTATGAAATAAAGCAATGGAAAACTAGAAAAGCAAAATACAATCATACACAGTTCATATGCTCTTCAATCAGTTCATCATTCAAGATAACTTCAGAACTTACAAGAGCTCCTAGTATGTGAGAAAATGGCTCTGCTCTGAAAAAGTCTACAAACAATACAGAAAACATGGAATACACTTGGTATTGCTACCTTCTCCTTGGTTGTAGCCTGTTGTAAACTTTCTCCTTTCTGCCCTGCTGAAAATCAGAAATTTGTTCTCTGATTTTCGCTCAATGTCCTTGAGAAACATAATTGAGTTCTATTCTAACCCTTATAACAGCAGTTGGGAAAAGTGGAGTCCTACTTGAAATCTACTTCCATAAAGTAGTCCTACTTGAAGTCTACTTCTTTAATGACTACTTTAATTAGTTAGGTGGATAAAGTAGAGTCCTACTTGAACTCTACTTCCTCCGAGTAGAGTCCAACTTGAACTCTATTTCTAACTTACCTTTATAAGCTACAATTACAAATGCTCCCTCTTGGTGAGGAAGGTATTGACCACCACTCCAAGCTTGTCTCGAAAGAAAACAAACTTCCCTTTTACAAAGGGTTTGGTGAGTATGTCTGCAGCTTTTTCATCCATCGAAATATACTGATGCTTGGTGCTCCGGTCAAGACCCTATCTCCGATGAAACAATATTTGATCTCAATGTGTTTTGACCTATCATCCATTGAATAAACTGATGCTTGGTGCTCCCTTCAAGACCCTATCTCTGATGAAACAATATTTGATCTCAATGTGTTTTGACCTATCATGAAACATTGGATTCTCTGAGAATTTTATGCAACTCTAATTGTCGCAATTAATCATAGTAGGCTCCAAATCCAAATCAAATAAACTAGTAAGCAACTTACAAAAATTGCTTCGCAATGCTTCCATGTACTTAGCTTCAGCTGAGCTGAAAGCTACTGAGGTTTGCTTCTTGCTAAACCAGGAAATCATGGCTGACCCTATATTGGAACAACAACCTGAAGTACTCTTCCTATTGGTATCATTCCCTGCCCAATCTGAATCAGAATAACCTTGCAACTTCACCCCATCTCCACGAAGGTATTGCAAACTATAATTCATTGTGCCATGCAAATATCTGAGCACATGCTTTGCTGCGATCCGATCAACCTGCTTGGCTCTACCATATACTGACTCAAATTGTTTACAGCAAAATAAATGTTTGGTCGAGTATTGAAGAGATACATAAATGAGGCAATTCACTGCCTGTATTTCCTGGACTCTGCCAATTCTAACTTTGAAAAATCAACCTTTGTCAAGTTGGTTACCATTGGAGTAGCCATTGATCTACCGTTCTCCATCTTAAATTTCTTAAGGATCTACAACGTATACTTCCCTTGTCCAAGAAAGATCTCTCTAGATCTCTGCCAAACCTCAAGTCTTAAAAACTAGTGCATCAACCCAATGTCCTTCATCTCAAATTCTCTTTCTAAATTTGACTTGCACTCAGCAATCAACTTCTCTGCCCTTGTAAGAATTAAGTCATCCACATAGAGCACCAAGATGAGGATCTTTAATCCAACTAGTATGAAGTATACGTTGGAATCTGCATCACTCTTGGTGAAGCCCGTGCTTTGAAAATAGCTAACGATCCTAGAGTATCATGCCCTCTAATCTTGTTTGAGTCCATACAAGGCTTTCTTAAGTCTGCAAACATGTCTCTTTGTCATGTACCTCAAACTCTTGTGGATGCTCTACATATACTTCTTCCTTAAGAGAATGTTGTCTTCATGTCCATCTAGTGAACCTTCCACCTTAACCTTGTAGAAATGGATATCACAACTCAGATAGAAGAATATCTAGCAACCAAAGCAAAGGTCTCCTTGTACTCTACTCCCTCTTTCTAAGAGAATTCTCTGGCCACAAATCTTGATTTATACTTCTCCAGACTGCCATATGTTGAATGTTTGATTTTGAACAACCATCTAGAAGTCACTATTGACTTCTCAACTGGTCTTTGCACAGATTCCCAAGCATCATTATGTTGGAAGCATTTTTTGTTGCACCAAAATCTCGAACTATTAATGTCTGATACAAATGCCAGATTTACCCAGACCCACAGCATGAATCTCAAAGGCGGTGTTGACCACCAAGTCAACAATCTCCCCCTCAACACCAACTAAGCCTTTAATGCCCACTGAAGGGAGACTCAAACATGTGACCCAAGGCTCTGATACCACTTGTTGGAAGTATTTAACGTTGCACCAAAAGCTCAAATTGTTAATGCCCGATACAAATGCAAGATTTACCCAAATCCACGACATGAATCTCAAAGGAGATGTTGACCAAGTCACCATTCTCGACAAATTCTTCATGATGGAGTTGTTCTCCTCCACCATGGCATCAAGTTGCTTCCCCAAAGTTGGGAGGCTCTATAATGTTGGTTATCAAGGCCATATATGTCAAAAACTTTTGTGGAGTCCTCTCCCTGACTGTGATTTTGGAAGCCTCAACATATTCTTGAGCATCTCTCAAGGTCTTATCAAACCATCTGGACCTTCTGACAAATTTAAGAGGGGCTGACCATCCATCTCTTGAAGTTTGGCCCTTTCTACTAGAAGTCTATGAACCTTTTGAATCCTCCTACAAAATATCCTCTGCAACTGTTAATGCCTGGTACCTATGCCAAATTCACCCAAATCCACAGCATGAATCTCAAAGGAAGTGTTGACCACCAAGTCAACAATCTCAACACATTCTTCATGATAGAGTTATGCTCCTCCACCATGACATCTCTCCACACTTGTTGGCTAGTTGCTGTCCCAAAGTTGGGAGGCTCTAAGTCTATAATGTTGGTTATCAAGGCCATATATGTCAGAAACATTTGTGGAGTCCTACTCTCCCTAAATGTGATTCTAGGTGCCTCAACATGTTCTCGAGCATCTCTCAAGGTCTGATCAAACCATTTTGGCCTTCAAACTAATTCAGAAGGGGCTAATTGTCCCCAAGGTATTTTTTAGTGGCTAATATTTGCAAATTGGCTAATTTTAGAATTTTTTGGCTAGTAATTTAGCTAATAATTTAAAATTTGATACAACCTAAATCGCCATAGTTTTATAAAATTTAGTTCTAAAATATTTAAAATCACTCAATAACTTAGTTTATTGAAAAATTTAAACTAAAATATTCACCACAATATTCGTTACATGATTAGATTTGAGTCACCTAAATATAATGTATTATTGGAGAAATTAAATTGAACTGACCAATAATTATCATAATTATTACTTACTTTAGGGATATATCACCAATATTTAGTTTTCACTATTGATTTAAAGTATATGTAACAATCCTCATAATATTCCACAAGGTAAAAAAACGTTCAGTTTTGATTTGTAATATTCCATGGTGATTAATGAACTTCCTATTATTATTGAGATTTGTCAATATTTTATACCAAAAAAATTATGATTCAAAAATAATCGCCAATACTAATCACATTTAGAATAAAAAATTATGTGATTCGCCAATAGAAATAATTTTGTTTTTTCAAAATAATGAAAGATTCACCAAATATTTTATATCTTTTTTTGGAGGTGGCCTTCTTAAAGTTTACCCTGATTGTCCCTCTTGAAGTTTGGCCCTTTGTGCTAGAAGTCTATAAACTCTTCTCTCCTTTTGAATCCTCCTACAAAATATCCTCTTCTACTCTAGGTGGATCATGAGATTTCTTGGAGGCCAAGTTTTCTTCAAACTTGACATCCCTACTCACAATTGTCTTTCAATGTGCTGGTATAAAGACCTTGTAGGCTTTTGACTCTTCACTATAACCCACAAGAATGCCCTTCTCACTAGAGAGGCTCCAACATTGTCCTCTTCTCCACAAGCATATAAAAAATGATTGGACAACCAAAAATCCTAAGATGTCCTATCTTAGGCTTAATCCTTGCAAATGCCTCCTCTGAGGTCTTGTGTTGCAGGCTTTTGTCAAAGAAATAACAACAAAATCTGATCATGGATCATAGCCTTCAAAGAACTAATAATAGATCTATTCTTCCTCTTTGCAAACCCATTTTGTTGTGGATTACAAGCAATTCTCTTCTCCCTCTTGATTCATGCATCCTTGCAGAAATTTTTAAACACTTTTGAGGTATACTCACCCCCGTTGTCTAATCTCAACACCTTGATCTTCTTACCTACTAGATTCTCCACTTGATCTTTGAACTCCTTGAATAGACTGAAGGCCTCATCTTTGAACTTCATAAAGTAGATCCAGGCCTTCCTGTAGAAATCATCAATGAAGGTCACATAATAGGATGCACCATTCATTGATACCACTGACATAGGCCCACAAACATCATAATAAATTAGATCCAATATCTCTATGGATCAAGTCTCACTACTGGGAAATGAAGCTTTGACAATTTTGCCAAGAGCACAAACTCTACATACCCCCTATTGCACCAGACTAAACTCTAGAAGTTTGATACCATCTCTCTCAATATAGGTAGTGCTTTGCAATGCAAGTGCCCCATCCTCTTGTGCCACAAGTCACACAAACTCTCACTATTATACACTGGTGCCTAAATGGAGTTACCCTGTAGCCTATATAAGTTGCCTTCGTTGACTCCAATCCTACAACACTTGCCCTTTTTAGAAGGTAACTATATAACCTTTGCCCTCCATAACTGAGATGGACAATAGGTTCTTCAAACCAGGTACTTATAACACTCCCTGAGCATCAATTGATCCTCCTAACTCAAGCTAGAACTACACAATTCCTTCTATCTTAACTGCATAGAAGGCATCATTGCCAAGCTCTACAATGATCCTTGAGCCATAATCAGAAAGTTGACTAAACAACTCTCATGCTTTAGTCATGTAACAGGAAGCACAACTATCTAGGTACCAAACACTTCTATCTCTAATGTTGGTTGAAAGGAAGGCTACAAGGAAACAATCATTCTCAAACTTTATTGCAAATTCACTTAACTGAGTCTCAAACTTTATTGCAAATTCACTTAACTGAGTCCCTATTGTACTTCTTGTGTTTTCCCGGTGCCTTCTTCTCTGGACACTGAGAAGCATAGTGACCTTGCTTATGGCAAACAAAGCAATTGATCTTACTTAAGGCTTTCTTCTTTACAGGTTTCCCTTGCTTTTCCTAGTCTTGGTGATAAGGGCCAAGTTTTCATCACCACCTCCTTGTTTGTTGGATTTGAACTCCTCTCGGGTCTCCTCTTGAATACAATCATCCCATAGCCTTTGTCGATCTGGAATGTTTCTCGAGCACAAGTTCCCTTTACAAATGATTCCCATGGCTTGGTGAAACTGTTTAGAGCTAAATTTACTAGATTTGCATCCCAGATCTTTCTCCAACTGTTGCAAGTTGATCACAAATCCATGTGATGCCCATAAGGTAATTGGTAACATTATCCGATTTGGTCATCCAGCACTCTTGGAGCTTGTTCTTCGAAACCTTCTTCCAGTTCATATTGGTACTCTAAAAGAGAACAATCAAGGCATCGAACATATCCTTGGCTTTCATCTTTTTCGCTATATGTGGAATCAAGTGATCCTTTACAGCATCTAGAATCACCCTTTGTCCTTAAGTGTCCTTATCCTATGTTGTCTTAAGTGCAGAATCTGTTTGTATTGGAAGAACATTTTTTACATTCTCCCACAAGTCTTGCCCTTTCAAAAGCAATGTGACTCTTGCCTTTTGAAACCCCATCTAGCCTATCCTCGAACCTGAGATTGTTGGCTGCCATATCTATCTTGTGCTTTTCTTTTAGAGCTTAACACTCTGATATCATGTTAATTTTTTGAATCCAATATCTCAGTAAATAAATCAGGATCTAGATTTACGCTACTAGATTTATCTAACGGAATAAAACAGGGGAAAACTAGAAAAGCAAAACACGATCATACACAGTTCATATGCTCTTAAATCAGGTCATCATTCAAGATAACTTCAGAACTTACAAGAGCTCCCACTACATGGAAAAATGGCTCTGAAACAAGTTACAAACACAAGAGAAATCCTGAAATATACTTGGTATCACTACCTTCTCCTTTGCTGTCAACTGTCATAAACTTTCTCATTTCTGCCCTACTGAAAATCAGAAAGATCTCTGATTTTCTCTCTCTCTCTCTCAATGTCTTTCTTGAGAAAGATAATTGAATTCTATTAGAACCCTTAGCTTCCTTTTATAACAGCACTTGGGAAAAGTTGAGTCTTACTTGAAGTCTGCTTCCATAATGTAAAGTCCCACTTGAACTCTTCTTCTTAGGTGACTCCTTGAATTAGTTAGGTGGATAAAGTAGAGTCCTACTTTAACTCTATTCTCTCAAAGTAAAGTCCTACTTGAACTCTACTTCCTCCAAATAAAGTCCAACTTGAACTCTACTTCTAACTTATCTTTCTGAGCTACAACTATCAACACTCACCTACCTGACAATTTACTGTTATTTTCAGGTTTCAATGTCTATGCAAATTATAAGAATTTTTTGGACTTGTATATAACCATTGCAACAGAAAGTTTTGGACAATGCAACTAGAGTATTTTAAAGGTGGTCACAGATATGTATCATGTATCACAAATTTCTGGAACTCCTCTTCATGATGATGTTCTTTTCTGAAGCTGTCTATTAAGTTTTCTTCACAATTTGATACAGATAAAGGACCAAACAATCAAACAAGACGGTGAAAAATAAGAAACCAACATAAGAAAAGACAAGTAGCTTACATGCAAACAATGGAGACCAACATACAGTGCATAAACAAAAATTAATAATCAACAGGCATCCGCATCTCTCTATATTTTAGTCATTGGCATCTTTGATATTTTGTCATGATAGAACCACTTATTCATCAGGGGCAAATACTTTCAAAGGTACACTACTCTAACTAAATGCAGCTAACCAATTAGGGAATCTTGTTCCTACCAATATGTATGATGTGTGACAAACGTAATGGTACACTCACAAAAACTATTGTACTTATGAGATCTTTGATTGAAGTGCCTCTGATAAGGAGTCCCGAATATCAAAACACATTTTTAAATTTTTAATCAACTATGACTTTGATTGTCTAATAATAACAAAATGCTTCACATTTCAGCAACAACCCTTATCTCTTTATAAGTGAATTCAAAGATTCTTTGTAATTAATTCATGACAAAACTGATTATTCACTTGGTTCCAATCTGGGAATCTAACATAATGCAAGTAACTTTCAATGATATTAAAATATAGCACATACGAGGTATGGGTTTGAAAGAGTTTTGGTTCATGAATATGATGTACAATGATGAAAAAAATAGAAAAATATTCATCAGAAATCATAAGCCCTATACCATGCACGGATGGACTTCATCAATAAGACCTAGAGCCCACAAGCATAGCTCTCCTTGTAGCAACAAGAAATGATGACTACATCTAAACTGTTGGAGCTTGTATTCAGTTTCTAAGTTGACTTTGTACAAGAGTAGATTGTAATGGAAAGTTTGAACAGTGAGCATCTAGATATTATTTATGCACTATGAAGCATGCATCGTACAAAGCAATGTAATCAATGATATGAATATTTATGATAAAAATCTACACTACACAACTCATCAGCTAAACCCTCAGATTTGTTTGTTCTCTATATGTCTATGCTATCGAAATGCCTTTAAAATTTACAAAGCTGCGGGTTTTTCTCCTTTTTGTGTTATTTCTATTTTTCTAATCCGATTAATTTCTAATTATATCTCTTTTTTTTGGGAAAAATCTTTAACTTTTCATTTATTGATATTTCCCCCAAAAGACACTTGCTATTACACTGGAATTATAACAGCAATTATTAAACTAATTAATTGTTTTAGCATATGAATCTTTGCTCATGAATAAGGGTCAAGGCACCGGCTATTTATCTATTTCATATTCCTTTCTAGCAGACATCAAAGGTGACAGGCTATGTCTACCAAATTCTTTATTGGTTCTACTAAATTTACAATTAACTATTTGAATTTTCTCTTGATTAATATTTATTTTTTCCTTGATTATATGCAAATGGAACATGATGTTGAGGATAATATCAAATATATTTCTTGAAGCTCTTTAAAAATAAACTACCTGAATCTCAGGTTCAGCCACAACATACTGTTTCAATAACCTGTCACCAAATGCACGAGACACGGCAAGAACACCTCCTACTCTCCATGTACCTACAACAACAACAATGATGATCATATAGAGTGTGTGGGCATGACGAGCATACTTGCTACTCTCTACATGCTTTAAGGAAAATTGCAAATTATCTGTGTCCTGAAGCAGAAATTATCAAATGCTAATAAATACAAGAAAAGTAGAATTATTTGCACACTGTATATATCATCCCCATCATCTGTAAACATGACATGCACTTGACTAATTGCATGCTACCCCAAAAAAAGTAGAGATTCAAATCATTAACTGCTCCTCCCTAATCACATACAAAATCGAAATGTGCATAAAGAAAGATCAAAAGCATACCAATCCACAAAACAAGTCCTCCAGCTTGCTCAATGCGCTGGCGTTCATCTGTCCTATTAGGCTTGTGATCCTCAGAAAGGGGAATGGCTGCAACCAGAAAGAATGTCAATCTTCACACTTAGATCCTCATTTGGGAAACCAACTCAAAGCAAGAATAGGCTACTTGAGTGATTTATAGGCTTTTTTCATTTTCAGTCAACCCTACACTCATTAAAATGTAAATCACAAACAAATACTTCGGAAAAATAAGACTTCTAATTTCTTTAACCAGGTAGTTAAGAGTTGGATGTGTGCACCAAGTTTCTAAAAAAACTACAAGAAAGAAATCCATCACAAACAGCTGTTATATACCATTCACGTGTCCCCCTATAAGGACGTGAACCTATCACATCTTTTTACTATTCATTATCAAAGCAACATGCTAAAAGAAGCGAACAATGCTGAAACATTCCAGGAAGGTCCTCCAACACCCGCAATATACTGAAGATCGTGATTTCATTAAAATCCAAAATGACCCATACCAATGTGTGTATAGCCACTACATATTCAATGGGGTACTCGAGACTGTCACATGGTCTCAGTGGGGTAGGAGGCACAATGTAAGAAAATGACAAACTAATTAGGCAAAACACACATGCCAGAATAGTCTACATAGATGTGCTTCTTTCTATTATTACAAATTGAAGTTCACATTAAGATCAAACTTGTATATTCTTTCTTTGTTTAGAATTCCATTAACTAAATGTTGTGACAAATTGTACAATTTACACCATAGATGGAAAACACTCACCAAGGCCAAAAAAAACTTGGGAAAAATTTGGAGAGTTTTTAAAAGAACTCGAGGAAAAACTTGGGAACCTAAAAACAGCTTAATTTTAATTAACAATACATTTTTCTGGCAAAGTTCAATGAGAAGATGCATCTAATGAGTTAATTAATAAGGACACAAAAAAAACAAGCAGAATTTAGATATATATATATATATATAAATGCAAAGTGGGTACAAAATTGCATCTCATGTGGAATCTTTATGGCGGTAAGAAAAATAGTAAATAGTTTCTATAAAACAAGAAGTAAGACATCATTCTATAAAACTAGAAGTAGATACATCATTGCAATTAGTTTCTATAAAACTATAAAACTATTAGTGAATACATCATTGTAATTAGTTTTCATAAAACTAGAATTAAATATATCATAGCAAAATAGTCTAAGTGAGTTTGAGAAATTTTGGCCTTCTGGAAAGTAATGCTTGCCTTGGGTAAGTGGTTGAGCTAAGTCTACCTGGACTTAGGAATAGAGAATTTGAACAAAGTGATTTCTTAGAAAATGAGTTAGAATCATTAGAAAATCCTTGTTCCACCTTCAAGTTGACCTGAAATAGTCAGGACAAGTTGTGGGAGATAACACTGCTGAAGGCATGCTAGCCTAAAATTTGGCTAAGCCTGGAGTTTTTGAAAACCACCAAATTCTAGAATCTGCATTTTAACTCCTATGAAGCTGAAACCTGTCGCAAACATCATAACAGTATTTATACAATATAACTTAAAGTATAAGAAATCTTACACTTGAATGTTATATTTGAATAAATCCTCCTTCCCCTAAACTGAAACAATGACTAAATCCTCTTGCAAATAAGAAATGAGCTTCAAAAATGACGTTTTTATTACTTTTTGATGCTGAAAGAAATGCCAATGGGAGTTTTTACTAAAAACTCTTTGATTTGTCAAGGAGTTTTGTTACATCCCAATTTTTGCCCTAATTTCTCTTTAGTTAAAAGATAGCCATTGTGTTCATGTGAAATGAATATAGTTTATAGCCGTTGTGTTCATGTGAAATGAATATAGTTTATAGCCGTTGTGTTCATGTGAAATGAATATAGTTTATAGCCGTTGTGTTCATATGAAATGAATATAGTTTATAGCCATTGTGTTCATATGAAACGAATATAATTTTTCTTTAACCATTGTTCAATCAGTTATTATGTATGATGAAATTCCTAACGATATTATTTAAGCAAATTATGAATTATGAAATTGATGTTTTTGGCGAGAATGATTGTTTTGAAGGTTGCAAGATAAAGACTCGAGAAGGAGGGGAAGCATTACGAAATGAGGTCATCCGGAAATGGGACGATCATGTGACCTAGTTATCAGGAATATCAGCTTTGATCAAAAAGACGCCATGGCAAGGTTGTTAAAGCTTGACAATAAAAGTTCAAAGTGGAAAGTTACATGAGCTAAAAAAATAATAATACAAGATTATTAAATTAAATAATAAAATTCTTACCTTTTAAAAAATAAGTAATATCATTTAATATTATATCATTATTTTGATTAGAATCACAATTAAATATTTGCAAAGTGGCACTATTATAAAAGGATCTATAATACAATAATGTCACTTTGAATATACTTAACTATAATCTAACCAAAATAATAATATAACATTAAATTATATTAATAAAACTTTTCACCCATTGTCCCAACGTTTATATTTCCAATCGATGGGAATTCCAATCGTATTTCAATCTTGTAATGGCAGGAGATGAAAAGTCGATTCATATCTTTTAAATCCTGCCTTTGTCGTTTTCAAATGACAGTAACCAATGTCTTCCGCCTGCTGATACTCTCGCCATGGTCTGAGAAATTGTCTATCAATGATCTGATATTGGTGATGAGGAAAAGCCTCCTTCTTTCTCTGTCGTGGGTTATCCATTTTAGACTGTTCTTTTGATACCCGAATTTCTTGCCAAGCATTCATGCCTACAATCTCGATTTGTCTAACCAAGAAACCTTTCATCACACCATACGTGAAGACGATCTTGCACATTCTGAGAGCCGGGAGTCAGTTGCGTTCAAGACTCACAAGCAAATCGTTCAGCAGACTGTGGACAAGTAAGAGTGTGTTAAAACGTACTTCATTCCCTTACTCACATTTTGTTTCTTCATCTTCTATGACTTCTTTCTTTTTGAGTCGGGTTGTAACAGTGAGGAAGAGTTAAGTGAAAAGATTCAGTCATAATATTAATCTTGAAGCTCATCATAACTGTAAGAAACAATAGAGTTGCAAACATTGTCTCGCAATGTAGTATATGATGCTTCTGATATGTTAAGATTTCTGATCTCATTCTTTTGTTATACACCATTCCAATCCACAATACTTGAATATAGAATTGCATCATTATCAACTTGTGTCACAAATCCGTAGAATGGTGTCATAAACTGCTCTGTTTCATCTAACCAAAATCATTAATGAAGATCAACTCTGAAAAAAAAACCAAGGAAAATCTGAGAAAGCAGAACCATAATCTTATGAATAAGATATAAAAGGTTCAGGCACTGATTAATCACCGATCTGTAGATCTGTTAATGGTGAGATGTGTAGATGAACCTGACACAAGAAAAACAAGAAGGATATCAATAATTATTTAATTCAAAATAATCTGATTAGCTCATGTAAATCCACTTTGATTGTCAAGCTGAGCGGTGGAGATTGGGTTACAAAAACCCACCTCTGAAATCCCTGGCCAAGGCGATAGAAGGGCATTCATGCCACAACAAAATGATCGCGTTGTTGTCCTAATACTTCAGCTATTCAATCGAATAGCTGTTGGGACCTCAACCCACCTGAGTACTCCGACGACTGGATCGATGAACATCCCAAGCCTAACCTCAGGGTAGGGAGGGTCGTTCTATTAAATTAGAACTTGTGGGGATAAGTAAAAAGGTCCGTGGTTGGGAGGTTAAGCTCATGTTAATGCTTCTCCCCTCACCAAAGTCAGAGCTTGGTCAATTAAATGGAAGAGTCTCTCAAGAAAATCAGTACGTATCTTTGTTTATTTAAGTTTCTTTATATAATCTGAAAGATACTTTCTTCTAAATTAGAAGTAACATAAAATGATTCTTTTAAGTATATTAGCTGAGGTTTTCTTGCAGTAATTTAGACTAGAGTTAAAATTCAGTATTCTCAACTATTAGAAAAAATTTGATATTGAGTAATCAAAATAGATTCAGAATTTTCGATTAGATTTTTATCTCATCTAATAATTAGAATATTAAATTCAGCTAATCGTAGTTGTAGAGTATCCAGATGTTAAAAGTTTTTGGCGGCAAGTTTTTAAAAATCGATGAATTTATCATGTATGATTTACACAACGTTTTACGTGTATGTCATACACCAAATTGTCTGTGTAACCCTTGGGAGGTGCAAGAAAGTATTTAAAATGCTGCAAAAAAAGGAAGCACACAAGCAAGGGTAAACCTAATGATAACCCAAAACCAGCATAAGCATAAATAGATGTGCAATTGGAGGGCCCCACGAGATTGGGAGAGCAGAAGATGACCAAAATTGACAACAGCAAGCAAAATTTACAGGTGTTTGTAACCTTGTAACGTCCCCCTTTTGGGAGTGCCCTAATTTTTGCCCCAGAATCACAAATTCCATAAAAATAAGAATCATAAGACAATTATAAATATAGCTTTGCCAGTTAAAATGCCTTTTAACAAGGTAAATCTTACTTCAGCTCCTATAATCATCAATCGGGGAACAAGTGCATATATATAAACCGACTATATTGTTGGTGTAATATAAACTGTCTTACACATTATAATTTGATAATACAAGGAGATATCAATTGATAAAAAAGAGATACAACCCAAGCCTAGAGAATTAGGTAACAATACATAATGCATATGAAAGAAACTCATGCATTTAACTTCTAGATGAATTGGCAAAAAGATTACAATAGGGAGCCCTTAACTCAACCCTAGGCCCAAGGGCAGAAACTTTGTCCCCATTGGCCCCATGCTTCATGGGATTAGCATGCCTAGTGAGGCCTCACCGTTCCCCCTTATTGAAATTGCTTTCCATCTAAATGGAGTACCCCTCACAAATAGTGCCTTTGTGTGATGTAACCCATGCCCATTCCACTGCAAACCTTATCTAGTGCCTTTGTATGATGTAACCTATGCCCATTCCACTGCAATAGTGCATGGTCCATTCTACCACAGGACTTACCTATCTCAATTTAAAGTATATATGCACATAGTATTTGACCTAAATTAACATTCTTATAATTATTGCAAACCAATAAATATGCTTTATATAATAGTTAGAAACTCGGTATCGGCAATATCTCGGCCAGTCCAAAAATTTTGAAAAATTTGGAATCGGCAAAAACTCAGCGAAAATATCGGCAATAAATCGGCACTTTTATCGAACATTTGAAAATATAAAATTTCTTAAAATATTTTTAAATCTATTATAAATCTACTAATATATTTTCTGGCCTCCGAATGGAAGAATCCTTTGTGAATCACAAATAATTTTATAATTTGACCCCCGACTGAAATCACAAATAATTTGATTTGTGAATCTGAAGATTGCGGAATGGAAGAGTGTTGTTTCAACGCGTTGAAATGGCGGAATCTGACTCGTAATAAGGAAGTCGTCGGTGGCAGGTAGAAAGAAGGCGGTTTAAATAAAGTTTTTAAAAAACCCTAAATGATGGACGACTTTTCAACAATTTTTTGGGCGACATTTTCACTTCAATGCATTTTTTTTCCATTTTTATCGTCACGGTTTTTTGCATTATTTAGGCACTGAATTTTACTGCATTTTATTCAGCTGCAGGAGGGTCTCGCGAGATATCGCGATATCTACATTTTTTTTGCGATATTTTGAACTATGCTTTATATCATACAAATAAATATTGTTATTGAATATACAGAGAATAGTTAAGGTTATTGTGTGTATTAAACAGCAGAAATAGATTGTAATCAATGTAATGCATAATGACATGTTATCAATAAAATGGTATTTTTGGAAATACTTATATATTTCAAGTTGTGTGTGTGTGTGTGTTTGTGAAACAGATAATATAGCCAGAAATATATATATGAATATATTACCAAGTGGCATACCTCTCTGTTCACTGCTTTCTTTTCTTTGTCTAGTTCAATCCTTATACTATGTCCTGTGCTTATATACTCAGCTTACTATCGTGCTACAGGATACCCTTCCTGTGCAGTGTTCTTTCTTTCTGGTTTCTGGTTATCACTGGCTGTGTGTGATCTGATATGATTTTCTGCTGTCTTCCATGGAGTAGAATCCCACTTATAAATATCACCCAAGAATCTTACCGTGAGGAGTTGTGTCCATCCATGTGCCCCTCCATTAACTAATTTATAATTTTTTTTAATGAGAGACCAGCTATTAATTTATAATTTTCTAAGGGTCAACCATTTAAATAGTATATCAATAATTAGAATAGCACGTTAGTGGTAATTCTTCTTAATTAATATATATTAGGTAGTGTTGGAAATGAAGAGTGTAACTAAGAAAGGAGGGGTGAATCAGTTGCACCAAAAACAATTCCCTGTCCCTAGATGTCAAAACAAACTTTTCGCTGATCATGCAATACTGTCCAACTCAGCTAATACTAGAATATTACTGTCACTCGGTTGACAAAGCAATCTTATGATTATTGATCTGTTTTAGCCTTAGTAACTTAGTTGCAGTAACATAAAGCCTAAAGCAAATAACATGTACATAGATGACATCAAGATTTAATGTGGAAACCCAATTTGGAAAAACCACCATGCAACTAGTTACAATATTTTTCACTCTTCTGAAGTGAGCCCTGTTAGGAGCCAACCCTGTTAAAGGTTACAAAACATACTATTAAGTATGACCTTGTTAGAGAATTTAGATGACCCTATTAGAAGTGGCCTAGTTAGAGGTCTTCAAACACTACAATCTGAAATGTCACCTTGTTAGAGGATTTACAATATGGCTGTTAAGTCAACTCTGTTAGAAGATTTCTTCACTGCTACAATGGTTAGAAGGTAACAGCAATTTGACCTGATTTATGAAGCAACTATCTTTGCAGATTCAGATCTTTGTTCTAGCTTTATCTTTGGATCCTTACTGATCAAATGTTTTTTGCAGCTTATCTTCCACACTTTCCTACTCTGCTTTTTTCTTCGCTCACATATCCATATTTTTCATATTCCACTTGTACATTCTATCCTCACAACTTGACCTTTCTTATATATCATGAGATTGGAAAAGTCCGCTTGAATACCCTTTCAAATAATCAATAAACATCAAAATAGTCGGCCTCAATCAATTAATTATTAGACAATTGCATTTTGTTGTCACTTGGTCAATACTGAGATTGAACACTCGGTTAATATTGCGAGTCCTTCGATGCCCGACCACTCGGTTAATATAGTAAGCAAGATATCCTTTATTAACCAACTGCTTGGTTAACACTGAAATGTCTTCATTGCCTAACTGCTCCGTCAATACTGAAATATGCAAGGTTAATACTGCAAACTCTTCATTGCTCGGTTAATACTAGCATTAGTGTAGCGTCAATGACAACATACAATTGAAGAATTGTTTCCAACAGGTAGTGTGTTGATAAAGTATTTATTAGTTTAAGTTAAACTATTTAAACAATAAAGTACTAAAGTTATATTATTTATTTATTTAGTTTTATGTTCTATTATTATTATTTTCTTACAATTAAACCCTATCTCGGGAAGGGAACATAACAAATCTCAACTGTTTTGAATGAGCCAGCAAATATTAATATTAACCATTGTTTAAGTACCATTGCAAAATCAGATTGTATCTTAACAGTAAGGCTGAACAACTGCTAGTAGTGGAAGAGAAACTAATAACCTCAACTTGAAACTGAGATCTATGCTGTAAAATAGAAGTGCTTGAAGGTCCCAAACATTGAGTAGATAGAACCACAATCATTACAATGAGATTTCATGTGTCAAGGAACCTCAATAGAAGTAGGCCGCAAGAAAGACCAATGCGTCACCAATCTATATGTTCTATGTGTGAGCATTTAGTATCCAAAGGTCACTCAACTTCTCTATCATACAGACTGCTTCTCAACCACAATAAAAGAATGCTTCCAGTTGAAATAGAGATTTATAAAAGATAAATAAAGGAAAAAAAATTAATGGAAAAATCTAGAAGGATAAACCCTAAAGTAGGGCAGTTACGCCACTCCCCCACCCTATCTCAATTACCTCATGTAATTGAATGATCTGGCCCTACCTGCAACAACTTTCAACCAAGATGCACAAGTTTGGAGACATCAAATTTCAGAATTCATGGGCCAATTATCATGAAAACTGTGCAGGTAAATCATGCGAGTGGACCTGCAGATTTATTCTAACATTTTCTACATGAATTTTGCCAATGTAAACATGTTTACAACTGAAAAATGTGCTGAAATGGGCAGTCAATTAATTTTGAAAAATTGTGCTTTTTTTGTAAGGTCCCACTGTATTTGGACCTAAAGTTGTATCCAAAACAAAATGAATTTAAAGACTATTACAATATTAGATAGTTTCTATTTACTCTTTTCTGTCATTTTCTAATAGTCACTCCTTTTGTAATTCCATAAACTTCATATGTTCATTATGGAAACTTTCTTTTTCACTCTACGAGAATGTTTCTATTTCCTTTCCCCTATTTGTTATATAAACATTCTCTAGTATTATGTATATATAGATCATTCATTATCTTTGATCAATAACACACTCATTATTTTACCATAATATGGTATCAGAGCTATTTATTTGAAAAATAATTTCATTATTGAAATTTTACAACTTATTTTTCGAAATAGGTTTTCAATATCTATAATTTTTTCATGAAATTTTTGGACTCTAAATTTTCAAAATCCTTGCCTCGGTGTGTTCATTTTTTTTTTGTTTTTGCAGGAATTCTTTTTATTGGTCAGCCAATTTTTCTGCAATTTCATGGCCTTCTTTTCGGGCATTTTCAACCTTTTTTTCCTACAAATCGTCTGCAAAGGACAGCATCTAGAGTGTTTTAAACCCTCCGTCTCTGATTTTTGCCTAGCAGTTTCATTTTCAACCACATTTTTACAGTCAAATCTGCCATTTTTGCGGTTTAAATGGATAGGGTTTCTTGCAAAACTCTCAGATTATTGGTCATTTTGAAAAACTTTTTACAAATTCTTGTTGGGTTTTTGCAGATGTCAACTGGGTCGAACTCTGTTTTTTCTAGGTGCACCTTTTTCTGTGCGTTGAGTTTTGAGCCAGCAGTTTCAAAATCTGATTTCAAAATTCTCTCTGGCTTTTTAGCTCTCTTTTGGGTGTCCTTTCACTTTTTTCTAGGTCTTCCATCAATTTGCCTTGAAGTTCGTGCCTTTTCAGATATTGACTATTTTTGCATTAAAAATGTGCCATGGCATCTCTCACCAATCTTCTCTTAGAAGGTAGTCAACAAATCAACAGAAAGAACTACTACACCTAGAAGTAGAGAATGATGACGATCTTCGAGTACCGTCGCCTTGAGGTGCTTGTTCCTGGTACTAACACTCGTCCTACAACAGTCTATGCTACCACAAACCAATATTGTAGAACATATAGAGTGGATTCCTCTACAAATTTTTGTATTTTGAAGCTAGATTGACCATTAAGGGAGGGTATTACAATATTAGATAGTTTCTATTTACTCTCTCTTCTGTCTTTTTCTAAATGTCACTCTTTTTGTAATGTTTCAAATCCTTTAACTATTATCTTCCACAATACTAAACATGTAATGAAGAGTAATGCATAGAAGTGAAGTAAATCAAAAAATAACACCAATATTTTTCACATGGAACCCTTAGAAAGAAAAACCACGGTGGGAATAAGTACACACAAATCTCACTATTGCAGTAATAAGTTTGCCCTATAAGGTGCACAATTACATCCATCCAGTTAAAAGCATACCTAGTTAAGAGTATCTTAGCCTAATTAAGAGTTATTCCAAAGACCTATTAGGATGTACTCGGATAAGGGATTTCTATTACGATAATAGATAATCATCTATAGTTAGTTAATGGTAATCTATTGTAATATCTAGTTAGCTTTAGCTTTTTTAGCTTTCTCAGTTAGAATAGAATGTTTCTATTCTTTACGATTGTTTACTAAGGAAACATCGTTTTATTCTTTTGTATATATTGACCTTTTGGTCTCTATTAATGAGAAGCAAAAATTTACCAATTACTTCGTAATATGGTATTAGAGACAATGCTTCAAATTTTTTCAAAAAATTTATAATTTCTTGTGAAATTAGTTGTTAAAAAAAAATTGAAATTATTTCAAAGATTTTTTCACATAAACCAAGCTAGGGTTTCTATTTTTTGGTAGACTTTCTTCTGTTTGAATCTTGAAGAATTACAACCAACAAAAATCACACCAGTAATATACTTAGCTAGGGTTTTTGAGCGAAACAAATCACTTGATTTGTCTACAAATCGTCTAATCTCTAGTTCGTGGTTTGTGAATGCAAAGATTTGATCATTTGTGCATCTCGTGCGATTTCTTGATCAAATTGCATGCATCCCGTGCGATTTTGTTTCAAATCACATCTGATCAAGTGCATGGTGAACTGAAGAGTTCTCTGTCCCATTTTTTGGCCATCGTTTTCTTCTTTTAGCACACCTCAGACACCATCTTTGGTGTCATTTCTGCTCTCCAAAGCCAAGAACGACCAGAGATCTACTGCTTGCTACCAAAAATTGACATTTTTTTGCTTCCAAACTCCATTTCTTTCAGCAAATCCAAGCTTTCATGGCTGCTGACTATTTTTTTTAAACCCTAATTTTTTACCTTGAAAAATAAATTGATCACAGATTCTTGGTGGGTTTTTCAAGAGCTCAACTAGGTTGTCGTTTGTTTTTCCTAGGTGCCTCATTTTTCATGTCTCGATTTTCGAGCTAGTGGATCCAAAAAACAACATATTCCTTTTGAGTTTTTCGAGCTATCTTTTGGGTCACTCTCCGAATTTTTTGGGTATTCCATTTTTTGCCTCAAAGAAAGTGCCTTCACAAATTTTCACATTTTTTCATTGAAAAACATACCATGGCATCTCTGACAAACATTCTACTCAAGCACAACTCCAAATTCAATGGTCGATATTATGGCACTTGGAAGCAGTGGATCACCGAAATTTTTAACTTGTTTTGGGTGTTACAAAGCGTCTAACTTCTCCTAGTCCTAATCAAGATACATGGGATCTAAATAATCGAGAGGCAGTGATGCTTCTGAAATTATCTGTTATCTATGGTTGGTGATCAGCTTTCTCAGATTCCATCCGGCAAGAAAACTGTCCAGATTTGGACAAATCTCAAAGGTCTTCATGAGACTTCTGACAAAAGCAGAGCTTTCTTTCTGAAGAACACTCTGTTTTCTATTGTCATGGATGAGCGCACCTTGCTCCAGGCACACCTGAATCGGATTCAAGAAATCCGTGATAAGTTACTTGCCATTAGTCGCAAGATGGAGGACGAGGATATTGCAGTTATTACTCTTCGGAGTTTACCAAAGTCCTCTGAGCATTTTATCGAGACACTCAACATCACGTCTTCTAGTGTTGATTTGAAGTTCACTAATCTCTGCACACTTATGCTTCAGGAAGATCGATAGAAACAACAGTTTGGTAGCAGCTCTAGCTCCAACTCGACAAAGCAAGCCTTTGCTATGAAATCCTTTCAAAAGGACAAAGGCAAGTTTCAGCAGCCATCTCAGCAAAAGTCTTTTGCTCCAACATCAAATGGTCCCCGAAAGAATATTCAATGCAACTACTACCACAAGTTTGGACACATGAAGGTTGAATGTCAAAAACGCTTAGTTGCATAATCTAAGCAATTAGGTTCGCAGCCCAAAGTGAACAGTGCAAAGCATGTGAAGTTGTCTACCTAGTACATTGATTCAGGTGCCTCTCGTCATTTCACTCGCCGTAGAGACTGGTTTACTGACTACCAACCTTATTCTGATTATGTTATTGTTGATGGCGGAGAAGGGTACACGATTGTCGACAAAGGCAACATTCAGATTCAATCTGCTGGGAAGAATCTCATATTCCTCAATGTGTACTACGTTCCAGGGATTGAACTAAATCTACTCTCAGTCAATCAGCTGCTGCAACATTCTCCACAATTGGATGTCACCTTCAGTTCACATCAATGCACCATCACTGATCGGGCGACTTAGTCTATTGTTGCAGTGGGTCTTGAGGATCGTGGTCTTTTTAGACTTACTAATTCTAGTGATTCTCAAGACTTAGCTATGGTTGCTCGGTGGCCTTCTATTAGCATACTTTGGCATCAACGATATGGGCAGTTAAATGTGCATTATCTCTCACACCTTGCTCAGGATGAGCTTGTTCTTGGATTGCCAAAGATCAAACTCAACAACTTGGAGTTTGTGATGCACGCCAAGCTGGGAAGCAACATCGCAAACCTTTTACCAGTAGCGATTCATGGCAAGCTTCTCAAGTACTTCAGCTTGTTCATGCCGATATTTGCGGCCCTATGGCCACTCCTGTTCTTGGGTCCAAGTATTTTCTATTGTTTGTTGATGATTTCAGTAGAAAATTGTGGGTGTATTTCCTTAAAAAGAAATCAAATGCATTTCATGTATTTCAAAAGTTTTAACATTTAGTTGAAAAAGAGCCCAGGAAATCTATTATTACTCTTAGATCAGACAATGGGGGAGGAATTTTGTTCTAATGTTTTCTCTAGCTTCTTGGATACACATGGCATCAAACGCCAATTAACCGCACCCCACACACCACAACAAAACAGTGTAGTTGAACGTCGAAACCGGTCAATCACAGAGATGGCTCGATCCATGCTTGAATACGAACATGTTCTGAAGAAGTTTTGGGTAGAAGCAGTTAACACTACAGTTTATCTGTTGAACCGGTCGCCTACAGTGGCAGTCAAAGGTAAAACTCCAGAAGAGGCTTGGTCAGGTCGTAAGCACAAAATCAGTTACCTAAAGGTTTCTAGCTCCCTTGCTTTTGTTTGGATCCTTGATGCATCACGCACCAAGTTGGATGCCAGGAGTCAAAAACTCATGCGTGCTGAATACAGTAGTCTTCACAAAGCCTATCGCCTGATCGATGTTGAGACATCCCGTCTCATCTACAGTCGTGATGTAATCTTTGATGAGCAGCAAGGACCATTCATGCATGTTTCTCTTGTTCCCGTTCCAGTGGACTAGCCTATGAAGGCTCATGATTTGGGAGTTAGGCTTCCATTAGGTCCACCTGATGGGAGGGCTCCAGTAGCTCCTGAAGCTCCAGATATACCAGCGACACCTGTAAAGACACCTCCAACTTCTCCTGCAGGGTCACCTCGCTTTGTAGATGCTTCACCTGTGTTTGATCCAGATTCTTCTGATGAGGAACCTGATCATCACACGTCTCCTGAAACTAGTGTTGGTCATTCTCCTATCTGGCCTAAGTGGTGGGCTAAGATGCTGATCTTTGGGATGATGAGCTCATTGATGGGAGAACTGCTTGAAAAAAGATTAAACCTATAGAGTCTGTCAAATTTGCTCCTATGGCTAACATTCACAATGTGTTTGAACCTCAAACATATTCTGAGGCTAATGGAATTCCAAAGTAGGAACAAGCCATGACATTTGAACACCAAAGCCTGCTAAAGAACAACACCTGGGTCCTTTCTGATCTTCCACCAGGGAAGAAACCCATTGGCTGCAAATAGGTTTACAAAATCAAATACAAATCGAATGGTACTTTGGACAAGTACAAAGCTCGTTTAGTTGCAAAGGGCTTCTCTCAATGTCAAGGCTGCAAAGATGAGCGCCATCAGATTATAGTCCTAGCCATGGCAGCACAATTTGGCTAGAAGGCCCATCAGATGGACGTCAAGAGTGCTTTCTTGAATGGTGATCTCCATGAAGAGGTCTACATGACACAGCCTCCTGGTTTGAAGGTTGCTGGTAAAGACCATCAGGTTCTTAGATTGGCAAAAGCTCTTTATGGCTTGAAGCAGGCCCCTCGGGCATGGTACATTAAAATTGATAAGTACCGATCAAGGCTTCAAGAGGAGTTCTTCAAACTCAAATCTGTACATCAAGACTACTGACAATGACATCATCCTTCTGGTTATTTATGTGGATGATTGATCATCACTAGCAGTTCAACATCTTTGAATTAGGGAATCAATCAAAATTTATGTCAGTCTTTTGATATCACTGACCTTGGGCTCATGCATTATTGCCTAGGTGTTCAGGTTTGGCAACAGTCTTCTGGTATATTCATCTCTCAGTCCAAATATGTCAGGGCCCTGTTAGAGAAATTTCGTATGCAAGATTGCAAGCCTACATCTACACCTATGGAGAAAGGTCTCAAGTTATCTGCAAAGTCTGATTCTCCTTTCGTTGATGATACTACATACAAGCTACTAGTAGGCAGCCTCATCTACCTCTCTACTACTAGGCCTAATATCAACTTCACAGTCAACTATATTTCACGCTTTATGACAACTCCTAAGGTTGATCATTGGATGGCAACAAAGCATGTGCTTCGTTACGTGAAGGGCACTTCAAATTATGGACTTCTATACTCTCGAAGTTCCAATCCTAAACTTTGTGGGTTCACAGATTCAGATTAGGCAGGCTCTATTGATGATAAAAAGTCAACTTTTGGATATGTGCTCAGTTCGGGATCTGGTGCAATCACATGGACCAGTAAGAAGCAGCAAGCAATTTCTCTCTCCTCTACAGAGGCCAAATACAGAGGGACTGTTAAGGCAAGATGTGAAGTTTGGCTTCCTTGGATGCCTGGGGATATGCAGATGTCACCAGCAAGACCAACTACTTTGTTTGTTGATAACGAAGGCATTATCAAGTTAGCATGAAATCCAATCTTCCATGAACGAACCAAGCATGTGGATGTTCACTGTCATTACATACAACAGCTGGTTGAAGACAAGACTATAGATTTGTAGTATGTTCCTACCACAGATCAGACGGCCAACATTCTCACCAAGCCTCATGGTCCTGATAAGTTTGTCAAATTTAGAGGACAGCTTGGCATTCTAGATAGATTAACCATTAAGGGAGGGTATTACGATAATAGATAATCGTTTATTATTAGTTAATGGTAATCTATTGTAAATATCTAGCTAGCTTTAGCTAGCTTTAGCTTTTTTAGCTTTCTCAGTTAGAATAGAATGTTTCTATTTTTTACGATCGTTTTATTCTTTTGTATATATTAACCTTTCGGTCTCTATTAATGGCAAGCAAGCATTTACTAATTACTTCGTAATAATTTCAAGCTCCTAAGAGTCACAATGTTAGAGGATTTGTGCTCCCGACCTGTTACGATCTTGCTCACCTTGTTGGGAATGACCCAATTAAGGGATTTTTCTTGTCAATCTGTTAGAATCAACAAGTGAAGAGCGGTTTGATATTTGCACTTAATGCATGATAGATCCGATGTATCTTTCATCAATGATCTATTATGAATTGCTTCTAACATATTTTTGCACCTCTGAACTATCACCACAACATCAATAATTGCACCAACAATTACCGCAACTCAAATTTTCACCTCTTTTTATACTTGTTTTAAGGCAGCAGAAAAAACCTAAAACACTTTATCATTAGTGGATTTAAAACACTTCGTCATTAATCGACTTAACATGCAATTCAACTCCAACAACGTTGCTATCCTTCTCTTACTCATTATTGTCAGTCAACTTAAGATTAACTATGCCTACTGAAACACTAAAATTTCTAGCCAAATGAGCTACTAGATCAAAACTTGCTACTAACTTCTTAAGTTCTTGTGTTGTCTCTACCTTCTTCTCAAGATCTTGCATGAACTTTGAAAAGTCAAATATAGTGGTGAGTAGCTTACCACCATCTTGTAATGCCATCTTCACTTGGTTCACCTTCAATGTCAATGTGACTCGATATATGGCAACTGACTCGGCCAATTTCTCAAATCTTTTCTACTCACTCCTTTTGAACTATGTACATTGAAACATCCCCTAGGCTTTGGACTTGTTTGCTAGCTGATGTGACCAATTTATCCAATTGTACAATGGGTGTTGCACATGTATCATGATCCCCATTCGGCATCAAATCTAAAAGTACATCCCTAGCTAATTGGATAACTTTAGCTTCTTTGATATGATTCTTCATCATCGGCTTCTTGGCCTTAGATTGCATAGTTGTGGCAATCCCATTAACTAATTTGAGCTCAAAATATTTACATCAATATGTCCTTTAATGGTTGGTATGTCATCATCTTCTTCAACTTTTGGTTTCAATGCCGATAAGGTTTGCACTGCAATTTCCTAATCCTATTCCTTCTCTCCAACACTTATTTCTACTTGCACTTGCTTCTCTTGTTCTTCTTCAATTTGCACATCATCAATATGTGTTTGCTCATCTTTTTGCTCATCACCTCCAGTGACAACTTCTACCGGTACCTATTGTACCTCACACGTAGGTACATTCTTTGAATTATCTCAACCAATGATTTCAGCATTAGAGATGTCAATGTCATCAAATGTGACTTGTACATCGCTAATATCCCAACCGACATCAATATGAGTTACCTTTGGTTCCTCTTGTTCCTCTGCTTCTGATTCATCAACCACTTGGGCTTGTTCCTTCTCTGGTTCCACCAGTCCTAAGAACTTCAATATGACCTCAGTCTCATCTTAAATTGATTAGGACCCCTCATTTAACAATCTTAACCCTTTCTCGGTCTTGAAGGTCAATCTGGTCTTGCCAAGAATCTCTTTGATTTCTTTTGTGACAACTCCGGTTGAAGTTGCACTAAGACATATTCAATTAATTCCTTGTCTTGCTTCAGTGCATTCTTCCACCTTCCTTCAAGCTTGTTGTATAATGATGTAGGTGTCACCTTGTAGTTTAATCAGCTTTAGCAACTTTCTCCTTTCTTCTTACTAGCAATTTCTCTAGTGGAGTGATCTTCTCTTTCTACACTGTTGTACTTCTAGCTTTTTTGTCAGTAAGGGCCTTAACGATTGTTGAAGATAAGACTTCAACTTCTTCATCTCCTGTAGCGACAACAACATGTGTCAGCTTACTTAGCTTCATATTTTGCTCTAGTTTTTTCAATATTTTCTTTTGTAAAACCTTTCTTCAAGGCAAACTGCTCCATTGCCTAATTTTCTATTCAACTGGTTCATGTAATTGATTAAACACCTCTCTATCCTTCTCATCAAAGGTTCTAAACCTTGGAACGCTTTGGTCCCTTGGTTTTGACAATAGATCTTCCACATAGGCTATCAGCAAATTGTCTTCAATAGCCCATTGGCATCACCCATGAAGTTATAGGTTCAACTACTTCCATTAAAAAGTATTTGTATCTACCATGAAACAAATTTTGTCCATATATTTCTCAACAACAATAGATGGAATTCTCTCTCTTTGGTGCATCTCTTTCTAGAAGCTCTTGAAATAGCCCAAAGATCACTAGTGATTCTATTAACAAGAATTCTAATGCAGTTCTTTATCTCAACCATTACCGATATGTCCTTTGACCATGTCATACTACCTATACCGAGAAAGAAATTCTAGAAATAAAAGAACAAGCCCATGAGCACCTAATTATATTTAAAGGGTTGTCTCTTAACATTTTTTATCTTCTCCATGATCTGATTGAATTGTTCTCGGATAATCTTGCAAAGATCATATTTCTTTCACAATCCGGCAAGTAGTGAGAATTGTTGTTGCCAAAATGTTGTTGATCTTGCTTGAATAATAGACCTTATATCCAACTACCATAGAAGCATACTTCACAATAGGATCTTCAATATCATTTGCAATCATCGCCCTACTAATGAATTATCTCCAAATAAGATAGGTTCCAGGATGTTGAGAGGTAAATTCTTCTTTATTTATACTCTCCTTCTAAACCTATCCCATGCTTATGTAGATTTATGTTTCGCATCTTTGGTGACTTTGATTAATGATATGATTGTTCACATGTTTCTAAAAATCTTAAATGGCTGGATTACAAACAGTAGACCAAATTGTTGTCATCCTATAAACTTCTTCTAGCCTCCCTAATCAAATTGTTTCAAAAGCGACGACTCAATAATAAGTGGGAGATTGTAAGTTTCCTCATGTGCTTCAAAAAGGGATTCTTTGTCAAACTCTTGAAAAGCCTAAAATTCGTTGAATTTCCCAACCTGGCTCTAATACCATGTTAAAGATCTCAAGAGCCTCTTTTAAGGGTCTCATTGTATGTATGAATTAATTTATTGTTGTAACTTGTAACAGTACTTGTTTGATTTCTGTGTGCTTCAAGTTACTCTTACAATGATATATATATATATATATATATGAAGAGGCATGTCTACTCTAGAGACAAGTCTCTTCTTAACTCGTATTAATTATTACCAATAATATTTGCTCAATGTAATATTATAATGATAATAATTTATATATGGAACACATATATGTATAATATATTTCATAATATACATATGTATATTATATAGATAATATATACAATATATATACACACACACATGTATAATAACATCTCATACATACATACATACATACATTCATACATACATATATATATACACTTAATAAAATTATTATCAATAGCAATAATGCTCCATAATTATTAATAATAGATAAAAAAGATAGATGTCAAATGTTTTAAGGCCAATAGACCATTCAAACATTTTATTTCATTGACTTGAATCATCTGATCAAAGCTACAAAACACCACCAACATCTAAAAATTATGCCCACATTAATTGATCCATTGAATAAATTGGTGTTTGAGGGTGGCATCTTGCTGGTGTGAGAGGAACTAACACGCAGGCTGTTCATGAAAATACTTTGCACAGATGCAGTGTCTGATCTGGTTAGACATAATTTTGGACCAGCTGACAGATTGTCTTCCAAGTCTGCAACAGATCATTATGCTTTGTGCAATGCAATGTTATCAATGATATGAATATAAACAAAAAACTATTTTCCCCAGTTCATGGGTTAAACTCTATTTTACGTGTTCTCTATATCACTATGCTACAGAAATGCCCTTTTATTTCAGAAAAAGCAGTCTCTTTTCTTAGAAATTCTTTACATTTGTTTTTGTTAATTCTGATTTTTCATGAATTTACCTGATTTTTTTCCCTAACAATTTTTGCTTCTATGGCTCTAACAGTGTCTAAAAATTATATGCAGCTGCATAACTCGGTCCATTGGATACATTGGTGTTTAGGGCGGTGTCTTGCTGCTGTGAGGGGAACTAACATGCAGGCTGTGCATGATAACTTTGCACAGATGCAGTATCTGATGTGGTTGGACATAATTCTAGCACAGCTGACAGATTGTCTTCCAAGTCTGCAACAGATCATTATGCTTTGTGCAATGTAATGTCATCAATGATATGAATATAAACAACAAAAAAACTATTTTCCATAATTCATGGGTTAAACTCTATTTTTATGTGATCTCTATATCTCTACGCTATGGAAATGCCTTTTAATTTCAGAAAAAGTAGTCTCTTTTCCTAAAAAATCTTTACATTTTTTTTTGTTGAACCTGATTTTTCATGATTTTACTCATTTTTTCCCCTAACAATTTTGCTGCTATGGCTACAACAGCACAAAAACTTATATGCAGCTGCATAACTCAATCCATTGGATACATTGGTGTTTGAGGGTGGTGTATTGCTGTGTGAGGGGAACTAACATGCAGGCTGTACATGATAATACTTTGCACAGATGCAGTTTCTGATGTGATTGGACATAATTTTGGCATAGCTGACAGATTGTCTCCCAAGTCTGCAACAGATCATTAATTATAAAACATACAATACTAGAGGATGTCTAAAAGAAAACAGCTCCAAATAGAGGCTTTTGTTGGATCATTGAACAATAATAGTCTAATTCTTTTAACAGGTGAATCTTTATAGATAATAACGATAGCATATGCATGATATTAACCTCTAGTGTTTCCCATTGTCATTGGGAAGTGAATATCAAGAGACAGTACATTTAGTCATTCCTGCTATATTCCCTCCCTATGCAATGGAGGCATAACATTTATAGGCTGTAAACATGAACAAGAAGCTGACATTTTTCTATTATAAAAACAAATAAAATATATGTCCAACAGATCTGCACATGATAAAAAGCATCCATAGTTAATTCACCTTCCCCTGCCTTCGATATAACTGCTCTAGAATCTCCAACGTTGGCAACATACAGCTGATCACCAACTAATACTGCGGTTGAAGCAGTTGAACCACCATCTCGGTGAATACTACTTTCAGCCTTCAAAAATTCAGCATCTGTTTGCTGATAGGATTCAGCTGAAATTTTAGATTGAAAACAATTAGTACTACAAAATAGAAGGTAGATTTTCCCATCTCTGAGTATATAAAACTTAAAGAACAATAAGTGAGATTTTCAGAAACCTGCACGCACTTATGGCCTGTTTGGTATCCGTAAAAAATTTGGGATGGCTAGTCAAATTCTCAAAAAGATGTTGCTTTAAATACTCAGCAGCGTGACAGCCACCGTGGCCTGAAAAGAAGACCCAGAAAATAGTTAAGTGAACTGAATAGCAAAATAAACCTGCATTTAAATAAAAGACTCTCTGCAAAGCAAAAGAACAATCAAACTGTACGGCTTGTTATTCTGAATAGAACAAAGAAGTAGTCAATCCTTCTACTTGTATAAATAAACAAAATAAGTCACAAACCATCAAAAACTCCAAAAAACCCAACCCTGTGTCCATCGATATTTGATATTTTTGCATCATAACAATCCTCCATTGTAGCCCTTTTGCCTTGACAACTGGAATATCCATAGACACAACTTCCATCTTCACTGCAGTATCACAAACCATAAATATTTAGGCTAAGTAGTGTGTAATATTCACACAATAAAATGTAAATCACCCACCTAGCATTTAAAATTATTTTTTTCTGTGAATTGGAAGCATAAAATATTTGGAAGCAAGATGATATGAACCCTTGATAGAAGCATCGTCTGTGAGTATATCATGAAAACAAACTGAATTCAGTAATATACAAGGATTGACAAATGCCAGCCTTGCAAGAATTTTTTATTGAGGACCAAAGACCTTAGACTAAGTTACCAGATTCTTGTGTTTTAGCCTGGGTTCCGGTATGGGTTCAATCCCAGGCCTGGTTCTCAGCTGGTTCTCCATGGATTCTGCCTGGGTCCTTCCCAGGTGCACAGATCCTCTGTAGGTCCGCAACCCACAGAGAATCCATGCACTTGGGAACGACCCAGGCAGAACCCGAACCCACAGAGGATCCGTGCACCTGGGAAGGACCCAGGCAGAATCCACGGAGAATCTGATGCAACCCAGAAGATTTTCTTTCTTGGTATGCCTTATTTTTCTTGAGTACTAAAACATCAGTATTGTTCATCTTCTACTTTTCACCTTGGGTGCGTTTGCCAATGAAGAAGTCCTGTTTTTCTTCATTTGTTTTTAACCATCACTATGGTTAACACTTTTGTTTTTCGTTTGGTCTTGTGAGAAGCTCACTACGCATACAATCAATGTCAAAGCTCTTTGCATCTATCATATCTAGTTACTGTACTACAACAGAATAGCAGGAGATTTTATTTAAGAGCCTGATACTATTGCATTTTTGTTAACCATTTCAGCAATTTATATATGCAATAAAGGGTAGACGCTTAAAAGGATGAAGGCATTTTTAAGGTCACCTCCATGCAAGACAACAAATTGGTGAGTGAAACTCTCTTTACCTGTGCCTTCCAAAAGGGGATTACTTCTTCCATTACTTTACATATTGCTCATTAATGTGTACAACCCCACCCTCCTCTTGTTTCAAAAATATGACCTCCAATAAGGACTATATGTATACAGTACCGTTGTATTAAAAGTTCAGATATCCTTTTCTGGATGCATATATGAATAACAGCTATTTAAATTTGCTGAGAAAAATGCTTTGCTAAGCATTTTAATCAAATTCACCTTCCACTCTAGGATGCTACAAGGCTAATTCTTCTGAAGAGGATTCTTGATCTGGTTGTCTTAGAAAATGAAAAAGTATTTTCAGACAGTTTTGATTCTGTGGAACATGAATAGATGGCATACATAGAAATATTGAAATCAGTAACTCAATTGTGCATATGGCATCTGTGACCCAAGTTTAAGATTCGTTTATGAAATATTTTAAAGAAAAAGTCACTAAACACACAATTCTCTGCTCCTGAATTGGCTCAACCAGCAGAGTGACAACATAATATACTAGAAATACATGCATTGATATCTATTTATGATTTGGTGTAAGCATGTGTGTGTGTGCAGAACCAGAACCTAATGAGAAAAAAAATCTGAACCTGTGTTCCCGAACCTGAACCTGTATCAGAATCAGAAGAGGTAACTTCGACCTTAGAAAATTGGCTACATTTACAGAATATTAAACAGCATCGCATTCATTTGAAACCTTAATCACAGTTTCCATCTAGAACAGAATAAACAGGTGCAATGTCTGTCCAATAAGCATGCTGGAAAACATTCCTACTCATTTTCTTTATTCACATACATATTGTTGTACAAGGATTCTGAATCTCTTCTTACATTTTGTTAACATTTTAACTTATCCTATCTAGAACAACACAAAACGGAACAGTGTGTAAACTGCAGTGTTCTACGAGGATGCATCTCCACCTCCCCAAAATCCAGAGAATTCCTGGAATGGGGCATCTCCAGGACATGGGGACAGCATATCCCCAACTTTCCAGTGGCGCTGCCCAAAAAGTTCAGTTGCCACCAGAACATGGACGTCCGGTGTTCCCCAAACACTGAGGGGGTGCAAGAGTGTCCCAGAGAAACCTGGGTGTCCCCCACAGTGGCAACTTATAGCACAAGTTTTTTTTAAAACACGCATTTTTTAATTAATTATGTGGTTCTATTATCTATGACCTTCCAAGCCTTCGAAAGGCCCTCCAAGCTTCATTTGTATTCACATTTTCATTTCTAATTGTTTGGTACAGCGAGACGAGCAAAAGAGTGATTGGAGTAGTGAAAGGAATGATTGCAAAAGAAAGAGTGACACACTGACAAGAAGCACGAAGAAGAAAAGGAGGAAGATTCTTCACCTTGTTGAAGAGATTTTCCAAGCATAAGATAGGGTTTTTAACTGATTTTTTATTTATTATTGGATTTTCAATGTTATTAATTTCTTCTTGCAATATTTTCTAAATTAATTTAGATTTTGTTTTATAATTTGATATTTGTTAAAAAAATTAAAATATAGAGATTCAGTATTTTTTCATTTTAGAGTAAGGCATATCTAGAAACTATGTGCTTATTGAATTTTTTTTTCATTTTGTGAATGTAGTGTCAAAATGAGCTCCCACAATCATGAAATGAATAACGATGAGATGGGAACTCATTCTCATAGCGCAAGCCAATCAGAAAATGAACCTAAGGATGAGCCCAATGAGGGTTGGTGAGCAAGGGCAAAACTCAAAAGGGCAAACCATCTCCATAACTAGTGCAACACTTTCTACTAATAACCCCTCCCAGCTTTTGACTGAGTGGGCTGGAGGTCGTTATGATTCCCAATCTCCTCTCAGACAGTTTGCAACATAACTAACAGCCCAACATTACGATGAAATGGAAATGCAATATTTGTGGTACACAATGGTTTGGGAGCATCACTGGAGTTAATGCACACTTCCTCTTTGGCAAGGAAAAGGTGTGGGAGCGTGTGAATTTTACAAGGCTAAAAATCTGCATTATTGAATTGAGTTCAACAAGCTTTGGGCTGTTCTAGTCAACATGGGAGTTGCAATGTCTACAACCTTGTCTAGTGGGAAACATGTTCAGAATATTCAGAAGATTTAAGGGTAGCAAATGCAAGGGCAGCCACATATTTCTACTCCTAGGTCACATCAGAGAGCAAGAACATTGTCAGGGTCAGCCTCAAGACCTTCATCCAGTTATAAACTATGGTTGAATCACAACAGAGCAAGGGGAAACACAAGATGCAAACTCAAAGTCACCCCATAGCCGATTTGTTCAATGTGCACCTAAGGGATCAGATAGATGATTCCATTGACAAGTTCTTTTTTTGCTAATGGCTTCCCATTTCATACAGCTCGATCTCCTTATAGCAAGGAGATGATGTTGATGGTGGCAAAGGGAGAAGCATCATGTGTGCCACCTGGTGAGCACAGATTAAGGACCACGATCATGTACAATAACAAACTATGCTAAGACCAATTCACTGATGAAGACAATGAGGGCATGATGGGAGGAGTCTAGATGCAACACAGTTATGGATGGGTGGATGCACATTAGGCATCATCCACTCATCAATATCATAGTTACATGCTCAGAGGACCCATTCTTTCTAAGGACAGTTGATTGCTCAGGGCATCATAAAAAGACTGATTTTCAGTTTGACATCATTTGGATAGTTATTGAGGAGATTGTTCTACAAAATGTGGTTCAAGTAGTGCTAGATGCGGAAAATGAGTGCAGAGAAGCTTATCAAGGCAGCATATAGACATTTTTGGTGGACTCCATGTTGTGTGCATGCCATGAACAATGCACAGATGAACATTTAGAGGATTGAGTGGATTAAAAGGAGTGGTTGGAGATGCGAGAGATGTATAGATTTTTATCTCCAACCACAACACTTCACATGCACTCTTCAAGAGCTTCATGAAGGAGTTCTTGAAACCAGTTGAGAACAAATTTGCATCCGATTTCATACTTTTGGAGAGAATGTTAAAGTTGCAAGAGCCACTACAACTCATGGCTATGACGCAAGAATGGAATCGGTGGGATGGGGCCACTACAAAGTAGGGGCATAGGATGAAGGAGATAGTGAAGAGTGATGCATTATGGAGTGACACAAAATACAGTTTCTATCATCATCCACTTTTCCAGGTCATCAAATATGAGGATGGGGATGCACCTAACCTTGTACAGGTGTGTGAGTACATTGATTATACACTTGGCCAGATGAGGCCAATTGTGGGAGATAAGGACCCCAATTTAGCATTCTACAATGAGCACATTCGGCCTATTAATCAATATAGATGGGACAGTCTAAACACTCTCTTGCACATGGTTGCTTATGCATTGGATCCGAAGTGGTACATGCCTAGACCTGGTAGAGTTGCACTGATTTAGGATGATGAGGTGAAGGAAGAGTTCTTCAAGTGCATTGATGGGATGTATGATGGTGAAGCTGCTAGCAAGATTTGCACTTAGTGGAAATTCACTACTCTCAGGTGTTATAAGGTTACAACAAAGGCATATATAAGAACTAAGGCACAGGAGTTCCTAGTTTTGTGGTGGACTTGTCATGAACCAAAATCAATGACTACCACACTAGCCATTTGTTTGTTGTCTCAAGTTTCTAGTTCTTCAATTTCTGGAACTGGTTTACTTATAGCTTTGTCCAATCTTTTATAAGAGGAACAAACTTACCTCTAAGAGACCAGACAAGCTAGTGGTTGTACATAGTGCCTTGTGTATCACTGATTGCAAGACACGTGTATACAAGGAGAGCCTAGCAGCATAGTGCAATGTAGAGCCATACAAGCCATCACGGAGTGATAAGGATGAGGATGCTTCAGATATAGGGTTGATTGGTGTTCCTTTGATGAAACTTGACCTTGGTGATTCCATTAGTTCCAATGATGAGAGAATTGCAAACCTCACAAGTGATGATTAGAGGCCTCCTTTGTCATTTTGACATTTCAGTTTTGTACTTGTTTTGATATCATGCTAATCATTGTAATCATCTTTATGATCATATATTTTCAACATCATATAATACAAAAATCTTCCATTTGTCAATTCAACAATTTAAAATTCCAATTAGTATCAATATTTTGATTTCTACTTAATAATTCGATATCCAAAACGTCTATGTTCAATGTTCAACTATTAACTATTTATTATTTAGCATTTGCAATTTTGCTATTTTACTTCTTAATTATCTTATACATCTTTTCATAACTAGCATTTTAAGTATCATATGTATACTATATAGTATACTTGCACGCGCACATCGTCGCCCCATCATTGTTCCCAAACTGAAGCCCTTTATCCCCCTAACCCATAAAACCCTACCCCCATTCCATCATCCTGACAATGGGGTAACTATGGCGTAATGTAAAACATTTCTTCTAATTAGGAAGGAAAGGCTCCCTTGGAAAAAATTATGAAAACCATGCATGGCTAATTTAAGAACAAACACGAACTTCCGAAGAAAGATTGTGATATTGTTGAGTCTAGTGAAACTACTAATGATTTTGGAAGCCCAACAAATGTTCTTGTGAATTGGATGAGGGAGGTTGAAGAGGGTGGGCAAGTGGTGAAAGGAAAGAAGAAAATGAAAATGGAGAGGGGAAGAGCTTTTGGAATGACTCTTCGCACTATAAAAGCGGGATTTTTAGGAAAACTTAAGTTTTAACCTGTTGATGGATCTGCACTATGTGATGTTTATCTAGTCGGAGGTGGAACCTTGTGTCCATATCTGGTAACAAATAATATTTTACCGATTACAAAAAAATTATGAACAAACTTATGATTTTCAAAGCATATGAGTATTTTGTTTTGGGAACATTTTGTATTTTTATATGAATCTACAAGCAAGCCAACTTACAGCAACTCAAACACAAATGTGCTCCAGCTAAAATGAAAAAACTAGGAAATGTGTGCATCAAGAGTTAATTTAAGATTTGGGATTTGGGATTTTATACACATGACAGTACCTTACAAATCAAAAATACTGAAGTCCTTGCATACAAACACCCATAACAACAACAATCACAATGAAAAGTTCACAGTTATTTAAAATGTGTAATTACTCAGATACACAAGACAATATTCGATCAAAATAGCAAAACTGCATAAAGCGTAACAACTTCAGCACACAAACAAAGACAGTGAGCAACAGACTTCTGTGTGTGCATATGCATGCCACCTTGCGTAATTGCATGTTTTTTAACTATAAATTTTCTTTTAATAATAGAAGTTTTATGGACATCGGAAACCTTTTTTTTGGATAAATCCCATCCATTCAATGGGCTTTATCTTTCACTGCTGCTGATTAATGTTTTGGAATTTAAGTATAAAATTAAGTTTTGTTAATTAAAGACTGAGTTTTGTTAATTAACAACTGACTCAAAACCATCCCCTCAGTCTCCAGGTGTGTTCAACACTTAAAGGTCAGGAAGATAGGCTGACTAAGTCAACTGTGAATCATGCAGCCAAGACCAGCCTAATTCAAAATGAAATTCTAGTCGATCACACCTGACTTGAGAAGCAGCTCGGTATTCATGTTAAAGGCATGGTCAATACTGTTTTAAAACTGTACTAAAGAAGAGTGCTGATTGTAAATGTCCTTCCCCATTCTTTTGAATAAGTATGATAGGCTGTAACTTGATCTAGAATAATGCATTGAGCTGTAGTCAGGCTGCCATTTGGGGGCCTGTTTCAATTATTTATATGATCCATTAGGGTTCTCTGTTTGAAGTCCTGAGCCAGACTGTTTTCTTTTTGATATTTTGATTTATATGGTGGATAGCCCTTTAGGCACATATATTTTGTAAATTTGATAAACCTTCACCGATATAAAACAACATGCTTGAGATGAGCAAATCACATGTTAAATTAATTTTATCATTTAACATTAAAAATGAAAGGCTATCTAAAAAGACAGGCTGTGTGCGCCTTTTGTATTTTCATTTTTCAAAACTTGATTTTGATAAGAAAGAAACATAGAGATTTTCAAATTCTTACACATTTTTACAAAAAGATCTTGAGTTGTACAATACAGACATATCGGAAAGATGAAAGACATTTACAATAAAAATTGATGGGACAATTGATATTAATGATAGGAAAATTATGTAACAGGTAAACCATCTATGAACATTTAAATAGAAGTTGACAATAGCATGGGATTCTATATAGGGTTGTAGCACTCCAAGAAAATAAACTACAATGGCCTACGTCAAAGAATGGTGCATTTAATTGAAAAAATAATGAAGAGATGACCGTCAATCACCAAACTAAAGAAATTTAATTTTTTTAATTATTAAAGTTAGTCTTAATGCACAAAAAAAACATTCATATAAAAATGAGATTGCAAATGTAAGATTCAGAATCTCATGATATGTAAAAAGAAAAGAAAAAAGAAAAAAAATGAACTTTTGGAGAAAAAAAATGTCCAGTTGATTTTGCATCAATATTTCAAATAACACTCCTTCATCTATCATCAAGATGAAGAAATGTTAAAATTGCAAATGATTAAATTTTTTAATAGAACCAATAAGCCAAAGAGTCACATGGGGGAAGAGAGTATAAAAGGAATTGAGTTAATTAAGGAATTACTAACAGCTGTTGATTTAATATTTCAATGTTTAGACCTGCATAGAAACAAACTTACTCGGGAATTTCTCAGCATACTCTAAGATATTTTGATTATTGGGAAATTATCAGAAAAAGACCAGGAAATTTTCAAAAAAAGTAAAAAACCCAAAAATGTAGTAAACAAATAACTGATATTGTTTACATTAACAGACATCCAGGTTGCATAGCAAGTGAGAGAGTGAACGTAAACAAGTGTACACTGTGTTTTTTGAAATATAGATTTTTCTCATTAGTTTTACAATCACTGATTGCAGATAATTGGAATATATATCTCTTTAACAATGCTAAGAAACAACTAAGACAGAATGATAATAGATCATTCATTCAATAAAACATAACTAAGGTAAATAAGACTTGTTAAGAATATCAGTGTCCCTAACCATCAAATTTAAGAGACTAATCTATACACAAAATGGTGACTAAAATTGACAACAACGGTTTCCATAACCTCTTCAGATATCTTTCAAGCTTACAGTTGTGGCAACTATTCTACCTGGCACGTCAGGGCAGTAATGTCCTCTCTTCTTTATTTTAAGCAATGCCCTGCCTTAACAACGTTTCATATTAATCATTTTGACCAGCAATATTTCCTGTATTGTTGACAGCAGTATTGATGCTCATAATAACTAGTCACAGTACTACCATGTAATGTCATCTTTTGGGATATATCTATTTTTTGTTCAAAAATAACAATTCCAACACTATACTAATTTACAAAGAGCATTCTATAAATAATTTACATAATGGCAAGTAAAATTAGATAAAATTATAATTAATTTGTTCGACTTGACTTGTGACTGACACTGATTGTCATTAATGTCAAAACATCCATACCAGCACTCTAGCCGTATCGGCTGTTTTGGCAACAACGGTCTTCGACAAGTCTTGGGTAAATACAGGAATGTTTCTGAATGCACATATCTCTTGGTTCCTGGTTTTTGTTGTGTGTGTACTCGGCTCCACCGGTGCACTCAGTGTTAGTGGTGATTGTGGCGGCTACATATGTTCACTCACATATTCTTTCCATATTTGGAAACTTGTACAGATCATTGGTTTTTGTCTCAGTGCTTTGGCCACAGCACGTGGTGATCTCTAGCTTCATTGGTTATATTGAAGTCTCTTGGATCTCCATCTTTTGGTCTTGGTTGTGGCACTTCGGCAATATCAGTAGTTGTGATAAACAATGAAATATCTTATGTGTGACCTATTTTCATAATGTAACATTGTGGTAATACATTTTCTAGTTTTAGGTCCAATGCTTAGAACTAAATGTAAAACTTCAACTAAGTGCATCGGTGTTATCACACATTTTGTTATGAACCGACATTTGTATGCTTGGATACCAATATGAATAAAGGAGAACTTTTTGTATCCAGGGCATACTATTGATAATGGTTATTAATATCATCGTTATTGTTGCGAGTGAGGCAACGTATGTATTGAACATGAAGCATGTGTATGTGATGCAGTTGCGAACTTACCCAAATAGCTGATTTGGGGAGGGTAGATAGCAGCAAATTATAATTGTAGACTTGACAACCATACTCTTTGTTAGTTCTACTTTCATCCTATTGACAGTGAGCCTTATTGTATTTCTGGGGTATGGCCATCCTAGCAGTGAAGCCTATCTGCATATCCCTTTCTTATCACAGTAAGCATTTCAGGCAGTTAGGCCTTGTTGTACAAAATCACCTTAACCAATGTTTTTCATTCGTGAGAGTCAGCTTCTCCATGGTCTTTCCCAATTTGAGTTTTTCCACGTAAATCATGGTGTCAATTGTGTTGGTGTTTCTATGAATTTTTCATGCTTATCTTTACATTGGTGATTTACTATGCTAACCGACAGATCTTAAGTGGCGATTGTTGACTGTTAAGTATTAATTGGCACATCAAAAAATTTAATGTGTGGGACTAACTGATTCACCCCCACCCCCTCTTAGTTATTCAACATGATAAACAATTGGTATGAGAGCTTGGTCCCTCAGTAACAAAGCTTAACCACTTGGCGGAGATCTTGGAATGTTGAACAAATGGACGGGCGGTATTACTCACATTACTTGGAATGCTGAACAAATGGACAGAGGATATTACTCAGATGAGGGTTGCAAAGCTACAAAGAGTGACATAGAATGCACCTAATCCAAAAAATGAGGAATTCAAGGAAAATCTAAGAAATACTAACAAATGTATTATGAAGCTCGAAGATCGGATCAAGAAATTCAGTATAAGACTTGTGAGTCAAGATTTGAAGGAGTATGTCGGTCTAGTTTTCACTTAATTTTTATTCTGATACATCTATAAGTGAATGTTCCAGGTTCCTTTTGTGAAAATTAGGGTTTGGTGTTTTTAGTTTTGTTACCCCTAGAAGAATCCTAATTTTTAGTTTCGGTAAGTGTTGCCCTAGAAAGCTTTTGGGTTATGTGTACATGGCATACCCTTTCAAAATAAAAATACGCGGGAAAAAACCTTTTAAATGCCCTTTTTATTTATTCTCGGGTACCTTTTAAAAAGTTGTTGCATTGTCTAAACATTATCCTAAGTCTCCGAAAATAACCTTAACCTAAGCTTTCATTTTAATTTTCCACAGGTTTATGTCTTATTTGAAAAAAGTAATCAAGTAACAATAACCCTTGATCTTCCTTAAGGTCAAGGGTTGTCGCTTTGTCACCATAAGAAATCACGTGCTATTTATTCCAGGCGACATAGCGACCAAGCAATACTTATCCTTGGGACCCATTCATGAAGGAACGAGATTATAAGACAAAAGGCCTGCACCGTCAAATCTTCTTATGATTGACGGCAGTCGCTTTGTTGCCAAGGGGAGTTGCAAGGTTTTTACCCTTGGCGACATAGCAACAACCCACCACGTGGATATGTGGCGAGACCAACCCTGAGGAGGGCGCCATAAATTTCCATGATATTAACAACTTCTCAGGATGTCAGATGCCACAAGGGATTCGCTTTGAAAGAAAATGGAACATTGATCCAAACCGTCAGATCTTCCCGTGATCGACGGTGGTCGCTTTGTCACCAAGGGGAGTTGTAAGAACTTTATCCATGGCAACATAGCGATTTGAAATAATTACCACGGGCCCACCTTGTGTGTAATGCGATTATCATAAAGCTCTACTATCTGATGCAAGGTTGATCAACGGTGGTCGCTTTGTCACCGAGGGGAGTTGCTCGACTTTTACCCTTGGCGACATAGCGAGAACGTGACACGTGTCAGGAGGCGTAAGTGGGTTCAATGTGCAATGCCAACAATGAAAGAAAAGGCTCACGTAGAAGGATTCAATTGGATTAACTGCCAACTAGGAAGGTTGAAGCTAAGTCATAAAATGTTTTACTCATAAATCGTCGGATTTTTCAAAAAAAAAAAATCAACGGCCTATTTTCAAATTTGAAGGAAATGCCACTTTGTTTCTTTGCGATTCATTTATGAGAATTAAAGCTCCTCATGCAAAACAAAACCAAAAATATAGTGCAGACAGTCAAGATTTTCTTCATGCAAATGTATTTCTGATTTTCTAAGAGCTAGAACCTGTTGAAGAGCTTATTTTCCCACCTGGCTGAATTGTGAAAACTTTCTATATTAGCGATTCATTGCAAAATTTAGAGAAGAGACAAGGAATCCAAGTAAGTACCTTAGTCCAAATATAATTCAAGGAATTCTGATTTCTATTCATTATTGTTCAAATATGCCTCCAAAAAAGTGTTTCTCTAGGAAAGGTAGAATATGCCAGTAGGCATATCCATGATGATTTTTTGGAACAATTGAGTGAATCTACAAACGAATCAGCCCAAATGAAGAAAATAATTCCTGTAAACCCTAGGCTCCAAGTTGTAAATGGATTGTTTGATAAGGGGAATTGGACTAGGGATGCCATAACTTCCAAAACAGGGCTCCAATTGTTCAAGAAATGGTTCTCAGAAAGGAAATAATTTGCCCCTCACGGAAATATTTGGAACATTGATTTAGGTAAGTTAGTAGTTTTTGGGGTTTTCATGGATTCAGACCTACTCGCAGCTATAGCCAGAAATTATGACCCAGTAGCCAGGATGGTGAGGAGAATAGATGGGAAGTGTTTGATGAAAATGACTATAGAAGAAATTTAGGAGGTTTTTGGAATGGAGCCAACCACAGATTACCATGAGATCATTGACTTTCAAGGATTGGAAAAGGAATACTTGTCTTGTAAAGATCAAATCAAACAAGGTGCATTGAGAGGACACCTGGCCACAATTGGTAATTTGACTTTTGTTATAGCATCAACAAAAGAGCCTTTGAAGAAGCAGTTTTCCAATTCTAGGGCATTGATGATTAACATGACTTTATGTAGGGTTTTTGGTGAAGATGAACAAGAGTTTCTACCAATAAAGTTCATGTATATGATGACACAGATCTCTTCTTTTGGTGTGGATATTATTTTTTATTTTGCGTCTTATTTAGCAGAGGAAATTCACACAAGTCTAATTGGAATTGCAAACGGCAAAATTGAAAAAACATTTGGCCACTATTACTTATTATGCATATGTTCTTGTATAAAGGTGTTACTTTCTTTGAAAAGAAATGGTATTGAACAGAGAGTATGAGGGAGAAGCTCTGCCAATCCAATTATGGAGTGCGGATATGACTTGGGATGCAGAGGAAGCGAGTTTTGTGAGATTTGATAAATACTTTGCATCAAGGTTGAGGAGCCTTTTATTAAGGGACAACCCCAGGATACCTAAGGCACTGTTGGATTTCATCAGGCCTATGGATAGCCCTGTTGGTTTGAAGGTTTCCCATAATTGGGCAGATATCACACCATACCCTGTGTCAACAATGTTCAGAGTATATGGATTTCAAGGGACCCCACATGTGCTCCCCTACCAGATACCTCTGAAGGTGGGAATAGCTGAAATGTTATAGCAGATAGGTGGACTAGAGGAAGCACAACTAACTGGTTGGTCTAGAGGTTCAAGTTCTCATCTTGTATAGTGGCCCATCAATTCATAATCACCAAGGGTGGTTGGTTGTTTCTGTATAAATTTTTAGACCAATACGAAATGGTTGTCTTGCATGATTGTTTCAATGATAGTGAAGGATTTTTTTATATATTCAGACAGAGGACTAAGATTGGTGCCAAAAAGCATCAACCCTACTTCCTTGAAGATATAATAAGAAATGGATTCTCTCTCCAGGAGCAAGAGACCAAGAAGGAGAAATGGAGAGTTTATTCTAGGGTTCTAGAATTCATTAATTGTTTTGATAAAGATTACAAGCCTCTGAAAGATGCCAAGACAAAGGCAAATAAAATAAATAAATTGATGATCACTTTTCTAGAGATCATGGAGGCAATGAATGAGAAGGCATTCTTTGTTAATTCTTACCCTGACAAGGCCAGAGAGGTCATGAAAAAATTATCTTTCACTCTTGCAGTGGGATTAGGGCAACTGGTTATTCAGAGGAGGTCTAGCTATAATGTCATTAAAACTAAAGAGCTTGCAATTAACAAAGGTAAACAAATAGTTGGGTCAGCTGGTATTGTCTTGGAAGAAAGGCCTGAAGAGCCAAAGACCAAAAGACAAAAGATAGAAGAAAAACATGTGCCCCAAACAGAAGATCATTCACCCTCTCAATCCCCATTGCATGTAGGAGATGAACGTAGAAGAAAAACATGTGCCCCAAACAGAAGATTATTCACCCTCTCAATCCCCATTGCATGTAGGAGATGAAAAGCTCGCTAAAGAGCAAATGGAGCAATTAGGATCCCAAGGGGGAGTTTTTATTACTGTTTCTATATTGGAAGAAGGAAATCCTCAAGAGCCTCCCATGCCTAGCCTTGTGCTAATTGTTGTTGACTACAGAGGAAGAGAATTGGACCCTGTTGTAGAGCAAGCTAGTCATGAATTTATTTCTGATGACAGTTTTGTTAAATCTAGAGCCTTTTATCAGTTTGCATGGAGAACAAACATTGAACAATTTGAGGAGAGGTGAAATAAGAAGAAGGCAGAGCAACCAGAAATGGAAGAAGCAGCTCTACAACATCAAATAAAAGAGGAAATGATGCAAGAGTTTAAGAAGTTGACCCCTGAAGAAGGGAGAAAAATGATAAGATCATTCGAGGTTTTGCTCTTGCCAAATTGGGACATTGCAGATGCAATGGTTTTTAACTCTGTGACCAAGAAGTTGAATACAGATGAAAAGGTGAAAAAAGAGCTGAACGGTGCCAAATTCGGTGAGAGTCATGCTGCATTAGTTATTTGGTCTATGAGAAGAGGATCCAGAGCTAGTTCATCCCAGCCTGATGATACTAACTTAATGGGAAACTTAATTGTAAAAAGGGTAGAGGATACTCCAAATAAAGAAGTCACAGAGCTAAATGTTGGAACTGCCAACCTCACCCTAGCCACAGCGTTCAAGGAGAAAAAAGAAAGATTAGAGCTACAAGAAAAATATGAACAAGTTCTGGCAGCCTATAATAAAGAAGTGCAAAAGAGAATAGAACTTGAGAATAAGGTGATGGGGCACCAAGGATAGTCTAGCAGGCCTACAATTACTTATGCTCGTCCACTAGTGAAGCCTTTTAAATCCACTCCTCTTATAGAAATTCCAGACACACCAAAGAGACCTCAGTATTATACTGCAGAGGATTTTGAAGAAGATAAGAGCAAACTGTGGGCGTTGCATGTGGAATTAGGTATCCAATATAAGGATGAGTTGAGGAAAATAATTATGTATTTAGTAGATAAAATTAGTTGGCCTACATTCTATGAATAATTGGCAAAGGTAATAAACATATGGAATGAGCTGAAAGAAAATGAGGAGGCCTTGAAGCCAATTGTTAATAAATGGAATAACAGGGATAAAGAGGTCACCCTTTTATGTTTTTCAGTTATCACTCTGTCTTGCAAGTAAATAGAAAAGACTTATGACTTGACTAATGATCTCTCCAAGTTTGATGATAAAAGAATTGCATTACAAAGGAGGATCATAAATTATCTTGCAAAGTATAAGAGTAAAACTTTGGACTCTTCCCCCCATGCCTTGGATAAAAAAGATAAATTAAAAGATAAAGAAGAATGGGCCCAAGAATTGGATGACTTATTATGCCTTAGGATGAATAGAGTCATGAATAAAAAGGGACATGCATGGTGGGCAAATACAATAGAAGAAGTTGTAAAAGTGCAAATATTTTATGATTCTTTAAGAGAAGATTTTATTGAAATAGATAAATTGGGAGAGTATGTTATGAAGAAACAGCATGATATTTTTAGTTTTAATTGGCCAGATGACACACTTTTTGACAAGTGGATGGCAGATTTTGTATATGCAAAGTAGTTAGAATTTGGTGAAACTAATGATGATGAAATGGAACAAGATGAGTTGTAGGTATGATGCCTTGGTAAAAGCAGAAGAAGACAAAGGTAAACAACCAATTGCAATCACAAGCACAGAGCCCCAAACTGATGACTTGGCAACAAGAAAATCAGGTGTGATTGTCAATTTGTCAGTGCAAGATGACATGAATGGAGAATCCCAAGTTCAGCTCAGTTTTCAAGTATCAGAACAGGGTCCACCACAAGCAAGTCCAATGGCCACATGCTCTGAGGATTAATTATTATGACTAAGCCAATCACAAACTCCTCAACGAAGAATGCAACAAAAGTGGTCCCACAATAGAATATTCATGATGTAAACCATTTTGTTGCATTATTTTTTGTCTTTTATGACAATAACTTTTGTAAATATCTTTCTGTCTTAAGGACAGCTGTCAGTACTCTCTAAGCCTGAAGCTTGTTGCATCTCACGCTATATAAGTGAGATTCCAAGGGTAGAGAAGTGGTCTGAACTATTGTGCAATTTTTAGTTTTGCTAGTTTTGTTCGGTCCAATTTCCTTGATGCAATTTTGTGATGTATTTTCTCTGCAAATTTGAGAATACATTAATTTTCTAGGATCATGCTGTCTTGCCTCGAGTTGTTTTGAGTATTATTCCAATGTTATATAATTTTCAAAGAGAATTAATACAAAGATGAATCACCATTATATCTATTTTCTCTGAGTCTTGTCTCCACTGTTATTGATTGGTTATCTTGAGGTTGTATGAGCAAAGCTTGTTCAATTTAATGCAACTATGATAGGTTGTATATCATTTCATTATTGCTTTTAATTCAATGAATTAAGTAAATGCTTCAATGATATGATAGGATTTCCAGGGAGTAAGAAAGATTTGCATAAGAATGAGTTTGAGGAAGATTGCTAATAATATTGATTGTAATGCAATCAATTAGATCAAAATAGTTGGATAGACTTTGAATCCCAATGGATAAGGCACTAATCAATTATTTCAGTTTGCATATGAAGAGATCATAGATAAGCATCAAGCAAAATCTTAACATCAAAATCAATTTTACTTTAAATGTATGAAGAGTATCATAGCTGGTCAATACTTGTTTGCATTTAATCTCTGTGTTTTAGTTAGTTGTTGTTACCCAGAATTACATGTAAATCTGAAAAAGAATTATGACCAAACATCTACTATAGGGATGAGTATTGTAATAGAATGTCATTGAATAAACGAAGTGAGAAGACATATCAAGTTTTAAATCTTTTGTCCCTCAAGTGCACCCGCCTTGGTTTTGCAAAGCCAAAAGAGTAGAGGATTTTTATGATTTTGTTGAAGTTGGGTCCAGATCTGTAGAGCAATTAGCTGAGCATAGGAAGTAGCTAATCCTTAGTCTAAAATTGTTCTTCACTATTTTGGTATCAGGTATTTTGTTACTTGGTAGTTTAAAACACCAACAGAGTATCAAGGAAAAAATTATAGATATAGAGCAAGAATTACAAAAACTTAAAAAATCCAGAAAGCATTGTTGAAGATCTAGAGCCGGAACCTATAATTTCAAAGGAGATTGAAGCCAATGATGAAAATTATGAGAAAACTATTGATGGAAAGACTGAGGTAAAGGACAATCTAATTGCTGACTAGTTAGCTTGTCCTGATCTAAATGTGGCTTTGGAGGAATGGAAACAAACTGAAGATGATTTCAAGGAAATGATCAAAAAGGTTTCTGAACAAAAGGAAAAATTGGAAAGTAAATTGGAAAAACTCTTATGGGAATTGTGCCATCTTGGATCAGTTGCTATTATGGCAGAAGGACGACAAGGTAAAAGTGTGATTGGAGCATATCAGTGAATGCTAAGATCAGACTAAAAAGGAGAAATAAAAGGTAGATGCTCAGATCAGATTAAAAAAGGGAAAGAAAATGTAACAGACAATAATGCAAATCGAGATCTTAAAGACATACATCTTTCAGAAAATCTCCAGTAAGATAATCTAAAACTCGGAACTATTTTATTTTCAATGGCTGGTGTCACAAGTGCGAGAATTATGGTCATAAGGTTGTTGATTATAAGACGAGAAAAGTTCAAAAGACCCAATGCTTTAACTATCATAATATCAATCATAAGGCAAAAGATTGGATAAATCAAAGTGAGAATCCTCAGGAAGGGAAGGCAATTATTAATATATTTCATTAAACTTGTTATTGTGCAATTATTTTAGACATAAGGCCAGTCAATACAGATCAAAGCATTCATTGGTAAAGAAAAATATGAAATGTTTCACATGTGGGCAAACAGGACACTATGCTAAATTTTGCCGATGAAAATGTATCGCTAACATTGAAAAGGATGTTTTGAATGTTGAAATCAATGATTCAAAAACAAAGAAGGAATGGAGGAAGAAAGTGGCATGCAAAGAGAAATTGGTAGTGTCAGATTCTGACACTAGCTCAATTGACAACTGAGGTCGGTGCTTTGGCTCAGGGAGCATAAATCATTTCAAATTTTTAAAACTCCGCTGCTCAAAGTTGTGTTGGTTACAAACAGTTTGCTACAGACAGGAAAAAGTTAATGCATTAATAATGGCAAAATATTGTTAGAGAAATCGTGCTGATTATGTCAGTGGTAATCAATTTGAGCGTGATTTTGCAATCATGAGCAGTTGTGGTTTTAAAAGGAGGTCTTTTCAAATGTTTAGGCACTGTAGCTTGGTGTTGTGTTCTTGAATTCTTTGCCACGTACTTAACAAATAGAGCTTTACAGAGTTCTGATGGCTCCTAAGTCTACTACTTGTGTGAGTGCAAAGAAAGGAAAGAGAAATATTTGTGTGGATGAGTTTGAGCAGAAACGAGTAAAAGAATTTGAATTCGGATTACCAGAGGAAGGCGTGGAGAAAGTAAAGAACCTAGGGCTTGACATTTGGGGCAAATTCTTGGAGTGTGACGATGCAGAATTCATCATGTTCATATTGAAGAGGTTTTGGCAAGAGACTTTGTTTTTGGACAGCGCTTGCATATAACAAAGGAAGTGATCAGAGAGATCACAGGGTTATTGGTAAAGCAGATGTGCCTACAAATAAGTTTGTGAGCTACGACGAGGTGGAGACCCTAACAGAAATTGGAAGGGATCAACATACATGTACAATTCACTCAAACAAGAATCCAATAGGTGTTTGGCTTACATGTTTTACAAGATTCAATTTCATAACCATGAAGGTTCTACTTCCGTTGTAGCAGTATATATGGCATGTAAAACATAAATGAGGATACGAAAATGGATGTATGTAAGATGTTGTTAGACAACTTACTGTTGTATGTGAAAATGTCAAAAGAAGATTGTTACAAATTCAGATTTGGTTCATTGGTTATATGCCTGGTGTTCTATTCCGTAAGTTCTTTGTCTGGGAAAGAATGTGCTGTTTGGAGAATTGACATTCCAATCAGTAGGCAGATATACAGATATCTCGAAGGGCTAGAGAATAAAATCGATGCCTGCAACGCATATTTCCTATCTCTTCAGGATAAGCTTTGGGCTAGTCCTATGGTTACTGGTCATGTACAAGTAACACACCTTAATAGTAGTTCCTCTTCTAAAGAAAGGAGTCTAGAGATTATCATCATTGTCTGAATCTAAGAGGATGAGGTTCAGTGAAAAGGAGGAAGAAACTATTTTGGCATCTATAGAAGTAGTAGAGAAGATTCGTGTTCCAACGGTAGGATCTAATACATTTGATTCTGATGTTATCATAAGCATGTTGGATAATGGTGAGTTTGACAGAGTAGGGAGCCTGTGGACTCTAAAACTTTTTAGCCTACAGAAACCGTGTGTTGAAATTGTTGATGTGTTGAAATTGTTGATCAATCATCTAATTGAGAGAAGAATTGTTGTATCTGGCATATCTGGTATGCTACCTGGTGATTTGTTAGTAGAAGTCATGAAGAATTTGCTGCAGTTCAGTCTTCATTTCTTGTTGGTGGAGAATAGGCTTAAAACAAAGTGTAATTTTGTTATGCAAAATTTGTCCTTGATGATGAGTCAGCCAAGAACTTGCCTGGAAGAAATTACAACTATCTACTAGTATTGTCTTCAGTAACCTGCTGCAGTGGACAACTTCACGGGTCAATATGAAAAGATTGAGGTTGATCTCAATAAGCTTGGAAAAACATATAACATATTTAATGATAGAGACGGCAAGCAGCGGAGAAGAGTGAGAGAGCTCCATGTTGAGTTGTTATCTCAGCAAAGGCAAAGAGAAGACCTGATCAAGACCTTTGGCTTGTAAAGGACACGGTTGAAGTTAGAATGAAGCATGTTGTCGGCATGATCTCTAATGTCAAAAGCTTTATGCACGAATTCCTTCGTTCTAATTCGACTGGTTTGTTTGATAAGCTGGTGCAATATAACAGCTTGTGTGCTCGCATCGACATATTTGTTGCAAAATGGAAGAATGAGCTTCCAGTTTATAAGAACAGGTACAAGATTTTTGCAGTAAAAACTGATGTTTTGCTGTAAAAATATTTCTTTCATTTATTTTTGGACCCTTTGCCATTATGGCAAAAAGGGGGAGAAGTTTTGGTTGAAACAAAAAGGTCATTCATCTACTCAAGGGGAGTGTCTATTATCTAAGATCTTCAATTTCTTTTTGCTTTTGGAGTTTTGCCATCAATGCCAAAGGGGGAGGATTGTTAGACTTGGCTTGTGGCTGCCATTGATTGTCATTACTGTCAAAACATTCATACTGGCACTCTGGCAGTATCAATTGTTTGGTGACAGGTTTTGGAGGAGTTGGTATTTTGTGGTATGTTTGCAATGATAGTCATGCAGAAGTCTTGGGTGTATACAGGAATGTTCTTGAATGCAAATATCTCTTGGTTCTTGGTTCTTGTTGTGTGCGTACTCGGTTCTACTGGTACACTCCATTTTTGCTGATGATAGTTGTGGCTACAATATGTTCACTCAGATATTCTTTTCATATCTGGGAACTTGTGCAAATCATTGGTTTTTGTCTTGGTACTTTGGCCACACCATGTGGTGGTCTCTAACTTCATCGGTTGTATTGAAGTCTCTTGGATCTTCATCTGTTGGTCTTGGTTGTGGCTCTCCAGCACTGTCAGTAGTTGTAATATAAATAAACAATGCAATATCTTATGTAAGACCCATTTTCATATGTAATGTTGTGGTAATATAGGTTTTTTATTTTAGGTCCGATGCTTAGAATTATTTGTAAAATCAACTAAGTACATCGGACGATCACACATTTTGTTATGAAGCAAACATATCTATGCTTCGATACCAATATAAATAAAGGAAAGCCTTATGTATCCAGGGCATGGTGTTGATAGTAGTGTATCAATACCATTGTTGTAGTTGCAAGCGAGAAAACATATGTCCTAAATGTGAAGCATGTGTATGTGATGCACGTGCAAACTTACCCAAATAACTAACTTGGGGAGTTACAAACAGCAACAAACTGTAATTGCAAAGACTAGAGAACTATGCTCTACTTTGATTCTATTATTAGTGAGTGTATTTCTAGGGTGTGGCCATCCTGGCAGTTAAGCCTACTGACAAAATGCTTTCATATTGTAGTGAGCATTTCACGCAATTAGCCTTATTGTAAAAAATCACCTTAACCGATGTTTTTGATTTCATGAGAATTAGCTTCTTTGTGGTTTTTCCTAGTTTGGGTTTTCCCTGTAAATCCTGGTGTTGATTGTGTTGGTGTTTTGTGTGCTTTCATGCTTATCGTTACATTGGTTATTTACTATGTTATAACCAACAAATCTTAAGTGGTGATTGTTGATTATTAAGTACGAGCTGGCAGTTCAAAAGTTTTAATAGTGATGTGGGAAAAACTAATTCACAAACCCCCCCGCCCCCCCCCCCCCCCCATTAAGATAATATCTTATACTTTCTATAATAATCAACTACTTGTCTGTAGTCCATCTTTCAGTCTAGATGGGAATGTTTCCTATCTTGTCTCTTTTGTCTTCAGTCCAGATAGGAATGTTTCCTATCCTGTCTCTAGTTTTGTTTCTAATTCCGTCTTCAGTCTACGTTGTTTCTTTTAGAAACAACGTCCTTGTAATTCTTTATAAGGAACACATTTGTCCCTCTGTTAATCAATCAATCATCCGAAAATCCGTTGATCTGCCAATTCTTGAATCTTGTAACATGGTATCAAAGCCAATTTTCGAAATTATTTTGTGATCCTTGCTTTCTAAAAACCCTGAGATTTCAACTAGGGTTTTTGTTTGAGATTTTTGTGTCTGAGATTTCGACCAGTCTGCCCTAAAAATCATGACTTCCAAACACGTTTTTCTGCAACTCCCCTCATCTGCAAAACGCGTAGAAATCGTGGACGATTATCTGCAACTCGCGGTTTTCCTTTTTTGCTCCCATGGTCTTCATTTCCACCCGCGTATTCAGCTACTAGCGTTCTTGATTCTTGGACGTGAGTTCTTTCAAATCTGGAGGTCGTTTTTCTCAAGTCTTTAAAAACGCACGATTTTGGGGGCCGAACTCTACAAATCACGGCTTAATCTTGGTCGACCTGCGTTGGAACTCAGAAGCTGTCATTAAATCTTGCAAATCCGACTACAAACGCTGCATTTTTTTTACCAAATCCGCCATTTTTTTTGCAAATCTAACCTTCAAAGCCGCCGACTTGGGTTTTGCCCGAAACCCTAGTTTTTGACCTCTGAATTTTTTTTTTGCTTGCAGATTCTTGATGGGTTTTTCGAGACCTCATCTGGGTCTTCGTCAAAATTTTCTGGGTACCTCGTTTTCTGTGCCTCAATTTTCAGGCCGGCAAATTTACATTGCGACTACAGATTCCTTCTGGGTTTTCCGTCTACTCTTCTGGGCACTTGTATTTTTTCTAGGTCAGCCTCAACATTGCCTCGAACTTCGTGCAAATGGCATCTTTGACTAATCTGATGTTGGAGGGCAATCTACGATTCAATGGCCACAATTATAATCATTGGAAGCACCACATGTTAACCATCTTCGAATATCGTCATTTGGATGAGCTTGTTCTAGGCACAAAGACTCGTCCGACCTCCGACCAAGCAGAACAGGACAAGTTTGATGATCGCAATCGAGAGGCTGTTATGCTTCTTAAGCTCTCTGTTATCGATGATCAGCTACCACAAATTCCTTTTGGCAAGTCAGCTGCAGAAATCTGGAAATATTTGAAGGAGCTACATGAAACATCTAACAAAAGTCGGGAATTTTTTCTAAAGAATCAGTTGTTCTCCATTATGATGGATGAACGTATGTCCTTACAAGAGCATCTAACAAAGATTAAGGACATTCGTGATCAGCTCGAAGCTATTGGTCAGAAAATGGAGGAAGAGGATATGGTAGTCATCACTCTGAAAAGTCTACCATCATCCTATGAGCACTTCATAGAAACACTCAACATTACGTCAACTAATGTTGATCTAAAGTTTCCAGAATTATGCACCAAACTTCTGCAGCAGGATCATTGGAAACAACAATTTGGCAGCAGTGCTTCTACAGCCTCCTCAGAGCAGGCATTTGCTGCAAAATCCTTTCAACAAAACATCGGCAACCATCAGTCTTCTCAGCTTTTCCAGCATCAACCTTTTGCTCAATCCCTGGATGGCTCTACAAAGCAAAATGTACAGTGTAATTACTGTCACAAGTTTGGCCATATGAAGTTCGAGTGTCGGAAACGTTTGGCTGCGCAAGCAAGGCAAAATGCTTCCCAACCAACAACACAAGTTGTCGAGCTTCCTAATCAAGGCGAAGCTGCATTTTTCGCCTTCTGAATCTGTTTCTGTTTTTCATGGGTTTGTTGATTTTCTCCTCAAAAATCATTTCATGTTGTCTGTAATACGCAAGGTTGCGTGAGATTCTAGGTTTTACCCTTTTTTCCACAAAAACGAAGTTTTGTAATTGCAATTTGTTTTGAGTCATAGCACTCTTCTGGCAAAGCTTCTTGGTTTCAGCATTCTGTAGATCCAGGGAGGGTCTCAGTTATCACAAAATGTTCCGACATCCGTACGTTGACCATTAAGGGAGGGTATTAAGATAATATCTTATACTTTCTATAATAGTCAACTACTTGTCTATAGTCCATCTTTCAGTCTAGATAGGAATGTTTCCTATCCTGTCTCTTTTGTCTTTAGTCCAGATAGGAATGTTTCTTATCCTGTCTCTAGTTTTGTTTCTAATTCCGCCTTCAGTCTACGTTGTTTCTTTTAGAAACAACGTCCTTGTAATTCTTTATAAGGAACACATTTGTTCCTCTGTTAATCAATCAATCATCTGGAAATCCGTTAATCTGCCAATTCTTGAATCTTGTAACAACCCCCCCCCAATTAACTCAATTTTTTCAACATAGTTAACATCAAGCATTATAATCATAAATACTAAGTAGTCCTAGTTCAAAACAAGGTATCTTAAATGCATTGGATTTAGCACATATTCATACATATTAAGGATTTGATGGGAAAGCATAGTAGGATGCCCAAAGACTATACCCCACAACTAAGCACAAGAGAATAGGACAACCATCCAATTCTATTCAACCCCTTGACCCACAAGAAAACCAACTTGGGGTGAGCTACTTAATTGAGGGAACCAGTACTGATACATCTCCCTACCCCATTCCCTCTATAATCCCAGATATGATTGCTTGTAGGAAAATCATATGAATAACAACTAATCTTATTATTCTTGTTAGGATGTCTAGGTACTATTTTCCTCAATCAAGCCTAAGGGCATGGAATGGGGCTTCAAGTCATTTGACCCCTTGGCCCACAAGCAAACTAACATGGGATACCAGATGAGGGAAGATCAGTACTGCTACAACTTCCCAAAAGATTTATAAATAAATAAAAAGTAAATACAATAATATTGCATACCAATCACTTTCCTTAATATTTTAGATTGTTGTACTTTTTCTGAGTTCTATTCAAATGAGACTTCAATCATTGTTGAATGATTGACTTTTGATTCATCAATTGAATAAATTCCTTTGATTGTATGATATGAAATATTTGTGCGTGATGATTAAGTGATTGCCAATTGAATGATTGTTGAGTGATGATGTAGTGAAAGTTGGTTTGGCATATTTCTGAATGATAATTGAATGAATGCTGATTTAATGGAGACGTTTAATATTGTTTGCTTGATCTGATAAATGATGATTGCTTTGGTGAATTAAAGATAAGTGATCCTTGAATGCTTGGAATGATTTCTCCTTTTACTTCATTGAAGTCACAACCCTCCATTGTTGTCTTTTGAGAACAATAAATTATTTCCTAAATTGATCTCCCTTACTCGAAAGAAACTTTCTTTCCTTTATATCTTCCAATGTAAAGGAGAGTTCACAACTCTTCATCATGTCTGCCCTTTCAAAAGAATCATAAGCTTTTCACAACTACCACCCTTATAATAGTATAACCCTTCATAATTTCTGTCCTTTAAAAGAGTCACTTCTGTATTTACTTCCCATTCCTTTCTTCTTTCATTAATCCTTCCATATTCACACGTTGCTTTTTTTCTTCCACGCTCCATAACCTCTTCCTTTTATATTGCATCTTTGAGCAATCCACAATTTTTCATTTCATGCCTTCTGACCATTCATTAAACTATCAAAAAAAAATCTTTTGTGCTATCACTATAAAATTAATGTTTATTTATTATTAAAGCCTATTTCAAAAAAGGGACATTCCATAACAATTATATAATTGTGCACTGCACTGTTCAAGATTCATAAAAAATTAAAAATCACAACAATAACAGAAATCTACTAAGCAGTGATCCTAAGAAGATTACCAACCGTTGAAGAATAGTTATGTCAAAAGATTGTAATGATGAAAAGTTGAAAACAATCTCAAGTGGTGTGATATTATTAACAGCTCATATGTAACAATGAAACTTCCAAAACAATTACCTCAGTAACCATGTTAATAGATTTGTCATGACAACAATATCCATTGTATGTAGAAATCACAAGAAGTAAATTGACAGAAAACAACCATAATGCAATAACAGTGACAAATCAAACAATAGCATATCATTTGACAGTTTTGTCTAGTAACGACTCTATGCTCACAAATTATGAACAGCAACAGCAAATCAAACAATAGCATATCATTTGACAGTTTTGTCTAGTTATGTTCATTGTTATCAACAGCAACAGTGATAATGCCTAATCAAAATTATGAGTGTCATGATCCCTATACACAAGGTCTTTAAGCTCCATTATACCAGCTGTCTTCACAACTGTGGATTACAACGTTCTTTTTTTTTCTTTTTTTTTAAACAACAATTGTCCTTGTACGTAGGCAAACAGATCTAATTGCTACTCAATAATGTTATCTAGAAAGCTTAATGGCTACTTACACCTTTTGCATTATATAACCTGTTTATTAAAGCTCCCAATAAAATGACAAAAAAAACACAGTTCTGATGCTTAAATGTGAGAAAAAACCTAATTAGTTGGAATATCACTGGCGATGTATCACCAATAATATCATGATCTATCGAAGAAAATCTCAGTCAGATTTATGGACAAATAACTCATATATTTTAGAAAATGTCAGGAACCCTACTGAGAAAAAAAATATCATTATATATCACAAAAATTTTAGGATGTCTGCTTCTACAGTGTATCAAGGTAAAAAAAAAAAAAACATGGTGCAGACAACAAAACATAAGCCTGTAAACAAGTATGTTTCAGCAGAGCATTGCTTGTAAAGAAAGTAAGGAATTTGAATTCTGAATACTTAGGTTTTTGATGAAGAGGCAAATCGTTTTACGAGGCAAATGAGAGAAGCTACTGAGAATAACAAGACTATCGAATTAGAAGCTGCTACTAATTGTTTCCTGTTTACTTTCCCCTGGTGATTCTTGTTCGTATCTTGCTCCACTAGAGTAGCTATCATTTGCAATCTTACGAAATCTCTCTCTATCTTAATGATAGATCATAGAGTATGAATTAAAAGATTTGATTTAAAATTTATTCATAATCATTTTGCCTACACCATAAATGAATTAAAAGATTTGATTTAAAAATTATTCATGATCATTTTGCCTACACCATAAATACTTTTCTTCAAAGAAATAGAGATTGCCAAGAACACGCAATGTCCTATAGCTGGATAAATATGGGTTTTGTTGCGCAAGAAAAAATATTAAGAAAATAGAGAGAATTGTAGTGCCTGTGTGATTGACCACTGAGAGTGCGAATGTGCTCTCCTGGACCTCCGTCTTCCTCTTTCTCTTCAAGGGCGATTATTATGCCGCTGCGACGAAACAAGTGACAAATGGAGACGTTTGAAGGGTACAAAGACATGGGGAAAGAAAAAGTGTAACAAGAACGGCTTGGCAGGAAAGTGAAAAAAAAAAACAGAAAGCAAAGCAACTTGTTCGAAAGGGGGAAAAGCAGTACCTTACCTGTGTCCGGCATGGTTATTCTCAATCTCGTTGGACTCCAACATCGTTCCACAATCATGCACCTCTTTGATTTATCCAGACAACAACACAGAATTTGTCCACCCAAACAGAAATTTTTTCCACAAATAATCAAGGTATTCAATGAGAGAGAAATTCGATGGTTAATTTGTTTGAGGGTTCACAGAAAAGAATGAAAATTATTGTCCTCTATCGGAGGGTTTTTAACAGCCGAAGAAGAAGTTTAAATTGTGCATGTCTATATATATATCGTTACTGTAAATTTTACAGACGGCTGAGATTGCTTCGCCATCGTAGGCATTTTATACTGGAGACTTTTCTCACGGAGTTTTACAATCATTTCGTCCCTTGTGGTCAAAAAAAATACTAAATTTTAGCAAATTCGTAGCATAAAGTCCGACCTCGACTTAAAGGCCAAGTCCCGTGTTTCGGATAGAATTGGATTGAAGTTTTTTCCTTCCAACTATTTTTTTTTTTTTTGTCCTAATTGATATGTAGGAGATATTTTTCTGATATTGTTGTTGTTGTTGTTATTATTATTATTAGTTCCTGTCGTTTCCAAATATCTTGCTGGCTGCTATTTCCAATTTATTTTTGACCAGCCACAATGGTTTATTTTAAACATGCAAATCTTTTCTATAGTGTATTTTCTTTAGGTTAGGTTGTATTTGTATTGGAAAATATTAAATGTCGATTGTTCATTGGGTCATAAGGTGAATAGTAGAGCTCCGATTTTCTCTTCAAGATTTGTGAATAGTGAATAACTTGTAACAGCTAAAGTTAATTATTTAGATTGCATTAACTTGTTACCTACGAGTGCAGACAAAATCTAATAATAAAAATTTGCTCCTATTATAGTTCATTTGATGTTACACTGCATAGATTGCATATATCTGTGTTAGGTGGAGGGTTTGTGGTTCAACAACTTTAACATGTATTTTCATTCCTTAGGCTTCTAACACCAAAACTAGGCAAGATCTTGTAAAATCTTCTTGTGGACTATGAAAGCATTTCCTTATTTGATTATTGCAAGTTGACCATAGTTAATAAGGGGGAATGTATCTTGTGCAGATGTTTGTATTTGGTCATGCAACAATTAATACCCTCGAATTTATCTCATCTGCCAATTTATAAAAAGGAGTGATTGGTTTCAAATTCACATGCTCTTCTTCATGTTGTGCAGAGAGAAATTGGTAAGATTTTCTCATGGCTCTATTTCACCAAGGTTATGTTCTTTTTGTTCTTAGAGATTTTGAAATTCTATCTAGGTGGTACAATTATTAGTTTTCCAGTTCGTAAGGTATGTTGTGGTATGTTGTTTTGAGAATATAGATTTAAAAATAATTTCAACTAAGTCTTAGAAAGAAACATTTCCTTCCTACAACGTATGTTGTTTCTTAGATCACTTTGAAAGAGTATAAGTAGTTTGTTATCAGACGATAGGCTCTCAATTTTGGGTTGCCCATTTCTCTTTTGACATTTCATTTTGTGTTAGTTTTTTACCACAAAGTTGAGCAAAGCCAAAAGGGTAGCTTCGTGAACCTTTGAATCCTCACATTTCAGCATAGAAACCAATGCTACAATCGCCCCACGAGTAGCCAAACAAGTCCTATTGTTGGTAGGAGCCTTGGTGAGCCTCTTAGTCTCTTTGGCAGCCATGGTTCGAGTCTTCCTGGCTACATACAACAACGACCACAAAACAACCTGATAGGCTAAAGAGGCAGAGAACCTATCAGCCTTCTAGAAGTTTATCTTCTTACCATTAACAAAGAATTTGGAAAAGCTTATATAGCCTACATCTCTAGTTTGGCTGGAAATAAAATTCTAGAAGAGGCTTTGGCAATTTTGATGTTAAACAGCTCTCTTGGATCATCTTAATGTCAAAAACCTCTGGTATTTACAATTTTGTAGTCCTGAAAATTGGTTTAACTCTAAAACTTATTGTCAACTATATGGTATTTAACTTCTGTAATCACAAAAATAATAAAGCTCTCGGCAGGAACTTGACGCAACGTGTCCTTGTTATTAGGATTCAACTTTGTAGTTTTTGGGTCAAATTCATTGATCCATGTATCATGAGTAGTAGTTCACATGAACCTCTTTCTTATGAGAATGAATGGAATACTTAACACTCATTGGATCTAGATGATGGTCACATAGATGAAGCATTGGGACTTCTTGAGAGGTCACCATTCCCATTAGTACTCCAATTTGAGCATGCTTGACTATGGAGTTTTATCCATGGTGAAATCAACTCTCCTTGCAACCCCCTTTGCAAGTATTATTTTTCTTAAGCTTTATATTAGGTTTTTAAAATATTATTAATTAAGGGAATCATGATAAGTGAGACGTGATCGATCTATGATCAGTGAGACATGATTTATAATGATAAGTGAGACATGATTGATTCATGATCAATAAGATGTGATTGCACACTCAAAACTTAAATGTATGCATATTATCCTTTAGACACATTATAACATTTAGACATATGTTTATGACAATATTTACAATATAGATCCAATATAGGGAGACTAGACTAATTAATGTACATCAATTACATAATGTAATTGTTGTGAACTTTTTAACCTAAATGAAAATAAAACTATGAAAATATTAAAAGAATGTAGAAAAATAAAGTATAAAATTGTTTGTTTGGTTAAGATGGAGATTAATGAATTATGAAAAAAAAAAGGAAGGGATAATTATATTTATTGAATAATATTTGAAGGCAACCTAAATAAAAGGGTGTCATGGTTTACAATACCACCCCTTAAGGTTTATATAAAGCATTTATGTGAGACTTGGGCATCACTCAAGGAAGAAGAAAGTGGTGAACCATGACCATTGGAGAAGGGTACACAAGTATGTCCAACTTAGGGTCTAAAGTACATTAAGAATTGTCTTAGTCAAGGCTTTGTGTGAGTAGGCACAATATGATGTAGGCACACATCTTTTTGTGAGTGGGAAAGATGCATAGTGTATTTTTACACAATCCTCCAAAACGTACCATAGAATTATAAACCATTGAAATTCCCTAGAGTGAGAATGACTTTTCCAAGTGTAGTGATTCAAATAAGTATCAAAGATATTCTTAATTAAAGATTACATGGAGTTGATTTAATTAAATCTTTTAAAGATGGTATTTATTTATTTTAAATAATTTTCATCTCATTGAATCTTAATTTATATATTAATGGTATTCTTAATAATGTGTGTGTGCATATGTATATGTGAGATTCTCTCAAATTTGATGGAATTCTATGTTTATTGTGATTATTAAGTATTAGTTCATAAGTTGTTGTAGTTGTCGTGGTTAAACTGTCAGATTTTGTCATTGTTGGATGCCTAAGAATTCATCAATAATAATTCTCGTCATCATCTTCATTGTGATTTTAACTACATGATTTTTTATTGTGATTTGAGATCTTTTAATCATTGTCACCTTAGTTTGTGGATATTTTGTAGAGTTTAGAAGAGGATAAGAAACTAAAAAGTTTATTTTGAGGCAATTGAGCTATAAATTGGTTGATTAGATGGTTGTGCCTTGGGGAACAATATCAAAAGTGAGTCTGTAGAAAAAAAAAGATATTTCATAATTTATAGCTTGCACTTTGCACATTCATTAATTCACTATTATCTTTGATTTTTCTATCCATGCATTTGATCTCTGAGAAAATGGGGAGTATTGATTAGGGTTTCTTGTTATAGTTAATGCACTATGACATGTAGAATGGTAGAAATGAAAGTATTGAGACTCCATTCAACTATGATTCAGAGTTTAAGTATAAATTATCTAGCACAAAATGTTTTTACTTTTTACACTTGATGGCTACCACTTTTGTAAGTAACAACTCACATAAGTAACATCACAAACAGAAATATTGTAATGGCATCTTTTGGAAAGAAAAAAATATTCAAACAGATGAAGTTAACAATTGATTTTTGAGTGGAATTATGCACATTTGTTTATCTCTTGGTTCATTAAATCTCCAAGCCTTTGTTAAACAAACATGTTCTTGATATTAGTTTTGGTTTTGATTTTTAAAGTTTGGAAATGAACTCAAACGTGTATGTTGAATATTGGAAACTTATAATTTGGGCATATACCATTAGGCATGTTGTGTTGAGTTTTGGGATTTTACTTTTCATCTTAAAAATAGGCCTTTAGATAGGCATTGGTAAATAATGAAGCATGATATTTGTTGTAATTTACTTTTATGCTTTTTGGTTTAGTTGTCATATTTTTTATGGATTTTGTGTTTTAGGACTGGTGGTGTAGGAACACCTCCAAAATTTGTTGTGATGTCTCATTAAGCATTGTAATAAGGTCTAAGGGAAAAAAAAACTCATGTGAGGTTAAGCCTAATTACACCCATTTCGCTTGTGAACCTTGAATTATGACCTTAGTCCATTTTGGGACTCTGAGCTACCAAGGATGGTAATGATGTAATTAATGCTTAGCCAAGGTTTTTAAGGGCAATTAGGGATTAGGAGAGGTTTAGAGGTGAGTACAAGTATATTTTAGAATTTTCTCAGTTTTCCTATTTTCTTGTCAATTCTTGTATTGTGATTAGTTTGCATTGATTGTTTTGGCTTGGCATTCAATATGGTCCTCGAACCTAGTGACTTGACTTGCTAAAAAAGTTGGTTTGAAGTGTTGAAGTGTTGACCTTAAAGACAATCTTGGTATTGTCTATTAGTGTAAAGCACTTAGTCATTTTTTAGGCAATATTGGTCGATCAACACTAGGACTAAGCCACTATATAGGCCAAGCAAGTATAATGCAAAATATATATATTCAATTCATGTCAAGCACTAGGTAGTGTCAATTGTTCTAAAACTGAGCAAGAAAGTTTTGTCCATCTATTTCAAGAATTTAATGATATATTTGCTTGGACATATGATGATTTAAAGGGTTTTGACCCTAATCTATTTCAGCATACTATAGATCTAGTGGATAATGTCAAGCCTGTTAGGCAAAAATAGAAACTAGTAAACCCCAAGATTGAGCCACTAATGAGAAATGAGCTATCCAAATTAATTGAGGCCAATATCATTTTCCCTATTAAGCACTCCTCTTGGGTGGCAAACCTTGTCCCTGTTAGGAAAAAGAATGGAGAAATTAGACTATGTGTAGATTTTAGGGATCTTAACGAAGCCTCCCTTAAAGATCACCATCCTCCCCTTCCATGGAATAGATATTCTCCAAAGTTAGTGGTTTGGAGAGATTCTCCTTCTTGGATGGATTCTCGAGTTATAATCAAATGTTAGTCAAAGAATGTGACATATATAAAATTATTTTCACTACCAAATGGGGTACCTATGCATATAGTAAAATGCCTTTTGGACTAACAAATGCAAGTGCCACATTTCAAAAGGCAATGGAGATGGCCTTCCATGGAATAGATATTGTCCAAAGTTAGTGGTTTAGAGAGATTCTCCTTCTTGGATGGATTCTCAGGTTACAATTAGGTATTAGTCAAAGAAGTTGACAAATATAAAACTATTTTCACGACCAAATGGGGTACCTATGCATGTAGTAAAATGCCTTTTGGACTAACAAATGTAGGTGCCACATTTCAAAAGGCAATGGAGATGCCTTCAAAAATATGATTGAAAGGTGTGTGTTGGTTTATCTTGATGATATCACAGTGTACTCAAAGGATATAGTAGATCATTTTGGTCATCTCAAAGAAGTGTTCATAACATGTAGAGAGTATGGAGTATCTTTGAATCCAAGAAAGTGTGTCTTTTCCAATAATCAAGGGAAATTATTAGGACATATTGTATCTAAGGATGGTCTGACCATTGATCCAAAAAGAACAAAGGCAATAGTTGCCCTTTCTCTTCCTAGTCACAAGAAAGGCTTGCAAAGTTTTCTTAGTAGAATAAATTTTGTGAGAAGATTTAATCCTAATCTAGCTACCATGGTGAAACCTCTTACGACAATGCTTAAAATTAATATGTTATTCTCATGGACCAAGGAAGGGAAAGCAAGTTTTGAAAAAATCAAAGTGGCCATAGCTTTAACCCTGACTCCCATTAATCTAAATTTTGATAAAGATTTCATTCTTTATACCTTAAAAGGCAAGTCAAGTTTTTTTGTTGTTTTGACTCGATCAAATGAAAAAAATGAAGAGAAACCTATTACTTTCTTTAGTAAAGGACTCAAAGAGTATGAAAATAAGTAGAGCTATGTGGAAAAACAAGCCCTTGTGGTCATAAGAGCCTTGAAGAAGTTCAAACATGTGTTGTCTCATAACAAAATCCATTTGTCGGTTCCTCTTGCAAGTGTTAAGGATTTCCTATTGAGTAGAGATATCAGTGAGAAAAGGGTAGGTTGGATCACTAAGGTAATGGAGTATGATGTGGACATCCAGATTACCAAACTAGTAAGGGAGAATGGGTTGTGCAAATAGATGATCTCATCTCACGAGCCTGATGAGGAAGTTGCCTTGGTGTTGACAGAACAACAGGAGGCAAGAAATGAATATCCAAGGAGTTGGATAGATGATATGAAGGCCTTCTTAGCTGGGAATGGATATCCTGAAGGGTTGGATAAAGCTAAAAGAAGACAGTTCAGATTGCAATCCATCCCCTATGCTATAGTTGATGGTGTTCTTTTTAGGAGGGACTTCGATGGAACCTTGCTAAGATGTATTGACATAGATCAAGTTGATGGAGTGATCACAGAGCTTCATGATGGTCCTAATGGTGACCCCTTTTTAGTAAGAACCACTATAATGAAGATCATGAGAGTCGATTATTACTAGCCATCCTTGTTCCATGACTGCCACAGACATGTAAGGAAGTGTGAAGTGTGCTTTCTTCTTAGGTAAATAGAAACTTGCAACCCTTCCACTTCACCCCATCCAGATTGATCAACCTTTTTCCCAGCGGCAATTAGATTTTATTGGTCCTATTAATCTACGTTCTAGTTGTAGTCATAAGTGGATTTTGGCCACAACATACTACTTTACAAGATGGACGGAGGCAGCAGCCTTAAAGGATTCTACAGAGGCTTCAGTTGTGAAATTCCTTACTGGAATTGTCACAAGATTTGGTGCTTCTTCCACCATAATATCAGACAACACAAAATCATTTGTAGGATCTCAAATTTGTGCATGGGCAATTAATCATGGCATTTTCTTAAGCACATCTTCTAATTACTACCCTTAAGGCAATGGCTTGGCTGAGTCATCCAATAAAGATTTGATCAGGATCATCAATAGAACTATTGAAGATAATCAAAGGTGTTGGCACCATAAATTAAAGACTGCCCTTTTGACTGATAGAATAACACCTAAAAGGGCTATTGGGAATTCTCCTTTCATGTTAGTATATGGTAGGGAAGTTAAACTTCCTATCTCATTAAAGTTTCCTGCTCTTGAGTTGGCTCATCAATTAGAACTAATTGAAAATGATGTTACGTCTGTAAGAATGGCAAATGTGATGGAGTTAGAGGTGAAAAGAAGTCAAGCAATATAGGCCTTAAAGATACATAAATAGTAGATGAAGAGGAGCCTTGATAAGAAGGCTAAGGTCAGAAATTTTAGGGAAGGTGATCTTGTACTGAAGTGGGATGCAGATAGGGCAAAAGCAGGGAGACACTCAAATTTTGACACTTTATGGAGTGGTCCCTATGTAATTACCAATTGCAAGTAGGCCAATGCTTTCCATTCAAGCAAGCCTAATGGTGAAATATTGCCTATTCTAATCAATGGAATATATCTCAAGCCTTGTTTCTGAGAAAAATGAAATGTTCATGTACATAGTTAGTTAGCTTGCTTTCTATTCTTTCCTATTTTCCAAGAAGTGCATGGACACATGTTTTGTTGCTGTAACACAAAGTTTTGGTTCCATTTTTTTTTCTTTTTTTTTGAAAAGTTGTAGAGGTAGAATGACATGTTTTATAGCTTAGAATGCGGTAGAAATGACAAATTTGATGAGTTTCATGGTTTCATAGACTCCATAACCCAACGGATCTTTTGTGGTCACTCCAAAATGCCCTCTTGCCAAAAAAATCAAATTCAAATATTAATTCCCTCAACGGTTGACTAGGTTTTTTTTTAATGAAATAACCTAACATTGGTTATATTCCTTATTTCATATAATGCCTTAGAACATTTTACATCACTACCATGTGATTCACATGGTCACAATTGGTTAAGTGTTAACCAAGATCGAGATGGCAAGGGCGCGATTGTCTTATGTTTGCATCATCGTAGAATATATTGGCTTAACCAAGGTCATGATGATGAAGGAACATTTTATTTATTTTGCTTGATTGCATGGTTATATTAACATGTTATGGCTTACGTTGTGACAACATGAAAAGGACAAATCTTCAATGCTTCAAAGACATGTCTTGTACCATTAGATCTTTTAGATCTACGACCAACACATGATTACAGTAGGTTAATAAGTGGCTAAGGTTTGAGTTGCAATCAAGCAATTCCCCTTGTTTCACTCAGTTGCAAGGGTTAGAAGGTGAACCTCAAGTTAAAGTGGAGATAGTGCAGATGTGGTCAAGATCCCAATCTTCATAGAGTCATGGTAGTTAATGAAGAATGTTAAGACCGAGTTGCGAAGCAGCGATAACTAATGGGTCACAGTTTTGCAAGTAGGAAGTATTATTGAAGAAAGGTGGTGGCAAAGCTACGATCACGTGCGATCAAACAAAAGGTATAAAGTTGAATTGCTAACATAGTGGTAGAATAATAAGAGATGTTTGGTCCACACGGCAAGGCTTGATGGTTAATTCTAGTTGACCAAATGACACAGTTGATTTGGTAAGATTAATGATAGCAAAAGCAGTTCCTTAATGATGAATCTAATCTTTCTAATATCTTGCAACCACTTTCATTGTTCCCTGCGTTTGATAAATGCAAAGAGATGCTTCACTGCCGCCTATTTGATCCATCCATTTAGTCAAAAGTTAATGATTGTCGTTCTTGACCTCTCAAATCTTTGTTTGGTGAAGAAGTGATCTTCTCATGTATGGATTTGCACTGTGAGTAGATCTTTCCAATTTTGCAGTGATTATTCTCTGTAGATTTGATTATAGCAATTGAATTTTATCTTATGATGGAAGTTATCTAAGTTATGCTTGCACTATAAAGGCAAATGTTTTACTCTTTCTTAGGGTCGAATATTCTATGTTTCTTTGGTATTGCCTTGGCATGCTACTATAAATTCCCTCTTTGCCTCTGAGTTATATGACATCCTATCTTATCTCCTTTAGTTGTTGATGTACTGTGCAATCTTTCTCTACCTCTCTTTGATGTACTGTGGATATCTATAATCTGCATTTTTGTATCTCTATTGGCCCATGAATGATAAGAAGTGAAGCATTTTTCCTTGTGTCACTCATGTGGTTGTCTAATCTCTATGTAGTTAATAGATTTAAGCAAGTCTGAATCTATAAATCTTTGGATTGTCATGATAATGGTACTATGCAAGTATGGGTAGAGATTACTCTGAACACCCTATTTTGGTGCATCACCTCTTTAGAATAGATTAGGTAGTTATTTTCATGCATTCTTTCTCCCTTTTCTCTTCAAGAATAGTTTAAGTGCATCCTAATAATAAAGGAAGCCGACCTTCTTTGGAGACTCAACCGCATAGTTCAAGTCCAAGGGTGTAATTTTTTGTGACAACAAGAAGGTTTTAGACCTAATTCAGAAGAGTGTGTGATTAAGAGGAGTTTGGATGTGAAGTTTTGAGGTGAATTAGAGGTGATCGAGAAGTGCACTGAGGAGTCATTGAAGATCAACTATAGTGAGGTGATATCATGTTGGATAGAGGAGATTTGTTATCAGCATTGAAGTGCATATCGAAGGATCAAGTACTAAATATTCTAACATGTGTTTTAGGGGTAAATTCTCTTAACAAAGTGGCTTTAATAGGCCTTTGTAAATCTCCTAATAGAGTACTCACTTAATTATGATGTAAAATCCTTTAATCAAGGTAGACCTAATAGTCTTGTAAGCCTTTAATAGGGCAAACCCCTCATAAGGTAGATCATCAAAAGTGATCAAACATATAGCCTTAATAGGCACACTTTATTGTTGTAGTAGTGAGATTTTATGGGTGTCATCCCCACCACAGTTTTACCTTCCCCTTGGAGGGTTTTTGCATTACCAAATCTTTGTGTCAAGGGTTTTATGTGTTTATAAGTTTTATTCATGCAATGAGATAATAGATATGATGTTATGTTGAAGTACATTATTGCATTGATTTACAACCATTAATATCAGAGCTTCACACTCTTGGCAGAAGTCTTACCATTTGAGAGTTAAAGATCTTGAAGATTGAAGCCTACAAACTGGGAAATATCATTGAGAACTAGAAGCTTAATGTTTAGCTTGCATTTGAACAAGTTAAGACTGCAAAGGAAACATTGAGGCAATCGTTAAAGAGAAGGAAAGAGATGGCAATTCAACAAAATGACACATAGTACAAAGAATAAAATGTTGAAGAATTATTTAATTAAGGATGTTTTAGTGAATCTAATGCAACAATAATAGGTATGTTGGAAAAGAACAACATTATGAATGAAGAAGTTAGAGCACTGAAAAGAGAACATGAGACACAAGCAGTAAGACTATATGAAGTTATTGAACAAAAGAAAAAGGCTAAAGAGGATAGAGAAAAAGTTGATGAAGACAAGAGGAAAATGAACATAAGTCTTGATGAAAGGATCAAGGAGGTACATATGTTGACTCACAATTAATTTGACATAGTCAATCAGTGACTAAGTGTTAATCGTGAGATTGCTAGAAAGGTGGAAGAGATTACATATCTGAGATTTAAGAACAATCAATTGAAGAGTGAATTGAAAGCTCAAAAGGAATTCATTGAAAGGTTGAACAAACCCAAAGAGGCTATGAAATTTCCTAATGAATAGATGAATGCACCAAGACCTCACGACACTTCTCGACTAGGCTATGTCGAGTTCCTATCAGGTACCAAGCGAGGAGAGTCGTCAAAGCAAGGAAAACAAAGGAATGAGACTACAAAACCAAAGAACAAGAAGCCTACATGTTATCACTATGGAAAACTAGGCCATACAACAAACATTTGTAGGAGAAAAATCGTTAAGTCAAATCCTAAACCTAAATTCAGTGGAAATTATTTCAATTGTAACAAACAAGGTCATCAAGCACATGAGTGTAGATCAAAGGTCAATAAGACACCAACTACTTCTAGATTTGAAGGTTATTGTTATACATGTCAAAAGTATGGTCATAAGGCACAAGATTGTAGATCTAAGGTAAAGAATAATTGGACACCTAAAGGTCAAGGCCAAGCACCTAAGAAAGTTAATACCATAAATTAGAATTACAATACTTGGGTGAATTATCAATATTGTAGAAAGTATGGAAACATTGTAGCAAAGTATGCTAGGATGCATCTCAGAGGAAGATCAAGAAACTGGAAAAAAAAATTGGACCGGTATGTTTCAATTTTGATAAGGTCAGTCACCTAAGCAAGGAGTGTATGAATCGAGCTTCAACACCTAATGTTGAAGAGAACAATAGAAAAACAAAGGTCAATACTGAAGAAGTGAGAAGCCAAATGAATCAAACTTGGAAGAGGAAATTAGATGAAAGCAACAATGCAAATGGTGAGATTATGATCACCCAATCCAATGGATGAGGTGATTCCCCCACCTCAAACTAAATGATGAGGTATGTATGGAACTATGTTTCAAACTGCAATATTATACTTCAAATCCTAAGATTATTTGTGTAAAAGTCTTAATCAACATGATAGTAGATGCATGAGGACAAATTTGTAGTTTGAACCAATCAATGTTTTCTGAGCCAAGTTGAATAACATGTGATGTTTAAGTGCCAGTGTTAGAGTCTTTAAATCCTAGTGAAGACAAAGTTGGAACATAGATCAAGTTGGAGATTGAAGTGGTGTTGACCAAGTGAAACTTAAGGAAGTATTTTTGTTGAGTTCTACAGAGATGGTTGAAGACAGGTATTGCACACCCACTATACGTATGATGCATTAATGAGGCCTTAATATTGAATTTTTGGGCTATATATCAAATTTCACAAGTCATTTTACATACCATGCATTTGAGTTTTCAAGAGATCAAGAGCAAGAGCAATTCCAAACTATTGTGCAATGATTTGAGCAAAGATTTATCAGAGGGCCTTTGGCAATCGAGTGTGATTTAGTGGTTGTGTTGTTACTGAGTGAAGCAAAGTTCATAGATTAAAACCTAAACGTGAACAATGGAATCAAGTTCTTTTGCAATAGAGAAAGGGGCATCATCTAATGTTAGTGGTAATTAATTGATTCATAATGAAGCATACAATCCTCCTAAGTTCAAAGCCTATCCTGAGATAATAGTTCAAGGAGGTGCATCTAGAGCCCTGTTTGTCGTTCCACCTAAGGTTATATTAATCCACAATGTCAAATGTTGCTACATGTGTAAGATTGGTGAAATAGGAGACTTTAACTACAAAATGCGTATGAGAAGCTTTGTGTCAACGAAAAACTAAAGGAGGAACATAAGCATATTGTCGAGAAAGGGTTAACTCTTGCCCTAAATTCTCCTAAGGTTTTAAAGGCAAGATGAATGAAGATTGTCTTAAGTCATGTTCATGACATGGGATTATGGTGAGATGGAGGATCGATTGAAATCATCAAATAAATCATTTAGCATGTCACAGGATACCCTGCTCTTGATAGGGTCAAATCTATTTGTTGCCAGGGGAGAGAAGTGATTGAAGCAAATAATTTGGCAAAATGGAACATGAGGGGAATGTCTATCTCTATCATCACATATCCTAAGCTAGATTATGCAATGAGGGTCATGACTCACAAATTATATCAATCTAGAAAACTTGGAAGTGTATCATATGTTGCAGTTGATGTAGCATGGAAGATTGTGAAGAAAGATCATTCTTATGATCTTGTTGACTTGCAGCTACAACAATTGGGGGGAACCTGAAAAGCATCAGGAAAGAAAAGAACACCATGTCTAAGTTTGGCTCACTGTTGGTTTGCATACTATTTTATGTGAAAAATTCATTTCCTACCATTGATAATGTGACATGGAGTAAAAAGAAGCTAGTGACTAAGAAAATTAATGAGTTCATTAAATAATTAGGAGATGATTTTGAGAAAGTAATGGATGGGTATTTTGAAGAATTAAAACAAAAGATGAAAAATAGGTCAAGGATACCTAAATCATTGGTAGACAAATACTATGACAACATCTCTTTCATAGTTGATATAGATTGGACCTATATTTAGGCAATTCTACCCAAAATTGCATAGTTGAGACCATTAAGGTATGAAATAAACATTGACGAGGTTGTAGATACCATTACTACATTATTGGATGAGCCTATTGACAAATATGTCAAGCCATTTAATACATATGAAACAATTTGATGTGGGAGCATCTTAGGTTTCCTTGTAATCCTTCTCATTTTTGTTCATTCTACTTGTTACCATCAAGTGCCAGTTACTGTCGAGTGTTAGTTACTATCGAGTGCCAGTTACTGCTAAGTGCCAGTTACTGTCAAGTGTCAGTTACTGCCAACTTCTAGTTACTACTGAGTTATCTAGTATTGGTCGAGTTGTCCATATTATATTGGATCTCTAATGTGAAGAAGTTCTTTGAGTTTGAAAACACTTTTGATAGTAAAAAGGTGAAAATTGCAGTCACTAGGTTGAAAGGTCATGTCTCACTATGGTGGGAGCATTTACAAATTGATAGACAAAGGAGAGGGAAGGACAAGATCAGGACTTGGCTAAAAATGGTGAACAAGGTGAAAAAGAAGTTCCTTCCTACTGATTACCAAGTTATCTTGTTGAGAAAGATGCAAAATTTGAGACAAAAAAACATGAATGTGAAGGAGTAGCTGAGGAATTGTATAAATTGGACATCAGATCTGGACATGTCGATGATGAGGTTGAGAGAGTTGCAAGGTATCTCAATGGATTGAGATCTAGAATTCAAGATGAAATAAGTTTTGTGAAATTGGAAAGTGTAGAAAAAGCATACCAATATGCCTTGAAAGCTGAGGAGATCTTGACAAAGAAGCATGAACAAAGAAAAAGAGGTAGAGGTGGTAGACTTTAGAGAGGCAGAGGAAGATCTTATGGAGAAGGTGGTAGATCTAACAATCCTGTGCAAGATAAGGGTAAATCTGAATGGAAAAATGATGTCAAAGGCAATACTGAATGGAAAGGTGGTAATTCTTACTAAGGAGGTACTAGTTCTTACTGAGGAAGAGGTAATTCTTACTCTAGAGGTGGTTTTCTGGTCATTGTTTTAAATGTTGTAAAGAAGGGCATAGATCCTTTGAGTGTAGATCCTCTAGTGAGAATGAACAAGGTAACAAAAATGTTATGATTCAAGGAGATCTTAAAGGTTCACCAAGTGGACCTAAGGCTGGAGAAAATCTGATGGCGAGAAGAACTTTGTGTAATAAGGGAATTGATGAGGAACATGTCCTAAGGAGAAGTCTTTTCAAGACCAAATGTAAGATTCTTGGAAAATGCTGCAAGGTGATCAATGACAATGAAAGTTCAACAAATTTGGTATCAAAGGAGCTGGTTACAAAGTTAGAGTTACAGAGGCTAAAGCGTCCTAAACCCTGTCATGTTTCATGGATTAGGGATGAGCATAAGATATTGGTAACTGAACAATGTGTTGTAAAGTTCAAGATTGGAAATTACTTTGATGAGGTTTTGTGTGATGTTATGCATATGGATTGTTGTCATATTCTATTGGGTAGACCTTGGCAATATGATAGATATTCCATGCATGATGGAAGATTGAATAACTACACTCTTTTGGTGAATGGAAGAAAGAAAGTATTATTGCCTTTGATTGAGTCCTGTGATGAGATCAATTGTACTATTGTTCGAGTTTGTGTGGTCAATGGGATATAATTTTAAAAAGAAATGAAAATGTACCAAATGTATTTTGTTATAATTCCTAGAGGGCTGAGTTGTGATAGTAATGACTGAGCAACAAAAATTGGTAGAGGTCAAGTGACAACAAAAACTGTTAGAGGTAGAGTGACAACAAAAACTGGTAGTGCCCAAGTGATAGCAAAAATTGGTAGTGATAGCCAAGTACCAATAGAAATTGAAAGGTTGTTGAATGAGTATAAGGAGATTTTTACTGAAGATATAGGTGATGGTTTACCACCAATAAGCAGTATACATCATTGTGTGGACTTGATTCCTGAAGCTGGTTTGCCAAATAAAGCACCATATAGATTGACACCTAAAAAGAATGAAGAACCTAATAGACAAGTGCATGAGTTGTTACATAAATTTTTGATTAGAGAAAGCTTGAGTCCATGTGTTGTACCTATTGTATTGGCACCTAAGAAGAATGGAGAATGGAGGATGTGTACTGATTCCAAGGCTATTAATAAGATCATAGTGAAATACAAGTTTCCCATGTTGAGGATGGATGGCATAATGGATTCTTTGAATGGAGCAAAGTATTTTACCAAGATTTATTTGAAGAGTGGTTATCATTAGTTCATAATAAGAGAAGGTGATGAATGGAAGACTACTTTCAAGACAAAATATGGTTTGTATGAATGGTTGGTAATGCCTTTTGGTTTGACTAATGCACCTAGTACTTTCAAGAGGTTAATGAATGAAGTTCTCAAGAGATTTTTGGGTAAGTTTGTGGTTGTTATTTGGATGATATTCTCATATTTAGTAAGACTAAGGAAGAACATCTTGAGCATGTTAGACAAGTATAACAAAGATTGAAAGAGGAGAAGCTGTTGATTAATTTGAAAATGTGTTCTTTTATGCAAGAGGAAATTGTGTATTTGGGATTTGTGATTTTAGATGATGGTTTGAGAATGTATCCTGAGAAGGTTAAAGAAATTTTAGGATGGCCTACACCTAAGAATTTAGGTGAGGTAAGATCATTTCATGATTTGGCTAGTTTCTACAGAAAATTTATAAAGAATTTCAGTTATGTTTGTAATGCTATGACTGAGACAATGAGAGGAGATAAAAAGGATTTTAAGTGGACACATGGAGCTGATAATTTTTTTGAGACCTAAAACAAAAGGTTTTTGAGTTACTTGTATTGGCTTTACCTGATTTCAATAAGGTATTTCAAGTTGAATGTGATGCAAGTGGTAGTGCAATAGGAGTTGTGTTGAGTCAAGAAGGTAAACCTATTGATTTTTTTAGTGAGAAGTTGAATGATGCTAAAAATAAGTATTACGTGTATGATCAAGAGTTTTATCCTATTGTTCAAGCCTTGAAGAAGTGGAGACATTATTTGATTCCTAAGGAGTTTGTATTGTATATTGATCATAAAGCTTTACAACATTTGGGAAATCAACATAAGTTGAATTAGAGACATATGAAGTGGGTTGAATACTTGCAAAGTTTCACATTTGTGATCAAGTATAAAAGTGGAGTTATTGAGTTTTTGATGCACTAAGTAGAAGACATTCTTTGTTGACCAACATGAATGTTGAAGTTCTTGGTTTTCATGAAATGAAGGAATTGTATGATACTAACCCTAGTTTTTCTGAGGCATGGAGAGAGTGCAGAGTGCCAAATTTATCAAGTCAAATGGATAAGTATGATGAGTATTTCATTCAAGAAGGTATGTTGTTAAAAGGAATTCAGTTGTGTTTACCAAGAAGTTGTATGAGAGTTAATTTGATTAAGGAAAAGCATTGTGGTGGATTAGATAGACATTTTGGAATTGATAAGACATTAAGTTTGTTGAAGGATAAGTATTATTGACCACAAATGTATAAGGATGTTCAAAAGTTTGTAAGGAGTTGTGGAATTTGTCAAGTTGCAAAAGGAGTAAGTCAGAATATTGGATTGTATATGCTTATTTATGTTCTTAAGAAACCTTAGAATGACATTAGTATGGATTTTTTTCTTGAATTACCTATTACAACAAGAGGGTATGATTCCATATTTATTGTTGTGGATAGATTTTCTACAATGACACATTTCATACCATGTAAGAAGACGTTAGATGTTGTGCATGTTACTAAGATTTTATTCAAAGAGATTGTTATATTGCATGGATTACCAAAAGTATTATTTCTGATGGAGATAGTAAATTTGTTGGTTATTTTTGGAGGACTTTGTGGAAGAAGATGGATATTGAGTTGAAGTTTAGTTCTAGATTCCATCCACAGATAGATGGATAGACAGAGGTTGTGAATATAAGCTTGGGTAATTTGTTGAGATTTTTAGTTGGAGATAAGTTGAGTAATTGGGATATGACATTTGCATAGTTTGAATTTGCATATAATAATTCTCTGAATAGGAGTACATGCAAAACACCTTTTGAGATTGTTACTAGAATGTAGCCTAGAGGAGTATTAAATTTGAGGGATGTTGCTTGTGAAGAGAAGAGAATTGTTGAAGGGGAAGAATTTGTTGGTTTTATGAAGTCTTTGCATGAGGAAGTGAAGTTGAAGTTGGAACAAAGTAATCAGAAGTATAAGGAGAATGTTGACAAGTTTAGGAGACATCACATTTTTGAAGTTGGCGATGAGGTGACGAAGAGGCAGATTTTTTGTTGGAACATATAGTAAGCTGAAAATGAAGAAGTTTGGACCTTGTAGAGTTTTGAGGAAGTTTGATAGTGGTAATGCTTAGGAAGTTGAATTACCTAATGGATACATCTCCCATATTCAATGTTGTTGATTTGCATAAGTATCATGAGTTAGATGATGAAGTTGTTGTATCAAATGATTATCCCAAGAAGTAGATTGAAGAAGTTGAACATTTATTAGATTAGAGAGTTAGTAAAAGCACAAGAAGAAAATATTGCTATGAATATTTGGTGAAGTGGAAGAACATACCAGTTGAAGATGCTAGATGGATTTCTCAATCTGAGTTGGATTCAGCTTAGATTGTGACATCCTAATGATTCAAGAGAATCATTTCTTTCAACCTCTATTGCATGATGTAATAGCATCCTAGGTTGCCTTGTAATCCTTCTCATTTTTTTTCCATTCTGCCAGTTATTGTCGAGTGCTAGTTACTGCCAAGTTCCATTTACTATTGAGTTATAGTTACTATTGTGTTCCAGTTGCTGTCAAGTTATATAGTATTGGCTAAGTTGTCCAATGTTGGTCGAATATTCTTTCATGTTCCAAGTGAGCTTGATATTTATTGATGCCCAATTCTTTCTTTGACCAAGTTTATTGTGATTGGTTCTTAGTGTAAGCTAACTTACATATTTAATTTGGATCATGAATATAATGATAGGATCTTGTCTTGGGATGAGTATAGACTATTTTAAGGCCGACCTTTCTATTAGGTAATGATCTAGAATCTTCTATACTCCATTTTGACATTTATAAATAAGGGTGTTAGGTTTAGGTTAGGGGAGAGTAATTAGAGAATTTAGAGCAAATGTTTCTGGAATTTCAAGTTTGAAGCTAGATTATAGATCTTGATGTTGTGTTTTGTATCTGGTCATAACCTAGAAGCCCTTACAACTAGGCATGTTGATGAATAAATTAAAGTGTTTTGTTCTCTCTCTCCTTGGTGTTATTCTCTGTGTTTTTTGCTTCCATTGTGTTTACTTAGCAAGGTGGTTGGAAAGTTAGGTGTGTCTTTGGCCCTAGTTGTTCACTCCCTCCTTGTGTCACAATTAAGATCAAAATCATGATGGAAACCAAAGTGTCAAAGATGGAGAGAAAGAGAGAGAAGATGATAAAGACCTTGGAAGGAACATTTGGTGAAGCACCATTGTAGATAACATAGGGCAAAGGTGAAGATCTAAGTAGTTATGACAAAGATGATGATAATGAAGAATAAGATAATGAAGAAGAAGAAAAAGTAGAAGGAAAAGGTAAGGAAATGGTGGTTATTGAGCCACAGGTTACTAAAGAGAAACAAATTATTGTTGTTGAACCTGAGGTAAAGAGTCTAAAGAAACTGTTGTAGAAATGACATCCACTACGCAAAGGGTGATAAGGAAAAGGACTAGGGCAACTAGTACTACAATTGCCATACCTCAAAAAAAGGGAGTTGTCAAGATAACAAAGCCAACTTAAATTAAGAGATCTACAAAGAGGAGGGAAACCTTTGAGGAAGAAGAGCTGAGAAAACCAATGAGCAAACCAAGGAGAAGGCTCATGGTTAAGAAGGATGATTGAGAAGAAGAAGAAAAGAGGACCAAATCAAACGAATTGAGTTAATTCAAGATAGCTACTCATAAGAAGCCACAAGACCTAGATGAGGTATGTGAAAACAAAAGAAAATGTGTTGGGCTATCTAGATTTCATTATATAAAGTATGATACTTTAAGTAATATTGATAAAAATAAAGTAGAGGAAGCAATGTTAGATATTATTGTAACCTTTAATTATACACCTATATATTTAGGTAAGATGATTCTAGGAGAGTTATGCAAGTAAGTTGATGCTAAATGAAAATGGGCACTTGCAATTGAAAGGTAAACAAGGGAATCTTCATTAGCTCAAACTGTCTTTGAACTGAAAAAGAAACAAATATGCTTAGCAATGAGGAACCATACAAACAAGTTTGTACCTAAAAAAAGAGCATACTTGTTACTAAAGAACAAAGTTAAAGAAGTATTTCAAGAGATAAATTTGATGTGGAAGAGGATTTACGGCTTAATGCTTGATGATGAAGAAAGAAAAGATGAGAAGTAGAGCTGGATAACAAAGAGGACATATATGATTATGCTGAGCAACTAGTTGACACAATTCAAAGGATGGCTCAAGAGAGTGAGAAGCAAACAAAAAAATTTACCATAGAATATAAACCCATAGAAGATAAATAGAAAGATGAGACTCAGGGAAAGAAAGAGCTAGAGAAGTCTACGCTGACCGAGCTAGAGCAGAAGGAGCAAGCTCCTACACAAAAGCCAACAAAAGAGGTGTTGATCAACACTAATTGTGTGTTATTAAAAGGAAAAGAATATCCCAAAATTGATACATAGGTAAATTATCAATTGATTGGAAAAAACCTACTTCTATTACTACTTTGAATCCTTTTGATAGCCAAGCACCTACAAATGTAAGTGTTGTCAAGCAATAGATTGCGTCGGCTAGTGAAGGTGAAAATACACAAGGACCTGAATAGATCAATGATGATAATAAGGTTAGTGCATGTATTACTACAAAAGGAGAGAAGCAAGAAGAGAGTTCAAATGTTATAGTAAATTAGTCTACTATAGATGTGACAACAAATGCCTCAAGACCTCAGATTGAGAGAATAAAGGAGGTTGTGCAACCATGTTTAACAAGTGAACTCATTTACACTAAAGAGAAGAGAAAGGTTAATGCACCTAAAGAGTAGGTGACAACTACTAGAGAAAGACAAACTAGTGAAGAGATAGGGACAAAAGGTGTTGAGGAGTCTCAAAGTCCAAGCATGGAAATTTCCCACTCAAAGTCTACAACTATCTGTGGCAAGCACCAATACCCTAGATTCAAAGGGGAAGAAATCCAAGAAAAGAAAATTGAAATATCCTAGAGGTATACAAGGAAAACCTATTACACTTGATGAAGTGATTGTGATTCCAATTTGGGACACAAATAATCTAACATATAATCAAATGAAGATAGTTCAAGAGTTGTTAGCTATGAAAACAAAACAAGAGGAGATGAGAAGAGAACAACAACATAAAGAGGTACTTTATTGGATCAAGGACATATTCCTTAACACAATTATTGATAACTTGAATGAGCAAGCTCAAATTCATGAACACTTAGTTCAAATTACGGAGAGATTGAATGACCCAGACATTAACACAAATGAAAGACTAATACAATGGTTTGAGAGGAAATTTGAGAACAAGGTCATGTAAACCATTGCAACAGAGATTTCTATAAGATAGGTAGAGCTTTCTAAACTTGTAGATAATTTGGAAAAAGTCATTCAACATGTAGATATATTGTTTAGGAAGTTATGTGATGTATCTATCTTCATAAAAGAAGTAAGAGCTCTAATGGACAAGAATAAAGTTGATTTGAGGAATAGTGCTACTATACTAAACATGGATGCACGTTCTAGTTCAATACATTTTCACAAGTTGATATTTTTACAAGGGAGACAAGCTAAGTTGCAGGCAAAAGATAGCAGAATAAGAGCTAAGCTTATTTCAATTCAAGCTAGGTTGACACCTCATTTGGAGGTCATGCAAATGCATTTATAGAATACAAAGGAGCTAATAAAGAGAGATCCAATTTTATTTTTTATTTTTTTTATAATAGATAATATGGTAGATCTTATGGCTAAATTGGAGATGGAGATTCAAGCAACAGAGTCCATGAGGACTGCTTGGGATAGCTCATTGACAATAATTTTGCAGATTCGTAATTATTTTTGGATAGGTATGGTTTAACCCCTTCTAATATGCAATGCCTCACTTAGGAACCCAAAATAAATAAACCTAATATGTTACGAAGCTTACCGAACTATTTTTTTTTCGTAAAGTTTAAAGAACATCAAAGTAACAATGTAGGAGCAATATTCACATAGTATGTAATGTCCCCTTTTAGGACATTAGGGTTTATAACCTTGCTCTGTATACATTTTCTCCTTTTTATCTCAGATTGTGAATGATTCCTTTTTATTTCCCTTATATTTCTCTTTCTTTTTCTTCCTTAATGATAAAATCCTCTATGTATATACAGCTTTCAATTCTAGGAGTCATGTCTTTTAATTAGTTCATTATAGTTGTGTCATAATATATTTTGTAATATATTATCCCTATTATTATTATTATATAATATTAGACTATTTACTTTTATATTTATATATTCACATTGTACTTATCATTTTATATGGTTGTGCCATATTTATTAATATATTTATATCGATTGATATATTTATTTAATCTTTGGTTATAAATGGTATTTATACTCTTAATGTCATAATATTTAAATATACCATCATCTTATAGGTTTATAATATAATTATAATATTTATTTATTTTTATATTTCAATATTATTATTGTGAATAATAATAATATATATTATTATGAATAATTAAGTAGAATAAATATATCATAAATATTTATGTATATAGTTCATCAATATTATTTATTTATTTTTTAAATAATCAATAATAGAATTATTATTATATTTTATCCCATTATAATTATAGGATTCTCTTTAGGAGGGGTCATGACAGTCTCCCCTTCTCAAAATTGCTTGTCCTCAAGCAATATCACTCATACACGAGCTCTTTCATAGACAAGAAATATATTTTCATATAAAAGGCCTAGAAGATTTTATAAAACATAAATCTTTAATGAATGAAAACACGGAGAAGACACGATGCAGACAAATGAAGACACGAAGCAAACATGATGCAGACACATCATACATTTTTTTTTCACAATGAAGTAGAGCAAAGAGAATAATTTATAAAATATAATTCCCAGTATGCTTTTTGATCATAGATCCTGAAACACAAACAATTATTAGCATGTACACGTATATAATAGCTCTAAAAAAAAGTTTAGTCGTGATAAATTAGTGCTAAACCAATATCCTACCAAGCCCAAGAGCGAAACTTTAGCCCTCTTGGCCTTGACGGCAACCATTGACATCCATCAAGGTGGTCTACTTGGAAGACTCTCAACTGAATAGAGTTGACATGATGTCAAGTCTTAATCAATCTAAGCCCAGGAGTGGAACTTTGGCCCTCCTGGCCTTTATGGTAGCCATTGACATCCATCAAGGTGGTCTACTTAGATGGTAATCTTATTCTTCTTGCCTAAGCCCAAGAGCGAAACTTTGGCCCTCTTGGCCTTGATGGCAGCCAGTGACATCCATCAAGGTGGTCTGCTTAGGAGGTAATCTTATTCTCCTTAAATATCCTACCTAAGTCCAAGAGTGGAACTTTGGCCCTCTTGGCGTTGATGGCAGCCAGTGACATCCATCAAGGTGGTCTACTTAGGAGATAATTGGATTCACCACTTTATATCCTTTCTATTTCGATATTTTATTCGTCCTCTTTGCCTTAAGATTGGATCTTGTCGTCCTTCAATTTTGATGGTAAGATGACTCTTTTCAACCAAGATCTACTTAATAACACAATTTGCAAAAGTTGTATTAGTGATTTGGTTATTTAATGTTGTTAAATAAGATCAAAAATTTAATAGTAACTCTTACTTAAGATTACAATATCTTCTAACTAAGTAAAGATATTTATATTCAATCTAAAATAACTTAAGGAAATATAACTTATCTATATTTAGAGAAATGTGCTTGAAATTATGTGGGTCATTGTAGATTTTACTATTTTATTACTTATACTCCTCCTCGAAGCTTGATAAGATCATTGTATAGTGATTTCGTTATAACTTTGTATATACTTATTAGCGCTCTCCATTTTCCCTTGCACTATATAAGATCATTTTTAATTTTATTTTGATATCCCTAAATATCAGTGCTGACGTTCTCTCTGATTTATTCTATCCATAATGATATGTCTTGGAATAGGAATTAACGATGATACTTTACCTGCATGTCCATTTCTAGATTGTATATTTGATACGTTATAGATTCAAATATATTTTGTGTTTTAACGTCTTCTCTCTCCATGCGCTATTTTAACCAATTGATTGATTTTAGATACCTGTATAAAGAGAAACAATGAAGATTTTAATGGAAAGGTATTGTAATCTATCACTGCATACTCTGGCAATTTGTGTGATTGGCGAAGAATGAAACAACATTATGAGGATCCAGGGTGAAAATGTGCCATTTATGGTTTCTAAATGTTTCTTATTAGAAGCTTTTAAAGGCATCAGAAATAATCTTACTGCTATAGATAAATAACATGTTGTGTATTGATGTCTTCCCACAGTAACTGTGGCACATGTTTAAATATGATCGTTTCTGCAATATCTAACCCCATGTGATAATACATCTATTGCTTATCTGCACTCTGCTTACTATCCAAACAATATATAAACAAGAAGATACAGGGTCACTATTGGAGAGACTAGTTTTAGAGATATTTGTTTCTGAAAATACTTATGCCATTTAATACTTTTAATAGTGATTGGCCTGTAGTTTTTTTTGCTTGATTATCATTCCCAGTCAAATGAAAAAGAATCATTTTGATATCTACCTGCGATGTCTATTCTCTGCCAATTGATTCACCTAATTTATTTTATTTTATTTTTTGAATTATTATTTCTAAATATTGTCTTCCCTCCCCTCATCTTTTCCCTATCGCTATCTATGATATTCTTCAACATGAGATTAGTTTCTTCTATTTTTTACCATCGATGTCTTTAGATATTTGTGCGAACTCCTAAATTCTTATCGATGAAAGATTTGTCTCTGTTTTATAGTGGTGTGTATCAATGATTTCTTATGTTTATTCTTTTACGGATAAATGACTTGCTGAATATATCAGCCCATCCTATTTATTTGATGTTCAAAATATAATCCTTTCTCGTTCATAGCTATTTCTTGTGTGGAATTCAATTTGTTGAATACATGTATATGGAAGATGTGATGCAGTGCATTCCATTAACTTATCACTGACTTTTATTATTCATCTGAATGGACAAATTTGATATTTTCTTTTTCAGATTATGCATGATATTCTTATACTCAATGGTGGACGCCCTATTTGATAGATAATAATATATCTCAGTGATTCTTATATGCCATCACAAATTTGTACCATATACGTCTACACCAATACTGCACAATTCACTCTATAAATAGAGTAGATTCAAAGATGCTCTTTCCACAGAGTAGATCTAAAGTTTCTCTCTTAACACAGGATGGCAAGAAAGTTGCTCTGATACCACTTTTAATGTCCCCTTTCAGGACATTAGGGTTTATAACCTTGCTCTGTATACATTTTCTCCTTTTTATCTCAGATTGCGAATGATTCCTTTTTATTACCCTTATATTTCTCCTTCTTTTGCTTCCTTAATGATAAAATCCTCTATGTATATATAGCTTTCAATTCTAGGAGTCATGTCTTTTAATTAGTTCATTATAGTTGTGTCATAATATATTTTGTAATATATTATCCCTATTATTATTATTATATAATATTAGACTGTTTACTTTTATATTTATATATTCACATTGTACTTATCATTTTATATGGTTGTACCATGTTTATTAATAGATTTATATCGATTAATATATTTATTTAATCTTTGGTTATAAATGGTATTTATACTCTTAATGTCATAATATTTAAATATACCATCATCTTATAGGTTTATAATATAATTATAATATTTATTTATTTTTATATTTCGATATTATTATTGTGAATAATAATAATATATATTATTATGAATAATTAAGTAGAATAAATATATCATAAACATTTATGTATATAGTTCATCAATATTATTTATTTATTTTTTAAATAATCAATAATAGAATTATTATTATATTTTATCCCATTATAATTATAGGATTCTCTTTAGGAGGGGTCATGACACATATACACAACATTTACACAAATACAATTATAATACAGATTTCATTCTGAAGGGTTTCTTCATGTTGAGTCACATTTAAGAAAGTTTTATTAATAAGTTTAAGTCTCAATTACAATGTCCATAATCATAAAATGAATAAACACATACATAGTCTTATATACATATACATAAAACAACTAATATGATAGAGTACATTCATATAACATCATCCACTGCTCATGTCACGGGGTATGCAATAATAAATACAAGTACATCAATATACAATATAATATCTCATAGGATCTCAAAACACATGATACATAGAAACATCAAACATATAGAAGTCTTCAGGATAAGAATAAGAATGATAATGGTACAAATCTATCAATGAGCATCCAACATCTATCAATCTGAGGGGGACCCAAATGGTAAGAAGACACTACCTCCCAACCGTGTGGTCACCTAGTCAAGCTTTCACTCCCATCATGCAAGAGGGATAATGTATGATCCATAAGCCATTAATCAAACCATAAAACAATCTTAGGCAAGGGATTCAATAGCCAAATCTACCTCAACGGTACAAAAACTACTCAAGAAGAAGAGATAATCAAAATCAAAATCAAAAGGACACTCATTCCAATACCAACATAGCACACCAAGTCAACATCCATATTCAAAATGCAATACCCCATCAAACCAAGATAAAATCAACGAAAGGTATCCACCTTAAGTCAAAGGCCACATGTCCAAGAACAATAATCAACATATAATAACCATCATCAATAAAAGTAAATCACCAACAATAAGAACATCCAACAATAAGTACACCATTGATAAATAGCTGGCACTCATCAATAAAAGTCAACTGTCAACAATAAATGACATGCAATCAATGAGTAACAACTCACAATAAATACACCATCAACAATAACATCCAACAAGTACAACACTAGAGGCAAATATTAAAAAACTATGAAGCAAACTCAGGCTACATACTAGGGAGTGTCATCACATGGTCAAACTACTTCAGTTACCCTAGACTGGTCTCTCAGTAGACCTTGAATCCTCGAGTGTTGAGTTATCTTGGACTGGTCACTCTAGACCTCAGACCCTCAACATGACACATGTGGAACTAGAGTACCCTCTCATAAAGATGAGACAAACCAGTCATACCTCTCACTAGGTATCATCCCATTCCCATCTTTAGCCTACACAAATGCTCAAGGCATGGACGAGACAATATCTCTAACTTATCTTTTTAATGCATGTCTAAATATTTTAAATTACTATGTTATCACTTGTTACACAACTTACAACGAGTTACCCTAGCAACCACTTTGGGCCCCAACCCACATTGCAAGCCACTCTGATAGACATGCACATAGATTACCTTCCCAAAACTAACAAACCACAATTATGTCACATACCACAAAAGTAATACTAATTGAATTTGATTTCTTAACATGCAACCCAAAAATAACATTGGTTCTCAAATCTCAAGTTCTCATAAATGGGCATTAAAAGATATCTCATAAAATAAATCTCAATTTGAATCATAAAATACATCATAACATCTAGTCAAATAATCATAAAAAAATCTCAAAAATACCTCTGGTGTACATCCTAACTTGGCCAGCTAAACAACCCACAAAGAAAACCATCATGAAAATAAACATCACAAGACTATAAATAAATATAAGAAACCACATAATTTTTTAGCCATATGATTTAATTCCATCATTTCTCTTGTTTAGTTTAGGTCATAAAGATGTGTTTAAAAATAAAGTAAGAATATACATGTTTACATAGATAGTTATGCTAATAACTTATTTAAATCAATAAGTATTTAAATGTCAAATCTTTTTGTGCATACAAAATAACATGCAATATTATCATGTTATTAATTTAAATAATCTTAAATCATAAATGATTTAATTAATAACATAAATGAATTTTATTAGAGTGAGCATACCCAGGGAGTGAGGGATGAAAAAGAAGAAATGACGAAGGAAAATGAGGACCTCACTAGCAAGGATGATGTGAATGTAGAGGAAGATACAAGGAAAGAGAAGGATGAGTCTACTGGTAAGGAAGAAATGGGGAAGGAGAAGGATGAATCTACTAGTAAGGATACTATGCTTTCTTTCCTACATACTGCTAAGCTTAAGGTTGATTCCTCTCTTCGAGCTGATTCTTGGATGTATAATGAGTTAATGAATTTGAAAAGAAAAGTGAGAAAGATGCAGCAGGATCAGGAAGCTAACCATGCAAAGATCATTTAGATGGAAGTTCAGGTTGGTAATATACCAGATAAATTAAAGGAATATGAACACAAACTTTGTCTTTTGATCAAAGAGAGTGGCAATAAGATGGAGCAGGTTACTTCCAGCATTGGTGCAGCTACTGCAAGCTTAGGGAAGAGAAATAATGTCTCCTGGTGGTCCAAGTAAAAGAATGAGATAGAGTTCAAGAAAGAAGGTGGCTGAGGTAACTGGGGGATCTACTGCTGATACCATCCAAAGCATTGCGGAGGTGGGCAAAGAGGTGGTGAAAATGATCAAAGAGCTGCAGTAGTAGCTAGTGGTGTCCCTAGTAACTAGTCTCTGTTCTGGTGGTGGTTCCAGTAACTTGAAATGTCCCCTTTGTGATTTTATATGATATTTAAAGTCTCTAATCAGATGTTTAAAATCAAACAAACAATATTTCAAAGATCAGCCAATTTCTCAAATAAACCCAAATCGGGTATGCCCGAAATAATGCCAAAAACTTTACAGCTTCACATATTATTAATAAATCTGAAAGTGGACATTTTTACAAAAATTTCACCAGCATAACAGCCTAAAAAATGACATTTCTAGATCTATGTAGAGTTGACAAAACAACTTCCAAATGGAGGACAAAAACAATGCTCATCAGGCTCTCGAAAATAACACCAAATAGCTCAGAAACACCACAAAAACACTAATAAAATATTAAAGAAGTATAACCATGACCCAATACATATATTCAGCTCTATTTTAACATCTAAATATTTAAAATATAGCAACAACCCAAACTGATATGAAATATTCAACTGGTAACACCAAACTCTTACAAAAAACACACCCGAAAACCCACAAATTTGCACTATTTAGCACAAGGGAAAACTTTGCATGAGATTGCACATGGAATGGATTTAAAATCCCATCCTTAGCCTTCTTGAAAACTTGCAAACTCCCATCCTTGGGTCTCTTTCTCCACAGGTTTGGTAGCCTCTGAAGAACAACAAAGCAATGAGCAAAATCAAGTTCTGGAATGAGCCCAAAAATGCCTCCAAATCCCTTAAAAGAGGGCATAACCCTAACTCACGACCAAGAGGGGTTAATAAAACATATTTTAATAATAATTTTCATTTATTAGTCCATTGGTTTCTAAAGATTAGCCTGTTTTGCCGAAACTCCACCTTTTTGAGCCTACTTGCGTTAGCAAAGATTATTATTTTTAATTATTTAGAAAGGGGACATGACAAGTCCTCCCCTCCCAAATATTGATTTTCCTCAAGAAATGAAGGTTGGAATGCTCAAGAATATGTGCTCCTTCCCAAGTTGCATCCTCCAGTGGTAGTCCTTTCCATTTGATCAAATGCTCTATGATGCTCCTATTTCTCAATCTTTTCTCTCTTGTATCCAAAATCTCTTCTGGTATCAAAACTAATTTCCCTTCATCATCAAGAGGTGGTAATTCTGTAGATACTATGGTTTGCTGGCCTAGAACCTTCTTCATGCAAGATACATGGAAAACATTATGTATTTTTCTATTTGGTGGGAGCTCCAATTCATAAGCTACCTCTCCTACCTTCTTGATGATCTTATAAGGCCCATAGAACCTTGGCTTGAGCTTCTCTACCCCACTCTTCTTCAAGGTGCTTTGCTTATATGGCTACAACCTGACAAATAACAAATCTCCCACCTCAAAAGATCTTTCAGTCCTTTTCCTATCAGCATATAACTTTTTTTGGTTCTATGCATGTTGTAGATTATCCTTGAGGGACCTTATTATGTCTTGGCTTTGCTTGACAAAATCACTTGCTGCAGGTACTCTACTATCTGAAAGTACTAGATCAACAAAGGAATGGGCATCATAACCATAAAGAGCATGAAAAGGAGGCATACCAATAGACATGTGATGAGATGTATTGTAACAATACTCCCCTAGGTGCAACCATTTCACCCAAGCATGTTGTTGATTTGAAACATAGTTCCTCAAATATCCCTCTATCTATTTATTAACTATCTCTGTTTGTTCATATGTTTGAGGGTAATAGCTAGTACTGGGAGTGAGTTCAATTCTTGCCAAATGAAAGAGCTCCTTCCAAAAAGAGCTAAGGAATCTACTGTCTCGGTCACTAACAATGCAAGCCATGTAATCTAAAAATTTCCTTGAAGAACAATTCGGCCACTTGTGATGCCTTAAAATCAGATGTGATAGGAAAGAAATGAGCATACTCAGTTAGTCTATCTACCACCACATATATTCAATCCTTACTTTGAACCTTGGGCAACCCAGTGATGAAGTCCATGGAAATACATTCCCATTTTTGTTCAGGAATAGGAAGTGGCTGCAACGACCCTGTAGGAAAATTTTGCTCACTCTTGCTTTGTTGGCATACCATACATTCCTTAATGTGTTTAAGGACATCCTCCTTCATACCTTTCCATGAAAATTGCTCTCGAATTTGCCTATATGTCTTGAAGTATCCTTGATGACCAGCCAAAGGTTTGTCATGAAAGGCCCTCAATATCCTCTCCTTAGTTTTTGATCCTGGCACTAAGAAGATCCCATTCTTGTAATAAATCAATTCATCAACAACCTTGTATCTGTTACCATACACTAACTTATCCAAAATCTTGGTGGCAAAGGAATCTTTAGCATACTCTAAAATTATGGAGACTTTCCAATTAGCAGAGATAGATGTTAAGGAACACAGAGTGGGCTTTCTTGAGAGAGCATCAACAACCGCATTATTCTTTCCTTTTATGTATTCAATATCAAAATCATAAGCTTACAATTTGCTTACCCATTTTTGTTGGTGATCATTCAAATCCCTTTGGTTCAAGAAGAACCTAAGGCTATTATGGTCTGTCTTTACAATGAATCTCCCACATACCAAATATTGTCTAAACTTATGAAGTGCATGCATGATTGCCAACATTTCCTTATCATAGATGGAGTAACCTTTCTATGATTGATTTAGTTTTATACTCTCAAATGCTATTGGATGTCCCCTTTGAGTTAGGATAGCCCCTATACCTTCTCCAGAAGCATCACATTCAACAACAAAAGGTAAAGAAAAATCTAGAATTGCAAGCACAGGGCATGAACTCATTACCTCATTAAGCTTATCAAATGTTTTTTGTGCCTCTTCTATCCAAAAAAAAGCTCCTTTCTTTGTCAAATCAGTCAAGGGGGCAGCAAGCTGAGAAAATCTCTTGGAAAATCTCCTATAGTAGCTAAACAACCCGAAGAAACCTCTCAACTGTGTAAGATTAGTGGGTGGAGGCCAATCCAAAATTGCCTAGATTTTTTGTTGATCAACCTGTACTCCTTTAGAACTTATAATATGTCCCAAATATAGGATCTCTGTCAAACCAAACTCACATTTAGATAGCTTAGCATAGAAGGATTGCTGCTCCAAGATTCCCAAAACAGTGTCTATGTGCTTTAGATGCTCTTCCCATGTTTTACTATAAATCAAGATATCATCAAAAAATACCAAAACAAATTTTCGAAGATGCTGGCTAAATACCTTATTCATACAAGACTGAAATGTTGCGGGTGCATTAGTGAGGCCAAATGGCATAACAAGAAATTCAAAGTGCCCATAGTGACATCTGAAAGTAGTCTTTTCCACATCTTCACTCCTCATTCGGATTTGATGGTACCTTGATCTTAAGTCAATTTTTGAGAAGTATACAACACCATGTAACTCATCAATGAGTTCATCTATGCATGGTATGGGATACCTATTTTTTATGGTCTTCTTGTTTAGAGCCTTGTAGTCTATACACATTCTCATTGTACCATCCTTTTTCTTGACAAGTACCACATATGATGCAAATGGACTAGAGCTAGGGCTTATGAATCACATGTCTAGGAGTTCCTTAATATTTTTTTCAATTTCTTCCTTATAACCTCTTGGATGGTGGTATTGGGTTGTTATAACTGGTTTGGCACCCTGTTCTAACTCTATAACATGCTCAAAACCTCTATTTGGTGGTAATCCTGGAGGCAAGTCATTGAAAACTATACTATGCTTATCAAGAATATTTTGAATTTCAAAATAGAAATTACCTTGATTCTTTGGAGAGCTTGTTGGATGGATTATGACTCCTGTTGCCCATGCTACTTGTCCTCTTCAAAAAGTCCTCTCCATCCTCTTTGTAGAGACCGCCTTAGGTGCTCCATTAGATAAGCCTCTCAATATGACTTCTTTCCCATTGGAATGAAATTTAAACTCCATAGTTTGATGGTTCATGTAATAGCCTCCAATAGAGTGCAACCATTGAACACCCAATACAAGATCTGTCTCCCCAATACCAACAACATAGAAGTCATCACATAACTCATAATCTGCTAAGGTCATCTTGAGTTGTTTCACCACCTGTGTGCAAGGCATAGTGAATCCATCAGCTACAGTAACATTGAATCCCTCAAAATCTTCTTCTTTAAGCCCTCTTTTCATGACAAATCCCTCATCAATAAAATTGTAATTTGTCCCACTATCAAGAAGAACTGTCAACCTTTGCCCTGCTAGTACCCCTCGAATTTGAAAGGGATGGTATCTTGGGACTCTTGATAATGTTGCTAAAGTGCCATCCTTGCTGATTTCTTTTTCTTTCTCTTCTTCTTCCTCCTCCTTAGTGTCATGAAATTCCTCATGCTCATCTGAATCAGATTCTGAAGCAACCTCAATATAGTGCACTTGACCTTTCCCCAAACATTTGTGTCCAAGAACCCATGGTTCTCTAGAACTGAAACAAAGCTTTTTTCCTTCGTAATTCACTCCTAGTCTCTTCATCTACCTTCTTTTTTGCCACATTTATCACATCTTTTGGTGGTAGTGTTGGAAAAGTCTTTTTCTAAAAATTCCCCTTATGTTGCCAAAGATTTGGGAGTTTTTGATTACTGACTAGTTTCATAGGCATGCGAGTTTCAAGTTGCAAGCTTCTTTTGATAGCTTCCTGTAAGGTTGAGGGTGAGAAAGCCTTAATCAAACCCTTAACAGAATTTTCCAAACTATCAAGAAAAAGATAAACGATCCTCTTTTCACTCATATTAGGTACCATAACAACCACTTTTTGAAACTCTTCTATATACTCATTAACTGATTTGGTTTGCTTCAACTTTGACAATTCTTTAAAATACTCTTCATCATCCTTGAGGTCAAATCTATCTATCACTCTTTGACTAAAATCATCAAATGTAGTTACCTGATCATGACCTTGAGTAGTCATTCCATGATACCACCAATCATAGGCTGCATCTTCCAAGTGTAGACTTGCAAATTGAATAGCATCACTCTCCTTCATGGGGTTAAGTGTGAAGAAAGTCTGTAATTTTTGTAGCCATGCTCTAGTTGAAATTTTATTTGTTCCATCAAAAGTAGGTGCTATAAACTTGCTTATTTTATTTTTGAGCTCTCTTCCACTTATGTCATGCTACCTCCTATACTCTTTTTTGGGCATCAAAGTTTTCATCATATCCACATATTCTCTAAAAGGAACTGAACTGCGAAACTCATCATCTAAGCCATTGTAAGTAGCTCTTAATGCAATCAAGTTACCTGTAACCTCTTCCACGAGATTAAGGGCTAGATTTGGTACTGGTGGCTCATCTGCAAGCAAGAAAATAGTTTTTGTTGATTTAGAGGGTGTGGGTTTCAGATTTCTTGGCTCCTCTGATGTGCTCCCTTTCTCATTAGTAGATGCAACTCCTTGCAGTTTTTCTGTCAATATTCGCAAAGCCTCTCTAGTTTCTGCCAAACTATCCACTATTTGCTTCTGAGTATTCTAGATATCTTGGAAGAATTTCTATTCCATCTCATTTGGGTCAACCATAATTTTTCCTTCCTTGGATTTTGTACTTTTACTTTTAACTAGAGGTTTGATCAAAATTTCTTTATTCTTTTCTCGCTGTGAATATCTCTTTTCTCTTTCACTTAGTTGCATGCAAACTTCTACAAACCCTCAGGTTGGCAAGATCATAGCTCTGATACCACTGAAATGTCCCTTTTGTGATTTTATATTATATTTAAAGTCTCTAATCAGATGTTTAAAATCAAACAACCAATATTTTAAAGATCCACCAATTTCTCAAATAAACCCAAATCGGGTATGCCCGAAATAGTGCCAAAAACTTCACAGCTTCACATATTATTAATAAATCTGAAAGTGGACATTTTTACATAAATTTCACTAGCATAAAAGCCTAAAAAATTACATTTCTAGATCTTTATAGAGTTTACAAAATAGCTCCCAAATGGAGGACAAAAACAATGCTCATCGGGCTCTCGAAAATAACACCAAATAGCCCAGAAACACTACAAAAAACACTAATAAACTATCATAGAAGTATAACCATGACCCAATACATATATTCAGCTCTATTTTAACATCTAAATATCTAAAATATAGTATCAATCCAAACTGATATGAAATATTCAATCGGAAACACCAAACTCTTACAAAAAACACACCCAAAAACCCACAAATCTGCACTATTCAGCACAAGGGCAAACTCTGCATGAGCTTGTACATGGAATGGATTTAAACTCCCATCTTTATCCTTCTTGGAAACCTGCAAACTCTCATCCTTGGGTCTCCTTCTCCACAGGTTTGGCAGCCTCTGAAGAACAACAAAGTAATGAGTAAAATCAAGTTCTGGGATGAGCCCAAAAATGCCTCCAAATCCCTTAAAAGAGGGCATAACCCTAACTCACGACCAAGAGGGGTTAATAAAACATATTTTAATAATAATTTTCATTTATTAGTCCATTGGTTTCCAAAGATTAGCCCCTTTTTCCGAAACTTCACTTTTTTGAGCCTGCTTGCCTTAGCAAAAATTATTATTTTTAATTATTTGAAAAGGGGACATGACATAACTAGTCTCTGGTCTAGGGTTTTTATCTGGTTTTTGCTCATTTTGTTTAAAAACTATGTTCTAGGTCCTTGTAAAACCTGGTTTCATTTTATGGTCTTATTTTGTGGTTTCAGGTCCCTGTAAAACTTGGTTTTGTAACTTTTAAACTATAGGTTTCAGGTCCTTGTAAAACTTGGTTGTGCTTTCTGGTTTATCTTTTCCTTTTCTGTTAAGGGTTTTGGGTACCCTTGAAAACCTATTTTACCTTAATCTAAAACATAAATGAATTTTATTAGATTAAATATTAATATCAATTTCATTTCTGAAATATTAATTTGACTTCTATTTAAGTCCAATATTAATATTTACTTTTCCTTTAAATCATAATGCAACTAGAGATAACTCAAACTTAAAATTATAATTTTAATTAAGTTATCTATAATTTCTCTCATAATATTAATTATTCATAACTAGATAATTATATAGTGAACTCCACTATAACTTCTCTTAAAATATACGCTTATCTTAGCTTGGATGGAGACAAATATCCATGTTTTTCACTCAACTAAAAATAGGACAATGGCTTTTCTGGGGTAGGTCAAACTCGAGAGATGGAATCATCTTCTACGGGCTGCAGATGATATGACACACTTTGTGGTGATCAAATCCATAGGTGAAGGTGTCTTTGACTACAATGCGACCTAGAGAACCAACACCACCATAATTGGCTCCTTCATAAGGGTAATGATAAGGGCAAAGATTCGGAAAGAAGATATAGTGAGGCTCTATTTCGATCTATTTAACCCTATTTGGAGGAAAGGAATTGAGAAGGCGGTGCATAACATTGATGATAAATACAAAATCCCACTACTTGAAAGGTATATGGGATTACCACTGGGTTCTGCAGAGCTGGAGACAGCCCCTTGTTGGAAATCCCTCATTATCAGGGAAAGCCTAGCCTTCTATAGGGAATGGCCGTGGATGGAGGCTAGTGTAAACTTTCTTTTAAGATGGAGAAGGATAGTTGTAGAAGGAAATAACAAGTGGGTCATAGACTATCTTAAACTATTCAATGTTTACATGCAACTGGGAGTGATCTTTGATGACCTCAGTGATCTGGAATTCTGCACCGTTAACTCAAAAAAGATAAGCAAAAACAAAGTCTCATTTGAACTACCCCACTATCTTGCCGTGGATGACTCTAATGACATTCTAGAGGTGATCATGGTTTCATGGAAGAAGCAGGAAAGGAATCGGGTTGAGGAGAACTGAATATTAAATTAGGGTTTGAACTATATTTACCTTAAGAATACGGTATGTAAGCCCTTAGGTTTTTGTTCTAAGCCCAAAATTTTGTAATATTAGATAGGGAAAGGAATCTAGTATACTGAATCACTAATTCTTATATAGATATATTACGAACTATTCTAGTTGTTGACTGTCTCGACTTGTTATGGGTTTTTTCGCAAGTAGTATTTGATCTATTAATAAAATGCTTAAATGTAATTAAAGGAAGACGAAGATGGTTTTATATAATAAGATTATATATGGAATGGTGTGAATTTTCGTATGTGCAAATGCTGTATTGGATGGTTTCTTGAAACCACTATACACCTTTTGTTCTTTCAAGCTTCTTTTGGGACCTGCGCCATCAATTTATTGTAGCCTTGAGTATATTTAATGTTTGGCCTGATTAAGTAGGAATTATGATTATTCGATGGTAAGCTGGTCTGTAGCTAAAAGGATTTTGCATTTAGTATGGTAATCGGATATGAATACAAAGTTGAATCCATATAGAATTGAATGGGGAAACGTTTGTTTCATATTTTTTATTTTACTTCCGTAATCTAATACCAAGATCAAGATTGTGTTTGGAATTAACATTTTGAAGGTTTTAAAGACTCGATAGAATTTTATTAAAATGTTAAATTCTGTTGATATGGTGATTTATTGTGGTATGTTTCCTCACAGAGGCAATATTGATATATTCAATTTTCTGATATGTTTTTGGCATATGCATATCTGAAGCTATCTTGGATCTGGTCATGTTAATTTTATTAGGATATATTTAAAAGTTTGTTTCTATTCCTTCGCTCAAGCGTCGATTAACATAAGTATTTTTCATCTCCATGCTCAGTTTGGAATATATTTAGATGTAATAACTCGGATCCCAGAACCTAGACCTATTATAGAATGGGTCTAACTAGTTAGGTAAAGGATTTCAAAGCTTTGGTAATGCTCTATTTCAGAATGCTTAAGGGGGAATCCTTTTGAAGCATTCCAAAGATGGGTCTTTTTTTGATGCCTTGTTTATTTCTTTTCATTTTTAGGTTGGCCCATTTCTGTAGCATCTAGAGTCATTGCCAGGTTTTTTAGGATCCCTGAAAGATTAGCTTTATGTTGCTTCTAATTTTTTGGATTATTGTTAATCCATGTTTCGAGTTGGCTTCTGAAATCATTATTATTATCTTTGGATGGATTGGTATTCTCCTATGGTTATATTATTGGTTGGTATCCCTATAATTTTATTATGGAATGTTGAAGAAAGGAGCTTCTTAGAGGGTTGGCTTGATCAGATCCATCCTATTTTCTTTGGTTATATCTTTATCCTTGCCCTTGGTTTGAATATGCACATTCTTATCTATGCTCTTGGTTTGAATATACAGAGGAATGGTAATGTTTGAAGGCATCCATTTTAGATTTACAGGTGGTATGCAAGTTAAGATGATTTTGAGCTTAAATGATTTGGTGTAGGAGAGTATGGTTTAAGTTGAAATCATCTTTGGGTCAAATATTGAAATTCTTTGATTATTGATTTTCTAACATAGTATGTGGTCATGCCAGATGTTCTGGTCTTCCTTATGTCATTGATAGGTGTAGTATGGATAGAATAGTTAATATTTCTTCTAATATCATTACTTAATTTGGCAGCTTTAGGTGATAATTTAAGCATTTTGGTTCCTTTGAGACTTTTCTGTTTATGTCGGCTTCTAATCCAATTATAGCAATTATTTGTTAGGATTGTTTTTAGAGCCTTTTATCTATTTGTACTCTAACCTCCTATGGTGTTTAGCTAGCTGGATAACTTCTTTGTTTGGTAGATCTGTATTGCTGCAGGTTGCGGTCAAGTTTGGTACTCTTTTATATAGCAACATCTCTATGGAGACTAGATGAAATAAATTGTAAGAGGTGTACCCTTGCATTGATTGCAATGTAATTATTATAAACTATTAATTAGGTCACTGGGGCATGCCCCTTTCATGATATGTAATGATTTAGGACTTCTGTCCCAGGCTAGATTGGAGGTTCTCTTCTCTGTTCTTTCCTACTAGTGCCCGCTTGAACAGAGAAAGCTTTTGTTACTCTCTTATTATTAATAAAAGTTATCATGGCCTTGGCCGTTTACCGATTTATTTTAATTATTAAAAAAAAAAAAAAAAATTCTCTTAAAATATAATTAAATCATAATTATATATTTATTAATTTGTAACTCCGCTTACATTTATAAATATATAATAAGTTATATCCCACTAAGAGTTTTCAAAGTAATTGATATTAAAAACTCACTTATTAAAAAATAAATATTATTTATTTAATTTAATTTTCAAAATAAATAAATAATATTTTTTAATTTAAAAAAAATTGAAGTTAATATTAACCATTAAATATACATATATATATATTTTAATAAATAAATCTAAAAATTAAATTAATTTTTTATAAAATAAATATAAACATGCAATCATTATTTTCACAATCCTTTGATCTCTCAAATCATGCAACCATAATATACTTAGTTTTCTATCGTTAGTATATTTGTTTTCATATGAATGCATAAGTTTAGTTACAACATGTTTTCATCTCAATCAATCTTTTATTTTTTCAATAAATTTTACAACCAACTTATTTTAGATATAAGAATAATATTTATTTTTATTTAGAAAATTCATGATAATCACATAGTTCTAATGACAAATTTAAAGTTGAAACCCTAGCTCTTCAATTTGTTATTTTTTTCCAATTTTCTATAATTGAATTTTCCCTATATTAGAAAGGGTTTTAAAAGAATACATCCATAATAATATTCTAGGTTTTTTTTTTTTCACAATTTTTCTTAGTCAAGTTTTCTTGATCAACAAGTTTTCCTTTTCAAAATCTACAACATAACTCTCTATTAAAAAATCAATATAATAAATTAATATGCATTATGCAAGCACCAAGGAAGACATGAAGTACATAATTTTTCAATAAATTTTTACAATGGGTTTTCAAACCCTACCTCAAAACTACAGCTAAAATATGAGATATTATGTGAATGCATGCATATCCAAACCCTCTCAAACTTTCAACAATTCTTTTGATCCAATTTTAAATTTTGCTCCCCAAAACTCGTGTGTCTCTCAAATGAACTATCAACCCCCTAATAAAGAACCATTTCCAATATTTCAAAAGCCACTAATTTTATTAAAAATATTAATTATTTAAATGTTTAATCCTTTCATGCACACTTAAAAAACCTTTTTATTAAAATATTCTCTTATTTTCTCTACCTCCACTTTGTTAGAGTAAATAATTAATTACTAATTATTTATTGTATTTACTTAAGCTTACTTAGGTAAATGCAATTATTAATTAGTTGTAGCCTAGGAGTTAGTTATAAGTTGTTGACAATACGAGAGTTTGTTCTCTCCTAAGTCATACTTATCCTTTCACATTGTTCGAGGACTTTCCACCTTATGTGGATGTATGCTTAGTTGTCACACTTATCTCCTAGCATCTTCTAGTTTGTTCTAGAAGATTCCTGGAGCTCTTTATATTCGGGCTCCCTCATTGTATTATCATAACAATATCACTTCTCATTGTAAATACATTTTCATTGTGTTTCAATATCTTGTGGTCTCTCATGTCCGTTTAGGGTTTTACCCTTGCTCCATGCTCTTCCTCTCCTTGGCTTCTCTTTGACAGGTTTTTGCATGCAGGTGATCTTGGGCGTCTTCGAAGTTGGCTTTCATCAACTCCAACACACTTTATTAATTAGTGCAAACACTATTTAAACTATAGTTTAGTATCTAAATTAATATTAATAATTAAAGCTCATTATTTAAATGCAACTCTAATTTAATTATTATTAATTAAATAATTATAATAAAGCGATATAAAATCTTTAGTCTCTTAATATTTTAATTCTTTTTTAATCCAACTTCTTAAATTAGACTTTAAAATTAAATATTTTAAATTTAAACACATATTTAATTAATTAAATATTCTTATATTTTAATATTTTCTTATTAATCAAATAATATTTAATAATTCTCAATATTACATGATTAACCCAAATATTATAATTAAATTATTTACTAAATAAATCACATAGTCAAATCCACATAAAAACAACATTACCAAAACTGACCAAAACTCAAAATTAAACAACACATGCAAAGATAAACTCATGGGTTTAAAAAGGGCAGAAAGATAGATACATGTCCTCCTTCTCAAGACAAGTAATTAGGCTATGCTTGGGATTACATGAATATTATCTCCCCATTCTTACCATTGAATTATTGCGATAGGGCACACTCATCCTGGCAATTCAAGAAATTTAATGCCTAGTACCTATAAATCTGTATAAAATATGAGCATGTACATATTCATATATATCTAAGCTAAATAGACAATGGCGGGGAGTGGTACATCATGTAGATCCCGACTAGCAGGTGACTAAGACTCCCTCCCTCAACCATATCAAGCACATTAAACATAAATGTAAAACAAACACACACACACACCATACACGTGCAAATATTGGGTAAGTATAATAGTAAATACTATATATAAATAACATCATATTGTAACATGAATATCTCATCATTGTGAGCACATACTAAACATGTTTCTAAGACACACCATATGGCATCATCATAAAAGTAATTTCACTAACTAACTAAGAGAAATTAAAGCATCATCACTACTAGTAAGAAATTGTTACAACTTGACATAAGCAATTACTCAACATATCAAAGTATTGCATTTAAAATATCAAATAAGGGCTAACACATCTATAGAAGAGTCATATAGAACTTTAACAACTAAGTATACAAGGAGGGGTATTACATTAACCCACAACAATCATAACAAAAATAAGGTGGATCAAAACTAAACTAAGTAGTTTTGATCGAAACTGCTTAGTTTAGTTTTAATCAAAACTAGAATCAACCCCATTAAACCACATGGGTTAGTTGCCTAGTTTCGATAGAAATTACTGGTTTTTTCTAAGTGGGAGAAGTTTTATAATGTTTTCATGGCTTCCAGGCTCCATTACCAGGTTCAGATGGAGCACTAAAGTCATGTCCTTTTGCATGATAGAAGTACTTTGAATGAACTTTCTAATGACTATGAATTTGCTACATTTTGAATTTTTTAGATATACATTTTTGCACGTGAATTGAATAGAGGTTTGTTATAAAAAATAAACCTATATATTGGACTTTCATGGAAAAATAGTAACTAAGAGTAAACAAAATTAAAAAATAATTATGGCCTTTGTATTCGAGTCCTCTTTCAATCATTTTTGTTTGTTTTGAAATTGGGTAAATATATACTAAGTTACATGTGTCAAAAGCCATGCATGTCCAAATTCGTGTTAGGTCAACTTTAAACTCTGATAAAATATGAAATACTAAGGATAAAGACATCAGATCCCCTCCATGGTTTTGGTATGGATGTTAACAAATTAAATACGAAAGAATTGCATTGATATCTATTATAGAAAAAAGGTTATGTGTGTCAAAAACAATGTCACTTTTTAAAAATCAAGTTTTTGATAACATACCAATTTTCAAGGGAGAAAAAATAGTTCAATCAAATCAATTTGAAAAAAAAGAAAATATATTTGGATTCTACATTGAAAATCCTAAAAGACTAATTTATTTCATCTTCAAATTCCTAACCATTAAATGACAATTTGCATCTGAAAGTGAAAGTTTTCTTGAAAATTCACAGTTCAGTGTTAGTTTAGGCAAAAAATTGTAACCCATTATTGTGGGTTCACCCTCTATTTTACTTTTAAATTCATTTTACTCATCTTGATTCTTGGATATTGGCATCCTTGCATCTACTCTTTGAATCTTTCATTTTATGGTGCACCTTGCAAGGGTCATATTAGCTAAGTCCATTTGAGAGCCACTCTCATAGCTCTTTCATGTCATAGATAGGAAGCTATAAGCCACTTCTTGAGACTCCCTTTTCCATGGGTCCTCTCAATTGTGATATTTATAGAAGCATGCCAACATTTTGATATATAATCATGACTTGGTTGATGATGATAATGATAGAAATCATTCGAATCAAAAGACTTAGGCAACAATTTACTATGATCAATAGGATGAATATGAGGAAGGTTAAGAAAATGAGCATGAATCAACTTAGTCATAACCTCAGAAAGGGGCTCAAATAATTGAGTATACTGGCAATTAGAATGAAATATAGAGGAAGAAGTAGTCGTACCTTGGGATGTAGTAGCCAATTGATCATCAACTATATTCAGAGACTTGATTTTGATAAAATTGTTAGATTTAGAAAACTTGTTTTACTTTTTTGAGGCATCACTCTTATTACTAGAAATAGGAGCCATCATAGTAGAGCTCTTGAGTTGACTCACTTGTAACTAGTACTGGTGAAGCACTACACATAGATGTGAAAATGAGGTATATTCAGTAAGGATGATCCTATCCCTAATGTATTTTTGTAAATTAGAAGTAAAGATGCATTGAATATCATGATTAGGCATAGGATAGGAAAAATGAACATACAAATATCTAAATCTACCAATGAATTTAGTAACTTTCTCTTTAATATTTTTCTTACAATGCATTAAATCATTTAAAGAAACTTGTTGATCAATATTATTCTAAAACTAATGAAGGAAAGAATTAGTAAGAGTTTGAAAGCAATCAATAGAATAAGGAGGTACAGAGCAATACCATTGCAAGGCTCTATCCATGTAAGTATGTGGGAAAAACTTAGCCATAATCCTATAATCATGAGAAAAATCACTACGTATAGTTTGGAAAGTTTTAACATGAATATTGAGATCTTCCTTACCATTATATATCTCAAGACGAGGTACCTCAACATGTTGCAGAATAACAACATGAAGGATATCTAAGGAAAAGGGATTGTCAACATCATATGTAGGAATATTACACTTAGATTGAGTTAAATGTGTGAGTTGTTGTTATAAAGCAGAGACAAAGCAAGGAAATAATGCTAGGACTACAAGCAACGCTAGTAGCCATAAGTATGCTAGTTGGATTAGAAAAGGTATAAGAAGTGGAAGCAATGTGTAAAGATATTAGTGGAGGATGAGAAGGAATAGGTAAAGGGTTTGAATAGGTAAAATGAATTACATTTTAGGAAGGCAATGAAGAAGGAATGGAAGTAAGAGAAACACTCACATGAAGTGAAGGAATAGGAAGATCAACACTTAAAGGAGTGGACACTTGTGTAGAAGTAGTTATAAGAGGCAGAGCATATGTAGGTATGCTCGAAAGAGTCGTAGAAATTAGGATAGAAGGTTCAATGGTTGTAGAAGGAGGAGGATATTCTAACTCTTAAGCACATTTCATCAAAGACTTATCATGAGTATTAATAAGGTGAGATATACCATGCAAGATTGAAAGGTTGATGTCATCATTATTAACAAGCTTATTAAGAGCTACAATAACAACAATGCTATCGGGATTAAGATTTTCTTGAGTAAGCTAGGTTTCCAATTTTTCAAATTCACTAGAAATATTATCAACTTATAGAGGAAGAACTCTTAAAGTGTCAACATAATCATAGGTTGATTGAGAAGAGTTATGCTCTATGATAGGATTAAGATCACGAGAAAAGATGTGAGTATCACATGAGTCCAAGGAAGAAAAGAGGAATCATAATCAAAGGATCTCATGAGTCTATAGCTTCTCCTAATGGGAATGCTATAGGTTGGGCTTCATGTAATTAATCTCATAAAAAGGGAGATCACAAAAGGAAACTCAAATGAGATCTAACTGCACAAATGTAATAAAGAGCATAAAAGAGAGATCTAACCACACACAAGATAGCTAAATATAACTCTAATAAGAGAGAGGCAGAAGAGGCATATGCCAAGTTAACCAAGAGAAGGTAAACAACTAATAAAGTGAAAAGAAGTGATCTAACACTACAAAAGAAAGAGTTAACACTAAAATGTTTAGTTGGTAAAGCCAAGGCCAAAGAAGAGAGATTTCCAAAAGAGGAATATCTAACTCTAAGAAAGAGGGTAAGAAGGCCGAATTCACCAAAATATTTAGTGGTAAAGTGGAAGCACTTTAATAAGGATGTAGACTCCCATTTTACATGAGCACTAAGCCATTCAATCACAATGTGCAAGGGAAAGAAGGAAATTTCCAAATATGATCCACTTCAAACCCAAATTAGATTAGCTACGACCCAAAAGAGGAATGGTGATAATACTAAATTTGAATTATAGGGGGAATAATATACAAGGAAATGTGCTCTTTGGCCCTTCAATAGGATAACATGAATGTGAAATTGAACTAATTAATTAGGAAATGTAATTCTAGATGCTATGTGAATGCAATCAAACCAATTAAGATGCAAATCTAGGATAAGGATATGAAAGGAAATGCAATATGAAAAACTTCTTTTCCCTGCAAGAAGTTTACTACTACAACAAAATTGGAGATTCTACACATAGATCTTAGTGGTCCTACAAAGACTAAAGGATTCTATGGTAAAAGTTACTTTATGATTCTAGTCGATGACTTTTCTAGAATGATATGGGTTGCATTTCTTAAAGAGAAATCTAAGGCATTTGAAATGTTTAAGATATTCAAGAATAGAGTTGAGAATGAATCTAGTATGAAGATTAAATGTTTAAGATCAAATACAGGAGGAGGATTTACTTCAAATGAGTTTAATATGTTTTATGAAGAAAATGTAATTAAAAGACAGTTATTAGCTCCAAGAACCCTTGAACAAAATGACATTGCAAAAAGAAGGAACATGTTAGTTATAGAAGCTACAAGAGCTATGTTAGCTGAGAATGAGGTATCCAAGACATTTTGGAGAGAAGCTATGAATACAACAATCTACACTATGAACAAAGTGCAAGTAAGGAAAGACACAAACAAGACCCCTTGTGAACTATGGTTTGGTCATTCACCTATAGCTAAGTATTTCAGAATTTTTGGTAGTAAGTGTTATATCAAAAGAGATGATGATATTGGTAAGTTTGGTGCTAGAAGTGATTAAGGTATGTTTCTTGGTTATTCATTAAAAAGCAAGGCTTATAGATGTTATAATCAAAGAACTAAGACTATTATGGAAAGTACAAATGTGAGAATTGATGAGAAATTTAGGATACAAGAGAAAATAGTTGATTACAATTTAGATGATGATGTTGTTACTAAGCCAAGGAATGATGAGATATTTCTTGAGACTGACAATGATTTGCAGAATGAAGGAGAGCCAAGGCAGTAACAAAGCTTAGAACCTTTAGTAGAACCAAGAGTTGAGATAACAACTCCTACTTTAGGAAAGAACATGATAAAGAATCACCCATCCGAGAAGATCATCAGAAGCAAAGATAAAGGTGTGATGACAAGAAGCAAAGTCAATGAAGAACTATGTTTGATATCTCAAGTTGAACCTAAGAATGCAGAAGAAGCATGCAAAGATGATTATTCGAAGTAAGCTGTAAAAGAGGAATTGGATCAAATAGTAAAGAATGGAACATGGGAATTGGTCCCCAAACCAGTAGACAAGAATGTGATAGGAACTAAATGGGTATTCAAGAACAAGATGAATAAACAAGGTGAAGTTGTAAGGAACAAAGCAAGATTGGTATGTAAAGGTTACTTACAAAAAGAAGAAATAGATTATGAGGAGACCTATGCTCTAGTAGCTAGAATAGAAGTAGTAAGATTATTCTTAGCCTATGCAGCACAAAAGAAATTCAAAGTGTATCAGATGGAGGTCAAGTCAACATTTCTAAATGGAGAACTTGAAGAAGTGTACATTAAGTAGCCTAAAGGTTATCCTTTGATAGATGACAGGGATGTAGTATGTAAATTGAGGAAAGCATTGTATGGCTTGAAGCAAGCACCCAAAACCTAGTATGCAAGGTTGGACAAGCATTTGACAAAGCTTGGATATAGCAAAGGTATAGTAGACAATAATCTCTATTGGAAAGAAATTGATGATGGTTTGATGATTTTGGTAATATTTGTTGATGATATCATATTTGGAGGAAATGATGAAGAACGTGAGAAGTTTCTAGAAGAAATGAAGAAATAATTTGAAATGAGTATGATAGGAGAGATGAAATACTTTCTAGGATTATAGATTATACAGAATACAGAAGGAATCTTTATTTCTCAGACTAAGTACTTGAAGGATTTACTAAAAAAGTTTAGTTTGGAAGCATGCAAACTCATTGGAACACTTATGGTAAGTGGACACAAGTTATCTACAACAGATGAGACACCTACAATTGAGTAGAAGAAGTATAGATCTATGATTGGAGGATTGCAATATCTAACTCACACAACGCTCGATATAGAAAATACAATTGGAATTGTTGTAAGATTCCAAGTTGATCCTAGAGAAGCACATTATGAAATAGCTAAAAGAATATTTAGATATCTGAAGGGAACATCTGAGTTTGGATTGTGGTATGACGAATCTAATGATTTTACTCTAAGTGCTTATATTGATGCTGATTGGGCAGATAATATGGATGACAGAAAGAGCACTAGTGGTGGAGCCTTATTTCTTAGAGGAAGATTGGTTTTGTGGTCAAGTAAGAAGCAGGGTTGTACAATACAAAGTACATCAGAAGAAAAATATGTTGCATTGGTAAACAATTGTAATCAAGTTGTTTGGATGAAGCAGATGCTGAAGGATATAAGGATAGAAATTGATGAACCCATCAGCATACATTGTGGAAACACACGCATGGTAAATATGTCTAAGAATCTAGTGTTGCATTCAAGGACTAAGCACATTTCTATTAAGTATCACATGTTGAGAGAGAAAGTTGTAGAAAAGGAAATCAGATTGGAGTACGTGAGCACTAAAGAGAAGATTGCAGATATATTCACTAAGCTTCTTGTAAAAGAGACTTTTGAGTATTTGTGAGGTATGCTTGGGGTTATTCCCCTTCCTACATCAGAGTAGAAGATGCAAAAGTGCACCAGTCTAGTGTAACAAAGCACCATTGTTGTCTGGATTGAATGTTGATGCTTCCTATATGGGGGAGTATTTGTGATGGACAGATTCATCCAGACTATTGTTGGATATTATTTTGAACATTATCTTTGGACACTTGAGCTAAGTAAGAATCATTTTTTGTAGAGTTTGATACAGTAAAGTTAGTTGCTGAAACCTTTGACATTGATGTCAATGGGGGAGAAGTTTAGCATGAAAAACAACATGGAAAAACATCATGTACAACATGACAGTTGGAGAAATTTGGCATAAGTACAGTATGATTGGAAGAAGTATAGCATGGAATGACAACGTGATAGAAAACACATTGAGATATATCAATGAGGATGAATGATTGATGAAAAGGATTTGAAAATAAAGATGAACAATTTTTTGTTGGTATTCTTAGAACTAGATGTTTTTCATCTATGTTGCCATGAATGCCAAAGGGGGAGATTGTTGCAAGATTTTTGGAAGCATAAATGTTGATGATATTCCTATGGGGAGTATTTTAGATATGTTACTATGATGGTATGCTACATTCATGATTGATTTTGTCATTGATGTCAATATAGCAATTTTCTGCGGTATTTGATAGAAGAACAACAAAAAGATCAAGATGGTACAGATGACTAGTTGAGTATTCTAACTATCCAAGGTTATGGGAGATACTTTTGAGTATCTAGGTTATGTAGTTAACATCAAAAGTAGAAATGACAAGTTTGGAAGAAGTTATGAAAGTTTTGGTGATGTTTATTCTGAGATAGAGTTTACAGAGACATGTTCTGGTAAACTTGTTACATCTCTTATCAGAATTGTTATTTTTGAGAATCGAGGTTGAGGATATGAAGAGAACATGTTGGTTATGATGTGGCTAAGTTCACTTTTCATAATATTGTGTGTACAAAAAGTTAATTAAGTTGCAAGGCGAAAGATTAATGTTATCATTAAGTGTAATATGTTCTTAATGTGGTCCTATAATGATTAATTGAGAACGTCTAACAACTGAATCAAGGAATTGTTTTTGAGGACTTGGTATAAATTAAGGACATTTTTCTTTATCATGAATATATGATATGACATAAAAAGTCAATTTTGTAAGCAGTATAAGTGCAGAATGTGAAGTTGAGTAGAGAAGAGTGGAAGTGAAGGAAACTTCATTGTTGAGGTTTTTCTTAGTGATTCAAGGTTTGATATTTGGATCCGAGGTTCATGACCTAGTCTAAAAGGTTTGACAGTGATTGGTTTGGTTGACAGAACAAAGAAAAGAAGAACACAATAGTAAATTGCATGTCTGAGCAATGAGCTCTTCCTGTAGTTGAAATTGCATGTTTGGGCAGTGGGCTCATCTTGCATACATTGTACCACAACTCCTAACAGGGTTGGAATCTCCTAACAGGGATTCAAAGTCTCCTAACAAGGACTTTATGTACTAAATGTTGTAATAGACTCCTAATAGAGACCATCCTCTAATAAGGAATATTTATATTAATACATCATCTTGTGGGCATCATTCCCACCAGGTTTCCCTTTGATCAAGGGTTTCCCTAGGTAACATATCTGGTGTAATTGTTTATGTGCATCTTATTATGGTTTTTGTTTACTTTGGTTGAATGGTTAAGTTTTTTAAATGAAGATAAATGCATTAATTATTGGATAATTGATTCACCCCGCCCCCACTCTTAGTTATCTTGGTGGACTATTATTTCTAACAAGATGTATTTAAGCTCATGAACTTTCAAATTTGAATCTTTTCTCAACTTCAGATTGTGATTCTCAGAATAAAATGATAAAAGAAACAAGACCCATAAATCTTCTCAAAATCTGAGATTGAAGGACTAGGTCAACTTGGGAAGACATCTTTCAACCAGGTTGATGTAGTCTGCAACTCCAAAATTGACGACTAGAAATCTTGTGAACTGTAGGTTCTAGAAATGTAATCCTTTTTGCTCCCAACATGCAAATCAACATAGGAAAGAAAGGTTTGGGTGTTGGGGTTTGATGATGGCTTGCCTTGGTCAAGCCCTAGGTTAAGGAATTAATTGTAAATGAGAAATGTAAATGTAAATGACCTCAAAGAACAAGATAAATAATAGAATCCCCCTTGCCCATGTGTGTGTATTGTAGATTTTGAATTATGAATGTAGGGTATCTCCACTCTTTGCAACATATCTACCATAATTCCATCATGGTGCCATAGATATGAATATGTATCAATGAAGAAGAAGATGAATGCTTCAACGTGGAACTCCTTCCTTGATGACCAACAATATGCTAGATCTTGAAAAGGAAATGCTCACAAAGGATTCTTTAATGCTAGATAGAAATCTCCTTGCTTGAATACTTGAAAAAGGCTTGAATGCTTGAGCTCATTGAATGCAAAAGACATAAATTTTCACTAGAGAGCAAGAGCTTGAATTAGATGCTTATTGTTCTTAAAATGAAGCCTCCAAGTCTCCTTATATATGAGTTTTTGGGTGGGAAAACAATACAAGTTGACTAGATAACCATCATAAACTAATTAAACCCCCAAGGACTTTCAAGCCCCAAGCTCCAAAATTGTCAGGGAGTAGATTTACCTGGGTCAACCTAGTCTAGGACTATGTCAACCTAGGAGGACTAGTTTGACCTAAGTTGACTTGGTCTAGTAAGACATGTCCTGGGTGCCATAGAAAGCCAAGGTAGATGCTAGAAAGATATGGTGCAAAGATGAAATAGAGAAGAGGAAAAGAGGAATGAGCATAGGCATATCCATGGTCTGAAGAAGGAATCATGAAGAGGAGGGAGCTAAAAGGTCTTAAAAGGCAATTGCATCCATTTTAATATGGTATGGGTCCTTTTAATTTTCAAATCGATGGATTATCTTTCATAGGGACTAATGATCTTCATTATCACGTGTAATCAACTCCTTGATATGTGAAATACGCTTCCATCTCAACAAAAATGGTTTACATAGGTTTTTTTTTATTACAAACTAACATACAAAAACTATTTTACTCAGCACTAATACTCCTTTGATGCTCAACGCATATTGTTCTCCATGTTGTCCATCAGCCTTAACTCTCGATTTATGCTATAAATTTTCTTTGTCTCACTTGGCATATGTTGTATCCTAAGTCACTCAACATTCATTGAACTTGTTCAATGACTCTTAAGTGTACTTGGTAGTTAGAATGAGATGCAAGATGCAAAATTAAAAGATCCCATAATTAGACTAGGTGAGCTATATTATGCATAAAGGAAATCTAAGATGAATATAAATGAGAGAATGTCATTGTAGAACAAGTGCCAAGTGAATGCTCCAAGTGCTCCAAAACCTATATGAAAACCTAAAACATAATGTTAGTACAAAAACATGAGATATAAGAATGGGGAGAGAGCCCTCTCTTTTAAAGAAAATGGACAGTTGAGATCAAAAGCCAAGAGATACTTAATCAAGGGTGGAGGATGCATCTTGAGCGATCCATGTGCACATGCATCTCACCTAACTAAGATCAATGGTGGATTTCAAAAGGGGAGAGATGTGTGGAGGAGAATGAAGATTCCATCCACCTTGGAAAGTGTGTACCTCATGTGAGATGTAAAGCTTTTTCTTTTGTTTTTAAAATAAGAATAATACTTTTTATCTGCACACTTAGGATAAGTGGGAAGTGGGGTTTTTTTATTTAGTTAAAAAGGAGAAAGTTATTTTAGTTAAATAAGAGACTTAGGATAAGGTTGCCAAACCATAGGTTGTAATCGAATAAATAGATTTCTGAGGATTTGATCAAAGATAAGCAATAGTTAAATTAAGCAAAAATGCTACAAAGGGGACTAATAGTCTAAATGACCATTTTTGGGTCATTTAATTTTTGCCTCTTTGACTAATGTGTGCTCAATCTAGGAACACATTAAGTCAAAGAATGAAAATAGCAAGATAGTAGAAACTAACTCCAAAGAACGAAATGCAGATATAGAAAATCCTAAATGCTCAACTTTTTAGCCGTAGGACTAAACATTAGGAGAGAGATAAACAATTTCAATAGCTGAGATGAGCACTAATATGTCAATCCAAGTAGCCAAAGAAAACATATGAATAAATAACCATAGCAGAAAAAGAAATTTGTAGAAATGATGGAATATTCGTGCCCCCTCGAGACTGAGTGAGATAGAGATGTAAAAATGAGTTATATATGATCAAATCAAGATAAAAAAATTCTATAATGAAAAGTAAACAATTAAGGTCAAAGAGTGACCACCAATCAGTGAAGATGTATTCCCATGTATGACTATGTTTGACTAAGAAAGGTAAATCATGAGAATTATGTCAAAGCAAGAAGAAATATGAAATGAAATGAACAAGAAGAGCACAAGAGAGTAGAAATTATGAATTCCCCAACAAGATTTGAAGATTAAGCCTAAAAAAGTTAGCCAACTAAGTAGAAGAAGGAAGAGTTTTAAAAGATGATTTTGACCCTCAAGATGAATTAAAATTTTGATTTCAATCCCACAAATGGATCTAGGAAGTTGAAATTATAGGAAATCGAAATTAGTTAGGGGTGCAACTTTTGTGCCAATTAGAGGAGTTCAAAAATTAGGTCAAAACATGGTCTAAAGCTTATATAAGGAGCCTAAGGGGTCATTTTCAAATCATTTTACATATAAGAGTTTAGAGCATAGAGAGTGAGAGACATGGCCAAAGGAGGTGTTCTGACCATTAGACATTGAGTCAAGTGCAATTGGTTGCATAACCAACCTCCACAGTATGGTCCACTAGTAAGTACTCGACATCCCATCATTTTTTAGTCATTTTTGAGTATTTTAGCATGTTTTGTAGGCTTTCTAGTAGGTCATCAAAAAATACCATGCAATACTTTATAAAATATCATATCACTATTATAAGAACTATCGTATGAGACCTACCCATCAATCACATGATGCCATGTGAAGTAATTCATGAGAAGAAAGTATCACACGAGTATAGTGCAAAGCATTGTACGATACTTGTTCAACCACTTAATGAATACTATTCAATTTTTTTGTTGTACATCATTTTTGTGTCTTAGTTTCTTATTCCAATAGTTGAGTTACTATCTTTTTAGTTTCATTCTGATTCTCATGTGTGTTTTTGACATTTGGACATGTTTTGATTATGTAGGAGGTGTTTCTAGCTCTCATCATTTTGGCCCCTATGGTGTTTGGGTCAAGGCTAGTGCCTTGACTAGATGACACAAAGAGAGGGAGGTTAGAGATCATTAGATTCAGATGGCTATTATAGTTTCCCCATATCCAGGGTAACCATGGCCTCTTGACAACAGTAGCAGAGAGATGACATAGCAAGTATAACAAATTTCACCTGCCCACTGTAGAGGCCACAATTATACTGAAGGATGTGTATCGCATCCTATGAGTGCCATGTCATGGAAACTAGGCAAGTGTGATGAGAATATCCATTAGTTATGTTTTACTTCATCTCTTTTAATATGAGTGATGTTATGAGATTATGTGTTATAGGTTTATTATTATTAGGCCCCAATAGAGGGTATAGCTACATTTTAGGGGTCATTCCAAGATGTTATTATCTTGGATAGGCACATTGTATGAGAGTAGTTGGTTGCAGATTATGGGGATCGATATTTAATGGAGTGCATAGTGTGTTCCCGCATTGCTCAAGAATTGATCACGGAGTAGAGCCAAAAGGCTTCCCTTGTGGATTTGGTAGATTAGTGATGAATTTGGTGGGGCAATTAAGGTGGATGACATCATGACCAACCATCTTAGTTGATATGTACCATGAACTCCATGGGATTGTGTATAGGGAGGGGAGGACTTAGACATGCAGAGCCATATTGGCATAGATCTAGACATGGGACCACATCCTAGTGATCCAATCATGGGTGTAGCCATGGGAGAGGGGATAACCACACACACACACACACACACACACACACACACACACACACACACACACACACACACACACACACACACACACACACACACACTTAGGGTTTATTGCATAGCCTCATAGTAGGGACATGACTTACTATAGACACATATTTGATGAGCTATCTACATTTGTATGGAAGCCATATGTGAGTTGCTAGGGATGGTATGAGGTACATGATGAGTTTAGCTACATATTTTACAACATGCCTCTAGTGGGGAAACATGTCAGGATTATGGAGTAGTTTGTCATTAGTCATGTATGGAGATAGTTTGGGAGGAGACAACGGGTCCCAATGAAGACCTCTACTTATGCTTAGGTGCGAGAGAAGGAGAACATGGGTTTGCTACCCATGTTAGACTACATAACATGTCTATATGAGATATAGGGCTTACAATGGTAGGTTTGGGATTATTTCCCAAGAGTGACAGATGCAGGGGTATCTCTAGATTATGCTTGAGAGATTAGGAGGTGACTATTCCCATGGTTCATGATTCTAGATGCACTTCTAGGGGAGGATGGTTAGGGAGGTGATGATGAAGATGAGGGAGATAAAGGGAGGGGTGGTAGAGGGAGAGAGAGGGATAGTGGCTTTGAGGGTCCATCCAACAAGCGAACGAGATTCAGGAGTAGGGAATAGAGAGAAAAGGAGGAAGAGGAGGAGGTAGAACCAATAGAGGATGAGAGGCTTTCCAGATGACCTCACATGGAGCAAGAGTGAGGTAGAGAGTAGATGTTGGAGTATCCTATGGTAGGTGGAGGAGAGGATTCGATGGATTAATGGATTAGGACTTTAGAGACAGGGGTCCAACAATTGACGACCACCATAACATTGATAGATCAACAATAGTTAGATGCACGTGCAAAGGTAGATGACTGAGAGCAAGACTTGTAGGAGGATTTAATAGAGGATAGGTGAGAGGCAAAGTGATAGGGTTCATGAACAACCTACTACTAGGACGTATATATAACTACAATGCCAACGGATCAATGGTTGCCCCTCTAATTAGAGAGATCCAGGAGATTAAAGGGAGCTGTAGGGACACTAGATGAGACACAAGTACCTTCTCCTCAGCCACATCCAACCCAAGAGGGAGGGAGTCAGTTCTACAGTCTAGGTTTAGCATAGGCTTGATGTCCTTATGATAGTTTTGATGTATCTTTTTGAGAGACACTTATCCATATTTTGTACTCATGTTGGATGTATACTTGATATTTCACCATTATATATGAGATTTTGGAGTTCGAATTATGACATTGTATACTTGTTTCTTTCTTTTCATCCTTATGAGATGGATGTATCTATGTTTCAACACTCATGTTTATGGTTTCATGTGATGTTGAGATGTATGCTCACGTTTATGTATGCTCATCCTATGTTTATATGCTTGTGGATGTATGGATATATCTCTCTCATATGTTTAGCTCTATGTGATGATATAAACTCATGATTTGGAAATTTAGCACTTGGGTAGATTTAGATGTGATGATAAGATTAACTTGTGATGACAAGATAGTAAAGATGTAAGTGAAAGCCAAAAGGAGGTGACAAGATATGATTGATCAGAAGTGAGAAAAGAGGAATGTAGCAAGATGACATGTCCATGAAAGATAAAGAGGACTCTCAACATCCAAAATTTAAAGCTAAGCTATAATGAACCCTAGAATGCAAGCTAGTATGCAAGGGTACAATTGTAAGGGTTATATAGGTAGGTCTTAGTTTTTATCATCGAGCCTTAGTAGGGACATCAGAATATCATATAATCATCACTAGTATAACTATGAGGATCTAAATATGATCTATATCACATAGGAATTTGGGAACCCAACCTATGCATCAAAGACATAAAGGTCAAGTGGTATAGTTAGATTTCTTAGGTTTGGTGTAGCAAGATTATGCTAATGTCAAAACCCAAAATTTTGAGATGACCATAAGCACAAATTTGTAAAAATAGACAAGGATGATGTGGATCTTAAGTGTCAAGCAACACAAGTAGGAATCTCAAGACACCTAAAATCAACAAGGTATACCCACATGCATAAATGAAAAGAAAAAATGCTCCCATGCCCCTAGTCTTCTAGTCCATGACACCCTTGAGAGACTATTAGGAAGGGAACACTCAACAAAAAAATTGTCATAGACAACACATAAGGTAAAATAAAGCCAAAAAATCTCAACCAATGTTTAATGTTTAAGTGCATGCATGAAGTTCACATGAATATCTCTTTAGGACCCGAATCTACTAATGAGAAGTATTGCGACATCCTAGACTATATCTTAAGTATCCAATAAGTGTTAAGGAACACTTGATGTCAAGGGGAAGTATTGAAAAACATTGTTTGAGAGTTTCAAAAGAAACACTAACACAACAAGGAGACCCATGATAAGCTATATAATTTGTGCCCCCTAGAACTAGATGAGAATTAGTTTCAAGCTAGGGAAGGCAAATCGATGTGAGATGAATGATTTGTGAGTGCAAAGAGAGACACTGATAGACATAGGTGCAAGGGTCTCAAGTAGTGTTTGTCTCCAAGTTTTCACCACTTGAAAGTTTTTTTTTTCCAAGACTTTATTAAAAAAAATTGTATTTTTTTAGGATCATAAGTATTGTACAAGTGCTGAGCAAAAAAAGAACTAAGCATAGAACTTCTTGAGATGTAATATATTGATGGTCTTAGGGAGTTTTTCTCCCTCAGGTGTAGAGAGATAATATGCACCAGATCCAAATGCAATAGAGACAATGTAGGGAACCAACCAATTAGGTTCAAACTTGCCCTTTTGTTCCCTATTTTATTGATTTTTTGGATTCTCTCTAAGGACAAGATCTCCAACTTGAAACTCTCTAGGATAAACTTTCTTATTATAGTTGGTAGACATGCATTTTTGGTAGGCCCTTGTGTGATTGAAAGAAGCCTTACAATGTTCATCTAGGACCTCAATCTCATGTATCTTCATAGCCCTATAAACCTTATCAATGATCAACCCTTTCAATGAGACTCATAAGGATGGAATCTCAACCTCAAGTGGTAGAATAGCCTCAAAACCATAGAATAGAGAAAATAGAGTAGCCCCGACGGGAGTACATATGATAGTTTAATATGCCCAGAGTTTGGGATTAATCTGTAGATATCAATCACTCCTAGACTTGTGTACAACTCTATGCAAGATTTTTAGCACTACTCTATTCGAAGCTTCAACTTGACCATTCCCTAAGGGTTAATAAATAGAGGATTGGTGTTGCTTGATATTGAACTTTTGACATTTTTTCCTAATGTCCTTATTCTTGAATTTCTCTCCATTATCAATGACTATTGAAGAGGGAAAGCCATAGAGAGAAATGATGTGATTCAAAATAAATAGGGCAACATTTTTCCTTCTAACAGTAGAAAGTGGTACAACCTTGACCACTTAGTGAAGTACTATGTTACAGTGATGATAAATTTATGTCCACTTGATGAGCTATGGCTGATCTTGTAGCCTAGGTCAAAATCCCATTGTTGGAAATGTCAATGCATGGTAGATGGAATCAATTCTCATCCATAAGCACGAATTAGGTTACCATGTAGTTGACACTTTTTTATAAGATTTTTCATATTTTATAACATCTTCTTGCATGGTAGGATAGTAATAACTAGCCCCAATAAACTTCCAAGCAAGTACAAGGCCATTAGAGTGTGACCTACAAATGCCAACATGGACTTCGACCAATGCCCATTTAGACCCATCTATCTCTAAGAACCTAAGGAGAATTCTATCTAGACCCTTTCTATACAAGTCACCAAAGACAAGGATATAATGGGAAACATTTTATATGAGTTGGCATTTTTCATTGCGGGTAAGATTATCAGGGACAACTTGGTGAAAAAGGTAAGAATAGATGGTACCATAGCCGAAAGAGTCATGAACAATGATAATATAGATGACTCGATTGTCAGGGGAATCATACACAAGGAAATTGAGCTCTTCCACCAAGAATTTAAATAAAGACTCATGCTCTTGTAACTAAAAGATAGATGTCAAAGTAGCCATAGCATTTGCAACCTTATTCTCAAACCTAGGAATTTGTTGAAATGTGACAAATGTAAAGTAGTTCCTTAGAGCATCAACCAATTTCTTATACAACACCAACTTGTCATCTTTGGTTTGGTAGTCATTACTAATCTTGTTTATTACAAGTTGTGAGTCTCCATAGATATGTAGCTCAATTATTCTCCATTCAATAGATAGTTTGATACCATTAGTATAAGAGCCTCATAGTCTGCTATATTATTTGTGTATGGAAACAAACACTTGTACATGACTTAGGGAATGTGTAACCATGGGTGTGATGAAGAGGATACCTGTACCAACACCTTTTTGAGTGTGTGATCCATCAAAGAACATTTTCCAAGTTCTATCTGTGACATACATTATTGATGAATTTGGAAACTCAATCTACACAGGGATGTTATCTTGGAGTGGAAAATCAACGTGTTGGTCTATAACAACTTGTCCCTTGACAAATTTATGTTCTTTGTACTAAATATCAAATTCAGATATAATCATCATCCAGTTAGCTAGTATACCCATAAGTACAACTTTACTCAAAAGCTATTTTTACTAGGAGCTATAAAAAGGCGATGCATAATGAGATATGTATCAAGACCAAGTAGATCGACATATGTCCAAGAAAAAATGATCTTCTTCCTTTTGTTAAACTAAAAATGACATAGCTAGATGTATGATCTTAGGAGAATCCTCTATACCAAAATTAATAGGTCGTGTAGGATCAATTAAGACCAATGACCTATCTTGGAAATATCTTGGCAAACTACCAAGTACCTCATCTTCAGGTGCCTCAAAGAGATTTTCATCCTTAGATACATGTATATTTTTACAAATGTTTTGGCTCTAACACTAACACAAAGTGATTTTTTCCATCAGAGCTCCTCTTCTCATGTTTATTTTTAATTTATGGCTAAGTTACTTTATATATAACTCAAGCATATTAACCATTGGTTCACTGGTGGAGGAGATTATTGGTTCGATAGAATTTAGATAGCAAGCAATATCATAGTTATTTTGGAATGATGGAGCTTGGGTCTTTGGTTTTGTATAGAATACTCAATGAGATCATGGTAGTATGAGTGATAGCGATGAAGAAGCTTCAAGGTTATTGACATGAAAGGAACTATCTCTAGTGATGAGCAAGTCTAAGTCTATAAGGAAATATCCAAAGCTACCTAAATTAGGGTAAGATCTAGGAGTATCAACATGATCCACTAAAGCAAGATGAGATTCTAACTCATCAAACCCTACAAAAAGACTTGTTAAATATTATGGTTTGGTTAGAATAAGCATGCACCACATCTACTCCCACTTCAAAAGATGCATTAGAAAGTGAGTCTCACTCATATTCATTAGAATTGGTCCTTTGATTATGAGCCACAAGATGAGAAATATTTATTTTAACTCTCTTTCCATTAGGATCTTATGTATTAGAATCATCAAATTTAGGTTGTCTAGAAGTGGAAGCTTCAGCAGTGTGATCATTAGGTAGCTCATATTTTCCATAGAGTAGTAGCAACTAAAGGTTGATCCTCATCATCTGAATTACTAGATGTAGGAGGTTTTTCATCATAGATAAGAAGATTGTTCTCAATCCTATAGCCTAAGCTAGTTATGTCCTTACTCTTGCAACCTTTGGTATGACTCATGGGTTCAACAAAGGCATGATTATTATTACTTAAAGGTCCATGTCTAGGGTAACCCATCTTCTAGAAAGATACTTATAATCTTTCCCATATCTCTTGGGAGAAATAAGTGTAGCAAGTATAACCTCATCAATTGGATCTTCCTCTCTCTATATATCCAATCCATTAATGCTTGGTATTCTTTTTCATCTTCTAATGGAACTGAGGATTGAACAAATGTACCGTAATGGTCATAGATAAAGAGGTAGGATTCATGTTAGCAAATGGTTTTCCAAAAGATCATTAGAAAATTGGTAATGTAGCAATAGAGTCTAAAGTATATTCCCCCATACCAATGCTCATCATTTTTAACTTCATCTCACATGTGACAAGTGAGGATCTAGCTTCATTAGTAGGTCTATTGTTTGGAACTAGCAATTCGGTGGTAGTAAGCATGCTTATGGACATAGAGTTGTCCCTTAAAATCACAACCTTGGTACCATTGAAGGGGAATTTTATACATTTAAGAAAGGTTTATGGTATGAATTACATGTCATGTATACATGATATTCCTAGAAAACGATTGTATGCAAGTGGAATATCAACGACTTGAATCAACTAGACAGTACACTAAGACCCTTGAAAGAATGCTCAACCTCATCATAATCTTTTATACTAATTTTATGCCAAGGGTCAATAGAAAATTGAGATAACCCCAACTATTGAACAACACTAAAAGAAACAATGTTCAACCCTACATAGTTATCTATCAATACTTGTTTGACTCGGGTAAAATATATTTGAACCTTAATGTGTAGTGTAAGATTGTGTGGGTGACTAAATGATTTTTCGTCTTCTTCAAAGAATGTAAGGAAATGTAGTGAGGATATGTGGTTCACCATAGCTTGGAACTTATCTATCTCAATATCCTTAGGGACATTAGCTACATGTAAGGTTTTTTCTAAGATCTCCTTGTGTAAAGGAGACAATTCTAGCAACTTAAATATGGATATTTGAGCAAGGTTTCATTGCAACTAACTCACAAGATCATAGCTAGATATAGTAGAAGTAGTAGGTACCTTAGAAGATGAATCTTATTTAGAATTATCTACCACTTTATGGACAACCTTGGACTGCCCCCTAGTAACAACATTTAGTTTCTCACCATGAGAAGAAGAGAGATCTGCTATCCTAAGCATAACTATATGTTTGTTGTTATCAAAATATTGAGAGGGGTCACGGGTCCTCAATACTACCTTATGCCTTTCATCATCCATGTCCTACTTCATATCTTCATCAAATTTGGGCCCTATCATGTATACACTCTCCTCAATAATCTCAAGCATGTTTATGACATTGTCAGTGTTGGCACATGTGTAATTGATCTTAGCATCAATACCCTTTTTGTTTCTTTTTTAAGATTCTCCTTGTTCATAATGTGGGATAGGATCTTTGAATGCTTTATGATCGGAGCTCTTAACCAACTGTAGTGCTTGCCCCTAGTTCACATTTTTGCTATCATTGTCAAACTCTTTTTAGGGCTAGTTTTATGTTGATGATTAATAGTGGCATTGTTTTGAGATGATAAGATATTGTTTTTACATTTAGTTTATTATATGATGAGATTACTTGGTACTTTATATTTCATGTATGCATGATGATTATTACAATGTTTGCAATTATTGATGATGATTAGTTAGATGATTTATTATCATATGTGTTTTCTTATTAATACTTACCCCATACTTGCATGTGTATGGTGTGCATGTTTGTTTTCTTTCTGTATGGCGTTTTTGATGTGGTTAAGGAAGGGAGTCGTAATCACCTGCTAGTCGGGATCTACACGATGCACCACTTCCTGCCATTGCCTATTTAGCTTAGTATATATTGTGCTTGTACATGCATGGATTTTATGCAGGTTGTAGGTACCGGGTATCGACTTCCCTGAATTGCCAGGATGAGTGTACCCTATCGCATTATCTCAATGGTAAGAGAGGGGAGATAAATTCTCAAGTCCAAATCCCAACCCTTTAAGCCATTTGTCCTAATTGAAAATTAGGACAAGTATCTGAGTTGAGTATCCTTTGAATGCGTCAGATGACGTAATTCATGATATTAACCCCTTAGTTTGATTTTGTATGTGTTTTGCTATGATGGGTTTTTTTATTTTACTTTATGAGTCTTTGGGGGTATTTTCTACTAATTAAGTCTAATTAAAAAATTTAATTAAATGGAAAATTATTATGGTATTTTAATATTTTATTTTATTTAATTAATTGGGAAATTAATTAAATAAAAATAATTAAATTTGAAAATAAAAGTTATAAGTTTAAATTTGGAACGTGACAATAATTACTTATAGAGGTCATTTTTAATAAGTGCTAAATAATATTATTATTTAAGTTAATAAATATTTTATCAATTAAGTTTCAAAAATAAATTTAAAAGTGGAAAAGATATTAAAATTATTAAAAGATTCTAGATCACATGATGCGTGCATGTGATTAAAATATATTAAGATAAAACAAGTGGATTTAATAAAGTGAGTGCATGAGATTTAAAATTAATAAATTAATTTAAAAAGGAGTCAAGTGAATATTAAATAAAGAAATTTAATTAAATAAATTAATGTGCATTATTTTAATATTTATTCACATAGGAGTATGCGAGCTCTTGGGAGTTGTCATGTTGACAACACAAGATTTTGCACTCTAATTATGGACATGTTGTCTACACTTAGAAGTTAGCACATTATTTGAGCACATGGTGTCTACAACATTCTAGACACCTCATCATGTTTATCTTCTTATTATGGAACTTATGTGCTTAGTTGTCATGCTTATCTCTTAGTTCTTTCTAGACACATTCTAGATGCATCTTAGAGGCCTTTATATAGAGGCTCTCCTAGTGTGTATGGACAAGCTTACATGCATTTGAGATGCTCATATGCTTTTACATACTCATATGCTTCTACAAGCTCGTATGCTTTTACATCCTCAAATGCTTCTACAAGCACTTCTAGTCATTTGGGGGTTTCGGTTCTTGGAGGAATTGTGCATGTTGGAGAAGGAAGGAATTTTCAGAAAGGAGAAGGTTCTAAGAGGAGGAGCTTTTCTACAATTTTCTAAGGCGTAGCGAATTAGCATCAGTGTTCAGGTAGGTACTCATGATTATTTTGCATATTTTACTATCCTCTTTCTCTTCCTGTCTTCATCGTGTCTGTTATGTGCATCTGAATAATTCTCTATGAATGAATCTCTAATTTTGTAATTTGGAATTTGGGCATGCATATTGTTTCATCCAGTTATGAGAATTAAAAAAATATTACTACAATCTCCCCTAGTAGAATCAAGATTTGGAAATTGATTCGGGTTTGGGTTCGAATTAAAATGGAATCTTATTATTATGTATTAGTTTTATTATATTTATTAACTAATCTAATTAAATTAAATTTAATTAAGATTAGTTAATAGTAGAAGGAGTCTAATTAATTATTAGTCAATTTAAGTAAATAGATTTTTAAATGAGGGCAAATTAAAAGAAATATTAATAAGTGTTTAGTAGAATTAAATAATTGAATTATTAGTGAGATTAATTTTACTTAAAATCAATGAAGATTATTTTAAATAAATGTTTGTCCTTGAAGTGTTTTAAAGGAAATTGTAAACTAATTATTTGAAAGTTGATAAGTATTATTCTAATGTTTTGAATAATGTGAATGATTTTATCTAAAAGTCAATGGGAACTAGTTCAACGATTTAAATAAGTAAATAATTATCTTATGATTATTTTAGAGAATTGTCTTAAAATAATGGAGGGATAATTCTATGTTTTATTCAAAAAAAAAGGGTTGACTTGGAGATTAAATGAAGAATCTTATACACTTGAAATGTACTTTAAAATGAAAACTAAAACCTAATATTTGGCTTAACCATGTGATTGCGAAAGCAAACTAAAATATGTGTTTGTATCTTGTTCGTTATGCTATCCATGTCTGGGGTTTGGGTGGTCCTAGAGTGTTGACTAGTTAGGATGTTTACCAGAGACTTGGGAGTTATGCGAATGTGATGGCATGTTGATGTTATTTGGTCTCAATTCTTTTAAAAACCAACCATGGTAATGTGATGGCATGCTTTATGAGATGTTTGTATTTACTAATTGTTATTGCTTTCCAGTCTTCTTGTGTGAAGCTGAGGTGTATGTATTTGAGATACTTGACTTAACCATTTTTGAGTCATCGATCAATTATACTTGGACTACTTCCCAGTCGCCATGATGGGACTGAAGTGTTGATTTATTCTTGATGTTGTCATGTTGTGACATGTTTTGGACTTGACCATTTTTGGAGTCTTCGATCAGTATGACTTTGAGATACTTTTTGGTTGCTTGTTAAGAACCAATGACTATTGTGATTATCAGTGATACCTTCAGTTGCCAATAGAGAACTGTTGTGGTCATGATTATCTATGGATGCTTTTCTTTTGCTCATGGAGATTTGATGTTCTTATTATGGATTATCTTTTGGTATTTTTCCAGTCACTTGCATAGGACTATGGTGATTTTGTGATTTATGATTCCATGAGCCTAGGGTAGGTAATCTACTTGTAGTGTTGGGAAGTGGCTTGCAATGGGGGCCAGGGCCCTAAGTGGCTGCCAGGGTAATTCATTGCAAGTTATTTAATAAGTGAAAACATTTACACTAAATGGGGATTAAAATGAATCTAATAAGATAATTGTATGTTCTCGCCCATGCCTTGAGTGCTAGTATAGACTAGGATGGGAGTAGAGAGAACGCTTGGTTGCGACCTTGCATTTTGTAGTATGCCTCGTTAGTACGAGAGGATACCAGTGGCTGCATAGGGATCACTAGGGGCCGGGGTCTATTGAGAGACTACCAGGGTAACTCTAACGTGATTCGTGCGATGACACTTTCCTACCTACATAGTAGGTTTCCTATATGTCTTTGTGTGCCTCTGGGATTAGATGTCAGTTTGTGATTGAAACCTTTGAGTTAGTATACTTTTAGGATTTCTTAGACTTAGAGAGTATTTTTGTTATGTGATTTGATATCCTATTTGGGACTTGAGACTATCTCCTTAGCACAATGGGAGTGGGCCATTTAGGTTCCACACGGTCGGGTGATAGTGCTTTTTCACTTTTGCCATTTGAGATCCGTCTGTAGACATCGTGGTTGGAGCATTCTTGGTTGGTATCTATTTTCATTCTATTCTTGGATTATGATGATGGACATGTATCCTTATATTGATGATTAGCATATGATAGATGATGTTGTTTACTTATCTTATGCCTTATTTTGCATGATTAGAGTTCTGATGCATATGTTGTAGCATGTTAGATTGCTTTCTGCATATGATGTAGTATGTTTTAGGAGTGATGTCCCTATTATGATAATACCGATGATCTCTTTGATGATTTGGGATGTTACGCACGGAGGGATGGCTAGGGCCCACGATGGTCTAATGATGCTATTTACGATTGGGAGGAATTGTGCACTTAGTTAATTGTGTTTTATGATTTATGACTATCTTTTACGATGGATGTTTATATCTTCTATGATGATGTATCATGTATGGAATTTGGTTTCATTTACTTTATTGCACTTGCATCATGGATTAGAATAGGATGATGTACTTTATTTCACATATGCATATTCTTTTTAGCCTTTCATACCTTGTGACATGTACAGTGGATGATTGAGCATTCTATAAGTTAATTTAATAAGGGACATTTGGAACAAATGTATATTGTTTAAGAACTTTGGACTTTTCATTATTCTTTCACGTGGATGTGGTAGTTGTTAGACTTAGTATTAATTAGATTAAATGTGACTCAACATCTTGGGATCCTTAAGGAATGTAACCTATTATGTATGCTTATAGTTGATTGTATGTTATTACTTCCGCTACTATGTGTTTGATATGAATGGTTAATGTTTCTTGTTAAAAAAATAAAAAAAAAAAAAAATTGTTTGGCAAACTTAGTAAAATTTAGGTTAATTCTTTTGGATCCCTTGGTGGGGCGTTACACCAACCCATTAGTGACAACCTTTCCCCCATCGATAAGATCTTGTATGACATCCTTAAGCTCTAGAAAATTATCTATATTATGACCCTTATTTCTATGATAATTGAAAAAGTGATCATCTTTCCAGCAATAAGGTTTGACAACGGGGTCACTTCTATAAACCATTACACTTGAGAGGACCTATGGAAAAGGGAGTCTTAAGAAGTGTCTTATAGATTCCTATCTATGATGTGTAAGAGCTATGAGAGTGGCTTTCAAATGGACTTAGCTTATGCAACCCTTGTAAGGTGCACCATATAATGGACGATTTGAAGAGTAGAGGAAATGATGCCAATATCCAAGAATCAAGATGAGTGCAATGAAAATACAAGTAAACTAGAATGAGATGCAAGATGCAAAATTAAGCTAATAAGTATGAATAATTATAAGATCCCCTAATTAGACTAGGTGAGCTATATCTAATGATCCCATTTTTCATCCTTATTTTGATAAGATTAATTATAGTCCCGAAAGATATTTTTTTTCTATTTATGTGTCCCTAAGAAAATAGAATCAATTCTCATTATATATCTTGGAAAATGGAAGCATTGCATCCTTAAATGGTGAAGAGACACGTCTCTCCCTTAATCACTTCTCTTAATGATTAATGCAAATGGGCTTGAATATTATTAATACTAATAGTAAATAGATATATTATATTCATTAATTCTCTAATATGTATATTAGTACATTATAATCTAATTATAATGTATAAATTTATATTTAAATATGTTAATATATTTTAATATAATTATAATTTTTATTGTGCTCATTATTATTAAATATTATTATTTATTTATTCAATATTTGTTTCTTAGATTAATATATTTTAATAATTATTTAATATTAAATCTTATTTTAGTGGGGATATCAGAGTCCTCCCCTCTTGAATTTGCTTGTCCTCAAGCAATTTATAACTCAAATTCATTCTTTCCCCTACATATGTGTTAAAATATTTGCAAAGTACACATGTTAGTATATGATGGTCTATGAATGAAGACACAAAGTAGACACATTAATGCAAGAAGACACAATGCAAACATTAGGTAGACACATGAATGCAGGAAGACACAAAGAAGACACGAAGCACACATTTTAATGAAGACACGATGTAGATACATAGTATACATGTTAGAATCCTTCTTACAATTTAAAATAAGAAAAGGTAAGAAAATGTTTTACCATTTTGATTGTGAATGTCACGCTCCTTTCCCCTGACTCAAAATCAAAAGTTCTTGAAGATGCATATTTTTAACAACTTTTCTATAGTTAGTACTATAATAGGGTGTATAATTCCATAGTCGATGGTAGATTTATTGGTGCTTGAGCTTGGACATGCTCAGCTTGGGGCTCCCTCAGATTTTAATCCATACTGGGATTCTCTTGCCCCAACATGACTGATTTACTCCTCCCCTTGTGCACACTCCCTACCCACTAGGAACATGTTTAATTTTGATGTGGATGGTAGACTTACTGGTTCTTGAGTTTGGACACACTCAGCTTGGGGATCCCTCAGATCTTTATCCATATTGGGATTCTCTTGCCCCAACATGAATGATTTACTCCTCCCCCTATGCACGCTCCCAACCCACTAGGAACATGTTTAATTTTGATGTGGATGGTAGATTTACTGCTTCTCAAGTTTGGACATGCTTAGCTTGGGGCTACCTTAGATTTTTATCCATATTGGGATTTTATTGCCCCAATGTGACTGATTTACTCCCCCCCCCTATGCATACTCCCTACCCACTAAGAACACGTTTAATTTTGACGTGGATGGTAGATTTATTACTTCTCGATTTTGGACATGCTCAGCTTGGGGCTCCCTTAGATCTTTATCCAAACTAAGATTCTATTGCCCCAATGTGACCGATTTACTCCTCACCCTATGCACACTCCCTATCCATCATGAACTTAAGCACAAATATTTTGAATAATATCCCCTTTTGAGACCTTTCTTTATAATTCCAAATTCATTTGTTCCTCAAAGTCGCAACTGTAACCTTCCTTTCCAAATTTTTTTATTGAATATACATGGAATCTTCCTTTAACTTTTTTTTGAAGTTCACAATATTTGATGAATATGAATTGGCTTCTTCTTAGGATGTCTCCTTAATTTCTTCTAACTCTCAAATTAAGAGTTAAAATAAAATTTTATGCTATATTTTTTGAACTTTCCTTTAATTATGTTCTTATTATCTTTCATTGATACCTCATCTCTTATTAGAATTTGATAATTGTTAAGATTCCAAAATCCCATTGAAATCTTCTCTATATATCATGCTATAACATGAGGATGATAACTTATATTAGGATTTACCTTTACTTCATCATATATTCATATGTTATAATTCTCTTTTATTATTTTATAGTTTTTTCCCTTAATACCTTTTATCTTTTTGAAAAAAAATAAAAATGTCTTATACTCTTAAAAGCCTTGTCTTTGGTGGTCCCCTATAATTTCAGCTTTTCCCATAAAAGTCTTCCATGTGTTAGAAATCTGATTGAAAAGATCATTGCAAGAAGAAGATTGATTGAAAGAGGGAGATTGTTGTTAAAAGAATGTTTTCAATCATTATTTTTCCATTGATGTCAAACCTACTATTTGTAGGAATGAAAATTGCTTATAAGATCCAAGTACTATCACTTAATTGATTGATGAAGAGGATTTAATCAACAAGATGTAACAAGAGCACCTAAGGGAAAGGTCAAGTTATGGTTTTGTAATGAAGTGCAAGGATCAACTAAGACAATGGTTAAATGATGCATTGGTAACATACTCAAAGATATAGAGGTTGGCTACACTTAGGAACACTAGAGGAATAAGTTGGAACAAGATTGACTGCAAATCTTAAACTAAGTTTATTAGTGAGTGCTGAGCAAGTTAGTTTAAGCCAAGCAAATTTTCAGTTAGAGCTGAGCAAATGGAAAATCTAGTGTATGCCGAGTAAACTTTAGGTGCTGAGTGAAGATCAAGTGCCAAGTGATATAGAAGGATCCAAGCAAACAAAAAACTTAGTGGATGCCAAGTGAATCCACAATAGGTGCCAAGCATCAGTAAAATGTAGTTGATGCCGAGTAACATAGTATGTGCCAAGCACCAGAATTTCAATAGTACGGAGCTATTGCATTATTGGAAAAGTCAAAGGTTTGCCAAATCTAAGCTGACAAGTTTGTTACCTTGAATTTTGTGAACTAGTTGAAGGATAAGGATGATGAGCTAGACGTATAGAATTCTATGTAAACTATTTTTGGGAAAATTTAAGAGGATTCTTCATGATGTTTCTAGAAGGGACAAAATGTGGGTTAGATTCAATGAATCCTACCTAACCCATTTAGATAGAAATTAAAGGAGGGAAGAATCGAGTGGGAAAAGAAATTCCAAACTTCTAAGGAGTCACAAGCCAAGAAGCAAGAGTTATTGGAGTGCCAAATTATGAAGTGGTTGAAAGGTGTCAAGAAGAAGACATCTAGGAGAAGGAAGAATAGATCACAGCGACTCTATTTTGATAAGTGGTTAGAAAGAAAGGATTGCATTGGTACATTGAGCATGGAGACTCAAGGAGACAAAGCTTGAAAAGAGGGCAAGCTGTTAGAGCTACAGAGATTGAAAACCAGGCAAATTGTGAGGAGCTAAAGAAGTGATCTAAAATCTACAAGTTAAGTTGTATGCTGTAATCAGGTCGAAACCCCTCATTGTTACTCTCTAGCAATTGTATCAGCTAGGGTAAAAGAAAATCCTATGGACTTAGGTTGGTTTAACAACCATTTGTAAATCCTTTAATAGGGTGGCATTCCAGTCCTCTAACTAGGCCCACTTCTAATATGGTGGTTAAATTCTTTAACCAGGTCACATTTGACAGTGTGTTGTAGCCTTTAACAAGGCAGACCTTTGATAGGACATCACTTCAAAAGAGTGAGAATTGAGTAGCATGTTACTGGTGGTTTTTCCCAAATTGGGTTTCCATGTAAATCACTATGTTATGTGTTGATCTTCTCATGTGTTATGTTTGCATGCTGATTTACAATAACTTGCTGAATAGGAAATTTAAAGCTTGGATGAATAAATAGTTAGATGGGCACACTTTACTTGATGAAAAAGTTTGAATTGGACATTTAGACCTTGAATAACTAATTCACCCCCCCTCTCAGTTATTCCAAAGCATTTCTAACACCATGTAAATATTAAACTTAATTTTTTGGCCCACTCTTATTCTTTAGATTTAATATAATATTGTGTACTTTTCCTTATAAGTGTTAAACACAATATTCTACTCTCCTTCACTTTTGTAAACCTCTGTATATGTCCTATTATGGATCACCCAAGAATCAAAATTGCATAGTATGTGATCCTTATTTAGTCATTATTTTTTTTGTCTTCACTAATTCAATTATTTCTTTGATTACTTGTTTTTAATCCATGGTCCTTCAAATTACTTCTTGCATATTCATCTCTTTCTGGTTGTTGATTGGTAAGACTAGTACACCGATCCAAACCTTCTATTTAAACACACTGCTTGTATTCCAGCTATTGCTCCACATAAATTATCATGAAGGTGTGGCATTGAGAGGTACATTCCATCCAAGTAATTGACTTCTTTATTCATTTCCTACACACCATCTCCACATTGCAAAGTCCCTGGATTTCATCCATAATCTTCTTGAAGCTTTGAAAATCTATAATATTATTATATGTGGAAGATTCAATCACAAGTTCATTCCTTATTTCTCATTTTTTATTCACATGTTCCTTCTTTATGCCTCCCCTCATGTGGACGTCATATCATAAAAGAACACGAGTGGTATATGAAATTATATGCTAGTTCCTAATTGATTTTGAATACAAAAGTGGACTAAACAATGATATCAGCCACACTTCTTATCTTACTTATTACATCCTTGTTAATTATCCTTAGATGTCGATTTACTATCTTCACTATTGAATATAGTTGGGTACTTTCAAGATATGATAGCTCTTATGGCTTTCTTTGTGCATGCATGTGCATATATGTCCTTGTTGCAAATATATATTGGTTTGGCTCTTGAATTTTATAAATTTATCCCCTTAATTTGATTTTTCTAGCTTACAGTAAATTTGTCTTTAGTAAACTCTCACAGGCTGGCAGAAAAACCAGCTCTGATACCAATTGTAATGATCCCATTTTACATCCTTATTTTGATAAGATAAATTTTTAGTGTTGAATGATATATTTTTTCTTCTATTTATGTGTCCCTAAGAAAATAGAATCAATTCTCATTATATATCTTGGAAAATGGAAGCCCTGCATCCTTAAATGGTGAAGAGACATGTCTCTCCCTTAATCACTTCTCTTAATGAATAATGCAAATGGGCTTGAATATTATTAATACTAATAGTAAATAGATATATTACATTCATTGATTGTCTAATATGTATATTAGTACATTATAATCTAATTATAATGTATAAATTTATATTTAAATATGTCAGTATATTTTAATATAATTATAATTTGTATGGTGCTCATAATTATTAAATATTACTATTTATTTATTCAATATTTATTTCTTAGATTACTATATTTTAATACTTATTTAATATTAAATCTTATTTTAGTAGGGATATCACATTATACTATGCATAAAGAAAATCTAATATAAATACACATGAGAGAATGCCATTGTAGAACACGTGCAAAGTGAATTCTCCAAGTGCTCCAAAACCTATATGAAAACCTTCAACATAACATTAGTACAAAAGCATGAGATATGAGAATGGGGAGAGAGCCCTCTCTTTTAAAGAAATGTGGACGATTGGGATCAAAAGCCAAGATAGGCTTAATCAAGGGTGGAGGATGCATCTTGAGTGATCCATGTGCACAATAATATCACTTAATCAAGATCTACAATGGAGTTCAAAAAGGTGACAGATGTGTGGAGGAGAAAAGATTGGAAAGTGTGCACCTCATGTGAGACAAAAAAAAGTTTTTCTTTTATTTTTAAAATAGGAACAATGCTTTTTATGTGCACACTCAAGATAATTCGGAAGTGGGGATTTTTATTTAATTAAAAGGGAGAAAGTTCTTTTAATTAAATAAGAGACTTAGGATAAGGTGGTAAAACCATAGGTTATAATCGAATAAATAGATTTTTGAGGATTTGATCAAAGATAAGCAATAGATAAATTAAGAAAAAATGCTAAAAATGGGACTAATAGTCTAGATGACCATTTTTGGGTTATTACATTTCCCCCTCTTTGAATAATGTTTGATTGATCTAGGAACACATTAAGTCAAACAATGGAGATAAAAAGATAGCAGAAACTGACTCCGAATAACAAAGTGTAGAGATAGAAAATCCTGAGTGCTCAACTTGTTAGCGATAGGACTAAATATTAGGAGAGAGAAAACAAATATCAATACCTGAGACAAGCACTAATATGTCAAGCCAAGTAGCCAAAGCAAGTGGATGAATAGATAGCCATACCAAAAGTAATAATTTGTAGAAATGATGGAATATTCTTCCCTCCTTTGAATTGGCATTGGAATAAGATAGAGGATATGACAAAATGAGCTAGATTTGATCAAATCAAGATAAATTAAATTCTATGATGACATATAAGAAATTAAGGTGAAAGAGTGACCACCAAATAGTGAAGATGTATGCCCCAATATGAGGAAGTTTGACCAAGAAAGGTAAAGCATGAACATTAGGTCAAAGCAGGAAGAAAAGATGAAATGAAATGAGAGTAGAAATGATGACTACCCCAACAAGATTCAAAGATTAAGCCTAATTTATTCACCCAACTGCATAGAAGGAAGAATTTTAAAATGCAATTTGACCCTCAAGATGAACTCAGATTTCAATTTTTATCCCAAAAATGGATCTAGGACGTCAAAATTAGATAGGAATTTAGTTTTTACACAAATTTGAGGAGCTCAAAAATTAGGTCAAAATAGGGTCAAATTAAGGGGACCAATGGGTCATTTTCAAATCATTTGTCCTATGAGAGCTTAGAGTATAGTGAGCGAAAACCATGGCACAAGGAGGAGTTTCGACCACCAGACATCGATTCGAGAATAATCAGTTGCATAACTGACCTCCATAGTACAGCCCACTGGTAAGTACTTGACATCCCAATATATTTTTTTCATTTTTGAGAATTTTAGCATGTTTTGTAGGGTTTCTAGTAGGTTGTTGAAAAATGTCGTGTGATACATTATAAAGTATCACACCACTGTTATGAGAACTATCATACAATAGTTATGGTAGCTAGATTGTGTCACATCCTTATTATGAGTTATATTGTATGAGACCTACCCATCAATCACACAATACCATGTAAAGTATCACATAAGAAAAAAATATCACACATGTATAGTGAAAAGTATCGTGTGGTATGTATTCAACCACTTTGTGAATATTATGCAATTTTTGTTTTGTACATCATTTTTTTCATCTTAGTTTCTTGTTCTAGTAGTTGAGTTATGATATTTTTAGTTTCATTCTGATTCTCATGTGAGTGTTGTTGACATTTGGACATGTCAATTTGACTATGAAGGAGTTGTTTCAAGCTTTCATCATTAGAGCACCTATGGTGGTTGGGTTGAGACTGGTGCCTCAACTAGATGACACAAAGAGAGGGAGGTTGGAGAGCATGGGATTTGGATGGTTGTTATGATTGCCCCATATCTGGGCAAACCATGGCCTCTTGACAAAGCTAGTAGAGAGATGACATAGTGAGCATAACGCCTTTCACCTGCCCACTAGAGAGGCCATGATTACACTAGAGGACGTGTATCACATCTTATGACTACCATGTCATGGAGACCTGATGAGTGCGATGAGCATGTCCATTAGTTATAATTTACTTTATCTCTTTTGATATGAGTGTTTATGTGAGATTGTGTGTGTCATAGGTTTATTATGACTAGACCCCAACCGAGGGCAGAGCTGCATTGCAAAGATTATTCTAGTATGTGACCATCTTGGATGGGCACATCATATGGGAGTGGCTGATTAAAGATTATGGGGGTCAATATCCAGTAGAGTGCATAGTGTGCTCCCTCATTGCTCAGACATTGATCATATACTAGAGCTAGAAGGGCTTCCCATATAGATTTGGTAGATTGATGATGGATTTGGTGGGGTGATCAAGGCTGATAACATGGGGACCAACCATCTTAGCATATATGTACCGCAAGCTCCATGAGATTGTGTATAGGGAGGGGATAAATTGGGCATAAATAGCCATATTCATACTAGTCTGGGCATGGGACCACATCGTAGCAATTTGACCACAGGTGTAGCCACAAGAGAGGAGATCCCTCTATATATACGAATACACAAGGTTTATTACACAACCTCATATCAAGGATGTGACTTACTATACCCACTTATTTGATGAGATATTTTCATTTGAGTGGTAGCCATATGTAGGTTGCAAGGGATGATAAGAGGTATACAATGAGTTGGGATACATCTTTACAATAAGCCTCTGGTGGGGAGACATACCAAGATTATGGAGTGATTTGTCATTAGCCACACATAGAGATAGTTTGGGAGGAGACAACAGGTCATGACAGAGACCACTACTTATATTTGGGTGCATAAGGAGGAGGACATGGGTTAACTACCAATGTTAGACTATGTAGAATGTCTATAGGAGACACAAAAAATACAATGAAAGGTCTAAGATTATCTCCTAGGAGTGAAAAATGCAAGGGTATCTCTAGATTACACCTGAGAGATGAGGAGGCAAATATTCCCATGGTTCAAATTTCTAGACGCACTTCCAGGAAATGATGGTTAGGGAAGTGATGATGGAGATGGGGAGACAAAGGAGATGAGGGAGATGGAGGGAGGGGTGGTAGAGGGAGAGAGAGGGCCAACAACTTTGGGGGTCTATCTAGGAGCTAAACAAGATTGAGGAGCAAGGCACAAAGAGTAGAGAAGGAGGAGATAGGGCTAGCAAAGGAGGAGAGGCTTTCTAGATGGCCTCGGGTGGAGTGAGAGCAAGGTAGAGAGAAGAGGCAGGATTAGCTTATGGTAGGTGGGGGAGAGGATTTGTGAGATCAATGAATCAAGGCTTTAGAGGTAGAGGTCCATCAACTAAGGACCACCATAGCTATGAGAGATCAACAACTACTAGATGCATGGGTGGAGGTAGATCACCGAGAGTGATACTTGCAAGAGGATTTAGCTAAGGCTAGGTGAAAGGCTAAGCAATAGGGTACATGGGCATCCTACTACCAGGGTGTATATATAGTTGTAGTGCCAACAGATCAATGGGTGCCTGTCTACTCAGAGAGAATGGGTAGGTTAGAGGGTGCCATATAATCACTAGATAGGACACATGCTTCTCCTCCTAGGTCAAATCTAACTCAAGAGGGAGAGAGTTAGTCATAAGTTCTAGGTTTAGCATAGGCTTAATTTCCTTATGCCATTTTTGATGTATCATCTCAACACTTATCTAGATTTTGTACTCATGGTTGATGTATACTTGATATTTCACCATTATATATCAGATTATGGAGTTTAGATTATGGCATTGTGTACATGTCTCTTTCTTTACATACTCATGTGATGGATGTATCTATGTTTCAACACTCATGTTTATGGTTTCATGTGATGTTGATATGTATTCTCATGTTTATGTATGCTCATCTTATGTTTAGATGCTTGTGGATGTATTGATACATCTCTCTCAATTTTTTATCTCTATTTGATGATCTATACTCATGATTTTTGAAAGTTTGCACTTGGATAGATTTAGATGTGATGATGAGATTAACCCCTTGTGATGACATGACAGAAAAGAGGTGATTAGAATCCAAAATAAGGTGACAAGATATGATCAAGCATAAGTGAGAAAAAAGGAATGTAGTTAGTCAACATGTCCATGAAAGCTAAAGAGGATTCTCTCAACATCCAAAATTTTAAGCTAATCTAGAATGAACCCTAGAATGCAAGCTAGTAAGAAAGGGTGCAATTGCAAAGGTTATATAGGTAGGTCTTGGTTTTATTATCGAGCCTTATTAGGGACATTAAAAGATCATACAATCATCACTAATATAGCTATGAGTATGATTTATATCAGATAGAAATGTGGGAACCCAAACTTATGCATCAAAGATATAAAGGTCAAGATGATGGTGCAGTTAGATTCCTAGGTTTGGTATAGAAAGATTATGCTCGCACCGAGACACAAAATGTTGAGATGACCATAAGAAAAAATTTGAAAAAAAGGAAAAGGATGATACATTATGGATCCTAAGTGTCAAGTGGGACAAGAAGGAATCTCAAAACACCTAAGATCGATTAGGTATACCCACATACATAAAGAAAAAGAAAACATGCCCCATACCCCTAGTCTTCTAGTCCATGACATCCTCAAGAGACAATTAGGGAGGGAACACTCAACAAAGAAATTGTCATAGACAATACACAAGGTAAAATAAGGCCAACACAACTCAACCAATGTTTAATATTTAAGTGTGTGTGCAAAAGTCAAATGACCATCTCTTTAGGAACCAAATATACTAATGAGAAGTATCATGACATCCTAGACTATATCTAAAGTATCAGATATATTTTGAGAAATACTTGATGGCAAGGGGAAGTGTTGACAAACAAAGTTTGAGAGTTCCCGAAAAAAATACTAATGCAACAAGGTAACCCATGATAAGCTATGTAATTCATTCCCCCTAGACCTAGATAAGAATTAGTTTCATAGATTGTTCACTTGTCAAATCCATTTATTTATCCTCTTTGGTTATTTGCTATTGGGTTTCTTGCTTAGCTCCTGATTCAGGTCACTAGTGTCATAAATTGCTTAGACGCTTTTGACAATCTACCTTCTTTGCTACATATTTGACAAGTCAACATCTTATTTTACAAGTTTAATTCCAAAGTGGTTTGTGTCATCTTATCAAGTTAAAATTTTTCTATTACATGTTGATTACAACTAGGCTATAATTTGGTCAAGGTAGTCACTGTATCACCTAGTTTAGTAGTGCAAATAGAAAACTAACTATTAAATAAAAGCTTTAACCATACTAAACATGGAAAAAACTTATGATAGGACCAAAGAAGACATAATTGAGAGAAGTAGACCAAGAATGGTAAACTCCTCAAATGCTTCTCATGATGACGAAGCTATTTCCTTGTTGGGAGGGGATGTATGCTCACTTTGTGCTCAAGCTTCCAATGGATGGGGGTTTTTACCAAGTGTGTGCATGGGTGAGGGTTTCAAACAAGAGAGTCATGGAGGTATTTCAACATTATAATGGTATTTTGGTAGTTTCTAAGCTCCCAAAATAGAAATATAACTTTGCATGAAAAGGTGGATGATTTTGTGAAGGGAGGAGGTTCAATTTATAGGCCAATGGTTGGAGAAATGGAGGGCCAAGATGTTAAGATGATGAAATGATGAGGGATGGTCAGGATGCACTCAAAAGGGAGCACATGGATTGTGCTTGTTTAGCACCAATAGGGAGGTGAAACTTGTCAAAGGGTGATTGGATGAAGGGAAGGCAAGGTGGATGGTCAACAAAGGAGGCTCAAGAGATAAGGGCTTCCATAAATGCCTTGTAAGAGTCATTAAGGGAGGTGTAAGAGGTGTAAGAGTAATAAATGTTGGAGGGTGAGGGTGAGGATGAGATTGTTGACTTTGGTTTGGGTTAGCAAGTCTTAACCCATGCTTAAAGTTGTCACATGTTTAGGAGGGAGATTAGGATTAATTTAGAAGGGGGGTTAGGGGGTAAGTGATTTAGCTTTGATGGGATGGGTTAGTTAGGAGGTTAAGTGAGGTTAGTATGGGTGAATGGGTTGGATTAGGGGTTAGGATAGGGTTTTAGGATTTTAGATATTTTATTAAATGATTTATTTAACAAAATGAGAATATGGAATTAAATTGAATAGATTTGATAAATTATCCAATTTAATAGAGGCAATAGAGATTTAATTGATAAATTGATTTTGAGTTATCATTTGATTTTATCAATTGGACTATAGTTAATTAAATAAATTATTTAACTAGGGGATGACGATTAATTAATTAAATAGTAAATATTTAATCAATAATGTCCTCGAAGATGACTAAATATGATTACTTATTGATGTAATTAGATTTAGGTGTCTACATTTTGCCCCTCTTTGACATAGTGTTGAAACAACATTATTTCAAAAAAGTTTGAATACAAACGACGCGAAGAAGATTTTTTATTTGATTTTTTTTTTGTTTTTGTTTTTTGAAGCAACGTAGTTGCCCCAATCTTGAGTAGAAAGAGAGAATAGACTATATGATGCCCCCTCAAGAAGGCGGCGGGGAAAGCAAAAGCGGCACGATGACATCTTGACAAAAAAGGAGGAAGTTGGTAAGAGCCTGGAAGACACAAAAGAGGGAAAATAGACAAAAGAAGAAAAAAAGAGAAAAAAGTGAGGGGGTGGGGAAAAATTGGAGTGCTGGATGACCTAGAGGGGGAGCAAGGGCACCTGGGAGGGGCTAAAAGTGGCTGAAAGGGGGTGAGAAGGGGTCATTTTCAGTCAGATTAAGGAGGAGATATTGCTGGTTAGGAGCTCTGCATTGGAGATTATGATGGCAAGTATTGGGCGACTAGATCATTGAGCAGACACAGTGCGACAAGTGCGAGTATGAGGGATGCCCGATCAATCAGTAGGGTCTAAAACCTCTTTGTAATTTTTTTTATGGGTTTTTTATTACATTCCTGTGAAAGCAGAAATGCATCCCACAGGCACGGGTTCAGCGGGAACGATAGAGGGATCAACAGGATCACGATCCCATGAAATTAGTGTCATGTCGAAGGTTTGCAGGGATCCAAACAATATTTTGCAGGAACGTGTTCTCGCGGTGGTACTTTATGCGAGAACAGGGCTAGATAGGCGAGATTGTGTCTCCGCAAAGAGGAACGTGAGTCATGTCACGAGAACATGAGCCTGTAGTTTAAGAGCTTGCACAACGAGAAAGTGGGAATATGGGCATAGTGTGAGAATGCAATCTTGTGGGACCAAGTATGAGCAGGATCGCTAGGTGTAGATACTGTGGGAACGCACTAGCGGGAGTAGGGGAAAAAGGTCAAGGGGAATACCAAGGTCAACACCGTGATCTTGCCGAAATATAGTTCTGTTGGAATGCAAGTGGGTAGGCTTCACGGGAATGAGGGTTGTGCGGAATAAAGGCAAAAAAATTTAGAGTTGAGGAAAAGGAGGGTGGGAGGATAAAAAAGGAGATAGAAAACTTACGTTTAGATTTGTTTTGGTGGTGTGTAGTGGTCCTTCGATGCGCTAGTGTCACAGGAGCAATGAGCAACAGTGTTGTGCATCGGAGAGATGTTGACACCTATCGATTGGGCGAGGATTGAGGTGATCAAACTGGGCTACCTGGTGAAGTTGCCCCATACCTGGATGTACATGGAAATGGTCACGATGCTTTACAAGAGATGGCACGGTGAGACAATGACATTTCACTTATCGATGAGGGAGATGATAGTGATGCTAGAGGATGTGTATCAGATATTCAGACTGCCAGTACAGGGGATGCTAGTCATGGTGACTAGAGAGGTGACAGAAGAGGCAGGCGTACAGAGATTGGTGAGGCTAGGAGTCGAGTATAAGATCCGATGGGGATAGTTTGCACTAGATGAGCATTTGAATCACATGGTAGCGGATCTATTTCTATGTGCTAGGGCTAGTTTTAGGGTACATTGCCCCAGATATAGGTGGTATAGGGGTTATGTTGGCATTGATTCTAGTGATGATGCAGATTGTGGATGCGAAATGCCTAGTAGCATGGGGTTCTCTGATGTTGGTTGATCTATACCGGGACCTACATCAGATAGTGTACCAAGGTGGTGGTCGACAAGAGAGGAGTATTGGGTTTCCTACACTATTACAGGTATGGGCGTGGGAGCATATTGCAATGCTCATGCCATTGGGGTGCAAAGATAGGTAAACAGAGGAGTCAATGGCATACAACTAGGTTGAGCCATTAACATACCACCACACAGATTTAATGGACTACTGGAGAGTGTGCATCGATGAGATAGTGATAGTAGTGTGGAGGCCATATATGGGCTTGGGACCGTGGACAGAGGAGGGAGAGCAGCTCCCATACACTATCTCTCCATGTTTTGTGTTCAAGAGGTGGGAGTATGTGGCAGAGCAGTACAGGCCAGATAGGGTGCTATGACAGTTCAGCTGGTAGCACATGGCATTAGGAGATCTGCAATGGTATCAGCAGGTCACACGCGAGCCAGTGTTGATGTATGGGCCAGCCCTGCATCGAGATGGATTACTGAGGGCATGGCTAGAGGTAGAGCCACAATAGTAGGATTGGTTCAGGGGGCTGGTAGATGCAGGCTCCACCAGGGAGTACAGTGACACATGGGTGCGGCTGAGGTAAGTGGGGACAGCAAAGGGTACGAGGTTAGTGGTGGTGGCAGGTGAGTTAGCTCGAGCAACCCAACAAGGGTGGTATGTGGCTAGAGGGTTGCGACAGTGGGCATCAGCTGTTGCATAGGAGGAGGAGTTGGCTCGGCAGAGGAGGAGGGTTGGGGGGGATGAGAGGAGAGCGCGGCCAGAGAGGAGAGCAGAGGAGAGGGGAGCCCAGCTACAGACAGGAGAGAGGAGGGGGCAGAGGAGAGGAGAGGAGAGGAGGGATAGGGGTGATAGAGAGCAGCATGGGGAGGTGCAAGGGGATCATCTATCGAGGGAGGTGATGATGGATTGGCAGCTCGATACGCCTCGCTAGAGTAGGCACACATAGTGATGAGCCATTTGCTCCATAATACATAGTAGGAGAGAGATCAACTCCATGTAGAGTGGGACCAGTTTAGATAGGAGTAGGATACAACCCAGGGGTAGGCAGACAGGGGGTGTGTGGAGGTGGGGAGGCTACAGATGGAGGTGGGCTGGGTGAAGGGGAGGTTGGATGCCATGACTCTGGAGCGGTAGGTGGTGCAAGTGAGACTAGATGCCATCCAGCAGGAGCGAGATAGGTTAGTGGTTAAGGTGGTGACCTTACACACATAGGTGGCAGTGGGAGGGGGTCTAGATGAGCTGCGAAGACTCTGAGAAGAGATGGAGGATTTGAGGGAGAGGGTTGGATTCTACCGAGGGAGGTACCATGCCATAGTCCCAACATCATAGATTGAGCACTATAGGCGATTGACTCGGTCAGGGACATCAGGTACCCATACAGGAATGCAGGAAGGAGGGGAGAGTGGATGGAGCATTGGGGGGAGAGTACAGGTGGGTCCCAATGCACAGGGCATAGTCAGAGGTTAGGGTCAAGCCAGTGGTAGTTGAGGAGGGAGGAGGCAGAGAGCTCCAAGACAGGGGGAGGACTGATGAGGCCACCACCTCCAACACCAATAGCACCGGGGCCCAGAGAGGGGCAGATGGGGAGACTGATGATGCAGGGACGATTGGTTGACCATCAATGAGCAGGTTATTTTTAGAATATTGAGTATTCTGTATATATTGGCTTTTTTGAGATACATGAAGATTTTGTGCAGGCTCAGACCCATTTGTATGATATGGACATTGTTCACTGATGGACTGTTATTCTTTCATTCTTTCATTGATATATAGATCTGATGATTCTGGTGAGATATGTGTTATGGACTGGTGATGTTATGTATAGTGTTTGATATGCGTTGGATAGGTAGTGATGTTTTGATGATATTGCTGACAATTGGTGATATAGGATGGATAATGTGTTGAGATTTTATGATTGTGTTGACAGTTTGTGATGCAAGATGTGATATGTGCTATGATTTTATGATTGTGTTGATAGTTTTTGATGCAGGATGTGATATGTGCAATGATTTTATGATTGTGCTGACAGTATTTGATGTAGGATGTGATATGTGCTATGATTTGGATATGTGATGTGAGATGTTTTTGATGTGAGTTTTTTATGATGATGAGGATATGATGTGATTGATTCTAGCTATGAGTTTGCAGATGTGTCATGCTTTATATGGTGATAGGATTTGCTTTATGCTGGTTTAGATGCGATGCAAGAATTTTTTTATGATGTGATCTCGAATGATGTACTTTATGATATACGTTTGATGTGATTTCTATTGATGTATTTTACTTTATGATATATGACGTGATGTGTTGTTTTATGATGCTAAAAACAAACTAAACAAGAAAAGATAAAGGACTTACCAATAAATGTTTGAAACAAAAAGATTTATGATTTTTGAAAATGAACAATGAACCTACAATGTTAAGGTGAAGCTTTTAATGAAATGATGAACGAACATGCTAATTAATGAAAATCTAATGGTACACTATAATGTATAAAATGAATCCTATTTAAAAATTATAAATGTCAAATGTAATGAAAGGTTGACCTTAGGATGAAAACCAATTTTAAATGTTGTACATGAAATGCTAATGAAAGGATGCCCTGATAATGAAATTTAATTTAAATGGTGAATGCAAAATGCTAATGACAGGATGAACTAAGGATGAAATGATAATAACAATGATGAACTTTAATCTAATGATGAACTGAGGATGTTCTTAAAATTTAGACAAACAAAAAGAGAGGTTGGTAGATGTATGATATGCTAAAAATAGCCACAAGCTAGAAAGACATATAGGCACTGTTATGATAAGCAAATGCTATGATAGTTGATGAGATGATAATAGGATAAGAAATAAGATAGTATAACATAGTGGAGCTTAGGGGATACAAGATAAACTATGATGGTAAAAGTAAGATAACTAATACTTAGACTTATGATAGGGAGCTTATGATATGTAAAAAGTGATTTAAAGAGATGCTGACTCTAAGGAGAATAATGTTGGAAAATGAATGACCAACAAACTTTCAGTTAGGATGATAGTGATGATTAGGGCTGGGATAGTGATTAATGATAGGGATCACATCATGGATGAGGATGAACAAGAGTTGATGGTTGGTGATTTGAATCAAATGATTATAAGGGTGGAAAAAATGAGAGTTCAAGGGAGAGAGTTGATGAAAAGGAGAAGGATACCAGGGTTTTTGAAAATAAATGTGAGGCATAGGGGAAGCTTGAGCAGGGGGTACTTCATGAGGAAGTACCACTATGTAGTGTGAGCACTTTATTTGATATAGGATTGTTAGGGATCTACCAAGGTTACTAAGAATGTCAAGGGATTTTCCCCAAAATTCCATAGGACTGACTCAAATAGGCACGCAAGGATTTCCCCAGCATCACACATGAGTCTCAGAGAGATCAGTGTTGGAATGATGCTGGGTGATCCACAAGCAAACGAGATTACCCAAGTGCATCATGTTTTATCAAAAGATGAAACATGCTTGAAATATGCAAGGATAATATCAGATTGACTCTCAAGCAACAAAAGACTGTGATCAAAACCAACCTCCTAAGTTGCCCCAGTCAAAACAGACCATGATATGAAATGATCATGGCGATCTTGAGGAGAAAATAATGAAAGATATGTGGAAATGATCAATCAAAAAGTACAAAGACACCAAAGATTTTGCTAAGTGAAAAAGTAACCTTTTTCCAAAGAGATCAACTAATGAGCTACTGACTAGTTGCAACAAGACCTGGATAGTATGTACAAGTATGACTATTTAAGGACATGGGAACTCATGATAACAAAACATAGTAATAGGTATATACATGATGGGGGAAAGCTCAGGATGAGGAGATAATGTTGCTATGATACATGGGTTTGTTTAGGTGGGATTATGTAAAGCATGATTTATGTACAAGGATCTAGATATTGCTGCATTCACATAGGTATGGTACATGGGAGACAAGGGTTAGTGCAGGGGTATGGGACACATGTTATATGGGCTGTATATGCTACATATGGTAAATTGCAAGGATAAAAAACACTTGATAGGGTACATCTAGTAGAGTACAATGGTAGGATACATCAAGTATGATACATGGGATGCTATAATACAAGAATGAGGTGGGATATTACATAGTGCAAAGTGCTAGAGGATGATGTTGCAAAGCATGGCAAGTAGTAAAACAATAAGGAACAACTTGGAAAAGTAGGGGGGATGAGTGATAGAATATGGAGGGGTGATAGAGGGGTGGTGCGTGTCGGTGATAGATAATGGAAGAGTTGTAGTACACCTGGTGCTTATTTGCTAGGTTTTCACCAGGGACCTATCTAAGGCGCTTGAATTGCCAAGTTTTCACCATTGGACGCTTTATTTTTTTTGTGCCTTTTTTTCTTTGATTTGCAAATTTTGCCCTTAGGTGTAGAATTTCTTGAGGTGAATAATGTTGGTAGGATCATTCAGGACTTCACCTTCAAGGGTAGATAGTTGATAGGCTCCTGAGCCAAAAGATGTCGTGACCACATAAGGACCAAGCCATGTGGGCTCGAACTTGCCTTTCTTTTCTCTGTCAGCTTGAACCTTCATATTGTCTTTTAGGACCATGTCACCTTCCTGAAAATTGTGTGGATGGAATTTCCTACTAAAATTGTGCTTGAGGCAACTTTGATAGACCACGAGGTGGTCGTAGGCTTGTTGCCTTTTTTCATCAAGTAGATCAAGTTGAGTAAGTCGAGCCACTCTATATTCTTCATCAAATATTTGTCCTCGTAGAGAAATGCAGAGCAATGGGAGTTCAACCTCAATAGGTAGGACTGCTTCAACACCATAGACCAAGGAGTATATAGTTGTGCCAGTGGTTTTACAGAATGAAGTGCAGTATGCCTATAGGGCGGGATTAATTTGCAAATGCCAATCACGGCCAGAGTCATTGACAACTTTCTTGAGGATTTTGAGCAGGGTTTTATTAGTTGCCTCTGCCTGACCATTACCTTGTGGGAAATACGGGCTAGAAAAGCAGTGATGGATGTGAAGGGAAGTGCACAATTCCTCCATATTTAGGTTTTCAAAATTACCTCCGTGGTCTGTGAAAATGGTAGCTAGGATGCCAAAGCAACATATGATATGATACAATATAAACTTGGACACCTGAACTCCCATGGTAGTAACAAGGGGGACCTGCTTCAACTCACTTAGTGAAATAATCAGTGGTGGTGATTATCCACTTGTGCCCTTCTGAAGAAAGTGGTGCAATAAGACCAACATGATCAAATCCCCAGCAGGCAAAAGGCCATGGTGGTGCAATGGGTTGCAAGTCCTGTGCTGGAGCCTAGATTAAATTAGCATGCTATTGATAAGGTAAACATCATTTCACAAATTCACATGCATCATGTTCTAGAGTAGGCCGGTAATATCCAGCCTAAAGGATCTACTTTGCTAGCACGATCTCACTCGTGTGAGCACAACAAAGTCCAGAGCCATCGTAGCCTCATTTTGATCTAAACTTCGAGAGAGAGTATCATGATAACCACAATGATATAGGGTTTGGGCGATGATAGTGTAACAGGAAGCTTTGTGAATAAGGTTTTAGCGTTGGGTTCGTGTGAGGTGACGAGATATGATACAATTTAGTAGGTAAGCATGAATTTCGTGGTACCATGGAGATTGGGGACCAACCAAGATACAAACCTATGTTGATTCATCATTCTCATATGTGGGCTCATGCAGCTTCTCAACCAAGAATTCATATTATGTAGCTTCGTGCGGTATTTCTAAGAGAGAACCAATAGTAGCCATAGCATCAGTTGCCTTATTCTGGAGTCTAGGTACCTGTATGAACTGGATCTAAGTGAAATGCTCCTTTAATTGATCAACTAGATCTTTGTAAGGTAGTAACTTGTCATCCTTGGTTTGATATTAATTCAAAGCTTGTTTGATGATAAGCTGAGAATCACCATAGACCTGAAGCTCTGTGATATTCCATTCAATGACAATTTTGAGTCCCGCAACAAGGGCCTCATACTCTGCAATGTTATTGGTACAATGAAATTGTAGCTTGAAAGATTTAGGAATATAATCGCCTTGAGGTGTAACCAAGAGTATGCCCACACTAGAGCCATGAGATGTATAGGAGCCATCAAAATATAGCTTCTAGAGTGATTGTTCTTCTATCAAACAGAGATGTTCATCTAGAAATTCCATGATGAGTGGGTGATTTGCAACTAAGGGTGCATCAACCAAGTGATCTACAATAGCCTGGCCTTTGATGGCCTTTCTATCAACATATTGAATGCCAAACTCACTAAGAAGCATAACCCATTTTGCTAGGCATCTGGTGAGTACCGTACGAGAGAGCATATATTTCAATGGATCAATCTTTGATATCAGTTGCACAATATGACTCAACATGTAATGATGTAGCTTCTGGGTGGTAAACACCACTGCTAAGCATGCCTTCTCCATTGGCATGTAGTTGAGCTCATAGCCCACTAATGTTCAACTGATGTAATAAATAGCTCATTCCTTTCTTGCATCATCAAGTTGTGCTAGAAGAGTACCTCAAGTTGTGCTAGAAGAGTACCTAATGCTGTGGGAGTAGCTGTGATGTACAATATGAGTGGGTGCCTTGCAACTAGAGGAACCAAAATGGGTGGATTAGCTAAGTATTGTTTGATGAGCTCAAAATTGTGCTGGCAAGCTGAGTCCCATTTGAAAATCTAATCTTTCTTAAGCAGGTGAGTGAAAGGTTGACACTTATCAGAAAGCTACGAAATGAATCATCGGATTGATTGGGGTTTTCCTTGCAAAGAATGAAGGTGCTGAAGTGTCTTAGGAGGAGTCATATCCATGATGGCCTTGACCTTTTCAGGGTCAATCTCAATACCACACTGTGACACAATGAAGCCTAGGAGCTTTCCTGAAGGAACACCAAAGACACACTTCTTTGGATTTAGCATGAGATGATATTTTGCCAGTTAATTAAACACTTCTTGAAGGTGAGATAAGTGATCCAAAGCATTGATAGACTTGACTAGAATATCATCCACATAATCCTCAAGTATCTTATGGATTAGGTCATGGAAGATGATCATCATCACGTACTGATAGGTTGCCCCGGTGTTCTTTAACCCAAATGGCATCATGGTGTAGCAGAATGTGCCCCAAGGTGTAGTGAATGCCAATTTATGCTGATCTTCTTCTGCAATATGAATCTGATTATACCCAGAGAAACCATCCATTAGTGACAAGAGTTCATGACCTGTGGTGAGATGCACAATCATGTCAATATTTGGTAATGGAAAGTCATCTTTTGGACAAGCTTTATTAAGATCCTTGAAATCGGTGCAAATCCTGATATCACCAGAGGGCTTGGTAATAGGTACCATGTTAGAAATCCATTCAGAATAATCTATTGGTTGAATGATTTTGGCCTCTAACAACTTCTCTAGCTCTACTTTGACTAATAAAGCCACCTTGGGGTGCATTTTTTGAAGTTTTTGCTTGACAAGCTTGGCCCTTGGATCCACTGCCAGATGGTGTACGACTAGTCTGGGGTCCAACCCCAGCATGTCCTAATATGACCATGCAAAGTGGCCCACATTTTTGTGGAGAACCTCAATAAGAAGATTTTCTTGTTCAAGTGGTAGAGAGGTTGCAATGTATGTGATACGTGGTATCCCTGTGAAGTTGATATTTACAGGCTGAGTTTCTTCTGTCAAAACTGAAGATATAGGAGGTCGATGCTCTTGCGGGGGGAGGATGAAATCTCCATCTTCAGGTGCCTCTGAGAGGTTTTCATTGTTGGATACGTCCTTTATTTTTGTTTCTTTTTTTGAGTCACCCAATGGCGCTCCAGAGGATTTTTCACCATGGGATGTTTTTCTTTTATATTTTTGCTTTTTTGTTTCTTTTTGAATTTCATTTTTACGACTAGAGATTTCCTCCTCTCGAAATAAATTGTAGGATCTAGCTTGTAGACATATGTCGATGGTGGAGGCAACTGTTTATGTGGTGTTTCTGCCCCCATGAATTTAAGGAGCGTGTGCTTGGTAGAGAACTCATCAACATGAACGACACTTGGTTGGTACCAATCTATGAGTTTGAGGTGAGCGAGGGGGAGGTTTATGAGATTCAAGGATAATTGGCAGAGCATAGAGGCTCCAAGGATTATTTTGTCAAGGAAAATATCGTCGTAAGCTTTCTTTTCAACTTCCTCAAGGATGTCTTCAACTTCAACGAGAGTGTTTTGGATGTTCGTAAAGGTGCGGCCTTCCGTTGTAGTGCCCCTAGTTATGGGGAGTCCATAGCCCAAGCCTTTAGTTGTCTATCCTTGGTGTACTTCTATAGGCTATCTCAAAGCTAATTCCTGGTAGCCTAAACCTCCTCCTTGATAATCCCATTACTCCGTGGCCAAGCGATATGACCAGGGATATTTCTGTTTGAAGTGATCAAGAAGTGCTTCAATTTTAGGAGGTGGCTGTTTGTATAGCCATGTATTAATGTCTGGTATATTTTTTGCTCCATCAAGGATACCTTTGGTAAAAAATGTAGTAGGGCCCAGTTGGTGGAGTTGAGAGGTGGTTTTTGGTATAGACCCTTGATGTGTTGGGCGTCCTTGAGCATGTGGATCAAGTGGTAGAGCACCGACAACAAAAGCATCTGTGAGATTATACTCACCACAACCTTGGTAGTTGATCTTAACTATGGAAAGAGTGGAGGCTAAAATGGTGTTTGGATCATGGCAGGTTCCAAAGGAACTAGCCATGGTGGTGCCAATTTTGATCCCAGGACAATGATTGGTGTATGAAGCTTCAACCACATTGCAATAAGCAAAGGGTTCAGGATCTGTGTGGATGGTTATCTCAGTGCCATTATGTAGAAATTTGACACACTGATGATATGTTGATGGAATGGAGTTCATGGCATGAATCCATGGATGATTGAGGATGTTATATGGAAGATTAAGATCAACTACGTGACAGAGTATTTCTTGAGTGGCTGGGCTAACTCTGATAGGGAGCAACATGATTCCTTTAGTAGTATGCTCCAAATTGTCATATGCCTTAATGGTGATCACCTCATTAATGATATTTACTTTAGTATATCCTGCCTGTTTGATGAACTTTAGAGTACATAGGTTTAGAGATGATCCATTATCTATCATGACACATTTAACTACAAAGTCAGAAACCATGACATTGATGCGAAGTGGGAGGATGTGATCAAGTTCAACTATTGGTATATCAGTGGTTTTGAAGGATAAGGTACATGAGGTTGAAAGATGGCCAACCAAGTTGCAAAACTCAGTGGCATTTATGTCAGAGGGGATGCGTGAGTCATGTAGAGTGCTATCAAGGATCTCTTGATAAAGTGGGCTTGTTCGTAAGAGATCCAAGATAGAGATCTAGGCCGACATGTTTCCAAGGTGTCCCAAGATGTTATACTGTAGCCCTAGTAAAGGTGATTCTAATGGAGATGCTCAAGATGGAGGTGGTTGTGCTGATGGTGGTCTAATTTGTGTGGATATAGGTGGACCAACTATATTGAGTCACATTCGATGGGTAGCAACTGCACACTGAGTGTCTGGGCCTTTGATATTTATGATGTTGATGGATGGTTCAACTTGTGATATGCAACCAATTAAGCTACCATAATCTAAGTATGCTAAGGTATAATTTTGAGACGTGTCTTGGTTTTCACCTTGTTTACCCAAAGTATTGTTAGGTTTGTTGAGAGGAGGGTTTGCAGGTAGCTTTCCCAGATTCGTGTTGTGAGGAGGGAAAGCATTTTGATACATCATTAATCTTGCATTAGTTGAGGGTTGTGCCCCCATTGTGATCTCTTTCCAGTCAATGAGGTCCTATAAATAATCCTTAAGTTGCATGCATTTAAGGGTAGTGTGCCCTTTGACACAATGGAATTTGCAATATTCATTATCTTTGTACTAGGATGCTCTAGACTGATTGGGTTCCAAGGGTTGCATTTGTGGATACCGAATAAGGTTATCTTTGGCCAATTTTTTGAAGATTGTATCAAGAGGTTCCCCCAATGGAGTGTATGTTCATAGTTTCCTTTGAACACAAGGTTTACTACCTATCAACAGTGTGATAGCATTAGTTTGATTATGAGGAATAGGTATTTGCTGATGAGTTTGCATGGGTGGCTAGTGATACACAGGGGGTTGTTGTTGATAAGTTTGTTGTTGGAAAAATGTGGTGGGAACAATGGTAGCCACCCCAACAATATGGACCTTTTGAGTGTCAGTGGCACCATCTGTCATTGTATTCTTGTTTTTGTTCCAATATCGAGTTTTGTCATTGCTCGGACCTCAGTCTTGGGTATTTTCTTTGTACAATCTGATGACACCATCCTTAATGAGGCCTTGCTCAATTCCCATTCCTTTTTCTTTGATGTCCTTGTATGTTTGAAAATAGTTCATAACCATACGATGAGCAAGGCTAGGGTGTGCATTGTTTATGAACATCTTGACAAGATGACGCTCAGAGATGGTACAAGAGATCCTTGTTGTGAGAATTTTCTAGTGTTGTAAGTACTCTGCAAGGCTTTCTCCTCCCTTTTGTTTAGTGTGGATGAGGTCTACTACAGATAATTCAGTTTCAACGAGATGGGTATACTGAGCAATAAAGGCCTCAGAAAGTTTTGCAAAAGTTTTAATAGTACCTTGAGGGATACAACAGAACCATTCCAAGACCGGTCCTGCTAGGCTCTTGGGAAAGAGATGCATGAGGAACACATCATTATAAGCTACCTCTTGACAATGCATATAGAATTCCTTAACATGTGTGAATGGATCACTCTTCCCCCTAAATTTGTCAAACTGGGGGATCTCGAAATGTTTAGGAAATGGAGTCAATGTGATAATCCTATCAAAAGGGTATGGGCAATCATTTTCAAATTTGAAAGTTTTGGTGTTTGTCCCATCCTTGAGGGCTTTGAGAGCATTTATCATCTCTTCTCATTCAAAATTTATAGGTGGGGGAGTAGGTGCCCCCGATCCAAGTTGCCCCGGTGTAGGATATGTGCCAGAGTCTGAAGTGTGATATGGAGAACTCTGATGACCATATGGCATCTGTGGAAAAATGGGTTGCATAACCAGTGGAGTGGATGCTATGGTTTGCTGGAATGTGGGTTGTGCATACTGTTGCATCTATTGAGGTTGGTGTGGTAGATAACTATGAGGTTGCTGCCCTATGAGATAGTTTTGTGCGGGTGCTTGGGCATACTACTGGTGTGAAGATTGCGGCTGAAATGGTGGTAATGTGGATAATGCTTGTGCTATGCTCTGGGAATATATACCATGCCCAATATATGTGGGTTGTGCACCTGCTTGAGAGTATGACTGATTTGGAACAGGAGCAAGGTAGTTGATTTGTGGCAAAGTGTTTACTGTAGGGAGTTGCAGTGAGGGTGGATTTTAGCTATTTCCTAAAGGTGGCATGGAGAAATAATTAGTGAGGGGTGGGAGTGAATAGCTATGTGAAGCAGTGGATGACAATGTCAGAGGTGTGGATGTGACTGCAGTGCTAGGGGGAAGACTAGTGATAGGTGCTTGTATCGCAGTAGCATTCCAAGGTCCCAAAGAAAATGTGGCTGAAGAGCTTTGGCTAGCTAAAAAGTGGTTGATAGTGATGTTTGGTGGGATGGAAGATGAGGTATTGGACCATAATGGCAATATTTGAGTAGCAAATGGACTAGATGTGATATGGGGTGGAAGCGAAAAGGTAGTGCTGCTAGATGCAAATGGAGGATTTGGTGGAGCGAAAAAATGAGTGGTGGAAATAGATGCAGATGGTATACTTGAGGTTGGTTGAGATGTAGTATGCACTAATGGTTGAGTGAGAATGGGATGAGTGTTTTGTGGAATGGGAATTGGTACCTGGGTTGAGGGTATATTTGGGTTTGCTAGTTCTACTTGAGGTGGTTTCCATCCAAACAATGGGTGAGTAGGATCTGTTATGTCGATAGGTGGTGGACGTCCAAACTCAAAGACACCAACATTATCTCATAAGAAATTTTCCATGATGGTTTCCTTGTTGCAATCTATGATGGCATTTACAATGGTAGCATGACCAGGTTGGTTCATGAAAGCCTTAATATCTATGGATGAACCTAGATCTTCGGGGGTTTGCGGTGGTGGATCTGATGGTGTCATGGATACTACAGAGTATGACTGAGCTCGAAATGTGTTACCACTATGACTAGGATCCATATCTTTTTTTTTTCGTGTGTTCCTTCCAAAATGTGTGGTGGGTGGCATGAAAGGATGCTTTTCCTAAAGGTGCAAATGCTGCGAGGGATGATACTAAGGATGTATGATACTAAGGAAGTCTAAATGATATGGTGCTAAGTGCAAGAGATTTGTGTTTTCCTAAAATATGAATGTGGAAATGTGATGGTGATGTGAAATGTGTGACCCTAACCTTTGGCTCAAGGTGATGTGGGACACCAATAACAACCTATTCCTAGCAAAGTGTTGTGTTTCAAGGATACTCAAGATGATGAGAGATGTGATGCAAAAATGTTTCTAAGTGAGTGAGGAAATAATGCTAAGATTATAATAATGCATGTGGAGGGTTCTTCTTCAACAACCTAAGATCAGAGGAGATGGTCTAACTTCAAATGCTTGAATGGGATAGTGAAATCTTAGATGAGAGACTAAACCTATAAGTGTTTAAGTGTGTGTGGAAAAAGGAAGGAACTAATCAGAATGAGTAACAGTAGAGTTGTTGATAACGCTCATATTAACACCACGTCGAAGGGTTAGGTTTTGGATTTTGTAGTCCCATTCAGTTTGCAATGCTACCTCAGCTCTGTCTTTCTCAATTTGATCCAATTTGGCAATCCTAGGGTTAGGGGTATGGTTTTTATGCTTTGCTTCGATTTCCTTATAAGTTGGTATTTGAGGAACCTTGGCCTTTTTAAACTTAGTCTTGGGATGGCCTGACATGAGATATTTCCAAGGATTTAAATCACAATTGTGGCATTTTGGAGGTAGTGACTACGCTAAGCATACCTTCTAGACCTTGGGTTGGAACACAAATCAATTGAAAAATAGCAAGTTTTGGATTTTTTCAGGATTATTTTGGCTAGCTATCTTCTAGGCAAGGAAAAATGTGTCATTTTTGGTCAAGTAGATTGGTAGAAAAATGTATTTTGAAAATAGTAACTTTTGGATTTTTTTTAGAGTAGAAGGGTTTTGTTGGTAACTAGACTTTTATGGGGTATGTTCTAGGTAATAAGTGTAGGCAAAAGGTAAACTTAAAAGTATGGTGTTGCGAGTGGGCTTGCTAACAACCGTTTCTTATATATGAAGGTGAGGTCTCTCAAAGATAAAATTTGTGATATTTTTGGTCAAGTAGGGTAAATGGCAAAGTATTTTTGAAAAATAGCAAGACTTTGGGCCAACAAAGGATTTATAACTTAGGTTTTGTTTAATGAATTTTTTTGAGGGAATAAGTAGATCACTTTGAAACAAATGGACAAATTGGACCAATGAGACAAGCAGTTGTTGCGAATGGACTTGTTGACAACCGTTGTTTTGAAATGACAAAGGTGAAACTTTCTTTCTTCTGATACGAGGATAAATGAGAAAACAATTTGTCAAAGGAAAAAGCAACTTTGAGAAATACAAACAGTTGATCTCTTTAGCAAAAGGATTTTTTTGATAGTAACCACTGAATTGTGTATGTTCAAAAAATGTTTTCACACGTCTTGAGCACAATTTAAGAAAGTTCAAACACACACTTTATCCCTACAAGTTAGAATTTGATTGTCATATGTTATTCAATGGCCCATAGCTTAATGTCTCCTGGTTCTAGTGCAATATTTCCCTCTAATAGAAGAGGTGAGTTGATACAAGAGTCGATCGACAAAGGATACACATTAGAGAACCTTCAAGGCATGACGAATAGAAGTTCCCCTTCTGCGAGAACAACAATCCTTGGAGATGAAACCCAAGTGGCCTTACGTCTCTACTAGGGGAGCACAATGGTGAGTAATCTTGAGGGATGCTATTTCCCTTGCACCGTGAATAAGATACCATGAAAGAAAGCGAGATACTTTAGACTAAGAGGGTTGTAAATGGGTCTATGGAGTCTCTGCAACAGTTGTTACTGGCTATGATCCACTTAAGGGTCTATTCCGAACATACTGAAATTGTGGGAAAGTCTTCCCACCTCAGAATACCCCTAGAAACATGCCACTCAAATTGAAGAGATGGAGCGAGAAGGTTTACCCTTCCCCTCATTTATATACTGACCAAACTATTTACCGGTTTGAGCTTCTCATCAAAGGGGATGCGCTTCCCAGAGGTGGATGAACTCGCTAGAAGCACTCTTAGATTGTTGTGGATGATCTTGCTAACAACTTTCGGTACATGCATCATGTACTTTAATGGTATTACTTTGCATGAAAAGAGAGAAGTCTAAGATGCGCAAAAATGCACAATCTCAGAACACGCAAGACATGGGGTTCATTGCTATTTGGACACTTTAATGCTCTATTCTACGACTTTTGAAAACACATGTGTTTAGCATATAAGATTCATTCCAACTTCACAATGTCGCCAAAAAAATTAAATCGAGTCAACAAAAGGGAAATTGCATGCCAAATCTTTCAAAGAGGAGGGAATAAGAGCGTTTAAATCTTTAAGGCATTCAAGATTTGATGAAGTTTATTTTAAGCCCCAAATTTGAAGTGTTTGCACATAATGTTTCTTAATGCCTTAAAATGAAGTGTTCATCTCAATGGTTAATTACTAATCATTCATTCCATTAAAAAAAGAAGAAAAAAAGGAGATTTGTTCAATTTTAAGTCATTCAATAGATGATTTATGATGATAAAACCTGCACAAAACACGTCAGCATAAAATTTGCAAATGAAAAACTGTCAGAAATTTGAGCAAAACAAATCACACTATGAACTTGCAGGTTAAGGAAGTGATCCAGCAATCGCGGGAATGCGAAAACTGTCAGTGGGAATGCAAAAAAGTGAAAAATTGTGAGTTTAGACAAAAACAAAGCGCGATCCTGTGACTTAAGGAAGCAATCCCGCAAGCACAGGAATGCAAAAATGGTCAACAGGAATGCGGGACAAAAAATTGGTGAAGATAGAAAATTTAGGCCGCTGGTTTAAAAACATAGTTCGATCCCGCACACAAGCAATCCCATGGGTATACTTCAGCGCGTTCTCGCAGGAAATTATTTCGGAGGGTTTGAAAGGTCAACAGTTGGCAAGGATTAGCAGTTTTGATGGGCAACAAATGCATTCTTGTAGGGAAATAGTAGCGATCCCACATAAGTTTAACGCGTTCTTGAATAATGAAATATTAGTGGGGATGCAGAGAGTTTTTTTGCTGGTGTGGCTAATTCTTGTAGGATGAACTGCGAACTTGCATTCACGGGTTCGCGTTCCCGTCGAGTAATAGTAATATTCCCACGGTAGTGAGATCGCATTCCTAGGGTCACAAGATCACAAAAATAAGGTGTTTTGAAGTGTTTAAAATTGGAAAATGTTTAGATGGCGAGGAGTGTGTTTCCCAAAGATCGACTTGTGTACCTACAACAATGTTAGAAAACCACCTACAAAAACCCACAAGCAAACAACGTTAATTTGGTTAGTTAATAAAAAAATACTAAAAATTGATTAGATTGACCTAAATGCGGGGTCCCACCGGGCATGCCAAAATGTATCACCTAGTTTAGTAGTAAAAATTGAAAACTAACTATTAAATAAAAGCTTTAACCATAGTAAACATGGAAAACACTTATGATAGGACCAAAGAAGACATAATTGAGGAAAGTAGACCAAGAATGGTAAACTCCTCAAATGCTTCTCATGATGACGAAGCTATGTTCCTGATGGCAGGGGATGTATGCTCACTTTGTGCTCAAACTTCTAATGGATGGGGGTTTTTACCAAGTGTGTGCATGGGTGAGGGTTTCAAACAAGGGAGTCATGGAGGTATTTCTACATTATAATGGTATTTTGGTAGTTTCTAAGCTCTCAAAATAACATTATAAATTTGCATGAAAATGTGGATGATTTTGTGAAGGGAGGAGGTTCAATTTATAGGCTAAGGGTTGGAGAAATGGAGGGCCAAGATGTTAAGATGATGAAATGATGAGGGATGGTCAGGATGCACTCAAAAGGGAGCACATGGATTGTGCTCGTTTAGCACCAATAGGGAGGTGACACTTGTCAAAGGGTGATTGGATGAAGGGAAGGCAAGGTGGATGGTCAACAAAGGAGGCTCAAGAGATAAGGGCTTCCATAAATGCCTTGTAAGAGTCATTAAGGGAGGTGTAAGAGGTGTAAGAGTAATAAATGTTGGAGGGTGAGGGTGAGGATGAGATTGTTGACTTTGGTTTGGGTTAGCAAGTCTTAACCCATGCTTAAAGTTGTCACATGTTTAGGAGGGAGATTAGGATTAACTTAGAAGGGGGGTTACAGGGTAAGTGATTTAGCTTTGATGGGATGGGTTAGTTAGGAGGCTAAGTGAGGTTAGTATGGGTGAATGGGTTGGATTAGGGGTTAGGATAGGGTTTTAGGATTTTAGATATTTTATTAAATGATTTATTTAATAAAATGAGAATATGGAATTAAATTGAATAGATTTGATGAATTATCCAATTTAATAGAGGCAATAGGGATTTAATTGATAAATTGATTTTGGGTTATCATTTGATTTTATCAATTGGACTATAGTCAATTAAATAAATTAATTAACTAGGGGATGATGATTAATTAATTAAATAGTAAATATTTAATCACTAATATCCTAGGAGATGACTAAATATGATTACTTATTGATGCAATCAGATTTAGGTATCTACAGTCACCCTTCCTTTAGTTTCAAACAATTGGCTTCTCCAACTAGGCATCTACATAAGAAAATCTTTGAAGGAAAACCTATTTGCGATGAGGTTGACAAAGACAAGTTTGCCACTTGGTACAACCCTATTAGTCACTTTGGCAACCCCTTTGACATCTCACTTAATACTCCTAGAGCTAAAAATAACATGTCTTTCACCATGAACCAAGAAGAGAGACTCCACCTCTTATGTGAGTTCTTCCATATTATGAGAGAAGACATTGAAAGAGGAAAAATAATCACTCAAGATGAATAAGCTAGTATAAAGCAAGATAAACTTGAACAAGCTAGACACATAGCCTCTAGGATAATTGCACATGCTTATGAAGAAAACAATGCTCATAACAACAACACTCAAGGCTTTGGAAATACTTACACGTATGGCTATGAAAACCAAAATGCCAATATTTCTTTTTGCAACCCCTTTGTAAATCATGCACACTTTGGAAACAATGAAAATAACACCCCATTTAGAACTCCAAAATCATCCATTGAGGTGTATACCTTACTGCCTAGACACTCACAACCTTCACACCATGAATGTGAAGTGGATAACAAAGTTACTAGTGGAGGACTCATTAGGTTCCAAAAAGATGAATGAGTACAAAGGCTCATGCTCAAGGCACTAGAATAAAATGGTGATAAATAATTTACATATATGACAAATAGAGGTTGGAGGATATCACATGACTTTGATGTCCAAAAAATCATTCAAAAGAGAGAACTTATTGAAATCGAGATCTTGAAGAAGAAATTTAAAGACATAAAAATATAAGTTATGCACATGCAAATGTAAATGAAAAAACCTAAGACCTCATTTGTTGAGACCATATGTGCTCTTCCCTTTGATAAAAGTTATTACATGATATCATTTTTGAGGGATATAGAGGTTCCAAAATATGGTAAATATTATGGAAATGGTGATCCTGACAATCATGTAAGACAATATTATGCACTTAGCATGGAATTTGTGCAAGAAGACACATACCTCATGAGACTATTTCCAAGAAGTTTAAATTGAAAAGATATGGAATAGTTTACTAAGATCTCCCCACCTCTCAAATCTTTTGATGACCTTGTGCAATGATTTATTTAACACTATTCTTACAATAAGAAACATCCCATCACCATGTTAGATCTATGCATTATTAAGAAAAAAATAAGGAGAATATTTTGTTACCTACTTGCAAAGGTGGAGGAGATTACATGCTAGATATCCACAACAAATCCCCAAAAATGAAAAGATTGATATCTTTGTTAACACTCTTGTTCCCAAACTATAGTATGACCTTTAAAAACAAGTATTCACTACATTAAATGATGTTATTGAGAGCACTTATTACATTGAGGATGTTTCTAGTAAGAAGGGTGAAATAGTGTTGAACAAGGAGAAAAATGACAATGGTAATAGAAAGGATAAAAAAAAGTCTTAGAATAGTAACACATACATTGTTAATGATGGGGTGGTAGATGTTCCTAAGATAAAATAATCCAATTTTCACTTGACTAATGCTATTATTTCCACTAAACAATAGGAGGCTACAAGATCTAATGACTCCAACAAATCACAAATGTATGACAAGCCCAGGTTCACAAAGTCCTCTAAGCCTAGGCATAACTTTACCCGATTGGTGGATTCATATGATGTGACCTTGAAGATACTACTTGCTAATAAGCTCATAATGTTGTCTAACAAATCAAGGACCTATAACCCCACCATCAAACTTGTTAGAAATAGGAATTACTCAAGGGAGGGTGAATTAGTAATTTACCAACTTTAGTTGCCAACTAAATATTATTTATTACTTTGAACCATACATAAGAAAGTAATAAATTAATGCTGAACAGTAACAATAACCATGCACAAAGATAACTCATAACACCATATTTTGTTAACTAGGGAAACCTTGGCCAAGGGAAAACCTCGGTGGGGATGATATCCACTAGATAATATATTGATATATAAGTTCCTTGTTAGAGGATGGACCCTGTTAGGACTCAATGAGAAAATTCAATATAGAGAGTCCTTGATAGGAGACTTTGAATCCCTATTTGGAGATTCCAACCCTGTTAGGAGCTATAGTATAGTAGATGCAAGATGAGCCCACTATCCAAACATGCACTTCCAATTACAAGAAGAGCTCATTGCCCAAACAAGTAATTAGACTTCAGGAACATAGATACTGTAACTTCTTTCTTGAATGATCTTTGATCTTTAGGTCAATCTTAGATCACAAAAATCTTCTCAAACTTAGTATATATCACTTTCACAAAAAGTTCGCATCACTTACACAATACTTGCACAACTTGTACATCACTTGCACTTGCACTCACACTTTTAATTCACAAGATGTCCTTCGCATAAATACCATGCCTTTTCACAAATTTCTACTAGGTCAGCTAAGACAATAATATACTTTTCCAACTTAGATTAAACATCTAGGATGTTGACCCTAATTGGTCAAGTAATTATTTTGTAAACAAAATAATTCCTTTCCTTTGATTTTGCTATCCTATTTTACTGGTAAAACATGAATATCTCTTTTTCATACAATCCATACTAACTTCCAAGGTTATACACACCATCATCAAAATGTATACTAACTCCATCTAATTTTTCTAGTAATAATATGATGCCAGTAACAAGTTACATACAAAACAATACACTACTTTAAACCAAATTCATACTTAAAAAATTTTCTTAGTATCAAAAGCTAAGTATCTTTTTTTTTGAGGTTTCCTATAAGAATGTAAATTGTGTGTTTCCATAAATAAAAATAATTACATATCTTCATTAGCCAATTGTCAACAATCCCCCCCTTTGGCATTGATGGCAACAAAATAGGGAAAATTGGCTAAGTATCAAAAACTTGTCAAAAACAATACAATAACATTACATTAATCATCTATTACAACTTGTCCATCTAACATATGCCTCCCCTTAGAATATGATTTCATACTTAAAAATTTATCTTCTCCCTTTTACCTTATTTACAATTTTCTTATGCATTTTCTCCCCTTTTGACATCAATGACAAAGGTTAGAATGTCAAAAACTATAAAAAAAATTGCTGTCAAAAACTCTACTCTTCTACCTTAAGTTGATAGTATCTTCATGCAATCATCAAAACTTTCCTTAAGACTATTCATACCTTTTTTCCATGTATCCTTGGCTGATTCAACTAAGGTGAGAATTGCACATATGACATTTGATGCAATCTCAATTGCATTAAGGTCAGAGTATAAAAAGTTAGAATAAGTGTCCTTAGCCTTGACACATTCCTCCAAATATCTCTCTACAATGGATATTTTTTGAGAAATAGACTTTCTAAAATCTGATAAATATCTTCAAAATTTGATCTTTTTGAAGTTGTAGTTTCCTGATATCACGATGAATACTGACCACTTGTCCTTCAAAGTCATCAATTTTACTAGAAGGATGCTGTATTTGGCTAGATAGAGCCTCTAGCTCACTCATCTTACCTTTAATCTAACTATCAAGATCCTTGGTCAACTTATGAGATAGGGTACACTTAATGTACAATATCTTGCCATCCTATTGACATTTCCAAAGTACCTTGATACAAGTATCAAGACTTATGAAATCATTCTTTATATTTTGACAAATAGTGCTAAACAAGTTAGCATCATGTGAAATCTGGGCCTTTGACTTTGCCACATTCAAAAAATTTGAAAATTCCTCATCAAAATATTTTAGCATTGCTTGTGCCCTCTATTCAAGATCTACGTCTGTATGCTACACTGCTAGAGTATTGTGTAATATATTAGAAACCTCCATCAAGGTTCTCTATAGGCTCTTCACTTTCTTGTTCTTCTCAATAAATTTTGACAAAGATGGGATCAAGTCAGTTTGATCATCATCATTAGTTGTTAGCCTAACAAGAAAAAGTGAAGTAGATGAACTGGATGGTTTAGATTCATATTCCCTTTGCTTCTTTTCAGCTACGTCTTTGACTCGTCTTTCTTCTCTCTTTTCTTCCTCCTCTATTCTCTTCTTCTTATCTTCTTCTATTTTCCTTTTCATTTCTTCTTCAAGTATTATTTTCTTTTCTTCCTCACCTTTTCTTTTTATTTCATCTTTAAGCAATTTATGCTTGGCTTCTTCTATTTTCCTCTTTTCTTCCTCTAAAAGCCTCTTCTCCTCTTCAATTTGTTTCAATTGATCTTCAATATCCTTGACATGAGATTTAGGCTATTCTGAACTCTCAAAAGGGTTAATATCATGAATGTTAATGGTAACATTGGTCTCATTAATCTGCATTATGTCACCACTTATTGACACTTCTAAATTAATCTTCTCGATCTTCAGCTTCCAAGGTTGCCAATCTTTTTCCGTTGACTATTTAAAAGTAGTTACCTTCTTTTCCTATTTAGCTTCTTATTCTTCTTCACTAGATTCAACGATTATCAATAATGTCTTTTGTCTCTTTCCTTGTCGAGTGGCTTGTTTCTTGACCCTTTTTTGTCTTGGTGGTCATAGCTTCCACTGATATCTCTGATTTCCTCTTTGGCTCACTTGGCTGTACATCTGATGCTACTACGTATGTAATGTTCCCAAGTTTTAGTTAGCCTTAGCCTTCACATTCTCCAAAGTCTAAGTGGAGGATAAGAAAATTAAAGTCATTTAATTAAAATTAAAAGGTGACTTTGTATTAATAGTTTCTAGGGTATGTATTAATTGGAAGGATAGAAGCTTCTCGTGATTTAATTAATTATTGCCAGGGAGGAATTTCTAGGGTATGCATTAATTATTGGAAGGAGGAAGCTTCTAGCTTTTGCAATTAATTAATGTTTAGTTCCTTCCAGAAGGATGAAGAAAAGGATAAATAGGGCTGAAAGTCTCATTGCTGATCATCGGATGATTATAACTTGCATTTGATAAGAGATTAGATGTGTGAATCCCACTCCTTTTTGGAAATAGAGGACGTTCATTCTCTGTTGTAACATTCTAGATGTCATTCCCTTAGGGTTTGGCCTTTGGAATACATCTCTTTGTACTTGGTTGCAACATTTTTAGAATTAATATAATTTCAGCAGTTGGTTAAGCTTTTGGGCATTCCTGGGTGTCCATTATAGTTGTATTAGAGCTATAAGTCCTTCCATCCTATGGAGATCTTCAACATTTATGTTTGAGCATGCGACAAGGGCTTTATAATTTTTGCAATACCAGAGCAAGACAAAGTAGGAGTTCAGACTCGCTTAATGAATGAGATAGTTTGTTTATGTAGAGGGACATACAATCTAGTCATATGGACACAAAGGAGACATTCTTTGAACAAGATAGCAACATGGGTGATCGAGATGATAGAGCTACTAGTTCTAACCAAGAAAATGTAATATTCAGGTTACTGGGTACATTAGAGGAGCAAAATAGGTGAACGGATATGATGTTGTAGCTAATGGCTAGGCAGATGGGCATCAATATTAATCTAGGTGATGCCAACAATGGAAACAACAATAATAGGGGTAATGATCATGAAGGCCAAGACAACATCAATGGTAATAATGGACATGACAACAATGGAAATGAGGCTGATAACTTTAGACATGTTGCACGGAAAACTCAAACAACTAGCTCGAGACCTCTTCTACCCACCTTTCCACCTAGAGAACTAGTTCAACTGATTAATGAACCATAGATTATAGAGTTACAAGATCAGTTTAGGAGGGATTGGGAGGCTAGTGGGCCAGAGTTTCAGGCAGATATCTCTCTGAGAGATTACTTGGACTTGAGGATGAGACACATGCCTAGATTAGGAGGACGAAGTCAAAACTTTGAGTTGAGAAACAAAGTGGGGAAAATTTCTTTACCTTATTATGATGCTTTAGGGAATATGATCGCACGATCTTGGGTGCAGAAGATGGATACATACTTGCATCTGAATCCTATGCCTAAAGAGGAGGCTATAAAGTATGCAGCTATTCACTTGGATGGACCAGCACATGAGTGGTGGCAACATGGCATGGTAACCTTGGGACATAATCAAATCACATCTTATGAGGAGTTCATTGAGAAGCTCATAGAGAGATTTGATACTAGGGATCCTGAATTACAGTTTAAGGAGTTGGCACAACTCAAGCAATGGGGATTAGTTGAAACATATATCAATGAGTTTCAGAGGTTAGCTATGTTGGTCACAGATATTTCAAAGAGGAGGTTAGTAGCATTTTTTATGGATGGACTCTCAGAACCCTTGCGAGGTTGGGTAAGGGGTCATGACCTAGGTACGTTGCAGGAGGCTACTAAAAGGGCTCGTGACTTAGCACCTTCTTCATTTAGGAGAAAATTTTAGCACAACAATTCTTATATGAAAAAGGACAAGGAGAAGGACAAAAAACATTTTCACAAGGATGCTCAGCCCAAAAGAGATAAGTTGGATAATGACACTTTGAATGATTTAAGAAAGAAAAAGTTATGTTTTCATTGTAGAGAGCCTTGGGATTTATCTCATAAGTGCCCTCTCAAGGCTAAGGCAAATCAAATGGAGTATTTCTCAGCATAAGAGTTATAGTCAGAGAGAGAGGATCAACACTTAGATTCAGATGAGGACAACACTATAGGGGAGAGCAACATTCCCGAGGATGAGAAGTCATTAACACGATTAATGGGGGCTTAGAAGGCAATCACATTTAAGGTCAGAGGTACTATCCAATGGCAAAAAGTGATCTCACTCATTGACACTGGGGCTACATATAATTTTATAGATGCACAATTTGTAGCCAAGAGAGGTCTACAGACTATGGAGCACACCGGATTTAGAGTTATGGTAGCTAATGGTGAAAAACTATTATGCACTCAGAAGATATCTAATCTTCACATCAAGTTTGGAGATGGCTATGAGTTGGAAGATGAGTTCTATATGGTAGACATGGGAGACTATGATATCATCCTTGGCATGGTATGGATGGCCTCACTAGTAGAGTTCACACTTAACCTAGCAAAATTGGAGATGAAGTTTTAGCATGAGGGAAGAACTGTGGTACTTAGAGGACTTTCATATGGGAGTTGCAAAGTAGTTTTCCTGAGGAGAATGCAATTATTTTTTTGGCATAGTAATGTAGAGTGGGCAGAAGAATGGTTCACTATGCCAACTTCACAAGAGCAACAGGTGAAGAGTCATCCACTAGAGATTCAGGAGATACTTGACAGGCACACTAAGGTATTTGGCAAGATTCTGCATGGGGTTCCTCCTAACAGAGGGATAGAACATGTTATTGAGCTTGAAGAGGGAGCCAAACTAGTCATGATTACTCCCTATCGTCATCTTAAGAAACATAAGGATAAGATAGAGAAGGCAATTAAGGAGTTGTTGGAAATAGGGCATATCAGGCCTAGTAAGAGTCCCTTTGCTTCAACAGTAGTGTTGGTAAAAAAGAAGGATGGGACAATGTGCATTGATTAGAGGGCATTAAACATGAAGACCATTAAGAACAGATATCCCATCCCACAAATAGATGAGCTAATTGATGAGTTACATGGTGCATGCTTCTTTAGAAAGATTGATCTACGGTCAGGGTATCATCAGATCAAGATGAGGGAGGAGGACATTGAGAAGAAAACTTTCGGTGTCACTATGGCCACTTCAAGTTTTTGGTTATGCCATTTGGGCTAACCAATGCCCCTGCTACATTCTAGAGTTGCATGAATCAGGTATTTAGGGAGCAACTTGAGATTTTTTTTGATTTTCTTTGATGACATTTTAGTTTTTAGTAAGACTTGGGAGGAGCATTTACAACATCTTGAGATGGTGTTGTCTACTTTGGAAAAAGAATCATTGTATGCCAAGGAATCTAAGTGTGAGTTTGGGATGACTGAGCTACTATATCTTGGACATATTATCAGTGCACAGGGAGTTTGTGTAGATCCTGAAAAGATTAAGGCTATTGTTGATTGGCCTACTCCAACAAATCTTACACAACTTAAGGGATTCCTTGGTCTTTGTGGATTTTACAAGAGATTTGTTAAAATATTTTCACAGCTTGCTACACCCTTGAAAGACCTTACGAGGAAAGGGGCCTTCACATGGATAGAGGAAGCTCAGAGAAGCTTTGATCATTTCAAGAAGGTGATATCATCATGTCTAGTACTAGCTCTACCAGATTTCACAAAGCCATTTGAGCTTCATTGTGATGCATCAGGAGATGGGATGAGAGCGGTCTTGATGCAGGAGAAGCATCCCATTATTTTTGAGAGCATGAAGCTCTATGGAGTAGAGAGAAGATATTCCATACATGATCAGGAGATGTTGGCTATAATGCATGCATTGGCTAAGTTTAGGTCCTACCTAGTTGGGGAAAAGTTTGTTATTAAAACTGATAACAACAACATCAAATACTTCATGAACCAATGTGATTTGAATGATAGACAACATAAGTGGATCATGAAGTTGCAGGCTTATGACTTTGACATTGAGTTTGTCAAAGGTAAGGAGAATGTGGTTGCAGATGCCTTATCTAAGAGACCTCATATTTGTGCTCTAGCTGAGATTACAGGAGTTTGGAGAAATAAGATCACAGAAGAATATGTGAGGGACACTTGGGCTTCTGGAGTAATTGTAGGCACCATACATCATGATCACTATGTGGTGATGGATGGATTGATAAAGTTTCAGGATAGGATATATTTGATTCCTTCATCACAATTTAAGGAAGTAATATTGAAGGCATTTCATGATGCACCTATAGCTGGACATCCAGGGGTCTTTAAGAACTATAGGAAGATCCATGAAAGGTTCACATGGAAAGGGCTCAAGGATGATGTTCAGAAGTATGTCACGGAGTGTACAATTTGCTAGCAGAATAAGGGAGAGCACACATATCCTGTGGGGTTGTTACAACCTTTTCCCATTCCAAATAGGAAATGGGAAAGTATTTCCATGGAATTCATCACCGAGTTACCATGAGTACAAGGGAAAGATTTCATCTATGTGATAGTTGACCGACTGACAAAGTTTGCTCACTTCTTTGCTATTCCATCCACTTATACAGCAGCACAGGTGGCTGATCTTTTCTTTAGAGAGATATTCAGATTACATGGGCTACCTACTTTCATTGTTAGTGATAGGGATAGTAAATTCATGAGCACTTATTTGGAAAGAGTTGTTTAGGTTGTGTGGTACTGAACTGACACCTAGCAGTAGTTATCATCCACAGACAGATGGGAAGACAGAAATTGTGAATAAATGGGTGGAAGGATATCTGAGGAACTATGTGACTACACAATAGAGGGCTTGGGTCAAATGGTTACATATAGGAGAGTATTGTTATAACACCACTTATCATATGTCCATTAAGATGACTCCATTCATGACACTGTATGGTTATGAAGCACCTAGTTTCATGGATCTAGTCTTGGGAGATAGTAGAGTGCCCAAAGCAAAAAACTTCTTGCGAGATAGTCAAGATATTTTGAGGGTGCTCAACGAGAATATACAACAAGCCCAAAATCAACAAAAATTGTATGCTGACCAGCACCAGATAGAGCATAGTTTTGAAGTTGGGGATATGGTTTACCTAAGGCTAAAACCATGTAGACAGTCATCACTCAAGAAAAGTGGAGTAGAGAAGTTGAAGCCTAGGTTTTATGGCCCCTACAAAGTGATCGGCAAGGTGGGTGAGGTTTCTTATGAGATAGAGCTTCTAGAGAATAGTTGGGTGCATAATGTGTTTCATGTGTCAAGGCTTAAGAAAGCCATTGGACAAAGAGTTGCGCCTTCAGCAGAATTACCACCATTAGATGAGGAAGGAAAGCTTGTATTAATTCTTGAGGCTATTTTGGATACTATGGAAAGGACTCTGCGAAGTAGGTTGATCAAAGAATATTTAGTCAAATGGAAATATCTGCCAGAGGAAGATGCTACTTGGGAGAGTGAGTAGTTGCTACAGAAAATAGGACTAAGATTGCTTGAGGGCAAGCAATTTCAAGGGGGGTGGACTTGTTATGTTCCCAAGTTTTAGTTAGCCTTAGCCTTCACGTTCTCCAAAGTCTAAGTGGAGGATAAAAAAATTAAAGTCATTTAATTAAAATTAAAAGGTGACTTTGTATTAATAGTTTCTAGGGTATGTATTAATTGGAAGGATGAAAGCTTCTTGTGATTTAATTAATTATTGCCAGGGAGGAATTTCTAGGGTATGCATTAATTATTGGAAGGAGGAAGCTTCTAGCTCTTGCAATTAATTAATGTTTAGTTCCTTCTAGAAGGATGAAGAAAAGGATAAATAGGGCTGAAAGTCTCATTGCTAATCATCGGATGATTATAACTTGCATTTGATAAGAGCTTGGATGTGTGAATCACACTCCTTTTTGGCAATAGAGGATGTTCATTCTCTGTTGTAACATTCTAGACGTCATTCCCTTAGGGTTTGGCCTTTGGAATATATCTCTTTGTACTTGATTGCAGCATTTTTAGAATTAATATAATTTCAGCAGTTGGTTCAGCTTTTGGGCATTCCTGGGTGTCCATTACAACATATGGAATGCTCTATTATGAAGATGTCTCTATAATAGATACTGATAAAGGTTGCACATATATTATGCCTTGCTTTATAGTTTGTCTAACTGCTCGTGACTCACTTTCAGTCATACCGACCTCTGATAAAGCTTTCTTCATTATTGTCTCTATCTTCTTGTGAGATGCCTTCTCTAAGGATGCCTGATGAGCTGATTGGGTAATCTCATCATAAGTTCAAAATCTATACTCAGCTTGGTCCTTCCTAGAGTTCAACAATAAATCAATGTATCAAACTGCTACTTTATTACTCAATTCATAATGTAATAGATCAAGAAATGTTCCCTGAGGCTCTATTGATTGAATATTAGTAAAATCTATATCAACCATAATACATATGTCATCTTTAAATCTTTCTAAAATTATAGGTGCAATTTTGAATCTTTGTCTCATCTCATTCTAAAATGTTTTCATTATCAAATTCCACTATCCAAGATTTTATCTATTGGATGTCTTCTACAAACATATGTGATCTTCTCCATTATACATCTCTCATTGCTCATAATATCTGTGATTGACAAATATGGAAATCTCTTAAGTACATGAAAGAATAAATGATTGATCAGTGAATGAAATCTAAACATACCATTCTTGGTCCTCTTGACTTTCTCTAGGTTCTCAAGAAGTTGCATTATTATAATTTCACTAAGGTTAACTTGTTCCTTCTCAACACATATCTTGTAGGCTGCATAGATGAATCTGGCTGACAATTCATCAATTTTAGAACTTGCACATAGAGAGTAGGCAATGATTCTACTTATGAATCTTACATCATCTTATTTAATGGTGCCAATCACCATGGCCTTTCCATTATAAATTGCTTTTGTGTAGCTCTCAACTTTCTTCTTAACTAGTTTCTCACCTACAGGTACACTACCTTGTTTTCTAAGACTAGTTACCTCATGAATAAGGTCAGCTAAAATATCAACTACATTATATTACATCCATAGCTTTCCATCATGAATTCTACTTAATATGATCTGATTCCACTCATTGGTGTCCAATTCTTGGTATAAATGATATTTAAATAGGTCTAGTTCTTTCAAATGTTCAAATGTAGGTTTCATAGTCATATCATGATTAAAAACCAATTCCATATCCTTGTTCATATACTCTCTCCCAATAGATTCAAACTTACTGGTAAGATAACTTCCTAAATCTTCTAAGTAAACTACATTGTTTGGCATAATGGATAATTCTGAATTAGGGTTTCCTTCTACGGGTTTCATAAAAACAACCTTCAATTTTGGTCTCTCTTCATTCTCAACATTATGAAATACCGTCATATCCATGATTCTAACAAATATGAACTTTATCAAAGAAATTCTACAAATAAATGATAAAATACCTTTTTTTGAAAAGAGGGCTTACTTTGAAGTTTCCTTATCAAGTCGCTTCTGAGTGCTCTGTGCTTTGGATGTAATTGCAATGAAGTGATAATATAGTTTGTACTCCATTTTATTCCTTTAACTTAAACTTGCATTAATTTTATACTTTTCAAACATGAAAAACTATCAATTACATTATGAAATCAAATATCTACTCAAGATCTTCTATCTAATTTTTAGATGCTACCAGAGGTTTAGCATACCATCCTTCTATCACGACAATGCTCCACAAAACTTTGATCCATAGAATTCTCTATAGAAACATATTTTTCATTTTTTACTACAGAATTAACTTTCTATATAATAATAGTAACTCTTAATTCCTTGATAACTAGTTTAGATAAGCTCGAAATTACAAGTGATCTTAGATATCATCTAAACTTATCTTGATATACCTTTTCCCAACTTCACTACCTCTAATTTGATCTCTAGAGTGAAGTTTCAAATTCTGGCATTGTGAATAAGCTTAATTCAACTTAGTTGAATCAAACTTTATTACTAACTTCAATCTTCCTGTCTCATCATGTTCTAGCTTTCCTTTTGAGATGTCTAATCCTTTTACAAATGTCTCATTGAGTTCTTCTTGAAGTTCACTGAATACATTTCTTTGTTCCTCATTATCTTTCTTAGTTCTAGAGTTCCTTTCATGGTTCCTTCTCTCATTTCCAACATTTCATCCATCATTCCTTCTATTTATGAAGTTTCTTACATCATTCCTTCTATTTTTGAAGTTTCTATACATTCAACAATACTTTTCTATATGTCTGAAGTTGTTCCATCACTGACATATTGTAATTATGTTTCTAGAATTTTGTTCATGACAATTTGAGCTATGTGTCCAAAGTTGTTACACTTTTAACGCACAATCTATCTTCTTCCTTCATAAGGTCTTCCTTCTCTCGATGTCCTTTCATTAGATTTTCTTTTGTCTATAGGGTTAGTATTTCTAGACATTCTACTATTCCTTCTATCATTATCATTTTTAGGTTTCCTACAATCATTTTCTCTATGACCCATACCATAACAACTATGACGATAAAAATTTGTAACATGATTAAATGACTTATTTGTACAATGTCTTTTCATATGATCTATTTCATGACATGAAAAAAACTTACCTTTAAATCCGTACCTAGTTTCCTTAGGGGATTCCAATTATCATTAGAAGATTAACTAGATTCAATCTTATCATTAGATTTATCATTTTCTTTCAGATATGATCTAATCTTAGGTTTCTTGGTTGACATGCTATGTAGATAACCAAGACTATTCTTATCATAGGTAGGTCTTTGTATTGACATAGAATCATCAATCTTTTCTTTGCTAGAATAAAGCTTCTCAAGTTGCTACTTGCATTGAGTTAGTTCACCTTTCACAATAGTGTTGTACTTATGAAGCTCTTCATGATCTTCTTTCAATGTTTCAAAATTAAGGTGTCTTCTTTGCTAGACTTTCTCTAAGATCTATATTCTCAATCTTCAAATCAAATTCAACTTTTCTAGGATTACCTTTCAAAGTCAACTTTAGATTGGTAATCTTTAATTCATGCTTCAAGATCTCGTACTGTATCTTCAACTTTGAATAATCATCATCGCTAGTTTTAGATTTAGTAGATTCAGGCTTGGATTTGAGATGTTCAATCTTATCCTTCAATTGTCCAGTATATACTTTGGAGTCTTCATATCTATCCTTCAGCTTATCTCTTTCTTCAGCAAAGAGATCAATTTTTTGACCTCTTCAAGGTTCTTCATCAACTGTTCCATATCCATAGGAATCTTACTCATGTTGTTAACCCTCTTCCGAGTAACTGCGCTCTGATACCAATTTTTAGAAATAAAAATCACTGAGAGGGGGGTGAATAAGTAATTTAGAAACTTTAGTCACCAATTGAATATTATTTATTACTTTGAACCATACATAAGAAAGTAATAAAATAATGCTGAATAGTAACAATAACCATGCACAAAGATAACTCATAACATCATATTTTGTTAAGTAGGGAAACCCTGGCCAAGTGAAAACCCTGGTGGGGATGATACCCACTAGATAATATATTTATATATAAGTTCCTTGTTAGAGGATGGACCCTATTAGGAGTCAATGAGAGAATTCAGTATAGAGAGTCCCTATTAGGAGACTTTGAATCCTTGATAGGAGATTCCAACTCTGTTAGGTGTTGTAAAACAATAGATGCAAGATGAGCCCACTACCCAAACATGAACTTCCAATTACAAGAAGAGATCACTGCCCAAACAAGTAATTAAACTTTAGGAATATAGATACTCTAACTTCTTTCTTAACTGATCTTTGATCTTTAGCTTGATCTCAAATGACAAAAAGCTTCTCAAACTTCACATATATTGCTTCACAAAAAGTTCACATATCACAATACTTGTAATACTTACACATCACTTGCACTTGCACTTGCACTTTTAATTCACAATATGTCCTTTGCATAAATACCATGCCTTTTTCATAAAGTTCTTCTAGGTCAGCTAAGACCATAATATACTTTTTGAACTTAGAGTAAAAATCTAGGATGTCAGCCCTAATTGGTCAAGGATGACCAAGGATGACCAATATGTAAAAATCTAAGGGTAAAAACCTCTTTAAGGAACTCAAAGATGAAGTACTTGGTAGTTTTCCAAGCTATTTCCAATATAGACCATTGGTCTTAGTTGAGCCTACACGACCAATTAATTTGGGCACAATGGACTCTCTTAAGATTATATATCTAGCTTAGTCATTGCTAGCTAAAGAAAATGCATAGTTCACTCAATTCTTCTTAGAAAAGAAAATCAATTTTACTTGAACATATTCCAATATGCCTAGTCTTGATATAGATATGATTATGCATCACCTTTCTATAGCTCTTGGTGTGAAACCTGTCAAAGAAAGACTAAAAAAAATGCATCTGCATGTTGCTTTGCTAGTGAAGGTTGAACTTGAAAAAATCTTAAGTATGAAATTTAATAGAGCTATAGACTACGACAAATAGATATTCAAAATTGTCCAAGTTTGAAAACATGACTAGTCCTTTCAAGTTTGCACAAACTTTCATGACTTAAAGAAGACTTACCCTAAGGATGACTTTCCACTTCTAAATATTGACATGATAGTAGATATAATAACGGGCTATGAAATGTAATCCTTAATGGATGATTTCCTAGGATATAATCAGATAAATATAACTCCTAAAGACCAAGAAAAGACATCTTTCACTTGTGGTTGGGGTACCTTTTGTTGGAAAGTTATGTCTTTTGGTTTTATGAATGTGAGTGCTACATATCAAAGGGCTATGATAACTATCTTTCATAATATGATGCATACAAATATGGAAGACTATGTTGATGACACCCTAGATAAGTCCAAACAAAGAAACACTCACTTAGGTGACTTGAGTTTTATATTGGACTGCATAAAACAATTTCAACTTAGGCTCAATCCAATGAAGTGTGTTTTTGGTGTTACTTCTGAAAAATGACTAGGCTACATCACATCTTTCAAAGGCATTGAGGTTGACCCAGAAAAAATCCAAGCTATAATGGGAATGCCACCTCCTAAAAACATAAGTCAATTGAGAAGTCTTCAAGGACATTTGCAATCCATAAGGAGGTTTATTTCTTAGTTTTCTGATAGGTCTCAACCATTTAGCATAAATCTACATTAGGGGTGTAATAGTTAATGTGAGAAGAGCCTTATTTGGATCAAATAATATTTGGCTAAACAACCTATTCTCATTCCTCTTATTCCTAGGAATCCCTTGATGCTCTATGTCTCAGCTACAAAAACTTCCCTTGGGGCATTATTGGCACAACAAAATGAGAATGGGAAGGAACTTGTCGTATACTATATCAACAAAACATTGGTTACTTATGATATTAATTATAATAACATTAAGAAATCTTGTCTTGCTACTTCTCAAAAGTTGCAACACTACATGATTTCTCCTACTACCCATTTAGTGGTGAAAATTGACCCTCTTAAGTGCTTTTTAAGTAAAGTAGTGCTTACGGGTAGACTTGCTAAGTGGCTGATCATTTTGTCTAAATTTGACATTCAACACGTCAAATGTGGAGCTATTGAGGGACAAACTATTGTAGACTAGCTTATTGATTTTCCAGTCCAAGATGATGTCCCTATGCAGATAGAGTTTCCAAATTCATTAATAATATATGTCATAGATAGAACTTGGAAAATATTCTTTAATATCACACACTCAAAATGGTGCTGGTGTTGGTATCCTCTTCATTATACCCCATGGCTACATGATCCCTAAGTTATACAAGTTTCTATTTCCATGCATAAATATTATAGCAGAGTATGAGGCTCTAATAATATCACCCTAGCTATTGAATGAAGAATAAATGAGCTATACATCTATGGAGACTATCTATTTTTCATTAACTAGATTAATAATGACTACCAAACCAAAGATGACGAGTAGGTGCTTATAAGAAACTAGTTGATGCTCTAAGGAACTACTTTACTTATGTCATATTTAACAAATTCCTAGGGCTAAGAAGGCTCTAGATGCTATGGTTAATTTAGAAAATATCTTATAATTACAAGAGAATGAATCTTGGTTCAAATTCCTAGTGGAAGAGCTACACTTCCCCTCCTATGATTCCCCTAATAACTGAGTCATTGATACTTTTATTGGTCATTCATCTTCCCACTATGCTACCATTTATTCTTACCTTCATGACCAAGTTATCCCCAATAAATTTATCCACAACGAAAAATGCCAAGTTATCTATAATGCCTCCCATTATACCCTTGTCTTTGGTGACTTGTATAGGAAGGGTCTAGATGGATCACTTCTTAGGTGCTTAGAGATGGATTAGTCTTAATGAGCATTGGTGGTAGTTACAAATGGCATTTGTGAGTCACATTCTAATGGTTGTTTACTTAGAAGTTGATTAGGACCGGTTATTATTGGCCAACCATGCAAGTAGATGTTGTACATTTTGCCAAATCTTGTAAAAAGTGTCAACTACATGATAACCTAATTCATTCTCCTAGACAAGAATTGATTCCATCTATCATGCATTGGCCTTTTCTGCAATGGGCCTTTGGCCTATTTGGAAAGATCAACCCTAGATCATCAAGTGGACATAAATTTATCATCACTATGACATAATAATTCACTAAGTTGTTTGAGGTTATTCCACTCTTTGCTGCTATAGGAAACACATTGCCTTGTTTATTTTGAATCACATCATCTGTCACTATGTCATTCCCTCTTCAATAGTCACTAATAATGGAGGGAAGTTCAAGAATAAGGGCCTTAGGAAACTATGTAAAAAGTTCAAAATTAAGTAGTACTAGTCCTCTATTTATTATCCCCAAGGGGATGGTCAAGGAGGTTTTGAATAAGAACTCCTAAAAATATTGCACAAAATAGTACAAAAGTCGGGGAGATATTGACATTTGTAGATTAATCCTGTAATTTGGGAATATCAAACTAGCATACACACTCCCACTAGGGCTATTCCCTTTTCTCTAGTCTATGGTTTTGAGGTTTTTCTACTGCTTGAGGTTGAGATTCCATCCTTATGAGTCTCCTTGAAAGGTTTGATCACAGATGAAGATTATAGGGCTATAAGGAATACCTGATCTTGAGGTCCTAGATGAATATCATAAGGATGATTTTGATCACATTAGGGCCTACCAAAAATGCATATATATTAGTTGTAATAAGAAATTCCATCCTAGAGAGTTTCAAGTTGGAGATCTTGTCCTTATAGAGAATCCAAAAAATAAGCATAATAGGGTATAGAAGGGAAAGTTTGAACCTAATTGGGTGGGTCCCTACATTTTCATTGTTGCATATTATCCAATGCATATCAACTCTCTACACCTGAAGGAGAACAACTCCCTGAGCCCATCAATATATTACACCGCAAGAAGTTCTATGCTTAATGCTTTTTTTCTCAACACTTGTACATAACTTATGATCTTGAAAAAATACATTTAAAATTAAAATTAAAAGTCTATAAAAAAATCCTTCAAAGTGGTGAAAACCTAGAAATAGGGGCTACTTTGAACCCTTGCACCTAAGTCTATCAGTGCCTTGCTCATGCTCAGGATCTCTTCATCTCATATTGATTTTCCTTTCCTAGATTGAACTTGAATCTCATCTAGGTCTAGGGGGCATGAATTGCATAGCTTATCATGGGTCTCCTTCTTGCATTAGTGTTCCTTTGGTAAATCTCAAATAGTGTTTTTCAACACTTCTGCTTGACACCAAGAACTTCTCAACACTTATTAGATACTATAGATATAGTCTAGGATGTCGTGATACTTCTCATTCACAAACTCAGGTCATAAGGAGATAGTCATGTGACTTTCACACTTGGACTTAAACATTAAACATTAAACATTGGCTGAGATGTGTTGGATTTGTTTTAACTTGTGTGCTATCTATGATAATTTCTTTGCTAAGTGTTCTCTCCCTAATAGTCTCTCAATGATGTCATGGACTAGAAGACTACGGGCATGGGGCACATTTTATTTTTCTTTCTTCTTATGGGTGTACCTTGTTGATCTTAGTTGTCTTGAGCTTCATTTTTGTCCCACTTGACACTTAGGATCCATAATGTATCATCCTTGTCTATATTTGCAAGTATGTGCTTATGGCCAAACCTAGGGAATCTAACTACACTATCATCTTGACCTTTATGTCTTTAATGCATAGGTTGGATTATCACAAATGTATCTAATATAGATCATACTTATATCCTCATAGTTTATGTTAGTGATGATTGTATGATCTTTTGATGTCCCTAATAAGGCTCAATGATAAAAACTAGGACCTACTTTTATAGCCCTTGCTTTGCATTTTGGATGTTGAAAGAGTCCTCTACATGTTGGCTAATTGTGTTCCTCTTTTCTCACTTCTTCTTGATCATATCTTGTCACCTCCTTTTGGCTTTCACTCACCTCTTTTCTATCCTATCATCACAAGGGGTTAAGCACATAATCACATTGTAATCTATCCAAGTGCTAAGTTTTAAAAGCAATACTCTATATCATTAAATAGAGCTAAACATATGAGAGAGATATATCCATACATGCACAAGAATATTGATTTAGGAGAATCCTAGGGTAGTTAGTAATCCTGCATGTTGGAGGGATTTTGGCTTTGGAGTTGAGGGCTTGGTCACCAAAGGAGTGGTGCTTGGTCATTACTGGGTGTAGTGTTGGTTGAGGAGCTCACTGTTGCTCAGTACTCACTATAATGCTCAACATGGGTTGGTTATTTGAAACCTATGGAACTTGAAAATGATTGTTGGAGATCAATAGTGCTTGGTTGGTGGTTGCTGGCACTCAAAAGTGTGGCTTGTAGGATGGAGTTCTTATGGATTTGTTTGACTAACTTGGTGCATTTATTATGTAAGGATTGAGATCATGATGTGGATTGATTGTGGGAGTTTGTGTGGACCTATTTGGGTCTTGGTTATTTATTTAAGATGTATTTAATGAGTGTTGTAGGCTTTCTAAGGCATTTGGTATTAAATATCTATTGTAGGCTAGCTTGTGGCTCAATGTGTATTTAATGTAAGGGTTTATTTAATTTTTAACTTGCTAGGATAACTCATGGCCTAGTTGGATATAATCAAGGGGTATTATGGAATCTTAATTCATAATCATTCAGCTTCAAGAAGAGGACATGGAAGAGAAGAGTAGTTTGAGAAGAGCTAATAGCCATTGCTTGGGAAACAAGGATATTGCTTGTTGGCTTGCAAGCACATGTTTAGATCTTGCTTGGAGGTTTCTTCCAAAGTTCTATTGTGCTATTGATTTGGAGTAGCTAGGGTTTGGATTGGATCTTGAGGGATCATGCATAACTATTTCTTGCATCATATTTGGCCATAACTGGGAAGGCCTTATAGCATGACACATTGCATGTAATAAGTTGTTTATGAATAAAGAGTTATGTTTGGCATCCAATCTTATATCCTGTGTTTTGTTTCCATTATGTGGTTATTTTTTGGGGGCTAAGACATCTCCTTTAGGGATTATCCTACCTTGCACTACACTAGATGGTATTAAAGCAAAGATTTTCCTGAACATGTAGACATGATGCTAAAGTTGAGGCAGTTTGCACCAAGACCTAGGGTAAAGATCATTAGAGCGAGTTGATCTTGTGCATTTTTGTAGAGGGTTTTCAAAGATTTTGGAAGATGCCTCCAAGAAGACTAGACCCTAGGGTGATTAAAGACCTCTATGATGCTATGGAAGAAAGGATCTCAGAGAAGGTTAAAATAGGTTTTAGATCTAAGATCAAGTCAATGAAGAATGAGATCATGCAAGATATTGTTGGCGTACCTCGACATGTAGGTACTAAAGATAGTTATGAGGAAGTTGTTGAAGACTTTGAGATTGTTGGATCGAGTGGTGAGGATAAAAATGATTGTATGAAGAGACCTATGGGAGATAGGACTGGTCAATTTGTTAGATCTAGATCTCAGTTGAAGTTGAAGAATAAAATGGAGGTTTCTAGTTTCTTAGATACTTTTAATCTTGAACACCTGATTGATTGGATTGGTGAGTTGGAAGATTACTTTGAGTTATAGGATATTAGAGACCCTCTTAGAGTGAGGTTAGAACAAAAAAAGTTGAAAGGGCATGCTACTCTTTGGTGGAAAGAATTGAAAAGAGATAGAGAAGAGGAAGGTGAAATGAAGATCACTCATTGGAAATTGATAGTGACAAAATTGAAGGCTAAGTTCATTATTGCTGATTATGAACTTAAGTTGTGTAAGAGGTTGCAAAATGTGAAGGAGGAGTATCTAATTGTGAAGGATTATATTGAAGAGTTCTACTAGCTGACTATTCAGTTTTGACATAGAGAATTAGCTAAGGAGAAGGTGGATTAGTAAATTAATGGTTTGAGATTCAATATTCAAGATGAGGTTGGTATGCTGAAGATTGATTCAGTTGAGGATGCTTATTAGTATGCTTTAAAGGAAAAAGATAAGTTGAAGAGGAGAAATCAAGGAAATTCTTGAGGGAAAGAGAAGCAAGATCACTTGACAAAGGTTAAATCAAGTGTAGAAGATGAACCAAAACCTGTTGAGTCAAGGAAGAGGATGGTTAAGGTTTCCTTTAAAAGTAATTGTTTTTGTTGTGGTGAAGGACATAGAGCTTATGAGTCTTCACAAAAAGCTAGTGATAGGAGAGCTGCTATGGTGAATTAAGTTGAATCCCATGTCAACGAACTTGAGGAAGGAGAAAAATTGTTGGCTTGACAAGTACTATTTGGTAAGAAGGCACCAAAACATTGTCAAATGAGTAATTTGTATAGGACTCATTGTAAGTCTAGTGGTAAAATATGAAATGTGATTATGGATGGTGGTACTACTAATAATCTTGTTGCTGAGGAGATGGTTCAAAAAATTAGTTTAAAAGAGAATGAGACATCCTTGTCATTATAAGATTGGTTGGTTACAAGATGATCATGCTTTGAAGGTGAGGGAGTAGTGTCTTGTTGATTTTTAGATTGGGTAGTATAAGGATCAAATATTGTGTGATATCGTGGACATGAGTAGTTGTCAAATATTATTTGGTAAACCTTGGGAGTATGATTGTAGGGATATGCATGATCATTCTAAGAATGTGATTACTATTGAGAAAGGTGGTAGTAAGCATTCCTCAGTTCCTTTGTAGAATGAGGAAATTGGTAGGAGAAACCTAAGTATTGGTAGCTGAGTTGAGTTGAAGGATTTTGAGAGGGTTAGAGATCATAGTGAAAAGAAAATCTATGGAACACCAAGGATCGATGTGAAGAAGTAGAAGAGTGTGAAATTTGAAGACTTGGAGGACATCTACATGAAGAACCAATTTGACATTTATGTGTTGAATCCCAAAAGATGTTCTTCTAGCTACTAAGAACATATTATCACACCTGGAGTGTCTGATGCAGGAGCATCCTAGGGTAGTTAGTAATCTTGCATGTTGGATTTGGAGTTTAGGGCTTGGTCACCAAAGGAGTGGTGTTTGGTTGTTACTAGGTGTAGTGTTGGCCAAGGAGCTCAACATATACTAAATTTCTCAATGTCTACACTATTTCTTGGTACTCACTATAGTTCTTGGCATGGGTTGGTTATTCGACACCCATGGAACTCAGTAATGCTTGGTGGAGATCAGTAGTGTGGCTTGCAAGATGGAGTTCTTATGGATTTTCTTGGCTGACTTGGTGCATTTATTGTGTAAGGGTTAAGATCATGATGTGGATTGATCATGGGAGTTTGTGTGGACCTATTTGGGTCTTGGTTATTTGTTCAAGGTGTGTTTAATGAGTGTTGTAGGCTTTCTAAGGCATTTGGTATTTAATATATGTTGTAAGCCAACTTGTGGCTCAACATATATTTAATGTAAGGGTTTATTTAATTTTTAACTTTTTTGACTAACTTATGGCTTAGTTGTTTATAAATAAGGGGTCTTATGGAGTCTTAAGTCATAATCATCTAGCTTGGAGAAGAGAATGTGGAAGAGAATTTGAGTTTGAGAAGAGCTAGTAGCTGTGGCTTGGGAAATAAGGAGATTTCTTGGTGGCTTGTGAGAAAAAGTTTAGATCTTGCTTGGAGGTTTCTTCAAGAGTGCTATTGTGTTATAGATCTGGACTAGCTAGGATTTGGATTGGACTTTGAGGGATCTTGTAGAAATATTACATGTTTTGTATTTGGCCATAACCAGGAAGGCCTTATAGCTTGACACATTGCCTATAATAAGTTGTTATGAATACAAAGTTGTGTTTGGTATTAACTCTTATATATTGTGTTGTGTTTTATTATGTGGTTATTTACTAGGGGCTAAGAGATATCCTTTTGGGATTCTCATTCCTTGTACTACATCACATATAAACATAAGATGAGCATACATATCAACATCTCATAAACATGATTGCTAAAACATAGATATATCCATCCCATGAGCATGAAAATAAAGAGAAAAGTAGACAATGCCATAATCTAAACTCTAGAATCTCATATGTATTATTGAAATATCAAGTATACATCCAACATGAGTACACAATTTGGATAAGTTTCTCTCAAAATGATACGTCAAAATTATCACAAGAACATTAAGCCTATGCTAAACCTAGACTCTAGGACTGACTCCCTCCCTCTTGGGTCAAATGTGGCCAAGGAGCAGGTGCTTGTGTCCTATCAAGTGGTTGTATAGCTCCCTCTAACCTCCCCTCTCTCTTTGAGTAGAGGGTCACCAGCTGATCTACTAGCACCATAACTATATAGATGCCCTAGTAGTAGGTCACATGTGCATCCTACCACTTTGCCTCTCATTTGGCCTTTGCTATATTCTACTGTAAGGCTCACTCTTAGTGATCTACCTCCACCCATGCATTTAGAAGCTATTGATCTCTCAAAGTTATGATAGTCCTCATTTGCTAGACCTCTACCTCTAAAGCCTTAATCTCTTAATTCTTTCCCCCATTTGCTATAGGCTACTTTTACCTCTACTCTCTACCCCTCTCATTCTATCCCTGAGGTTTTCTAACAAGCATCTTAGTCTAACTTGAGTAGCCAATCCATGTCCTCCTCCTCCAATATTTGAGCATAAGTAGTGCCTTCATGAGGACCCACTATCTCCTCCCAAACTATCTCCATACATAGCTAATGACAAAACACTCTAACAATTGCAACATGTCTCCACACTAGAGGCTTGTTGTAAAAGATGTAGACCAACTCTTCCTGTGCCTCCTACCATCCTTCATAACCTGCATATGGCCTCCAATCAAATGAAAATAGATCATCAAACATGAACTTGTAGTAGGTCACATCCCTGCTATGAGGTTATGTAATAAAATCTGAGCATTTGTATATATATATAGGTATTTGCTCTCTTGTGGCTACATCCATTGTTGGATCACTGCAATGTGGTCCCATGCCCAGACCAGTGTCAATATGGCTCCACATACCCATTGATCATGATCTCATGGAGCTCATGGTACATATAAGCTAAGATGGCTAGTTCCCATGCCATTTGCCTTGGTTAGCTCACCAAATCAATCACCAATCTACCAAATCTACATGGGAAGCCCTTATGGCTCTAATCCATGATCAATACCTAAGAAATGAAGGAGCCCACTATGCACTCCACTAGATACTGATTCCCATAATCCATGATCGACCACTCCTGTACAATCTACCTATCCAAAATAGTAACATCCTGGAATAATTCCTGCAATGCAACTCTTCCCTCTATTGGGATCTTATCATAATGAACTTGTAATACATAGTCTTATATCATTTCTCATATCAAAGAGATGAATTAAAGTATAACTAATGTAAATTATCATCACACACATTGGATCTCCATAAAATGACACTTGTAGGATGTGATACATGTCCTCTGGTGTAATTATGGCTTCTCTGGTGGGTAGGTGAAAGGTGTTATCATTGCCATGCCATCTCTCTACTAGTATTGTCAAGAGGCTATGGCTTTACCAAATATGGGGAAGTTGTAATAGGCATCCAAATCCCATGGTCTTTGACCTCCCTCTCTCTATGTCATCTAGTAAAGGAACTAGTCTCAACCCAACCACCATAGGTGCCCCAATGATGAGAGCTGGAAACACCAATTGTATAGTCAAAACATGTCCAAAAGTTACCAACAGTCACATGAGAACTAAAATGAAACTAAAAAGATTGTAACTTAGCTACTAGAACAAGAAACTAAGATGAGAAAATGATATACAACACAAAAGTTATATAATAGTCATAAAGTGGCTAAACAACTATCATACAATCCTTTACACTATACCCATGTAATACTTTCTTCTCATGCGATACTTTACACGGTATTGTGCGATTGATGGGTAGGTCCTATTGGTCAAGTTTTTCACTTTCAAATTTTTTTTGTATTTTACAAGTGAAACTCTAGCTAACCACAAAAATTAGGGGTCATTTTTTTAAAGTTGTATTTTCCCTAGAAAATTAAACCCTTACTTTTGTGTTGCTATAGTTTATTTTGTGTCCTAGGTCTGAAATGTGGTTTACCCTTTTTCAAATTTTCAAATACACATCGTAAACCCTAGTAAAGCCTTGGATATTTTGAAAAATTCCTTTTATAATAAAGTTTCTGTGTGTCCTTTCTATTTTATTCCTTTGAAAATCTTTTACCCAAGTGCATGAGTGTTTTCCTAACCTTGGTTGGTTTTTTGGTTAATTTTCCTTGTGTTTTTCTCTGATACCCTAACCCAAAGTCAATCATGTTTACAATCATTGAATCTTGGAAGATCGACGATTGTCACTTTCTCGCAAAAGGAAGATGCATGTTATTTAAACAAAGAAAGGAAGCGACTAAGTGACACCTATCTTAGTGGGTCCCTTTTTGTTTTTTGAATTATAAAAGGAGTATATTTTTTGAGTCATTCATTAGATCAAGATCAAAAGCTATCACACTCTTACTTTATACAGTTGCATGAAATTTAGCCAGAGTAACAATATGAGCTTTTGATGCATGGAGCATGGTGGGACCTGATTCAACCTTGAGCCGCAAGTTGAAATGTGTGAGAATGAGTTAGTATACTGAAATTTTTTTATTGGTTGAAATTGTTGTGTTAGATAATAGGCTTACAATTTCATGGATACTATTGATTGAACATCAAATTAACAATTTTTTCTTTCTTGCATAATAAAGTTGCATACTTTTTAACTAAAGAGAGAAAGCGATAGAATAACACATGTCTTAGTGGGGCATAGTAATGAAGAAAAGGGAACTACAAGCAACGTTTTCATCACCATTGATTTCAAGAAAATCAAGGGTCATTGCTTTGTCATAGAATCAAAATGATTGATGGTTAGCCAAAGTGATGATGCAAATTTTTGCCAGTGTCCATGGAGGCCACACTTTTTTTGAAATTGTAGACAAATTATTGAGTCATTGATTGAACATTAGATCAACAATTGTCACTTTCTTGCATAATAAAGTTGCATACTTTTTAACTAAAGTGAGAAAGAAACATAATGACATGTGGCATATTTCCAAAATGATGGTGCATATGTTAAAGTTTAAAATAGAACCATTCGATCATAATAGATCTACAACCAGATTTCAAAGTTACAACATGTTTAAAAATATGATTGTTGTAGAGTTTAATGCTAGTCAATGCCAGTTTGTGTGGAGGGAATGTTGCATAAAACATACATTTTGATCAATTATCAAATACTAAATGATAATTTTTTTAGTGTAGAACAAGAATCTAACAAATTATTTCTTTCTGGAGCAATGAAGTGCTAAATTATAGAATTGCAGGCATTTTGTGGGTAAGTACAGATATCTTTTAAATCACTTAAGGATCTATTTTGTAAGACTATTTTTACATAGATTTTTAAGGATGCCTCCATGACAATATTTTTCTGGGAAGAAAAATTATCAGCAAAGGAATGTACATGATGATTTTTTAGAGCAATTACCTCAGTCCACAAATCAAACAACAAAAGGGAGGGAATTGCTTCCAAAAAACCATAGGTTACAAAATGGTGAGGGTTTGTTTGATAAAGCCAACTAATTAAGTGATTCAGAGACATTTTTCGGTTGTCTAGAACTATGATACCCCTTTGAGAAATGTTTGACAATTTGATATTGGCAAGTTAGTGATTCTTGGGGTATATTTTGATGATGACCTGTCGACTTTGATTGCAAATAGATATGATCCTATATCTAGACTAGTCAAGAATCATGTTGGTAAAAATTTATTTAAGGTTACACTTAAATTAATTAGGGAAGTTTTTCATTTAAACCCTAATCATGCATTACATGAGCAAATTGATTTTGAAGATCTGCAAACTAGGTATGAAGCTCAGAAGGTGTATTTAAGGAAGGGGCCATTACAAGAACATTTTGTCAAGATGGGACATTTACCCTTGGTAACATCAAAAGCTCTAGAGCCATTATTTAAAAAATAGTTTAATCTCAGAGCACAAGCACTATATTTCTCTCTCTACAAGATATTTGGAATGGATGAACAAGATCACATCCAAGGCTCTATTGTCTTCCTCATGGCCCAGACATTACAATATGGCATGAGCTCAATATTATATTTTTCCACCTATTTAGTATAGGAAATTCATAGTGGGCTGATAGGTATAAGTAAGGCCAAGGTAGAAAAGCCTTTCTGCTAGTACTCCATGCTCATGTACATATGTATGTATAAAGGCCACTCTATTTTTTCTAAAGAAATGAAGTTGGAGACTAAGAGGGGTGGAGAGAAGATACCTATGCAATTATGGAGTGAAAACATGAATTGGGAGGTTACTGATGCCAGTTCTATGAGATTTGATAGGTATTTTGCTACTAAGTTAAGAGTTATACTAGCTGGAACTATTGCTATAATACCTCAGTCCCTGCTAGAATTAATTATACCTAAGGATTTTGCTAAGGGATTAAAAGTGAGCCACAATTGGGGAGACATTATCCCATATGTAGTCTCAACTATTTTTAGAATATATGGTTTCCTAGGCAAGCCCCATGTTCTACCTTACCAAGTTCCATTGAAGGTTGAAATTGCAGAAATCCTATGACAAATAGAAGGACTTGAAGTGGCAGAGCTCATAGGCCAATTGTTGCTATTTTTACACTACTAAGAAAAAAAATACTTGATACCAAGATAATGAAGATCAAAATAACCTAAGGATTACCTACTTCCTATGCTTAGCTAGATGGTCTTCAGATCTGGACCCAACTTCAACAAAATCATAAAGATTTTATACTCTTTTGGCTTTACAAAAACCAAGGTGGGTGCACTTGAGGGATAAAAGGATTCAAAACTTGATACTATCTTCACACTTTATTCATTCAATGATATTTTATTACAATATTCATCCCCTACAATAGATTGGTCATAATTCTTCTCAAATTTATGTCCGTCCACGTCATCGTGCACTAACAGACTAATAGTTATACTTGATTTTCTTGCTGCCAAGTCATTAATTTGGACCTCTGTGCTTGTTACTATAGTTGATTGCTAATCTTCATCTTCTTCTACCTTAACTGGTGTATTGGTTGTTTGCATCTCATCTTGGCCCACCTCATCTTCTTTGGTTTCACCAATCACTAACTATTTTGAATGCACAAAATCTTCCATCCACTTGTTAAAAATTGTGTCATCTGGCCAATCAAAACTCAAAACCTCTTATTTCTTCTTCAAAACAAAGTCTCCTAATTTATTTATTTCAACAAAGTCTTCTTTGATAGAATTATAAAACATTGAACTTTAACAATTTCTTCACTTTTCATTGCGCACAATATGCCCCTTTTCACTTATAACTGCGTTGATTCTAAGGCATAATAAATCATCTATTTCTTTGGCCCATTCCTCCTTTTCTTTTAATTTATCTACTTTTTTAAGTGCAGAGGGAAAAAGGTTCAAATTTCTTAGCAAGATACTTTGAGAAACAAATTATTATTGTTTTTTGTACTTCAACTCTCTTATGATCAAAATTAGATAGCTCATTAGTCATGTCAAAGGTTTTTTCCTATTTTTTCACAAGATAGACTAATGACTGAAACACATAAAAGGGTTACATCCTTATCCATACAATCCTATTTACTCATAATGGGCTTCAAAGCATCTTCACCACCTTTTATTTCATTCCACATTTCCATTATTTTTACCAATTGTTCATAAAATGTTGGCCAATCAATCCTATCAACCAAATATATAATTGTTTTTTTGATCTTGTCCTCATATAGGTCATTCAATTCCACATGTAAAGCTCAGAGTTTATTCTTTTCCTCTTTAAATTCCTTAGCTATATAAAATTCTAGTCTTTGTGGGGTATCTGATAGCTCTACAATGGGAGTTGATTTAAAGGGTTCAACTAGAGGATGAGGATAAGTGATCCTTGGCTGGCTGGATTCTCCTACTTTTATCTTTGCAAGATGCTCATCCATTTGGACCACCTGAGCTTCTAACTAGTGTATCCTATTCCCCCTTTCCTCATATGCTTTGAGCATCTCTTCAAACTTAGCATTAAGCTCAAGGAATTTGTTTTTTTTTCTTTTCTACAACAACACCACCAAAATCCATCATTTCTTTGGTCATTCTATTAAATTTCTCACTATCCACCTCCTCTGCTCTATATATCATGAGGTTGCCTGTATGCTCAACATCTAAAACTTCCTATATTCTAGTCTTGTCCCTTTTCTCAATGAACCATATCACCAATGCTTTATGATCATTACTAGATTTCAATCCCTTATGTGCTTGCAAGACCTCCTCTTCAGTTTTAAACTAAGTATCCTTTGCTTTCCTCATAGTATCAAAAATCATAGCATTGGCTATGTCCCATTCATGTAAAATCAAAATTCCTAAATTCTTCAACAATTATTTTCCCCCTTTAGGGGTCATTTGTGAAATTTTTTCCATAAAAGTAACTTTGAATTCCTCTTCAATTTTAGAGTCCTTTTTATTACGTTGCTCTACTTTGATTAGTTTACACTTAGCCTCAAAATGATCAATGTTCTCCTCCATAAGAATTAAGAAAAAACTCTAGATTTTACAAAACTCTCATCATCAATAAATTTTTAAGCAACCTATGCTATCATAGGATCTACTTCTTTACCTCTATAATCTCCCACAGTGAGATCTAGTATTGGTACAAGAGGCTCTTTAGGTACTCCAATATCTGCAGTTGTGACCACAATATCCCTCTCCCCTCCAATTTGTTTCAGCTATTCTCTCAAGGATACTTCATCATCTATCCTGAGTGGGGTTTGGGTAGTTGAGTACTCTTCAATATTGAAAGATCATCCCTACAATTTTTATTTCTTAGGAGCATGTGTGTTAGTTGGGCTCTCAGACTTTGGTCTTTTGTATGGAGGAACATACTCTACACTCCTAGCCACTATATACCCAACTCTTTCTTGTAATGTATACTACCCTGGGTTCATAATAATTTTTCTTGCCAACTTCCTTTCCACCTCAATGGCCTTATTTGGGTATGCTTGTGTCAGGATTTCTTTATTTTCATTCAACATTTGCATAATCCCAGAAAAATTATCCATCGAAATATCTATTTCATACCCCAATATTTTCTATCTACTAGGGGATCATAATCTGCCTCAAAAGCATTTGTAAAGTCTAGGACTTTATTGCATACTTTCCACTTCTCCTTCCTAAGCTCCTATTCTTGTAATGATAACTTATTTCTAACTACGTCCTTAGGAAAGTATACCATTTTCTTATGAGCCTTAGCCTTTGTTCTTTCTTTGAAGAGGTCATAAAATCCCTTTGAATCTATGAAATAGGCATGGGATTGAGACATTTGATATTTGTCTAATTTTTTTCCAATTTCTCCATCCCTTCTTGACAAAAACAAAGTTATGAACAATAATAAGTTGGGGAAATAATGTACCTTTAGATTTACCCAGTAATTCTCTCTCTTCAATTGATCTAATTTGTCACAAAAGTTCAACAATCCCTACTTTTAAAGGCACTTGATAAGGTAGCACATGTGGTTTTCCTAGAAAACCATAAACTTTGAAAATAGTAGACACAACATATGAGATAATATCTCCCCAATTATGACTCACCATTAATCCCTTAGCATGATCTTTAGATCTAATCAATTCTAGTAGAGGCTATGGTATTCTAGGGCTATCCCCTACTAACAACATTCTGAGCCAAGAAGAAAAATATCTATCAAACTTGACAAAATTGGCATCAGTCACTTCCCATGTCATATTTATACTACATAGTTGGATAGGGAGCTTTTCTCCATCTCTCTCCAATTCCAACTTCATCTCCTTAGAGAAAAGGGACGTAACTCCCTTGTATAAGAATATATACATCAGTATGGAGCACCAGAAAAAAGGCTTATCAACCTTAGCTTTTGCAATTTCTAAGAAGCCATTATGAATTTCTTCTGCTAAGTGAGTAGTAAAGTCAAAAATTGAACTCATACCATACTGAAAAGTTTGAGCAATAATGGAGACAATGAAGCCTAGGATGTGGTCTTGCTCATCCATACCAAAGATCTTGCAAAGAGAAGAATACAAGGCCTATGCTCTAGTGTTGAAATATTTTTTCAACAGAGGCTCGAGAGTGTTTTGAGTAACCAAAGGCAATGATCCAATTTTGACATAATACTCCTACAACGATCTTCCCATAAAATATATTCTTTGTGCATCATACCTAGCTTGGAGGTCTTCCATGTCTATCTTTTCATGAACTACATTGTTATGGTTTAACATAAAAAATTCTCTAATTAGTTCTAGTGAAACCCTAAAATGACTATCACGAGCATGATTCTTCATAATTCTTGTAATTGGGTCATATTTCTTTGCCATTACTGCTAGAAAATCATCATCAAAGAACATTTTTGGAATGATAAACTTACCTATATTGAATTCCAATACATTGTTCAAGGGAGTATCTAATCCTCCAAAAAACACTTCAACATCCCTTAACCAATTTTCTTTATCATAAAAACCCTCTTTGACCAATAACCTAGGGCTCTTTGGAATAAGCTCTTTCCCCCTAGCTAACTCATTCATGGATTGTGGCATTTTCTCAAGGAAATCATCATGCACTACTCTCTTTAGATAATATACTTTTCCAAAAAAATCCCTTCATGGAGGCATGCTTGAAAATTATCCTATTGTAAATACAACTTCTCAATTTTTCAGAAGCTCAGAAGACTTACCCATTTTTCTTGCCTTTTCTTCTCTAGAAATCACTTAACAATATGTCAAAACCCTTGGAAAGCTTCGCCCTTCACTCTAGAAATCTTTGTAGTAGAAGAATTTTGTAACCTTATTTCTCAATAATGAAAAATTGGAAATTTTATTACAATATTAAACTTGTATGAAACAACATTGATCAAAATTAATGCTTCAACAATCACATTTTGTGTTGTTCTGTGAAGTTTGAAATTTCACCATTGATCTTCAAGAATTAGATGGTTTAGTTTAAACCAAAAAGACTACATTAACCCCCTGTTGGAGATGGACATACATCAACAAGGTGCTTCCCTACATTTCATAAAGTTTAGGCACTTTCATATTGTGGGAAAGCGTTGATTGTCAATCTTCCAAAGATCAATGATCCTAAAAATCCTTACAATTTTATAAGTCTACTTTCAATGTTTCAGGCCCATTGATATAATCACCTTCTAGCTCAATGAACATGTAGACAACCCAACCAATTAGTATGCCCCATCTCAACATGTATTACAACTCAATGTGACTAAGCAACCTATTGAGTGATTGGCCCCACTTGTCCACATGGAAACTAGGTGCTTCCCCACTTTAGTTAAACTTTGGTCACTTTCATAAAGCGATAAAGTGCCTTTTTTCGATCTTCCAAAGGATAAATGATCTCATATAACGCACACTTTTCACAATCTAGTTAGCATAAGCAACCAATAGAATGAATTACCTTTTCCAATGTGTCTGACATTTGCCAACTATTCTAACACCTTTTCAAACTAGGGGCACATGGCCTCACTGGGTACACATGTCACTAGGGTGCTTTCCCACATTTAATAAATATCACACATCTTTACATTGTGGGGAAGTTCTCACCATAGGTCTTCCCAGGATTGATGGTGCAACTTTGTATTACATTAAAGTAACTCCACTGCCTAGCATGACCAATGAGATGGCTTGAAATTCCCAACATGTGTTTACAACCATCTAATAGTTCTAAAACTATTTTCACATGTCCAACTTTTGTGGTGCATTAAGGAGCTAACATCACAAATGGCTACATGGCAATCAAGCCCTTCCCTACATTTGCTAAAGGTTGAGCAAGTTCATAATGTGGGCAAGTGCTCATCATTAATCTTTCTAAGATTGATGGTTTGCAAAGGTAAACCCCATAATGGTTAAAACAATTTAGAGAATATTAAGGAATTAACAAAAAGGTAAAAACCATGGTTTAAGACATAGGTTTATGGTGAAAGATATATTTCTAGGAAAGTATTTTTAAAAAATAAATACAGGAAAAGGTAAAGATAAAACCTTAAAAAAAGAAGCTTCACACACTATTTTTCAAATAAAACACTACTTTTTAATTTTTTAAAAGACTAGGGCACAACAAAAAGGTTTTCTTGAAATTTTAACAATTTCATCTAGGGTTTTTTTAACACATCTTACCTTTAAACATAGGACTATTGGTTCTTTCACTATGGAGTGTAACAAAATTATGCAAGGTGAAAAACCAGGCCAACACCGATCAAGATATACAATTTTCCCAATTTTCACTATTGTTCATAATTTTGTAATAACTAAAGGGGGATGGAAGCAATTTGGGAAATTTTTGGATAAATATTAGATGACATAGTCCCATGTTGTTTAGTGTGGAGCCTAATCAGTCCCCAAGTGGGAGATTATTAGATTGTGGTGATTGATTAGGGAAGTATTGTACACACTCCATAATTCCTCGACGAACATTTGATGGCCGACATGTTGTAACTAATTTTTAACCTTAAAGCAATAAAAATACTTGTATAAAAGAGGTTAGGATGAGGGGTTTTTTCATTATGTGTGATGCAAAAATTGCTTCTTGTAGTTGTATTGAGCTGTAATGGATTACAAATTGTAATAAGGTTGTAATCACTGGATCATAATAATATTGGACTTATTGTTTGGTGGATGTAGCCCAGGGATTGGGTGAACCATGTTAAATCTTGGTGTCTTTTGTTCTCTTTTGTGTGATCTATTATTTTTTGGTACTATTTATATTTGAATGTAATTTTTATTTCTATCTAAGGTTAATCCTAACAAGTGATATCAGAGTGAGGCTTTTTTTAGTTATCCTCTATATGAAAGTCTCATGGTTAAGTGAGAGCAATGGCATACAAGGGTAAGCTGAGGGTTGACAAGTTTAATGGGAAAAACTTTAAGTTATGGAAGATGCAAATGGAGGACTATCTCTATTAGAAGGATTTATGGAAGCCATTAGAAAGAAAAAATAAGAACCATAGAACTATGACAAATGAGGACTAGGAGATTTTAGACATAAAGGCACTTGGAAGCATTTGATTATGCCTAGCACCATCGGTGACATTTAAAATTATAAAAGTAAAGACGACAGAAGAGTTGATGGAAACCCTAGAAAAATTATATGAAAAACCCTTTGCTTCAAATAAGGTATTTCTCATGAAGCATTTATTTAATATGAAACTGGAAGAAGGTGGATCTATTGTAGACTATTTAAATGAGTTTAATATTGTTACTAGTTAGTTATCTTCTGTGGGTATTAATTTTGATGAATAAATTAGGGCTCTCTTGATTTTGTGTTCTTTGCCTGAAAGTTGAAATGGCTTGGTAATGGCTGCGAGTAATTCTATTTTTGGATCTAATACCCTAAAATATGATGATGTGATTAGTGTTATTTTGAGTGAGGAAAATCATGGAAAACCTCAGGTAGATCTATATCAAAAAGTGCTTTGAACGCACAAAGCAGGGGCAAAATGAATGAGAGAGGAAATAATTCTGAAAATTGTGGGAAATCAAGAGGAAAGTCAAAGGGGAAAAGGTCTCAATTGAGAGGACCAAACAAATGCTGGTACTATGGGAAAGCTAGGGTATAAGAAGAAAAATTTCTAGACTCGAAAGAAAAATGAAGGAGATAAACCAAAAGGGAACATGGAGGCAAATGTGGTAACAAATCTAAGAGGTTGCTTTGCTTCCTTCTTTAGAAAGTATTGATGATTCACGAGTTTTAGATTCTGGTGCTTCATTTCATGCTACACCTCATAGAAGTTATTTCATTGATTATGTCCATGAGGATTTTGGGCTTGTTTATTTGGGGGATAATGAACCCTATCTAATTGTTGGTAAAGGAGAAGTTAAGATGAAGTTGAAAAATGGGAATCATTGGCTACTATATGAGGTAAGACATGTTCCAAGGCTGAGTAGGAATTTAGTTTTAGTAGGGAAACTTGATGACGAGGGTTGTGTAATTACTTTTAATGATAAAAATTAGGAGGTTTCAAAAGGTTCCCTTCGATGAGGCTAACTATTGCCTCTATTTTATGATAGTTTTAAACACTTTGTTGAACACTCTATTTTATTTTCATCAAGACATTTGTGAACTTATGTTTACCTAAACCAATTATTAACCTATGGGTAGATAGTATGTCATCTTTTGCCAATATTACATATGATGTAGTATTTCATATGATTATTAGAATGTGTGTTCTTATGTTTGGATTTAATTTGATAATGCTTATTTGCAAATATCTTTGAATTATAACTAAATTGTTAGCAATGAAGTTGAAGATGATTGGAAGAATTCAAAAATGGACATTGAAGACAACCAATAGCATTCAAGGAGAAAAGAACGTTGAGGTTTAGCCATGGTGGAGAGAAATCATAATGGTACCAAAGGACATGGCTATGAATATGGAGGAGCTATGAAGACTTACTACATTCTCTACATTTATTATTATGTCAAGTGGTTATTTAGACTTTATTATTCCCACTTTGAGCCGTTATCTTTTCTTCTCGCCTTGAGCTATTATCTTTCCTTCTTTCTCACCTATAGATTTGTAGCTAGTTTGTTTGATCTTCTATTTAAGAATAAGAATTGATCTTCTATATATAGGGATTAGACCAATTGTTTTAAGGGTTAGAAGGAGAAAGTTTATGAAAACAAACTATCAACTTTTGCAGTGAGTTGTTTTCATAGTTCTATGTATTGTTCCCATGTAATGAATTTTTGAAATGTAATGAAATAGTTTTTGGCTTCTATCCTATGTTAGTAGATTAGTAGAAGCCAACCAAGGGGGCCCACTTGGGAGGTTGATTAGATTAGAGTAGTATAGATTTATTTCCAAGCATTTCTAGTATTACAAGTAGAAGTTGTAAGTTCCTTCCTGCAGCATCATTCTTTATGAATGTTCCTGCAACATCTGTGAGAATAGTTATAGTAGATGAGCTCAGTTGGAACATATGTTAACATTTCATTGCATTTCCAGTATTTGTAAAGAGTTAAGCAAGTTAGTTTCCTGCAACGATAGTGTAGTTTCTTTTCCTTGCATTTTACTTTCTTGCAGCATAAGCATAATAACTCATTAAGAGACCTAGTGCACATACTGTGCTGACCATTTCAAGTATATGTCCCTAGGTTGACAAGATTAAATGCACCTCATAGTGGGAAAAATAATCCTTAGATTGAATACATTATTCCTAAGCATGGCCTAGAGCATGATTATTATACACCTACTGTGAGGTAGACCACCCTTGTAGTAGTAAAAGGTGTGAAAGTAGGCACCTTATATCTTTGTACATGTCATATGGTTCCTTATACTTTTATTGTTTTAGAGAAAAATGAATGTCTAGGAATAATTGTTACAGTTGAGCAGGGAGAACAAATAGTTGCTGTAGATTCTGATACAACATCATGGCACAAAAGACTTGGGCACATGAGTGAGAAAGGTATGAAATTACTTCATTCAAATAAAGTTTTACCAGGTTTGAAATGTGTTAATATGGATTTCTATGAAAGTTGTGTGTATGGAAAAAAAGAGAGAGTGAGTTTTGTGAAGATTGGGAAGGAAAATAAAAGTGAGAAATTAGAGCTTGTGTATACAGATGTATGGGGACCAACTCAAGAATCTTCCCTTGGTGGCTCTCATTATTATGTTACATTTATTGATGATGCAACTAGAAAAGTATGGATTTATTTTCTTAGACATAAATATGATGTATTTCAAACTTTTAATAAATGTAAATGCTTGGTTAAAAATAAGATTGGTAAGAAATTAAAATGTCTTAGATCTGATAATGGTGGTGATTATTGTAGTCATGAATTTGAAGATTATTGCCCCACTAATGGTATTCATAGAAAAAAAAAATTCTAAGGACTCCACAAGAAAATGGAGTGGTTGAATGCATGAATAGGACAATAATGGAGTGTGCAAGGAGCATGAGGCTGCATGAAGGGTTGACCTTAAACATGTGGGCAAAGACTATCAATACTACTATATATTTGATTAATAGAGGCCCCTCTACTCCTTTGGGTTGTGGTATTTTAGAGGAATCATGGACTAGTAAGAAGGTAAGTTATTCTTTTCTCAAAACCTTCGGTTGTGAAGCATTTGCTCATATAAATTTTGAAAATAGAGCCAAGTTGGAAGCTAAGTCAAAGAAATGTGTATTTGTTGGATATGACATTGATGAATTTGGTTATAGGCTTTGGGATTTTGAAAATCATAAAATTATAAGAATTAGGGATGTTATATTCAATGAGAAAGTGTTGCACAAAGATCTATTGCAACAACATGAGAACAAAGAAGATGATTATGTAGTGTTGGATGATACTCCAAAAGATGATGTTCCAACAATTCCTCATAATGTGTTTAAATTGTAACAAAAAATACCACACACTCCAATGAATATTAGATGGTCAACAAGGATAAGTAGACTTCTAGAAAGATTTTCTTCCTCTTTGTATTCTATTTTACTTATCGATGTTGATGAACCTGAATGTTATGATGAAGTTGTGTAGGTGGATACTAAGATTCAGTGGCAGTTTGCAATAAAAGACAAAATTGACTCTTTGTTGAAAAATAAGACTTGGGATTTATGCAAGTTGCCTATAGGTGAAAGAGCTTTACTGAATAAAAGGTTTTATAGGTTGAAATAAGAGGATGGAGATAATAAAATATTTAAAGCTCGGTTAGTGGTAAAAGGATTTGCATAGAAAAAATGCATTGATTTTGATGAGATATTCTCTCCTATTGTTAAAATGACTTCTATTCGCACTATTTTAAGTATTGTGGCTATTGAAAAAAAATTGTATTTGGAGTAGCTTGATGTTAAAACATCCTTCCTTCATGGTGATTTGGATGAAGAGATATATATAGCTCAACCATAGGGATTTAAGGTCAAAGGTAAGGAGAACTTAGTGTGCAAATTGAAGAAAAAATTACATGGCTTGAAGCAAGCACCTCGGCAATGGTATTTGTAATTTGATAGTTTTATGCATGAGAATGTATATAGTAGGTGTCATTTAGATCATTGTGTTTACTTTAAGAGGTTGCATGATGACATGTACATTATTTTATGTTTATATGTTGATGATGTGCTTGTAGTTGGGTCTAACATGGATCACATTAAGGGTTTGAAATGCTAGTCAGCACATACATTTTCTATGAAGGATTTGGGGGCAACAAAACATATTCTTGGTATGAAGATTTCTAGTGATAGAAAGAACAAGAAATTGACATTATCTTAGTCTGATTATATTATGAAGGTGTTGCAACATTTCTCTATGGAGAATGCTAAAGCTATCAACACACCTTTACCTAGTTATTTGAAGTTGACTAGGGAGATATGTCCAAAGACACAAGAAGAAGAGGACAAGATGTCCACGGTACCTTATGCTTTAGCTATAGGAAGCTTGATGTATGATATGGTATATACGAGGCTAGATATTGTACATGTAGTGAGAGTTCTTAGCAGGAATGCAGTTAAATGGATTCTTAGATATTTGAGAGGAACATCCAGTAAGTGTTTACATTTTGGGGACTCTACTATTGATTAATAGAGTTATGTTGACTTAGATTTGGGAGGGGATATTGATACTAGGAAAAGTACTACAAGTTATGTATTTGCTATTGGTGGGGCAAAGGTGAGCTAGGTTTCTAGGTTACAAAAGGTTAATGCTTTATCCACTATAGAGGAAGAGTATGTTGTTGCTACAAAGGTAGCCAAGGAGATGATATGGTTTTAGTTCTTCCTAGAAGAATTAGGACACCCTCAACAAGATAATTATTTGTTTATAGATAGCCAGAGTGCCATTCATCTTGCAAATAATTCAGTTCTATATTGAAAGACAAAACACATTCAGTTGCAACTCCATTTCATTCAATCAGTTTTGGATGATGGACAATTAAAGCTAGACAAGACACATATAGATGAAAATATAGTGGATATGTTTACAAAGTTAGTGATAAGGGAGAATTTAAACTCCTCTTCAACTTTGGTTGGTCTTCTAGACTGAATAGGAATAAAATAACAATAGATTCCAGGGTGGTTTGATCCAGTGGGAGCCTTATGGAGTAGTGACATAGCTACAAGATCAGTCTATTTTGTCGATATTTTATGGCTGACATGTTGTAACTAATTTTTAACCCTAAAGAGGTAAAAATCCTTATATAAAAGAGCTTAGGGTTAGGGGTTTTTTCATTGTTTGATGTGAAAATTGCTTCTTGTGATGATATTGACCTGTAAGGGATTATTGGTGCAGGAGCACATTAAATACAAGAACATGGGAAATTTAAGATTCATTATTTGTGATATTAAATACATTTGACTCATTAATATTGTATTTGGGTCAAGTTGTAAAGGCTATGAAGCCATTTTTTTCAAAAATGTAAAAGTTGCATAAAAAGTTGTAAAATGCAACTTTGAGAAAGTTGTTAATAATAGAAAAATGATGTAAAAAGGTATATGGTTGGTCTTGGAGGTAGTTAGGAAGGTTTATAACTGTAAAATGGATATAAAAACCATTGTATGGTCGAACCAAATCAATTTGGAGAAGAGGAAAATATTTTGATACATTTTTGGTGCATTTTATTGTTGTGGTTTTGATTTTTTTTTAAAAGTTTTAGAGTAGTTTCCAGGCCTTGTACGGATATTTACAGCCTAGAAACCATGTGATATAGTAATGGATATATAGTATGATGAATCCTTCTTCTCATGCTTTTGGTTTGGTTCAATTTTATGAAGAAATGAATAAGTTATGGGTATTTTGGTGAAAGTGGATGTTTGCAGATTTGAGATTCGCTGAATACAGTCATGTTGCAGCGTGTGATGCGGACATATTTTGGAGACTCAAGATCTCTAATGATATTAATTGGAAATATATGTGAACTAAATTTCATTTCCAACTGGTTTGAATCATTTTAATTTAGATTTGGAAAAGTTATGAGCATTTGAGTGAAAAATGGTTTTTAACAATTTTCATTGGAGTTACAGACAATGATTTGTGCTTGAAACTTTATATATGAATGAGAAAAAATGAATGGCTTACATATTTGGAAACTAGACTCAATAATGGATAATATGGAATTGGTTTGGTTTCATTTAAATTTATTTTGAGGAAGATATCTGATGCCCTAGGCAGGGTTACCAGTTTTGTTTCTGGTTTATGACAGAAAATATGGGTCTTTGTTCAGAGTACATAATTTATAATCTGTTTATTGGATTGGTCTCATCTTTGGATATGTTTTATAATTACTAATTTAGAAAAATTAATCCAAAGGGTTTTTCAAGAAGATATTTAGAACTAGAGTTATGAACAATGAAATTAGACATAGCAATCTGATTGTGTGAGTGAAGATGTTGTCTTTATCGGTGTATAATGTCAGGGTTCTTTGTTGTAATCTTTGAGATGTTCTTGGTTCCTTGAGGGTGTACCAGACTATTGTGAATCCCTTGAGTTGAACTAAGATCCCTTGAAGATAAATACAGAGGGCTCTGCATCAATTATAGATTGTAATTAGGTTGTAATTACTAGATCTTAAGGGATTATAGATTGTAATCAAGTTGTAATCACTGGATCATAATAATATTGTACTTGCTATTTGATGGACGTAGCCCAAGGATTGGGTGAACCATGTTAAATCTTGATGTCTTGTGTTCTCTTATGTGTGATCTATTATTTTATGATATTGTTTATATTTGTATGTAATTGCTATTTCTATCTAAGGTTAATCCTAACATCCCATTCCCATTTTAAAGACCCTGTAGGTTTTTATGACATGTTCAAAGAAAGGACCAAGGCCAGATCTCATGAACATTTTGCATACTTTCTAGAGGATATACTTAGGAATGAATTTATTTTTCAAGAAAAAGAAGTCAGAAAAGAAAAATGGAAAGTATATAGTAGGTTCGTTGAATTTATTAATGCTTTTGAATAGAAATATAACCCCCTTGTTGATAAGAAGTATTGGGGTGCTAAGATGTATATATTTATGAGCAATTTTGTTGGATTTATGAAAATATTGAATAAAATGAAAGCCATATTAGTCCAAGCTTACCTAGATAAGGCTATAGAGATAGAAAGAAGATTAGCAAGAAAAATCATCATATCACTAGGCCAATATATATTGCAAAGAAGACCCGATATGTGGTGGCAAAGAGAGTGCAGCCTATACCTCTTTACAAAAGACAACTTTTATAGAGCCTACCTATTGCACCCATTCCCAAGAGAAAAATATTATAACAAGGATCCTCTTATAGGGCTAAATACTATTCCTCCACAAAAACTCCCCTTCACATAGAAGATGAAATATCCTTGAGGGAACAACTGAAAGAAATGGGAGGGGAGAATGACATTGTAATCACCAAAAAAGATATAGAGGAAGGAGTCCCAGAGGAGCCCCATATGCCTACATTAGCCCTCATTGTGGGAGATTTTAGAGGTAAATAAATAGATCTTGTAGTGGAATAACCTTCTAAAAAATTCTTAGATGATGAAAGTTTTGTGAAATCCAGGGCATTTACCCAATTTTTGTGGAGAGTTAATATTGGCAATTTTGAGGCAAGATGCAAAAAACTTTAAACATAGCAACTTGGTAGACAAGACTCTGAAATTGATGAAGAGGTCAAAGTTAGCATCATTTAGGAGTTTGCATAGATAACCCCTAAAGGGGGAAGACAACTATTGAGAGACTCATGGGTCATACAACTGTCAGAATAGAATATTGCCAATGCAATGATCTTTAACATAGTGAGGAAGGAAAAAGACACCCAATTTAAAATTGAGGAAGAAATTTTACAAGCCCATAAGGTGTTAAATTACAATGATGACTATTTGGCCTTGGTAATGTGGTCCATCCAAAAAAGAAACAAAATCAAGATTCAAGAGGTCTCAGATTTTGAACGCACAATAAGTCTCATGGTTTACACTGTGGATAAGGTAGATAGTGAAAAGGTTTCTCAGATGACTAAATAAATGATAAACTTTTGAGTTGTGGTTGTAGCTAAAGACAAAAATAAGTTCCAAGAGTTGAATTCTAAATTTGAAAAGGTGCTAGAGGCATATGAAGAAAGAGGTAATAAAATACACTAAATGGAAGGAATGATTGCTCAAATGGAGAGACAACTGGGGAAAAGAAAAGGAGAAGAATCTAGTTAGCCAAGGATTACTTATCCTCCTCACCTTCCAGTTGCACCTTTCAACACAACTCCTATTATAGAAATGCCAGATACCCCACATGAACCCCAATTATATACAACTGAAGAACTTAAACAAGAAAAGACTAAATTCTGGTCAATGCATGTGGAGCTGGGTGTTCATTATAAAGAAAAAATAAGAAACACAATTATGTATCTAGTGGACATGGTAGGCTGGCCTGCATTTTATGAGCAATTGTCAAAATTAATGGATGTGTGGAATGAGCTAAAAAGTAATGAAACCACTTTGAAGCTAATCATGAACAAATAGAACAATAGGGATAGTGAAATTACTATTTTATGCTATTCAATTATTAGTCTTTCTTGTGAACAAGTAGAAAAAATGTTTGATATGATTAATGGCCTCTCTAACTTTGATAATAAGAGAATTGTGCTACAAAGGAGAATTATCAATATTTTTTCAAAATATCTTGGTAAAAGTTTTGGGCTTTTACCTCATGCACTTAAGGTTGTAGATAAATTGAAGGATAAAGAAGAATGGGCTAATGAGTTGAATTATTTGATATGCATTAGACTAAATAAATTCATAAATGAAAAAGATCACATATGGTTCACCGAGACAATTGAGGAAGTTGTGATGGTTTAGATTTTCTTTGATTCTTTTAAAAAGGATTTTGATGAAATTAAGAAATTAGGAGAGTATATTCTAAAGAAATAATAAGAGAAATTGAATTTTAGTTGGCCAAATGATTCACTTTTCAACAAGTGGATTTTAGATCTTGCTCAAGAAAATTAGGTGATATATGAAGAAACTAATGAAGATGGTGTGGACCCAGATGAGTTACTGATAATTTATGCATCGACTCAAACAAAAGAAAGGAAAGAGGAGAAATTAATAACAATGGCATATATGGAGGTTCAAACTAGTGATTTAACAAGAGAGCAACCAATTGTAACTGTTGATTTGGTAGTACAGTCTAATGATCTGGAGGGAGAGCAATGAGTCATAATCAATTTTTAGATATCAGAAACTGATTCATCACATGCTAGTCAAGTGGTTCCATAGTTAGAGTAACAAAAAATACATGTAGACCAATCATCACATGAAGCCTCTTAGCACTAGAAATGGCCCCACCACAATAAGATTCATGATAGATACATTCTATTGCAAGAAAGAAAGGGAGCACACGTTTTTGTCTTGTTGTGATAGCAACCTTTTGTACTTTTGCTTTTCTTTTGTCTTAAGGATAGATGTTTATCTCTAGGCCCGAAGCTTGTTGCATCTCATACTATATAAATGAGATGCCAAGGCTAGAGAAAGTGTCCAAATTTTATGCAATTTTTAGTGTTATGCTAGTCTCACATTTGGTCTAGCGGTCTTAGTGTTAACTTTGTGATGTATCTATCTCTACAATTCTAAGAATACATTGAACATTGAAGAATCATGTTATCTAGTCTTGACTTATTATGAGTTTACATTAGTACTACATGATTTTCAAGGAAAATTAATGCAAGAGGAGTATTCTAAAATATTTATTTTCTCTGAATTCTATCTCCATTGTTATGTGTTAGTTATGTTGAGATTGTATAAGTAAGGTTTATACAATTTACTGTAACTAGGATAGGTTGTATAATAATTTTCTATTGCCTTTAATTCAAGGAATTAAGTAAATGCTTCATTGAATTGATAGGATTTCCAATTACAAGAAGGATATTTATAAGAATGGGGTTTAGGGTTAATTGCTGATATAATTGATTATAAGGCAATTAATTAGAGCAAAATTGCTGGGTAGACTCTAAATGCCAATGGATAGGGCACTGATCATTTATTTAGTTGAATTTTGAAGAAATAATGGAGTTGCATGAAGAAAAACTTCAAAATAAAATCAACATGTATGAAAAATTTAATTACTAGTCAACACTTGTTTGCAATTGATCTCTATACGTTATCATTAGCTGTTGTAACCAAGAATTATTTGTAAATCTAAGAAGAATTGTGACCATTATCTATTGTAAGGATAAATATGAATAAAAATATCAGTGAGTGAATGAAGTGTGAAGAAAATGACAAGTATTAAGTCTTTTATCCCTAAGGTGAACCCACCTAAGCTTTGTAAAGCTTATAGAGTAGAGAATCCCTGTGATTATGTTAATGTTGGATCCAGATCTAAAGATTGCTTAAGTTGAATATAGGAGATAGCTAACCCTTGGACCAAGAAGTATCCTTAGAATCTTGGTATTAGGTACTTTGTTGCTTGGTAGTTTTGAAACACCAATAGGTCCCATACAATATAACTCATAATAGCGATTGTTAGAATATATAGTCCACCAATATAACTGAGTTGGGGTGGGGGGGGGGGGGTGTGAATTAGTTATCCAACTAAAATTATCAACCTTATTAAACTTTAACCATATGAGAAATATAATTAGAAACCACAACAAGATACTCATACACAATAACACTAGATATGTTAACTAGGGAAAATCTTGATCAGAGGGAAAACCTCGGTGGGGATGGTACCCAAAAGATGATGTATGAATATAAATATTCATTGTTAGAGGATGGACCCTATTAGGAGTCTTTAACAACATTTAGTACATATTACTCCATGTTAGGAGACTTTGAATCCCTATTAGGAGATTCCAACCTTTTTAGGAGTTGTCCCAACCCTGTTAAGAGTTGTGGAAGATAGCAGGACTCACTACCCAAACAAATTCAAGGTTAAGACCAATGAACCCACTATCTAAATGATCTTTGTATTATTTCTTGTAGAATAATTGATTTGAATAGTACTTCCTTCCTCTAACTATCAGCTGGACCTCTACTACTTTTAATCTTGTAACCAAATCACAAAGCTTGCATCCAATAATCCCCTGGGTCACTTACTTGTATTTAGTAAACACTCTGCTCCTTTTCACACTTCATACTCAATAGAATACTTGATACACTTTTACAAGCAAGGAAAACATCTTTCCTTTATACCATATCTTCAAAATACTTCCTTGAGTTAGCCTTGAGGCTTTCCCAAATAATTATAATAAGATAATTAATTAATTACAATCACAATAGAACTGTCAGCTCATAGTCTATACAAAACTTCACACGTGTGATACTAAGGCTTGTGCATCTATTGACATCATCGTCAGACTATTCTCTATCACTGGTTGACTACACATCTTCTCATTACATGTTAGATGAAAGATATAATACAATTATCAGAAACTACTTTCAAAGTACTTTGTTTATGAACTGCTCTCTATAAATCATGTATAATTTTTGTCCATTTTTGACTTACACACTGCTCATTGAACCATGTCATTAGTACATTGTACTAAAAATTTCCATGGCTATGAATCACTAGACAAAAAAACATTTTCCGTACAACTATGATCTCTCTCTATTACTATTCTAGTCTTCATAGACTTATTGCTATGTTGACATCAATGACAAAAAAAGTTATGAATGCAACATGTCAATGTTCTCTAGTGCTTAGGGTACTCCAAGAATGCAGTATCATCAACATTCATTCTAACAGGGATGTGATAAAATCTAGTTGCCTAAACTATCGTACGATAGTTCTCATAATAGTGGTTTGATACTTAATAAAGTTTCACATAATTTTTTTGACAACTGACCAAAAACCCTACAAAATATGCTCAAATGCTCAAAAGTGTCTCAAAAAATGCTGAGATGTCAAGTACTTTCCATGGATCATACTGTGGAGTCATGAAATTGACTGTACTCAAATTGATGTCTGGTGGTTAGAACTCCTCCTTGGGCCATGGCTCTCACTCTCTATGCTCTAAGCTCTCATAGGAAAAATGATTTGGAAATGACCCCTTGGGCCCCTTATATAACCTTTTGACCCTATTTTGACCTAAGTTTTGAAATCCTTAGATTTATGGGAAAACTTCAGCCCTAATTTTTTTTACATCCTAGATCCATTTTTGAGATCAAAATCAAAATCTAAGTTTATCTTGAGGGTTAAAATTGTATTTTAAAATTCTTCTTTCTTTTGTAATCACCTAAAAATGATCATCTAGAATATTAGCCCCCTTATCAACATTTTGGCTAAATTAATTAATCATTTGCCTAGGCCAAATTGCTAAAAATCAATTAATTTGATTATAATCTATAGTTTGACTATATTATGCTAAGTTCATTATTTGATTAAAAGAACATGTCCCCTTTTAGTTAAACAAAAGACACCATTCTTATAACCCACTCAATGTGCACACATACATTTCTTTTTCTATTTTACAAATTAAAAGAAAAGGCTCTTTTTGTCTCACATGCAAAGTCAACTCTTTGTTTATTAGTTGACTTGTTTGTGCACATGGACCACTCTAATTTTCAAACTCCACCCTCGATAATTCATTATTTGATCTCAATCTCCATTGTCCATACATATTTAAAAAGAAAGAGCTCTCCCCTTGTCAAAGGATCCACACTCTTGAGTATTGTTATGCTGCAGGTTTCTCGTTTTAATCCTTAAGAGATTTGTGGAGAACTTCCATCATCTTGTCTATATTCTCTCATATCATGGCATTTTAGTGTAGATGCATGTAGGTTAGTTCTCTTTTTCAATAATCTAGCTCACCTAGTAATTAGTTTGGATCTTGTAACACTCTCATTCTTGTTTAATAAAACTGCATTTTGCATATTCATAATAGTTTAATCCATATTTGCATTGTATATTAGGGGAACTTGTTGTGGACATTTTCACTCTTTCTCTAGTCTCAAAGAACCTCTCATTGCATGGTTTACTAGAAAATAATATTTTCTTAAGGCTCATTTGAGAGCCCATTATATATTTAAAACACATTTCTTGCACTCCATGGATAGGGAGCTCTAAGATGACATCCAAGCATTCTGATCTTATGGAATCACTTGGATAAAAGGGTTTAGAATGTTAAACCTTTTGAGTGTACATTTTTGTTGCCCACCTTTTCAGTTTCTGTTCGCACTCTCAAACAACTATGTAAGAAATTCAACATCAAACAACATTGGTCCTCAATCTACTATCCCCAAGGGAATGAACAAGATGAAACTTCTAACAAGACATTACTAAGATCTTGCACATAATAGTCCAAAAATTAGGGAAAGACTAGCACTTATTGATTAATTAGACACTATGGGCCTATAAAGCTACCATATGTACTCCTATAGGGGCCACACCTTTTCTTTAGTCTATGGCTTTGAGGCTATCCTCCCCTTAGAATTTGAGAGCCCCTCATTGTGAGTCTCCCAACATGGGTTGATAACTGATAAAGACCATAGGGCTATGTGAGTACAAGAGCTAGAAACCCTTGATGAATACCGCAAGGCTACTTTCAACATATGAGGGCTTATAAGAAGTGCATGTGTACTACATAAAACAAGAAAGTTCATCCCCATGAGTTCCAAGTGGGTGAGCTTGTGCTTAGAGAAAATCCCAAAAATTAGCAGAAAGCAAAATTTGAACCTAACTGGTTGGGTCCTTATATTATCAGAACAACATTTGGATCTAGTGCTTATCATCTTTCTACTACAGAAGGGGAATAACTAGTGGAGCCTATCAATGTGCTACATCTATACAATTTCTATTCTTAAAGGCTCAATCAACTATTTGTACATATCTATTGTTCCTGAAAAAATCCAAAAAAGTAGAAAATGTCTTGAAAAAATGAGCATCTTAATGAGAACCTAGAAATAGGCCCTTTGATGTATCATTAAAAATAAATAAAAATTAAAAAATTAAAAAATATAAAGAAATTGAAAAAAGTCTTGAAAAAATCTGCCAAGTGGTTAAAACTTAGAAACAAGCACTACTTGAGACCCTCACACCTATGTCTATAAGTCTTAATCACTCACTCTACAACACATTTCCTAGCTTTGAATTGTTTCTTTTCCTCAAGGGAACAACTGCTTAGCCTATTGAGGTCTCCTTGTGCACTAGGGTTTCTTTGGCAACTCAAAAAATAGTGTTTCTCAACAATACCCCCTTTGACATCAAGTGTTTCTCAACACTTTTTAGATAGTCTACGTACAGTCTTTGATATCATGATATTTCTCACTATCAAAATCAAATCTTAAAGAAGTGGCCAAGTGAATTACACACACATGTGTGCGCATGTGCACACACACACACACACAAACATTTAAACTGCTGAGCTATGATGAAATTTATCTTTCTTTGTGTGCTATTTATAATTATTTCTTTGCTATGTGTTCCCTCCCTAATAGTCTCTTGAGGATGCCATGAACTAGAAGACTGGGGGCATGGGGCATGTTTCACTTGCTTTCTACTTATGGGTACACTTTGTTAGTCCACAATGTTTAGAGCATTCATGCTTTTCCTACTTGACACTTTGGACCTACAATGTATTATCCTTGACTATTTTCTTAAGACTGCACTCGGGGGTTATCCTAGTGCTTATGCCTTGATATAGCTATAATCTTGCTATATTAAACTTAGGGAATCTAATCACATAGCCATCTTGACTTACATGTCTTTGATGCTTAGATTGGATTTTCACATTCCAATCTAATATCGATCGTATTCATATCCTCATAGTTATACTAGTGATAGTTGTATGATCTTATGATGTCCCTAGTAAATGCTCAATGATTAAATTAGAGTCTAAATGTTAAGCATTCCTTGCTAGTAAACCAATTTACATATTAGTTTGCATCATAGGCTCATTTTCTAGATTATTCTTGCATATTTTTGCATATGGAGAGATCTCTCTTTTCATCTTTTCTTGGACACGTTGGCTAACTACTTTCATATCTTCTTTTTCTCATGTCTTTTCATCTTCTTTCTCTTTTGCTTTGCCTCTTTGCTATCTTATCATCACAAGGGGTTAATCTAAAAATCACATTTGATCTATCCAAGTGTTATATTTTTCTAAACATAAGTCTATATCATACACATGAGCATAAAACAACACATACATAAGCAAGAAATTGAAACATCACATGGAAACATAGAATGTAGAAACAACCATAAACATCCATCAAATGAGACAAGTACACAAGGCTATTGATTGAATCCAGTATCTCATATATATTATAATTTGTCACAATACATATAATATGTGAGATCCAAAATTTGGACATCCATCTTAAAATACATGGGGTACAATAAAAAATTGTCATCAAACATCAAGCCTATACCTAAGACTCACTCCCACCCTTTGTAGCTAGTGGTGGCCTTGGTGGAGGATCTTATCTCCTATCTAGTAGCTATACCACACCCTCTAATCTATCGGCCCACTTTGAATAGTTAAGAAGTCCTTGTCCTAGCAGTACTGCACCCCTATATGCTATATAGTAATACACCACTCAGGTCCTATGATGTGCTAACTCTTGCCTAGCAACATCTCACTCCTTGTAGAGCTCCTTTCCTTGTACTTGCTCATCTATGAGCTACTAGTCCCATATGATGATGGTCACCCATGCTTCCTGCAACTCTATCTCCATGGCCTAAAACCTAGCATCTCAAGCCTCATCTCCTACAACAAGCTACTCCACCCATACCTCCACTCACTCAACTCTCCTACATTTCAATGGACACTCCTCCTCCTACTCCCTCATGGCCTAGGCCCTTGTCTACCTCCTCCATTCTTAAGAACTTACATGGACAAGTGATGTAAGCTCATTCATGAGCCACTAATAGTAGCTCACATCCCCATTATGACTTTGGGGTACAAATCATGTGTATCTAAATATGTAGGGTTGGCTACATTCTCACAATTGAACTCATAGTGGAATGATGATAATGTGCTCCCAAGCCCATATTTGAGCTAACAAGCCAACACTGACCTACATTCCCAAGACTTTCTACCATAATATACTACCTTGTGCAACTCATGATACATATCTACTAAGATGGCTGGTCCCCATTCCATCCTCCAGGGCCACCCAATTAGATCTACTACTAATCTGCCCCACCCCAGTGGGAAGCCCTTCTAGCTCTTGTCAGTAACCAAAGATTAAGAAATAAACAAACATATCAGGCTCTATAATGGGTACTCATCACCATAATCATCAATGAGTCACTCCTAGCTCAAACGGTGGTGTAGGATGGTGATATTCTAAAACATACCCTATACAACTGCTCTCCCCTATGTTCAAGTTTGATCATAGTAAACCTGTGACATGTAAACAAACTCGCATTAGCATGCCTCACATGAATATTAAAAACTTAAAATGAAAAAGATCAAATCCAACATAAACTCATAGGATCACCATAATAGGGTACTCAAAGGATGCGATATACATCCTCTAGTATGATAGTTGCCTCTCTAGTAGGTAGGTGAAAGGTGTTGTGCTCGCTATGCCATTACTTGGCTAGCACAATCAACAACCTATGGTTCATCTGTGTAACCCACTTCAACCCCATACTTGATATGGTAGCCTTCTCTTCATCAGCAAGATGCCCTAAAACACACAATCCCACCACTTTGGGGGCCCTAATGTGAAGTGCCAAAAACACAATTTATAAAATAAGGTTAAGAAAACATTAGTAACATTGAAAAAATGATCAAACATGAAAAATACAACTCAAAATGCTTAAAAAATAGTTTGTGTGATACTTCTAATAAATAGGTGATAGTTTCTTTTGTCTTAGTATTGTATGATACATTTTAGACTACCTGGGTGATACTTTTTGCCCAGGCAATATTTTGCATCCACTTAGGAAAAATTTGGTTATGGTGTAAGGAAACTTGCAAGAAAGAATATAACCATTTCCACATAACCCATAATTGATCTAAAATAAATATGTAATTGAAATCCGCATGCAAAAGAATAGACAACATACCCACAAAAATTGTGACACAAGATATACCCTAGAAAACCCTCATTGAGAGAAAAACTAGCCTCTAAAAGAATCCATTACCATGTATTATTCATCAAAAATACCATTGCAATACAACCATGGAAGCCTTTAAAGCCATATCCACAACCGAGCAATCCATGTGAACTAGCATAGTGTTTGAAAATGCTACTGGTTTCCAATTACCTCGATGAGAATATGACACATCTAGGGGCAGCTAACTCCCATCTTCAATACATCATTTTAGACACCAGGCCAACTATAAGGCTTGACCCTTCTTCACTTAAGGTTTTTAAGACCTGCTGTTGCTTGGCGTGATCTCTTTGTAATGCATGGATGACCACATTTCAAACTGCCGCCCCAGGCTCCACACATGATTAGCAAAACAAATGGAGTTTCCTCCTAAGTGGCGATTCTTTTTCTTCACACCATGGTCTCTTTGAACATAGGTTATGTCCATCCAAAGGAATCTTCATTATATCCCTCAAACTGCTATTAGATTGTGGGACAAACTCTTCTAGGAATCTCTTACATAGATTTTTTTGTTCAACAAAAGTCTTCTACTTTTTAATAAGCTCAAAAAAATGAGATTCTAGATGATAAATTTGTTGTATATTTGGACTAGTTACCATGACGTCATCTCAAATGAGCTCATCAATAAAAGAAATAAAACTTTTTTTGATATTGAATTGAAATGCCCATTCAATTGTTTGTGCTCCTCTGAGATAGTTTTTAATGCTTCATCAAGCTCTGTCAACTCTCTTTTAACAAAAATCTTTCTTCCAGTATTTCATGCAATTGTCCAACTAACCTCATCTCGCTCAAGCCTTTTCTCCTTCATCACATTGATGTCAATCTCTAGCTACCTCGAAATAGCTTCCAATTGTAAAAGTAGCATTGATTCTAACATGTGTATTTGCTTTGATCTTGTTATATATACAAACTAAGAGACAACAGCCACAACATTAGTAACATTCATTAATTACTCCTACTTGAGACTTGACAATAGAGTTAGCACTAAGAGGCACCCTATTGTAAAGAATTAAACTTTCAAATTTAATTGCATCAACAGAGAAAACTCTTTCACATGGTCTTGAACAATCCATTAGGCAATCTATAGAAACCTTATATGTCTTCCCCATCTTCCTCATCTTACCATATTTTTGTTTGTTCATTGACCTATCAGTATGGATAGTGGAATATAGAGGAAAAATTATATCTTCAAGTTTCTTTTTCATAGAAATGCTAAAAACATTATTAGTAGCCCTTGAACTTATATCACTTCCAACTTGGCTCCAATCAATCTTGCCACCAATGCTTTTCAGCTTTGCTAAGGTTGTAGCTTCAAATTTATTATCCTCATAACTTGACATAGGATCATAGCCTTCCATTATATCCCTTATGGGGTCACTTGACTTTTTTTTCTTCCCTTTTTAAAAATTTTAAAATCTTAATGCCTTATTAATCTAATAGACTTACGGGCCCCAAAGTGGGTTCGACTAAATTTTTTTTTGTTTTCGAACACCTAAAGCTTCAAACTAGCCCATTGAACATTTGATACTGATTCAAATAAAATTTGACCACAGGAAATAAAATTTAAAACTTATTTTATCATTGATTTGCAAACTGTCACTTTTGCATCAGAAGGTCCTTTGACTGACTTTAAAAACTGACCCGAACATCTGACTGGGCTCTAAAATTAGACACACTAACTCTTTGCCCCACACACTTTTACCTTGTTGAATCTTGTATCATGAAAATTCCTAGTCAAAATATATTGATTGTTGAAGTTGCCTTCTTAAAATCACTTGCAGATAAACATGTCAAAAAACTTTAAATTGCGTTTGGATTTAGGTTAAAAAACTAGGCAAACTGACACTTGGGGGAATGAAAAATGGGACATTGATTCAATATCACAAGGAGAGTATAAATATGTGATTTGGGCTCATGATGAATAATAGGACACATTTGGTGAGCGGTCAAAGTAGGCTACTCAAAATTTGCAGACTGGAAACACTAATAGAAAATATTTTTTGCAAATGGAATTGACCTGGGAAAGTGTGCAAATGGATTCATCAAGACTTAAAAATTGGTATACTTGAAGTATTTTTAGAATAAAACATAGTGGTAAAATCCATTCAATCTCACTTATCATAGATTTCAAGTTATGATGTCACAAACATGGGTACTAACATATTCTCATTTCTTGACACTAGTGAAACTTTATAAATTGCAAATAGAATTGCATTTCAAAACTGGTCAAACAGATTCATCATAGGCTCAAAATTGAAACATGGAAACTCTCTAACCTTTGAAAAATAACACCGTAGGAATTTTCTCATTTGGATCAACTAGGTCAAAGTTATAACTCGTCAAATAGGTCCTAGAATTTAGAACAATTCACATCAACATGACATCAGTAAATGACCAACTTTGAGGGATTCAAAACCTATTCAAACAGACTTGAAATGACTCAAATTCTAAAACATAGGCTCTCAAGTATGGAAAATAAACACTTCCAAAGTGACAAGTCATGAAACATAACAGGGTGCGAGATATTCATATGCAAACATGGCCTCCTGTCGCTGTTTGACACAGGTGAAATTGTAGATTTGATAATTGCTCAAAATAGGACTTCATGAAATGACTCAGAATGGAAATTTAACTTCATAAAACACATGAACACACTAAATGGAAGGTTTTAGAAGCATTAAATAGCTCTTGGGTCTCAAATGGACAACCAGGTACATAGGCATCAAAAAGCATTTATAGGGCTTAATTTTTAAATAGTACTCAAAATTAGGGCTGCAATTTTGAGCACCAACAGTGGCTCTATTTGGGGATGCATGTCCCTTGTAGGCTTGGAAAGGATTTAGATCTTTGAAAGAAGTAGACCACACACTTGACAGAAAAAAAAATCCTCTCGAACAACTTTATTGAAAGCGAGAAACAACAACTACTATGCACAAATGATGGCCCTGGGCCACCAAACTTTCTCACAAACTTTTACCTCTGTCAAATACCTAATTTTCATATGAATGTGCATGAGGTAAACTGTTACTATCATTCATATCAGTTTCACCAATTAGATTAGCATCGTGAATTTCTTCAATTGGAAGAACAAAATCATCACCATCACTTTCATAGTGCATGTAAAAACTTGGCATAACTTCAAACTCTCACCTACTATGAAAATGAAAAGTAGCATGCTCATGAACATCAACATCAAACTAAAAATGATCTTTAGAAACTGACTCATTAACATCATCAAATGGGAATACAAAGGCCTTATATTTAATTTCATCAAATGAGTTATACACATCACTCATACCTTGACTTTGCATATCTCCTCAAATATTGCCGGTTGTATTTCAAATGAACAATCAGATTTATATTCACACATAACATCATCATCAAAATTTGAAATCACCTCCCGATGTATCTTCATAATTGAAATGTGGCTTAGTCTTTACCTCATATGAATCATCATAGGACTTACTATGAAGTGCCAGATCCTCTTTTTAGACAACTCCATTAAACACCTCATCTTCAAGCTCACAAAATGCAACATCATTAGAAAATTCAATATCACAAATGGAAGAACAATATTCTGATTTGTTATAGTAGTACGATAGTGTATCACCATTTACATTTAGCTCAACTAAACTTGAAACTTCCACGTCTTCTTCAAAAAATAGATTGATAACTCCATGTTGGGATCCTCTTTGAACATTTGGACAAAATATGGGTTGTTCATCATCACAATCTTCATCATATAAAGCATTAGTATATACTTTCAATTCACTACCCATTTCATCCTCATGGAGACTCTTAGCATATGAAGAAAAGTCAAAACTATATGAAGACTCACTTTCTATTTCTTCTACCAAACATATAGTGTCCATAATTATATTCCCTTCATTATCTTTTTTAGGATAACCATTACAGATAAACTGTGATTCATTCCTAAATCCCTCACTACATGCTGGAAATTTACTATCTAATGTAAGAACACTTGAAAACCCTTCACTAAAATATTCATATTCAAATTCATTAGCATCAAATTGATCAACCATTTCTTTATCTTCATACCTTGAGGGAAAATCACTCTCAAATTCTTCATTGGCTAATTGATTTGTATAACATAATTTCAGAGTTAGAACAAGAAATCATACCTTCATCTTCATCAAAAACTATGCTCCCATCATTGCCTTCTTCTTCCCAATCAACACCAGACTCATATGAAGATGAACATGTACTATCATTTTCCTCACCCTAATTAGAGTAACCACTCTCATCATCTCCCTCATATGATTCCTCTTGATTATATATTAGATTAGTAACTTTATTGTAATCACTTGAAACATGAATTTCAACTTGTTCAATCTCATATTGAGACAAATATCTTTCAACTTCAGATTCTATAACCTTCTCAACATGATGTAATTTATGAATAAGAGAAATCATTTCTTGCATATCTAATGGATCAAGTGAATCCATCTTACCATTTACTACTAAAACATTACAAACACATGTGCTTTGTTCTTCTGACTATGGCTGAGATGAATGTGACTCACACTCTCCATCTTGTGTTATCTCTCCATGGCATGTCAGATCAGCAACATCAAACTCATGATCAAAGAGATAACTCTCAACCTCCTCACTTGCACAAGACTGAGACCTAGGTGCAACAACCTCAAATTTACAAGTATTAGTTACATCATCATATATATAGTTATCATGAGAAGAACTTATTGCTATAACTAAACCTTGATTCATAAAATCAACACAATTCTAAACCTTATCAAAGTTTGAAATACATCCTACTACTGTAGCATCATGAACATATGTGTCTTCATTTGCAATAGAACTAACCTTCTTTATACACATAGTCTGATTTGAAATTTCAATCTGATTATTCATTACAATAGGGGTATTGATAAGCTTATTTGAAATTGAAGCATCTACACCACATTCACCCTTTCTTTCAAACACATTATACCAACAATCATTCATAGAAAAATGAAATCTAATCAATCCATACTTCAAATTATTCTCAATATCCCTAGCAATCATAAAAGCTTGATATAATGTCTGTGGTTCTTTATCCCTTAGTAGGTAATTCATTTTCTTGTCAAATGCATCCAAGTAAACAACCAAACACATTTGATCATTGGGTCTATAACTCTTAGGGATTTCATTCAAAATTCTTACAAATCTAATGTTAAATTGAGGAACAAGTTCATCATTCTCAATGTGAATCTTCAAGAACTTATTATAAGAATCAGATATGCTTACCCTTTCTCAAAATTGCTCCATGAAGGCAGAATGCAACTCACCCCAAGATGAAATAGAATATGCTGGTAGAAAAGAAAACTAGTGTCTAGCATCACCTTCTAAACTTTGAACAAATAACTTCATGTGCACATCCTCATGAGCAATCTCATAGTCACCCATCAAATCACTAAACAACTCAATATGATGACTAGCTGAAATAGTATGGTTCCCACTAAAATTAGGCAAACATTTTCTAATATCATTAGGAATGACATTCAAGAAACCATGAATACCATTAAAATTTAATGGCATATATCTCTTGGTAGAAATAGATCTAGAAATTTCACTGACAAGACACATACTAGATGAAATGAAACTTGACATTCTTCAAAGATACAAAACTCATTCACCCATAGTAAATCTTAGATTCACAATTTGTAGCAGATTTATACAACCTTCTACCAAATAACTCTCTTCAAACACTTCACAAAACTTTACAAGCTCAAAATTATTCCCATGAAGTATATAAAACCTATTACATTATTCTCCTCCTCCTAGTGCTCAAAATCACTTGATGGAGAACACACAGGTATACTACTTTCTTTCATGACAAGAATAACATCATGACAAATGAAATACCTCAAGTGTTGATGCTAAAACCATGATCTACTGGTTTGGCATTGATGTTGATCTCAATTCCTCACACCTCTGATCGAATCCTTATAGAGCCACCATCTCCTTGGGGAGAACTAAATGAAATCATTGCTATGATTCATTTTATGTCATTCAAAACTCTTATGAAAAAAAATCAAACAACACTTTGAAAATCATTAGTTAAGAACCTATATATATCTCTCTTCTTGTCTAAAACTCAACATAACTTTCAGATCTACATTACCAAGGATGAAAACTCTTTAAAAGCATTTATATATAACCAATCTACACTAGTACAGAGATCCTTTAGAGAGTCACCACTCACAATTGTGAGAAAGATTTAAAACATGATTCATACATGATAAATATGAATTGGATTTTCAACTTGTAGAACTTTGCAAAACTTTAAACACCAAGAAGAGAGAAACCATCTTCAAACAATTTTGACTATGAATTTACAATAGTAATTTGAAAACCACAACCTACTGAATTGACTAGAAATAAAACTTAGTAAAAACAATTCTCATTCAATCCTTCAAATGTACTACTGTCCTAAACAAAAAATCATTGGGGTGCATGACATTTAAGTAAGAAAACTAGAAAAACACATCAAAGAACTTACTCTTACAACTTTCATGCCCTTCTCATGTTGTATTGAATCTCCTTTTTAAATTCTCAAGGTTTTTCTATCATTTAGATTCAATACATTCCCTAGCACAATCACCATCTTGTTGGTGTTTGAAAATGCTACCAGTTTCCAATTACCCCGATGAGAATATGACACATCTAGGGGAAACTAACTCCCATCTTCAACACATCATTTCAGATACTGAGCCAACTATAAGGCTTGACCCTTCTTTACTTCAGGCTCTGCAAGACCTAGGCTAGTTAACCTTGAGGTTTTGATGTATGGTACTAGTACAATTAAAACATAAATCTGAACCTATTTATTGCAGATGAAAATCTCTATTATCTCCTAATAACTCATGTAATAAAATAGATCTACAGTAGCTAAATGTGAATCTATGAGAATAATAAGCTAAGTGAGGGTTAGACTTTTCAGCTCTTCAACATGAATGGGGGAAAAGCATTTGATTAATGATGTTGAATTCAACAAAACACCTAATATGCAACAATAAGAACAAGTGATCCTATAACTGATCAGTGACTTATCTAATGGGAAATTCCACAAATCAAACACATACATATGGATACCTAATACTTATTCATATATTTACATATACGATCTATCCATTCACCTTGTAAATAGACATCCATGTTCAGTCTAAATCTCATTCTTACATGATATCCCCCTCAATAAACTTGCAACCCTGCTGATTTCTCTAAAGTATTTACATAACCCCTTGAGTTATAGGCAACAATGAAACAACATACAACCTTAAGGGACTGCAACTATGACCTATGCTCTTTGTTCAAAGATTATAAAATATTGAAAATTCACTGAGACAGGAGATGAGAATCAGACTGAAACTAATGAAATTCTTTCTCATTTTTATTCATTTCCTCGAAACAATACAACCAAATGCATGAAATCAAAACATGAAAATACCTAACATATCATAACTAGCTATACTTATCTTCCTACTACTATTCATACAAGAGAAATTTGGTGAAAGAAATGTGGTGTCACAGAATGGGAACACATCAAAACTGGAACCAAAACATGGTATCACATCAGTGAGTGGTTTTTTTCCAAAGACTAGAACCAACCTACAATTAATGAGAGAAAGAAAGATATAGGAGAAGTGTTAATTCCCAGATTTGATTTGTAAGTAACATGTGTCCACTTGGAAAACCTTCTCAACAAGTTAAAAACATCTTTCTAATCTCTCCCCTCAACTTTCATATCACATCTTCAATCCGTTTTGCCTCCAAAAGCACAAAATATCTAAAATATTTTTGTCGAAAAGATAACTGATTTTGATGCCCAATTTGGAACTAAAAGCCAAAGCAAAATTCAGTTAAATGACCTAAAAAATGCAATATAATCTTTTCAAACTTGTTTTTTCCACATTCAAGCTTCAATAAGTCTTTGTATCTACCTTCTAACTAATTTAGATGCTCCATAATGAATTTTGCCCATTCCAATGAGAATGCCTCAGAAAACACAAAACTTCTTATAACTTGAATTGGTGAAGACCTGCTCATAATTTGACCCCATATCTAGAAAATTCATCTTCTCTTAGTTCCAACAATATAGTATAGTGCCTATTTCAGACAAAAAATGCCTCCTGGTAGCAGTTTGAAAAATAGGCTCTTGGACTGAATCAGAGCATTAAAATGAAAAATTGAAAAAATTATATAGTTAAAGCTATCTAAAAACTTTAAAATTCATTTAAATTTTTCAATCTTTGAAAATATATGCATTTGAAACCTTTTTTGAATTTTCATTTTATTTTCACTTTATTTTCAAACTCTCCCTCCAATCTTGAGATGCCATATGTCAAAATTTGATTGGCCATGACATTTGAAATATTAATTAATTAATTAATTAAATTTATTAATTTCTCTATCTCCCCCTTGTAGCACCAAAGGTTTTCATTTCTCCATCTTACATTCTTACACTGGGTGAACATATTAATATTTTATTCATCATCCCGCAGCATCAAGACCCCTTCACATCCCCCTTTACGCTCATATGAAAACTCCAACTCCAATTTTTCCTTTATGCTCATATGTGAACTCCAACTCCATTGTTGATGCTCATATGTGTGCGTATCATCGCGAGCCCATAAAATTTGCTTTATTCCCACCCAGGGCACTTCAAATTCCATGAAGCGTATGATCGTAAGCCTTTAAATTTCTCCTCCCGACCATCTGCTAAAGACTTTCCTATAGGTGCGTAAGGTCTTTACACTTTAACTCACACTCTCACACCACGTTGCCATGTGGCTCATTCTCCTCCTGCAGAACTTGAGTCAAAATTTATCCATCAACTACATGATTCCACTGGCTAGCAGTCCCACCACAGAAGTAATGGCTTTGTAAGCCTTGCATTGTCTTGAAGACACTTGAATGATGAGCACCCTTTAATTTAAACATTAGAAAATACCAAGCTATGACCAATGTGGGATAAATGTTTCCCTCCTCTTTTTATGCCACATGAATGGTTCTCACCATTGAAACTATGATTACTTCAGTCTGTTGTGGGGATTTTTGTTTGCTACGAGCCTCTACACTTTAGCTGCTTCCTCTCACATGCATTAACTCTCAAGTCCTCTTCTCCCCTTTGGCATCTCCATCTCTCTTGATTGTACATGGGTTGACTCCTTTATATAGTGGTCTACTTCTCTTTACTTCATGGGAGTTGCTCCAAACTTGGCATCTTCTTCTTTTTTATATGCTACATTCTCCTTCTTGTGTACTCCCCTACTCACGCATTGGGTTCTTATTCATGCTTCCACATGGGGGCTCCTTTTGCATGTGAGTTTTTCTTTAAAATTTTGCAAATTTTTTTTTAAAACTATCTCTGCCCTACGTCTTAACGTGATCCCTCTTTTCTTATGCATGGATTCCTTTTTATTGCCACCTGATGGATGCCTCCCCTATCTCTATGCATTAGTTTTGCTGCTACTAATTGGCAGCTTTGACCCTCTATTCTCATTGGCTGACTTCTTCTCCAATGTGCCTACATGAGCTTCCTAATTGGATGTGTGGGTCTTTGTTCTTCAATCACCATGGGTTTGCTCTTGCTCTACTGTTGCTTGGCGTGATCTCTTTGTAATGGTGGATGAAAACATTTCAAACTATCGCCCCAGGCTCCACATGCAATTAGCAAAACAAATGAAGTTTCCTCCTAAGTGACAGTTTCCTTTCTTCAGGTCATGGTCTCTTTTAATGCAGGCTACCTCCATCCAAAGGCATTATCATTATATCCCTCAAACTGCTATCAGATTGTGGGACAAACTCTTCTAGGAATCTCTTACATAGATTTTGTTATTCAACATAAGTCTTATACTTTTCAATAAGCTCAAAAAAATGAGATTCTAGATGATAAATTTGTTGCATGTTTGGACTAGTTACTATGATTTCATCTTGAATGAGCTCATCAACAATAGAAATAAAACTTTTCTGATATTGAATTCAAATGCCCATTCAATTGTTTGTGCTCCTTTGAGATAGTTTTTAATGTTTCATCAAGCTTTGTCAACTCTCTTTTAACAACAATCTTTCTTCCAGTATTTCATGCAATTATCCAACTAACCTCATCCCACTCAAGCCTTTTCTCCTTCATCACATTGATGTCAATCTCTAGCTACCTTGAAACAACTTCCAATTGTAATAGCAACATTGGTTCTAACATGTGTATTTTCTCTGATCTTGTTATATGGACAAACTAAGAAACAACAACCATAACCCTAGAAATATTCATTAATTATTCCTACTTGAGACTTGACAATAGAGCTAGCACTGAGAGGCACACTATTGTAAAGAATTGAAATTTCAAATTTAATTGCATTAGCAGAGAAAACTCTTTCACATGGTCTTGAACAATCCATTGGGCAATCTGTAAAAACCTCATATGTCTTCCCCATCTTCCTCATCTTACCATATTTTTTTTTGTTCATTAACCTATCAGTATGGATAGTGGAATATAGAGGAAAACTTATACCTTTAGGTTTTTTTTCATAGCAATGCTAGAAACATTATTAGTAGCCCTTGAACTTATATCACTTCCAACTTGGCTCCAATCAATCTTGCCACCAACGCTTTTCAGCTCTGCTAAGGCTATAGCTTCAAATTTATTATCCTCATAACTTGACATAGGATCACAACCTTCTATTATATCCTTTATGGGGTCACTTGACTTTCCATTCTTCCCTTTTTAAACATTTTAAAATCCCAATGCCTTGTTAATCTAATAGACTTAGTCAGGCCCCAAAGTGGGTTCGGCTATTTTTTTTTTCATTTTCGAACACCTGAACCTTCAAACTAGCCCATTGAACCTCTGATAGTGATCTATAGAAAATTTGACCAAGAGAAATAAAATTTAAAACTTATTTTATCATTGATCTGCAAACTGTCACTTTTGCGTCAGGAGGTCCTTTGAATGACTTTAAAAACTAACCCGAACATCTGATTAGGCTCTACAATTAGACATAATGACTCTTTTCCCCGCACACTTTTACCCTATCAAATATCATCTCATGAATAATTCTTAGTCAAAAAATATTGACTATCAAAGTTGCCTTCTTAAAATCACCTGCATATAAACATGTTAGAAAACACTAAATTGCATTCAAATTTGGGTTGAAAAACTAAGCAAACTGACACTTGGGGGAATGAAAATTGGGACGTTGATTCAGTATCACAAGGAGAGTATAAATCTATGATTTTGGCTCATGATGAATAATAGGACACATTTGGTGAGTGGTAAAAGTAGGCTACTCGAAATTTGTAGACTAGAAACACTGACAATTTTTTTTTTTTGCAAATGGAATTGACTTGGGAAAGTGTGCAAATAGATTTTTGAAGACTTAAAAATTGGTACAATTTAAGTATTTTTAGAATACAACATAGTGGTAAAATCCATTTGATCTCAACTATCACAGATTTCAAGTTATGACATCCCGAACATGGGTACTAATAGATTCACATTTCTTGACGCCAGTGAAATTTTATAAATTGCAAATGGAATTGCATTTGAAAACTAATCAAATAGATTCATAATAGGCTGAAAATTGAAACATAGAAAGTCTTTGACCTCTAGAAAGTAACGCAATAGGAATTTTTTCATTTGGGTCAACTGGGTCAAAGTTATAACTCATCAAACAGAGCTTCCCAAAATTTAGAACAATTCACATCAGCATGACATTAGTAAATGACCAACTTTGAGGGATTCAAAACCTAGTCAAACGGACCCAAAATGACTCAAATTTTGATACATAGGCTCTTAGGTATGGACAATAAACACTCCCAAAGTGGCGAGTCATGAAACATAACTGGGTGCGAGATATTCATATGCAAACATGGCCTCCTATCGTTGTTTGACACTTGGTGAAAATGCAGATTGGACAATTGCTCAAAACGGGACTTCACAAAATGACTCAAAATGGAAATTTAACCTCATGAAAACATGGAAGCACTAAATGGAATGTGCTAGAAGCATTAAACACCTCATGGGTCTCAAATGGATAGCCACGTACATAGGGATCAAAAAGCATTTATAGGGCTTAATTTCTCAATAGTACTCAAAATTGGGGCTACAATTTTGAGCACCAACACATCCCATGCCATGCTTTCAACCTTCAAAAATGCTCCCTTGGCTAACCTATCAAGCCTTGTCCCGCTCAACTCTTTCCATTCCCCCCCCCCCCCCCCCCCTTCTTCTTTACATGCAACAACTACCCTTATGGCTGCTTATATAGTAGCAAGTCCCACAAAACTACCAACTGGTATTACATAAACCATGTGCTACCTAACCCATTGACCCCACATTTAATATTGGAAATTTGATTCTTTTCCCCAATATTAAATAATTACATGAAATATTATCACAATGTTACAATACAACTCATCAAGTATATCCCATGGGAATCTTTACATGTTGCACGTCCATCTAGGTGCAACATTACATGATAAAATAAAATAATACAATATAACAATATTATGAAATGTGTGCAACACCCATTATCTCAACATATGGCTCATACGATAGACTTTAACAAATGATGCTATACAATTTTGCATGCAAAATATTGTGCGATATATCTTCAAGTATCCATGTGATACTTTTTAAAATATCACATGATATTTATAATAAAAACCTTAAAAATGTGCAAAAAAGGTCATAAATGCACTAAAAGTGAGAAAAAGTTGATGACTTACCGATACCTCATAGTTGGGTGGCCAATTGTGCAATTAACTGCATTTGAAATGATGTTTGTGGGTCAAAATGTTTGCTATTGTAATCACCCAAAAATGATCATCTAGACCACGAACCTATTTCTAGCATTTTTTCATAATTTATCTAATGCTTATCCTTGATAAAATCTCCAAAAATCCTTTTATTTGATTATAACCTATGGTGTGACCAGTTTATCCCAAGTCTCTTATTTAATTAGAAGAACATGCCCCCCTTTTAATTAAAAAAAATTCGCCACTCATCTCTTATCCTAAGTTGCACACACATAAAACATTATTCCTATTTTAGAAATAAAATGAAAAGGCATTTTTGTCTACACACGAAAGCACAATTTTCTATGTGAGAGGAATCTTTCATTTTTAAAATAACTTTAATTCTCCTCCACACATCTTTCCCTCTCAAAAGTCAACTATTGATTATGATTGGTGGAGATGCTTGTGCACATGGATCACTCAAGATGCATTCTCCACCCTTGATCATTCATCCATTGATCTTGATCTCCATTGCACAGACATATTTAAAAGAAAGAGCTCTCCCCTTCTCAAAGGATCCACACTCTTGAGTATTGTTATGCTATAGGTTGCTCTTTTAAATTATTGAGAGCTTTGTGTAGAACTTCCATCCTCTTCTCTACATTCTCTCATATCATGAAATTTTAGTGTAGATGCATGTATCTTAGTTCTCTTTTGAAATAAGCTAGCTCACATAGTAATTAGTTTGGATCTTGTAGGACTCTCATTCTTGTTTAATATAGCCGCATTTTTCATATTCATACTAGTTTAATCCATATCTGCATCACGTATTTGGGGAGCTCATTGTGGCCATTTGTATTCTTTCTCATTTCAAAGAACCTCCTATTGCATGGTTTACTAGCAAAGAATGTGTTCCTAAGGCTCAACTAATAGCCCATTATATGTTTAAAATACACTTCTTACACTCCATGGATAGGGAGCTCTGAGCTGACTTCCAAGCATTCTGATATCATGGAATCACTCAATTGAGAAATGAACCTTCTAATCAATTGCAAATGTCCTTGGAGACTTCTAAGTTGATTGATGTGCCTAGGGGGAGGTGTATATATGAAATGTAGGCCTCAGATACTCAGACACACTTCAACACGATCATTACATGAGAGATCATTCCAGAATAAATATGAGATTATTCATTTGAGTAATCCAACAGTTTGACCTATTTCCTTCTGATTTTTCCTTTGCTCTTAGAATGAGAAGTAGGCAACTATACCTCTAGTATGAAGTATTTATGAAGCTATATGAGAATATAATTAATCTATATGAAATGCATTTTAATCCAAGAACAAAGGAAAGAAAATTATGATATATGTATGCATATTAAAATCTAAATGATATTAAGATACTAGAAAAAATGACAACTATGAAAATATGAGAAAAATGAACAGATATTCCAGCATAAATTTGATGCATAAAATATTCAACCTTCGTAATGTGGGATTGAAGGCTCCTTAAATGGAATCCAAAGATTGATCGATGGTCGATATCAATTGGAATGAACGGTTAGGATTGAAGATGAGACTCAGTCAGAATGGAAACTTCCTTGTGTAGATGTAGTTAACTGTTTTAGATCTGAGTGTGATGGAGAATTAAGTAATCCTCATCTGAGTGTGAGAAAGAGTAAACTAAGTTGATTCCATTTCAAGAGATAGTTCACTCAGAATTTCTATTTCATAATTGAAGAGAAGACTTGGAAAGATTATTTAATTTAATAAAATAAGATATGACCTCATAAATGCATAAAATTTAATTAATTGAATAATTAAATTCAATAATTAAAATGAGGTCATTATTAAATTAAACACATTTAATTCCTTTGCACATTAGCTAAAGAAGTAAATTAATTAAATTAAAGTATGAACACTTTTAATTAAATTAAATCTAATTGTACACTTGATTTGTGTCACTCTCTAAACCCTTCTATCCAAATGATTCCATGAGTTTGGAATGTTCGAATGCCGGCTTAGAGCTCCCTATCCATGGAGTGCAAGAGAGTATATTTCAAGAATAAGAAAGCTCTCAGATGAGCCTTAGAGATACTCTTCTTGCTAGTAAACCATGCAATGGGAGGTTCCAAAGACAAGATGCAAGAATGCAAATGTCCCAAGGAGTTCCTAAAAAATGCAATGCAACTAAAGATTAAACTAGAATGAATATGAAAAGTGCAACTATTCTAAGCATGAATGAGAATGTTACAATCCAAATATTAAGCTATGTGAGATAGATTATTGCAAAATAGAAGCTAAACTAACATGCAACATGAATCTAAGCTAAAATGCTATGGTATGAGAGAATGTAGACAAGAAATAGAAGTTCTTCACAAAGCTCCAAAGAAACCTATTAGAAAACCTGCAGCATAACAATATTCAAAAATGAGGATCCATTGAGGGGGAAATCTCTCTCCCTTTTAAAGATGTATGGACGGTGGAGATCAAGATGAAGATTGTGGATGATCAACGGTTGAATTCGAAAAGAGGAGTGATCCATGTGCACACACAAGTCAACCAATAGAATATAAGTTGACTTGTCATATAAGACAAAAGTCACAAAGCCTTTTCTTTTAATTGTAAAATAGAAAAAGGACTTTATGTGTGCACTTTAAGTGGGTTAGAAGAATGGGGTGTTTTATTTAATTAAAAGGGGACATGTTCTTTTAATCAAATAATGAACTTAGGATAGCATAGTCAAACTATAGGTTATAATCAAATAAATTGATTATTAGCAATTTGGTCTAGGTAAATGATTAAATTAATTTAGCCAAAATGTTGAAAAGGGGGCTAATAGTCTAGATGACCATTTTTAGGTGATTACATTTGCCCCTCTTTGACTAATGCGTGATCGATCTGGAAACACATTATGTCAAAGAAAATCGAAGCCAAGTAGGCGATGATAAATATAGATGTCTAATTTCGAAGAGTGAAATGCAGAAATAGATAGCAAGTCCTAAATGCACAGCCTGATAGCAGTAGTACTGAACACTAGGAAGAGATGATGTCAAAATTCAAGAAGAATACTAACACTTAGAAAAGTAGATAGAGTGAGAGCAAGTGAGAAGATCAAACAAATGCTCCTAAGCAGTGATAGAGTATTTCTGCCCCCTCAGGATTGAAATTGAGATGAGGTAAGGGGATACAAAAACTGGCTAGAAATGAGAAAATTAGAATATAGAAATGTACAAGATGACAGATAGATGATTAGAACCCAAGAATGACTATATAAAAAAATTGATAAAATGCCCCAGTTTGACTAGAGTTGACCTTGAAGGATATAGCATAAAAATAAGGTTGAAATGAGTAGAAAGGTGATTTTAGACATGAAATAGTGAATTTAAGTAGATATGAACTATGGAAATGATGAAGACATGAAGAAATAAAGATGCCCAGTGATGATTCGAAGATTAGACCTCAAAAGGTCAACTAACTGCTTAGAAGAAAGTAGAATTTTAAAAGACAATTTTGACCATCAAGATGAACTCGAATTTGGATTTCGATCTCGAAAATGAATCTAAGACGTTGAAATTATTTAAGAGGTCAAAACTTTATATAATTTGATGATAAGATAGAAAAGAGATGAAGTGGAAGATTAAGAAGGTGAAAAGACATGAACAAGAAGAAAGTAAAGAAATATATGAAAGGAGTTAGCTGATATGTCCATAAAAAGATGAAGAGAGAGCTCTCCCCATATGCAACAATGCAAGAGTAATCTAGAAAATGAACCTAAAATACAAGCTAATATGCAAAGTGGTTTACTAGCAAGAAGTGCATAACATTTAGACTCTTAATTTCATCATTGAGCATTTATTAGGGACATCATGAGATCATACAACCATCACTAGTATAACTATGAGGATATGAATATGATCGATATTAGATAGGTATGTGGAAATCCAATCTAAGCATCAGAGACATGTAAGTCAAGATAACTACATGATTAGATTCCCTAAGTTTAATTTAGCAAGATTACACCTGTATCAAGGCATAAGTGCCAGGATAAACCCTGAGTGCGGTCTTGCAAAACAATCAAGGATGATACATTTATAAGTCAAAGTGTTGAATAGGACAAGCATGAATGCTTACAACACTATAGAAAAACAAAAGTATACCCACAAGCAAAAATCAAGAAAATATGTCCCATGCCCCGAGTCTTCTAGTCAATGACATCCTTGAAAGACTATTAGGGAGGGAACACCTGGCAAAGAAATCATCATAGACATCACACAAAGTAGATAAAGATCAGCATAGCTTAGTCGTTTAAGTGTTAAAGTGCGTGTGTGTAAGTCACTTGGCCATTTCTTCCAGACTTGATTCTGATAGTGAGAAATATCACGACATCGGAGACCATAGGTAAACTATCTGTAAAGTGTTGAAAAACACTTGATGTCGAAGTGGGGGAAGTGTTGAGAAACACTATTTTGTGAGTTGTCAAAGAAACCCTAATGCAAAAGAATACCTCAATAGGCTAAGTAGCTATGCCCCCAAGATGAGGACAAGAAACAATTCCAAGCCAGGAAATGTGTAGTGAAGTGGATGATTGAGACTGATAGACATAGGTGAGAGGGTTTCAAGTAGTGCTTGTTTCCAGGTTTTCACCACTTTGACAGATTTTTTTTTTTTTTTTTTGGTGATACATCAAAGTGAGGTTTTCACTAAGATGATCATTTTTTTAGGACATTTTCTGATTTTTAAGATTTTTTCAGGCTCATAGATATATACAAGATAGCTGAGCAGCAAGCCTCTAAGTATAGAACTTCTTCAAGTGTAGGATGTTGATAGGTTTTGCAAGTTCTTCACCCTCTGAAGTAGACAACTGGTAAGCACCAGACCCAAATGATGTTGTGATAATGTAAGGACCTAACCAGTTAGGTTCAAATTTCCCTTTCTGTTCTCGATTTTGCTGATTTTTGGGATTCTCTCTAAGCACAAGGTCACCAACTTGGAACTCACGGGGGTGAACCTTTTTGTTATATTGTGTAGACATGCACTTTTGATAAGCTCTCATGTGATCAAAAGTAGCCTTGCGCCGTTCATCTAGAGTCTCTAATTCCTGTACTCTCATAGCTCTATGGTCTTCATCGGTTATTAACCCATGTAAGGAGACACGCAAAGAAGGTATTTCGACTTCTAATGGGAGAACAGCCTCAGAGCCATAGACTAGAGAAAAGGGTGTAGCCCCTGTAGGAGTACGAATAGAGGTTCTATAGGCCCAAAGTGCCAGATTTATTTGCAAGTGCCAATCTTTCCCAGACTTGTGAACTGTGCGATGTAGGATTTTCAACAGCGTTTTATTAGAGGCCTTAGCTTGGCCATTCCCTTGGGGATAGTAAATGGAAGACCAGTGTTGCTTAATTTGAAACTTTTTGCACAGCTATTTTAAGTCTTTATTTTTGAACTGTCCTCCATTATCTGTAACAATAGAGGATGGGATACCATATCAAAAAATGATGTGATTCATTATAAATAAGGCAACATGTTTTCCTGTAGCAGTAGATAATGGTACAACTTCAACCCATTTAGTGAAATACTCCGTTGCTGTGATGATGAATTTATGACCGTTGGATGAGCTTGGATGGATCTTTCCTACCAAGTCAAAGGCCCATTGCTGAAATGGCCAATATGTCACAGAAGGGATTAAATCTCTCCCAGGAGCATGTATCAAGTTACCATGGAGCTGACATTTCTGACAAGACTTTGCATAGCGCACAACATCAACTTGCATGGTGGGCCAGTAATAACCCATCCTAAGCAGTTTTCAGGCAAGTGCAAGGCCATTAGAATGCGCCCCACAAATGCCATCGTGGACTTCGGCAAGTGCCTTCTCAGAATCTTCTAGTTCTAAACACCTAAGCAACGTTCCGTCTAGACCCCTCCTATACAAGTCACCAGAGACCAAAGTGTAGTGTGAGGCATTACGAAGGAGTTGGCATTTTTGGTTGTGCGTGAGGGTTTCGGGAATAACCTGATCATGTAGGTAGGAGAAAATAGCCACATAGCGGGAGGAATCGTGACCTACAATAGTGTAGATCACCTGGTTATCTGAAGAATCATAGGCTAGATGATGCAATTCTTCCACCAGGAACTCAAATCGCGATTCATGTTCTTGTAATTGGAGGATAGATGCTAAGGTGGCCATAGCATCAACAGCCTTGTTTTCTGCTCTAGGAATTTGTTGGAATGTTACAAAGGTAAAATAGTTCCTTAGAGCATCTATCAACTTTTTATAAGGGATCAATTTATCATCCTTTGTTTGATATTCATTATTCACTTGGTTCACAACCAGTTGAGAATCCCCATAGATGTGTAGCTCAGTTATTCACCATTCAAGGGCCATTTTGATCCCATTTGTTAATGCTTCATACTCTGCAATATTGTTTGTACATGGGAACAATAATTTGTAGGATTTTGGGATCATATAACCATGAGGGGAAACAAACAACACCCCTGCTCCTGCTCCATTCTGTGTATGGGATCCATCAAAAAACATTTTCCATGTTCTGTCAGTAATGTTCATGATTGAGGCATCTGGAAACTCAATTTGTAGAGGTGCTACATCTTCAAGTGGGAAGTCAGCCAACTGGTCAGCTATGGCCTATCCTTTGATTGCCTTACGTTCAACATACTGAATGTCCAATTCGGAAAGAATTATCATCCATTTAGCAAGGCGAACAGTAAGTGCAGCTTTACTTAATAAATATTTCAAAGGGTCTATCTTGGCAATCAAGTGAACTGTGTGGGCCAACATATAATGCCGAAGTTTTTGGGAGGCAAAAACTACAACAAGGCATGCCTTCTCTATACTTGTATAATTTAGTTCATAAGCCACCAAAGTTCGACTAATATAGTATATGGCTCTTTCTTTACCCGTCTCATCACTTTGGGCTAAGAGTGCTCCTAGAGAAGAATCCGTAGTTGAAATGTACATAATCAAAGGTTTTCCCAGAATGGGTGGCATCAAAACTGGCGGTTTTGCCAAGTAGCTTTTGATTTGGTCTAAGCTTTGTTGACAGTCACTGTTCCAAATATGGGTAGATCCTTTATGCAGATTTTTATTGAAAGGTTGAGCCTTATCAGCTAATTGAGAGATAAATCTTCTTATGGATTGTAGCCGTCCTTGCAGACCTCTAAGCTGACTGATAGTCTTTGGTGGAGGCATACCCATGATAGCTTGGACCTTTTCAGGGTCAACCTCAATGCCTTTTGTTGAGATGATATAACCTAGCAATTTTCCAGAAGTGACACCAAAGGCACATTTTTTTGGATTCAACCTAAGTTGGAATTTTTCCATACGGTCCAATATCAAACTAAGGTCTTTGAGATGTGTGTCTCATTTCTTTGATTTTGGCAGTGTGTCATCAACATAGTCTTCCATGTTTTTATGCATCATATCATGAAAGATGGTTGTCATTGCTCTTTGATATGTAGCGCCAGCATTTTTGAGCCCAAAAGGCATGACATTCCAGCAAAAGGTACCCCATGCACATGTAAAGGCTGTCTTTTCTTGGTCTACTGGAGCTATCTTTATTTGGTTGTACCCAGAAAATCCATCCATGAGCGAGTACATCTCATAACCCGCAGTCATGTCCACTATCATATCGATGTTTGGTAGTGGAAAGTCATCCTTGGGGTACGCTTTATTGAGGTCTCTAAAATCAGTACAGACTCATATGGATTTGTCATGCTTGGAGACAGGTACAATGTTGGAAATCCACTCAGCATAATCAATGGCCCTAATGAAGTTTGCATTCAATAGTTTTTCTAACTCTGTCTTGACCAGTAGAGCCACATGTGGATGCATTTTTCTTAACTTCTGTTTGACAGGCTTGACATCTGGTGAGATTGATAAGTGATGCATGATGAGATCTGTATCAAGCCCTAGCATGTCAGAGTATGTCCATGTGAAGTTGACCTTCTTGTCTTGAAAGAACTGAGCAAACTGTGTCTTTTCTTTGTCTGACAAAGATTGAGCTACATGGATAATCTGAGGACATTCTTCTGTTCCCAAGTTGATAGGCTGTGTAGGTTTGACTAGAACTGAAGATCTATCTTGGAAATAGCTTGGCAGACTACCAAGTACCTCATCCGCAGGTGCCTCAGAGAGGTTTTCACCATTAGATACGTCTTTATTTTTACTTTTTTGAGGGTCAGACACCGCCACAATGTGGTTTTCGCCGTCTGATCACTTATTTTTTCTTTTAATTTTTTGACTGAGGTACTTGATATCTAATTCTGTCATGTTAACCGCGGGTTTGCTGGTGGAAGAAATGACAGGTTCAATTGCGTTTAGATAACAAGCGATCTCATAGTCATTTTGGAAAGATCGTATTTCAGGTTTTTGATTTTGGATAGACCAATCTATGAGCTCTGGGTAAATTAGTGAGAGTGAGGGAGAAGTTTCAATGTGATTGATATGGAAGGAGTCATCTCTGGTGACCTATGAAGTTGAGCCTATAGAAAATGTCGCAAAAGAGTCCAGCTCAGGAATAGTCCTAGAGGAACTAGCATGATCCATTGAGACATGTTGTGAGTCAAAATCATCTGACCTCATACTAGACCATTTGACTACATCAGGTTGGGTTGCATAGGCATGAATGACATCCACCCCTAGCTCGCAAGATGCATCAGAGAGGCTTTCCCATTCATACTCATGAGAATCTGTACTTTGACCCCTATTTATGAGATGAGCAATATTTTGCCTAATTCATCCTCTATTTATGTCCTCAGAAGTAGACCCTTCTTGTTCCTGTTGTTGGGAGGTAGAAGCTTCTTCATTATTAGTAGTAACTATGTCTTATCCCCAAAGGAGGGAAGTGAGAGGAACAAAGTCTTCATCTTGTGTAGTAGTAGCAATTACAGGAGAGTCATCATCCTCTGATTCACTAGACATGAGTAATCTTTGACTACAGTTTGGTGTATTATTGTCTAGCCCAAAGCCTAGACCAGCAGTGTCTCAAGCATCATGACCTTGAGTGTGACTTAAAGGTTCAACTAGAGAATTCTTACAACCAGTTAAGGACCTATGGCCGTGGTAGCCCATTTTTGTCAAAAATTTATAGCCTTTTCCATATTTTTTGGGAGAAATAGGGGTAGTCATTGTAACCTCCTCGTCTTCCTCTTCTCTGTAGATCCAGTCCCTAATGGCTTGTTCTTCCTTCTCTACTTCCAGTGGTATGGAAGATTGCACAAAAGTGCCAAAAAGTGTCATAACAGAAGCAGAAGACTTCTTTGCAATAGTTGGTTTCCCATAAGACTGAGGGGAAATTGGTAAGGCAACAATAGAGTCCAAAGTGTACTCGCCCATACCAAGGCTCATCATTTGCAATTTTTGTTCACATTCTATGAAAGATGGTGCTAGCTCATGAGAAGAGCGATTGTGTGGGACTAGCGTTTCGGCAGCAGATAATGTGTTGATAGACATGGAGTTGTCGCCGGGGACAACCACTTTAGTACCATTAAAAGGGAACTTAATGCACTGATGGTATGTAGAGGGTATTGCTTGCATATTGTGAATCCATGGTCGTCCCAACAACGAGTTTTATGCAAGTGGTATGTCTAAGACTTGGAAAATGACATTCTTCTCAACTAGACCAACTTTGATTGGAAGTAAAATTAGACCTTAGAAGGCCTTTCAACCTCATCATAGGCCTTTATAGTGATCTTGCGCTTAGGATCGATGACAAATTAAAACATGCCCAATTATTGGATTACATTGAATGAAATGATATTTAACCCTGCACCATTGTCTATCAAGACTCGACGAACACGGGTACGAAAGATTTGAACTTCGACATGAAGAGCAAGGTTATGGGGATGAGTGAGAGCTCGGTCATCTTCTTCAGAAAAGGTTAGATAGTGGGGCGAGGAGATGTGGTTCACCATAGCTTGGAATTGTTCCGCATCAATATCTGTGGGAACATTGGCAGAACGTAAAGCTTTCTCAAGGATATCCCTGTGCAAAGGAGATAACTCTAGCAATTCAAAAATGGAGATTTGTGCTTGTGTACATTGCAGTTGGCTAACAAGATCATAGTTGGAGATCTTGGAAGTAATTGGTTGCTTAGATGATGAAGCATTTTTAGGATCATTAGCAACTTTTAGGACAACCTTAGATTGCCCCCTAGTGACAGCGTTAAGTGGTTCACCCTGAGAAGATGAAGACTTAGCCACTCGGAGTACCACCTTGGGTCTAGTATCAGTATGATCTTGAGGAGTGGATTGTGTCCTCAAGACCACTCTTGGTCGTTCATCTTTAGCGTCATAATTTGGCCAGTTATCATTGTTGGAGCTTGCCATACATATGTATTCAACGGGCTCAAGCATGCTTATAACATTATCAGTGTTAGCGTAACCATAACTAATTTTGGCGTCATGATTCTTTTTGGCAGCTACCCTTGAGGTCTCACCCTTTTTGTATTCAGGTAATGGTTTTTGGAAAGCCTTATGATTAGTATTCTTAACAAGGCCATCTGTAACAACTTTTCCAGCTTCGATGAGGTCTTGAATTATATCTTTGAGTTTGAAGCAATTCTCTATGTTATGTCCTTTACTTTGGTGATAGCTACAAGTATGATCTTCTCTCCACCATGGAGGTCTAATAGGTGGATTGTAAGGACATGAGTTGTCTAGTAAGGTAACCAATTTGTTTGCAATTAAGGTTTTTAAAACCACTTCATAAGGTTCGACCATAGGTGTGTAAACACGTTGCTTCTTCGCAAATTTAGAGCCTTTGTCAAAGGGTTGTGGTTTTGAACCTTCTTGTTGCTTTGCTGCATAGATGGCATTGGAAAGGTTAAACACAGGCTCCTTAGTCTTAGGAGTGTCCACTACTCCATCATTGACAACATACTTGTTTTTGTTCCAAGGTTTGCCTTTGTCTTTACTGTTCCCATTGTTAATTCTATCCTTGTTTATGGTAATATCACCTTTTTTGATAGCAACATCCTCAATGCGATATGCACTTTCTACCATGGCATTGAAGGATGTGAATAACTATTTTCTTAGATCAAAGTATAATTTGGGTACAAGCGTGTTGACAAAGATGTCAATTTTTTTAGCCTCGAGCACTTGCCGAGGATACCAAGAGTATAAAGATCTCCATCATTGAAGGTATATTGCAAAAGACTCTCCTGGTCTTTGTTTGATGTTGCATAAGTCTAGCACTGTCACAGGATGTTGAATGTTGTATGAATATTGTTGGATGAAATGTTATGCAAGTTCGTCAAATGTTTTAAGAGGAGGACTCAATTTTGTGAACCACTCATAGCTTGTCCTCTTAGACTTCTAGGGAACAAACGCATAAGAAAGGTTTCTTCATGCATAAAGTCCATGCTAATAGCATATAAATGTCTCACATGGTCGTGAGGGTCACCATTTCCATCGTATTTGTCATACTTAGGAACCTCTATATCCTTAGGAAATGGTAGCATGTATAGACCCCTATCAAATGGAAGAGCACAAATTGATTCAACAAATGATGTCTTAGGTGGCTCTTTTGAAGTTTACAGTTGTGTAAATTGTTTTCTTAGTTCTTGTATTTTCTTCCCTTAAGATTTCAGCCTCAGTGGGCTCTCATTTTGGGATAATATGTTCAACATTAAAACCTTGAGGGAGTTTCCATTCCCTAGCTGCCATGTATCGGAAGTATTGGTCTCCATTTTCCTCTAAAGCTCTGAGCATTAGTTTTTGGGCGAAGCCATCTTGTTGAAATTTGATCACATCTTTGCTAGTTACTTCTTCATCACTATCATGATGAGATGGTTTAGGTGAAGGACATGCGCCAGCGGCAGCTCTAGGAGTCCTTGGAGGTGTGTGATTACCATCATTATTTTCAAAGGGATTTTGAGGACAAGTTCCTTTATATCCTTCGTAGCGTGCCTGATTGTCAGTTTCAGCTTGTTGATTTTCTCTCTCCGTAGCGTATATAGCCTCCAAAGTCTTTTGGGTTTCACGTGCTTGTTCTTCTAAGCGACGTTTAATTTCATCAGGATGCACCATAGTGACTATACCACTTGTACCCTCAGGTGTCTCAAAGGGTCTGCCAAATGGATTTTCAAAACTATAAAGTGGGTTGTGCCGAACGTTAGCTATTTGTGTTTGATCAAATTCGAGGTTCTTATCACAAGGTTGTTTGCGAGGATGTTTGGGTGGTGTTTCCAATTGTTTGAAAATGAAAAGCGTGTGGCTATCGTTACCACCTTGATATCTAGTTGTGACCGGCATGTAAAGAGTTATCTTTGTTTAGTAGGACAAGAAGAGCGAGCCAAATTTGAAGCTTTTACGATCAGGACTAGTCACTTGTCAAAATGTGATTAGATGGCTTGTCAAACAGTGCTCAAGATCTTACAGCACGGGTGACTCGAGCCAAGCGAATGAGCGAGAAGCTCAATAGTGGATAGCTAGAAAAATAATAGCTGAATTTTGACAAGTGATTTATCAAGATGTTTCAAGACTTACATTTGATGGACTAAACCCATCTTTTCAACTTAGGATGAATTCTTCACACACTGATATGTGGCCAGGATCAAGGGTGACTATCGTGACACTCCTTAGACCAAAAAAATCCGACGGCAAACTCTATTTTTGACCCAAAATGACTCTGATACTTTCTCAAAAGGAGGGTGACATAAGTTCAGCAAATAATGTCATGCAACAGAATTTTAGGAACAGTGCGATACTTTTTGTTTAGGCAACAGATATTTATACCAAGTGCGACGGAATATAAGACACAGTGCGACATAATTTACTATTGACGTGCGACATAATTTTTGAAAAAAATGTCACGCGATATTTCTCGTGAAAGCGTGCGACAGAGTGCCAGTTTTGTGTAAAAAAAGTCAATTTTTTGGCTTGGAGTTCGTTTCAATTTGTCAATCAGATAGTCATTTCAATTAGATAGCGTTTCGTCTCAGCTTGTATCAGTAAACAGCAAGGTTTGCAAATAGTAAGTGTTGTAACATGTCTTCAAAAAAATTGATCAAGGGTAAAAACAACCTTGTCAATACGCACTTGGGATATTAGAACAGCCTTCCTAACAACTCTTTATCAGAATGTTTATGTTGCAGGAACGTTAACACTGGTCAAAACATCGAAAACAATAGCCAAGCAATCTACCTTAGAGTCACAGTTCATTACTCAACAACTTAGCCCACGCTTGATGCTCCTTCGCCTCACACCAAGTGGTTGCCCACAAGAGATATTGACTTTGTCATGGAAGTGCCATAAGCACAACCAAGGGAACACATATGGTGAGTGTAAATCTTGGGGTGATCTGGGTAGTCCACTAGGATCGATCCTTGCACCAAGAAGTTGAGCGGCTAAAAAAAAAGGTAGTTACTAACTTAGAGTTTTTAGATCGGGCTTCTATTCATAGTGTTTCTCTTGCTCCCAATTACGGGACACCTCACCTTGCGATGAGTAACCGATCTCGTGATCACAAGAGTACCTTAAGCATTCTTGCCTAGTGATCTCCCTATGGTCGAAATCCCATAAGCAATCACACTAGACGAAGAAAAACACTACGTCTACCAAAGTTTTGTGTCCTTGGTAGCCTTGAGTTTATAGTGGGTTGGAAGAGCCGGGTAATCTGCTTGTCCCCACTTGGGTCGTTCCTCTCAAGTTGTTCGAGAGCAAGCCCTCTAAAGGATTCTAACTACACAAAGAGTGGATCAACTTTCGAAAGTCAAGATTTCTGATTCACCACAAGGGTGAAGAACATACTCTCCTATTCCAATCATTTTCTCCCAAACACGCTAAGAAGATTCAGTTGCCTCTTACTCTTGAAACCAAATGGTAAGTCAAGATTTTTGATTCACCACAAGGGTGAAGAGCATACTCTTCTATCACCAAAAGATTCCAATTGTAAGTTTTAATGTGCCTAAAAATAAACAACTAGTATATGCCGCACATGAAAACAAAAAAGAAATTTTTTTTGGGTTTTTATGCTTTGGGCAGCCCTGCAAACAATGTTAGTAGCCCTTGCGCATTTGAAGCTTTGACATGCGTTCTTTTTATGCAATGTTTCAAATTTTTTTTTTTTTTCATAAGGATGGCAACCTGTAATCACAACTTGTTAGCACTAAAATTTAGTATGAAATAACATAAAAAATGAAATAAAAAGTGATGAGTTGCCTCAAAAATCCAATTTATCTTCCAACCAAGTGCATGCAAAGAAAGTGCAAGTTAATCACAAATGCTCTCATTTTTACTCTTTGATTTTGACCTAGTCAACAAGATTGGACTTGTTTACTATGATTTTGTATCCAAAAATGAAAATAAAAAGAAGAGATCCCTATTAAAAATCAGAGAGCTTTCCAAAAATGCAAGAAATTTTAAAAAATCTCTTCATTTGCGCTCTAGAGATCAATTTTGTCAAAACAGACCAAATATATCAAATCGAGTTTTTGATCTTTTATATGACTTCAAAATTCAAAACACAAAAAAAGAACCCCCATTAGAATTGAATTTTTTTTTTGAAAATGTAAGTTTTTAAAAAAAATTCGCTGATTTGCGATCAGAAACGGATTTTTATGAAAAAAAAAGAAAAACTCATAACTCCCAAAAATTACGTCAAAATGCTCTTCAAATCGGACTGAGACATTTTGAGCATATATCCAACCTGTAAAAAAATTTTCAGAACCAAAATCCAAGCGGTTTCAAAGATATGATCAAATATTTAAACCAACTAAGTTTTTGGCCTTCAAACCAATTTACTTATGGGTTGGCCTTGAAATCAAAGTGATAATTCTACAAAAGCATTTGATTAGATCCAATATGCTACTGTAAAAAACCAAAGATGAAAAATAAAAGCAAATGGAGCTAGAAACTTGATTCAAGCCCCACAGTGGGTGCCAAAAATGTACACTTGATTTGTGTCACTCTCTAAACCCTTCTATCCAAATGATTCCATGAGTTTGAAATGTTCGAATGCCGGCTTAGAGCTCCCTATCCATGGAGTGCAAGAGAGTATATTTCAAAAATAAAAAATCTCTCAGATGAGCCTTAGAGATACTCTTCTTGCTAGTAAACCATGCAATGGGAGGTTCCAAAGACAAGATGCAAGAATGCAAATGTCCCAAGGAGTTCTTCAAGAATGCAATACAACTAAAGATTAAACTAGAATGAATATGAAAAGTGCAGCTATACTAAGCATGAATGAGAATGTTACAATCCAAATATTAAGCTATGTGAGATAGATTATTGCAAAATAGAAGCTAAACTAACATGCAACATGAATCTAAGCTAAAATGCTATGGTATGAGAGAATGTAGACAAGAAATAGAAGTTCTCCACAAAGCTCCAAAGAAACCTATTAGAAAACCTGCAGCATAAAAATATTCATAAATGAGGATCCATTGAGGGGGAAAGCTCTCTCCCTTTTAAAGATGTATGGATGGTGGAGATCAAGATGAAGATTGTGGATGATCAACGATTGAATTCGAAAAGAGGAGTGATCCATGTGCACACACAAGTCAACCAATAGAATATAAGTTGACTTGTCATATAAGACAAAAGTCACAAAGCCTTTTCTTTTAATTGTAAAATAGAAAAAGGACTTTATGTGTGCACTTTAAGTGGGTTAGAAGAATGGGGTGTTTTATTTAATTAAAAGGGAACATGTTCTTTTAATCAAATAATGAACTTAAGATAGCATAGTCAAACTATAGGTTATAATCAAATAAATTGATTATTAGCAATTTGGTCTAGGTAAATGATTAAATTAATTTAGCCAAAATGTTGAAAAGGGGGCTAATAGTCTAGATGACCATTTTTAGGTGATTACACTAATGAATAGGTTTAATATAGCTAATTTGAGTTGATACTTAGGAATTAAATAGAGAGTGTGATTGATGCAAATTAGGGTTTTCTACATTTGACACTTAGGTCAAGTAGTGGGTATCAAAATTAGAATTTCCTAGTATAATAGAACTTAGAAATGATTGAATAAACTAGAATTGATTAACATGGCAATGTGCCAATTTTGGGGTATCACATTTTCCCCTCTTTCAATGAATGTGTGAGCAACACATTCGATTCAAAGAAATCAGAAGTATAAGTCATAGATCAAGAAATGAGATTGTTTCTAAGATTGATGACAAGGAGATTGATTGATGAGCTTTTTAAGGTTATCTCTAGAATGAAGCTTAACCTTAGGGGATCCTGATACAACACCTAGATACTAAGGTTGATAAGCTTTTAAAGGTTATCTCCAAAATAAAGCTTAACCTTAGGGGATCTAGATAGAACACATAGATGCCAAGATTGATAAACTTTTAAAGGTTATCTACAAAATGAAGCTTAACCTTAGGAGATCCATATAGAACACCTAGATACCGAGATTGATAGCACAAATATTGTCAAAATTTATAGAATTGTTCCCAAAATAAGACTCAATCCTCAGGAGTCAGGGTTTAGCCTATCCCGTTACCTATTCATTGAATAGTGATTGAAAGGAATAACCTAGAATTATCCCTAGAGTGAAGCTTACTTCTTAGTAAAAGTTAGGATCATATCCAGAATGAAGCTTAATCCTTTAGCAAGAATTTGGAATTATCTCCAGAATGAAGCTTAATCCCCCAGAGTCTAGATAAAACACCTAAATGATAGTCCATAAAAGATAATAAGATCTATCGTGAGTCATAGAATCATCCCCAAAATGAGGCTTAATCCTTAGGAGTCAGGGTTTAGACTATCCAGATACCTGTCCATCAAACTCTGATAAGGACTGCTATAAGATGTGATCAACTGATCAAAATATGAGATAGATGAAAATGATGCTAGATAGAGTGGAACAAGATTCCCCAAGTGATGAGATGCCCCAAATGATGATGACATAAGATTTAGATTAAGTTGAAGTGAGTTTTGAAAGATTCAATGATGCAATCATCCTGTCCCCTCGGGAGTGAAATCAAAAGATGACACACTAGAAATGTGATGCAGAGCAGTATATTAAAAGATACTCAAGAAAGCTAAGATTCAGATGAATGTAGAATATATTAGAAGGATCTCAAGAAAATCTGGAGTCAATTCAGAATGATTTTGAGGTCTAAAAACCAAGTTTGACCAAAATTGACTTTAGTTGACTTTTTCCAATTTTTTTGGAAATTTTGAAGGAAGTGTGATTTGAAAAGATTCCAAGATTCACAAAGTATTAGAAAAATGGACTGCACAAGTGTTTGATTGCATTGGTCCCAAAATTTTAAAATGCAATTTTGAGCTATTTAAGTGTGTTAGGTTTTGAATTTGATCCTGAAAATGAGTTCAAAGTAGCCAAATTAGCCAAGGGGTGACTTTCACACAAATCAAAGCACTTCAAAAAATTGGGTCAAAACCTATATAAGGGCCCAAAGGGTCATTTTCAAATCATTTGTGTTTTTGTCTTTTTTGGAGAAGAGAGCTTTGAGGAGAAAATGATGATCCCCATGCATTCACATCGATTTGAGCACTCTAGACAATACAACTAACTGATGAAGTATGGACATTTGGTGAGTAATCGATAACCTTGCTTTGCATTTTTATTTTCACATATTTCAAGGTATTTTTAACATGTTTTAGGGCATTTTAAATTGTAGCTGTGTTGGTTCTAGCACGAGGATATCTCTCCTCGTGTGAAGCCAATCTCTCTCTGTGCGAGGAAGTACCAGACTAGTACTTCTTTGCCTAGTTTGATGGGTTTTATTGCGCGGATGATACCCATATTTCATGTGAAAAGACCTAATTTTAGTGCATTTTTCACTAATAGCTTGATTTCTCTTCACGTGACAAAGTGTCTCCTCACACAAAGATGTGTAATCTCATTTGAGAACATGATTTTTTGTGTAAAATTTTGGTGTATAGTGAAAATTTAGTGTTTGAAAAATTAATTTGTCATTGTAATTTTGCATCTTTGTTCATCTTTTTTAGTTATCTGAGATTGATCATATTCCTATTGTGTTTGTGTGTGCAGGTTAGCTTTCTAGATGTTGCATTAAGGTCCTATTACCCGCCCTATGGAGCTTTTTTGTGGTAGCTTGATGATGCCAACATGGCACACATTGATAGACTAGGATTATCTTATCTTTTCTAGATCTGAGTAGTGCTAGTGAATCATGACCTTCTAACTCCACTGGTGGAGCATTTCCATTTGGAGATGAACATCTTCCATTCGCCCTAGGGAGAGATGATGATTACTCCCAAGGACATCTAGATGATATTGAGGATCCCATTTCATGGACCACAAGTTGTGTACGATACAGTTTCACAAATAGGTACAGAGGCATTGAGGGCCATCTTTCAGGAGAATTTGATCATGGGTAGAGCCATCACATGGGATGAGCTAGTACACACCTATGGAACCACTCACAGATTGCTAGCAATATTGGGTATATTCATCAGCTGCGTCTTGGTGTCAAATAGAGGTCAGCATGGATTGGAGTGTGGATGGGGCTAGATGCTTTAGATGATGTTATAGACACTAGAGAGATATGGGTGGGGTTACTACATGCTCACACACATGTTCCATGAGATGCATGAGATAGTATATCATGAGAGGAAGAGCATGGATGTTGGGGTCTATGTTCTTTAGATATGGGCATGGGAGCACTTACCAGTCACTAGACCCATTTTCATAGATGAGAGGCAACCCATGAAGCATTATATATGTAGGTACAAAGGCTAGCTAACCTAGGTAGCTTTGGGGAGACTGAGTAGTGGAGAGGCTGACTGGACAACCTAGTGTTAGTAGTATGGTAGCCATATAGAGAGATAGAAGATTGGGATGATGTACCTCAAGAATTAGGATACATGTTTAGCTTTTGACCACTAATAGGTTGCTCAGTGTAGATCATAGAGAGATTTCCACTAACTCGTGTATGGTGATAGTATGGGTTGCCACAAGATATTTCATAAGAGTATTGTTGCTATGCATGACTGGTGATAGATCTAGACCATGGATGGTCCTTGAGATTAGATCTCGATAGATCAATGATTGATGTACACAACTTGGTTGGAATATAGTGTGATTACCTTACAACAATAGTAGATGGAGGGATGACACTAGCATATCAGGCCCATTTTGTGAGTCAACCCTTTCCATAGTTTATAGATCTAGTGGGGATAGCTATACCTATGCAACCAGTATAGGTACCATAGGGACTACCACAACAACCACAATAAGAGAGGACTAGGCATCGAACATGATAGGTGCTCATTCCTACTTAGGAGATGAAAGTAGAGCTAGGTGCTAGTGGGAGTGGGATGGGTCAGAGGTGACCATGAGGCAAGATGTGTTTACTAAGAGCCATTGGAGGAGATGCCCAAAGACTATAGATAGAGGTAGTGTGGCCAGTTGAGTAGTCAACTGAGCAAGGTGAGGACGATGAAGAGATGTAGGACTAGCTTGCCGTAGGGCTCCAGGGCAAAGATATCTTGGCACAAACCCAGGAGGCCCTGAGGAGATTGAGATATAGAGTGTAGGTAGCACAATAGTAGCTAGGTGAGCTTTACATATAGTTGGCAGTGCAAGACACCAGAATAGCAAAGCAAGATCGAGAGATCTCTGATTTATAGGAGCAACTAGAGCTAGTAGCTCAGAGATCAAAGTAGTAGTAGGATGAGATCCAAATATAGTCAATTAGGGAAGCCTATTATTTTGTGGCATATGAAATAGTAGTGTTAGATGAGGCTGAGTAGGTGCCTCATTTTTTCTAGTATGCATAAGAGTTAGGAGGTGCATGACCTTCGGCAATACTAGATATGCCTCTTTCTCCTCCTCTATTGCCAATGGGGGGTGAGGGGGAAGGAGAGAGTTAGCTCTTTTAATCTCAATTTTGATTTGGTGATGTATCGATTGGTGTGCCAGCATCATTTTGTACCATTTTTTGAGATCAATAATATTCAAGTATTTTGCACTAATGTACAATTTTGATGTGATATATATATATATATATATATATATATATATATATATATATATATATATATATAGGAGATTTTGATTTGAGTACCATTTGCACGTGCCACTTTCTCTCTTTGTCTTTACAACTTGCAATACATGAGATGTTTTATGCTATGATTATGAATGCAAATATGAGGTGATGTAAGAATGTAGTGTAGATGAGATGAATCATGAAAGTATGTATGAAATGTAAAATATGAATGACCTAATATCTCATGTAGTGTTCTGCTTTGTTGATAGTGATAGGTATCCCATGAATATTGATAGGACAAATTGAAGAACCAAATGCTTGTGTAGCCATGAAGAAATGTGATACTTTTAAGAAGCCAACAATCCCTCATCACAAAGGATGCAAGTAAATAAGTGTTCAAACCATGTGCTTATGAAAATGCAGAGTATGCAATGGAACCCTAGGTCTAGTTACCAAGCTTTGACAATTATCATCACTAAGTGTATAGTGAAACCTCAGATGTCATAGAATTCCCACTGACATTGCAATCATAAGAATATGAATAGGACATCTATCCTTGTTTTGTCAGGATTAAATGTAAGCATTCAAGGCACAAGAAGCCAGAATGACCATAACATTTGTCCCTTTTAATGTAGCAAGTAAACATAAGCATTAGAGCATAAATGCTAGGATGACTAGAATGTTTTTTGTGTAAAGACACATGAGACACATGAGAGATCCTTCTTATTCTAAATAATTAGTAGGTATTTTATCTGCAATGACCCTTGCATTTGTAACCTGAGACAGAAGTGTACTAAGTATACTCATGGTGACCCATATGTTCACTTAGTAGGATGAGCATCAATATTTACTATAGCATGGAGAATTCACCCCAACAAGCAAGGAGAAAAACCAACCTCAAAGAAGAGTCCATATAAAATGAGTCAAGGTAGACATGGCCATCCAATATGAGATAGAGGCTCTTATAGTGGACACACCTTTTATATGGATGCTTCAAATTATTGGAACTAAACCAAAAATAGAAAGCAAAGAAAAGATCATGCCCCCAACCCTCGCTTCTCTAGTAAAAAGAGACATCATTGAGTTTCTCAAAGAGACATGATAAAGAAAAAGTGAAGAAAACAAAGAAAAGCTCAACATATCCCAAATAAGTTCATCATTTTGAGTTTAGTTTTGTTTCATAGAATTAATGCCAAGTATCAATGTTCAGAACATATATGAAAGAAATCTCTTTAGTAGGGTGACAAAATTAGATAGACATAGTTAGAACAAATGGTGATTGAAGTCAAACAGGAATCTTTAGTAAGAAGAACCTTAGTAGGAAATTGGGTGACAGTAGATAGACACAGTTAAAACAACTGGTGACTGATAGGAGAGAGATCTTCCATGAGAGGAATCCCAAAAGGTGACACAAGCAACTATAGAAAGACACAATTAGAACAACTAGTCACTGATGCTAGAGAGATCTTTGGTGAGAGGAATCTATTAGATGATTGGAGAGATTATTGGAAGATTGGTTTGATGATGATATGTTACATTCATGACTGAGTTTGTCATTGATGTCAACATAGCATGTTTGATGTCTTCTATGGTATCTAATAGAAGAACAATAGAAAGATCAAAGTTGATATGGATGACTAGTTGAGCATGATAACCACTTGAGATTATGGGAGATACATATGAGTATCTAACATATGTAGTTAATGTCAAAAGGAAAAAGGATAAGTCAAAAGAAGTTATGTAAGTTTTGGTGATATTTTTTCTGAGATAGAGTTTATAGAGGCATGTTTTGGTAAACTTGTTATATCCATTAGAAGAATGGATATCTTGAGGATTGAGGTTGAGCACATGGAGAAGAAATGTTGGGGATGATGTGGCTAAGCTCTCTTCTCATAATATTGTGTGTACAAAAATTTATTCAAGTTGCAAGGTTGAAGATTTATGTTATCGCTAAGTGTAACATGTTCTGAATGTGGTCCTATAATAATTAATTGAGAAGTACTAATAGCCAACTCAAGGAATTGTTTAATGGAATTGGTATAAAGGAATGATATTTTCCTTTATCATGGGAAGGATATATGTAAATTGTGAATATTCAAAAAGTAGTAGAGAGTGTAGAATGTGAAGTTGAGTAGAGCAGTGCAGAAGTGCAGGAAACTTCATTTCTAAGGTTTTGTTGAGTGATATGAAGTTTGGTATTTGGATCCAAGGTTCATGACCTAGTCTACAAGGTTTGATAGTGATTGGTCTAGTTTATAGGATAGAGGAAAGAAAAAGTAAAGAAGAAAATAATAGTAAACTATTTGTTTCAGTAGCAAGCTCTTCTTGTAGTTGAAATTGCATGTTTGGGCTGTGGGCTCTTCTTGCATACATTGTACTACAATTCGTAATAGGGTTGGCACAACTCCTAATAGGGCCAAAATCTCCTAATAGGGATTCAAAGTCTCCTAAGAGAGATTCATTGTACTGAATGTTGTAATAGACTCCTAACAAGGTCCATCCTCTAACAAGGAATATTCATATTAGTACATTTTCTTGTGGGCATCATTCCCACCAAAGTTTTCCCTAGTCAACATATCTGGTGTAATTATTTATGTACATCTTTGTATGGTTGCTATTTACTTTGGTTGAATAGTTAGGTTTATTTGAAGAAGATAAGTGTTTTAATTATTGGATCACTGATTCACCCCCTCCTCTTAGTTATCTTGGTGGGCTATTATTTCTAATAAAATCTTGAATTGACACTAGTGATAGTAGGTAGACACAGTTAGAAAAATTGGTGACTGACATGAGAGATTTTCCATGAAAGGAATCTCAAAAGTGACACTAGAAATAGTAGGTAGATGTAGTTAGAATAACTGGTGATTGACGCAAGATATTTTTTGTGAAAGGAATCTCAAAAGTGACACTAGCAATAGTAGGCAGACATAGCTAGAACAACTGGTGACTGATGTGAGAGATTTTTCATGAAAGGAATTTGAAAAGTGATGCTAGCAATAGTAGGTAGATATAGTTACAACAATTGGTGACTAACATGAGAGATTTTATATGAAAGTAATCTCAAAAGTGACACTAGCAATAGTAGACAAACATAGTTAGAACAACTAGTGATTGACATGAGAGATTCTTATGAAAATGCAGGGGTTGCCCCCAAGTTATGAAAAAATTCAATCAATGGATACATGAGTGAAAAACAACAAACTAAAGTAGGAAAGCAACTATACATGAGCTAGAAGATGTGCTGTGAGATATAAAATTTTGAACAAGAGGTGCCTGTTTACTAGGTTTTCACCTTCTTGGTAGAGATTCTTTTTTTTGCTACCATGATGCCTGTTTGCCAGGTTTTCATCAATGATACTTTTTTTTTGTTTTAATTTTTTTTTTGTATTTTTGTATTTTTTTGTATTTTTCAATTTTTTTTACATAACCAAGGTGCCCATTGCTAGGTTTTCACCAAGGTAATGAATTTTTTTAGGACTTTTTGCAATTTTAAAACTTTTTTAGGATATCTAAATATATATAGAGAGGTTTTGAAATTAGATCAGCTGGAGAACCACTTCAAGTGGAGAGTGTTGATGGGCTCCTTGGGAACCTCTCCCTCAGTTGTAGAAAGTTTGTAAGCACCAGATCTAAACACTGCAATGATTATGTATGAACCAAGCCAGTTGGGTTTAAACTTTCCTTTTTGTACCCATTGATGCTAATTTTTAGGGTTTTCTCTAAGAACGAGATCATCCAATTGGAAGTTATGTGGCTTGAATTTCTTATTGTAGCTTCTAGACATACAATGCTAATAAACTCAAAGACGATTACATGCCACTTGCCAACATTCATCTAATAATTATAGCTCTTGAAGTCGAGATATTTTGTAATCATTATCAATAATGAGGCCCTTCATGGAGATTCTCAAAGTGAGAATCTCAACCTTAATTGGAAGCACAACATCTACTCCATATACTAAAGAAAAAGGCATTGCACCCATTAGAGTTTTGATACTTATTCTATAAGCCCAAAAAGCTGGATTAATTTGAAGGTGCCAATCCCTTCTAGATTTGTTAACTATGTGATGTAAGATCTTAAGGATTTCCCTATTGGATGCTTTTGCTGGACCATTACCCTAGGGGTAAAAAATAGAAGAACAGTGTTGTATGATTTTGAACTTTTTGTACAACTCCTTAAGATCCTTATTTTTAAACTATCTGCCATTGTCGATAATAATGGAGGAAGGTACTGTATATGCAGAATATGGCCTCAGAGTTCACACACATACTTTAACATGGTCTTTGTATGCAGATTCTTCCTGAGATGAACATGAGATTGTTCACTTGAAATAGATCTAGCAAGGAGACCTATTGCATTCTATCTAGAAGGATTTTGCCTATTTAATATCCTCAAATTTGAGGTGCAGGCAACTAGACCCTCTAAGAATGAAGGCTTTTAAGAATGTAACTAGTCTATATAAGAATGCAATGTTGTTTAAATGTGTTATGCAATTAAACATGTAAATATAATTAACTAAATCAATGCATATTAATTCTAAATGATATTAATCTAAGAAATGTGAGAATTTTATGACAATAAGCAACGAGTGCACAATCTAGTAGAGATTCAATAGCAATTCAATTCAACCTTTTTAATGAGAAATTAGGGGTTGCTTAAATAGAATTCTTGAAATCCTTCAATGGTTGAGATCAACTCAGATTGACGGTCAGGATTGAAGCATAGTTTCAGTCATAGTGGAAGATTCTAAATTTAGATGGAGTTAATTGCCTCAGATCCTAAGTGCAAGAAATAGTTAACTCAGATAGACTTTAGTGTGAGATCAAGTGATTTGGATCAGTTCTAATTTGATAAATAGTTAACTAGGACTTTCCATTTTGAATTGAAGAGTAGAATTATGAAAGATATTTAATTTAATAAAGTGAGATATGACCTCATAAATACCTTTTCCATTTAATTAGATAATTTCATTCAATTAATTTAGAATAGGCATATCTATTAAATTAAATAAATTTAATTCCTTAGTATATTAGCCTTAGGTGATAATTTAATTTAATAAAGTATAAATACTTTAGATTAAATTAAATTTAAATCAAACAGGTTCACTGTGACTAATATGAGTAAATACTATAGGAATTAAATAATAAGTATGATGAATGTAGATTATGGTTTTCTACATCTGATAATTAAGTCAAATAGCGAATGTCAGAACAAGAATTTGCCTAATGAAATAAGACTTTAGCATTGATCAGATAGATCAAAATTGGTATAATGGCAATGAGCCAATTTTGGGGTATTACATTTTTCCCCTGTTTGAATGAATGTGTGAGCAACACGTTCAATTCAAAGAAAATTAGAAAGTATGATGTACAAATCAAGATATGAGATTGGTTCTGAAATTGATTCCATGGAGATCAATTGATAAGCTTTTAAGGACCATCTCTAGAATGGAGCTTAATCCCAAGGAATCCAAGTAGAGCACCTAGATACCTATATTGACAAGCATTTTAAAGATTATCTTCGGAATGAAGCTTAACCTTTAAGGATCCAAACAGAATGTCTGGATACCCAAGATTTGATAGCATTTAAAAGATTATCTCTAGAATGGAGCTTAATCTTTAAGGATCTAGATAGAACACCTAGATACTTGAGAGTGATAAGCATTTAAAAGATTATCTACAAAATGGAGCTTAACCTTTAAGGATCTAGATAGAACACCTAGATACCTAAAATAGATAGCATTTAAAAGATTATCTCTAGAATGAAGCTTAATCTTTAAGGATCTAGATAGAACACCTAGATACCTAAAATTGATAAGAGATCAAGATTATATTATGAGTTATAGAATCATCCCTAGAATGAGACTTGATCCTTGGGAATTGATGTTTAGATTGTCTTGATCCCTGTAATCAACTGATGACAAAGATGCCAGAAAGAGGGAAACAAGATGCCCCTAGTGATGAGGACATAAGATTGGAACAAGATGCCCCAAGAATTGAGAATAAGAATGAATTAAAGTTTAGTTTAATGATGTAATCATCCTGTCCCCTCGAGAGTGAAATTGAAAGATGACACACGAAAAATATGATGTAAAGTAGTAGATAAAGAGGTATGAAGGAAATCCAAGATTCAATAGAATATAGAAGAGATCAGAATGATCAGAAGAAAATTTGGAGTCAATCTAGCATGATTTTGAGGTCCAAAAGACCAAGTTTGACCAAAACAATTGAACAAAATTGACCATGGTTGACTTGAGTTAACTATTTCCAAATTGAATTTTGAAAATATGAAAAATTTTAAATTGAAAAGATTCCAAGAATTCCAAAATATCAAAAAAAATTGGATTGCACAAGCGTTCGATTGTGTTGGGCCAAAAAAATTTTAAAATGCATTTTTGAGGCACTTAGGTGTGTTAGATTTTGAATTCAATCTTGAAAATGGATCTAGAGCAGTCAAATTAGCTAGGGGGTGATTTTTGCACAAATCATAGCACTTTGAAAAATTAGGTCAATAGCTATATAAGGGCCCAAGGAGTCATTTTCAAATCATTTGTGCATTTTATCTTTTGTGAATAGGAGCTTTGAGAGGAAGATGGCAGTGAACATGTGAGATCATCATTTTGAGTGCTCCTAATGACATAGTTGACTGACAGACTACAGACCTCTGGTGAGTCATCAATATCCTAGCTTTGTACTTTCATTTTTACGTAGTTCAAGGTCATTTATTGCATTTTTTGGCATGTTTTTCAACTTGGTCAATCGGTCTTCATGTGAGACTTTCTTTTCTCATGCAAAGAAAATCTCTTTTCGTGTGAAGGAACACTCATCAAGTGTTTTCTCATGCATGTCAGTGGAAGTGCTTATGCAGGAGCCACCCACTTCTCACATGAAGAGAAAGGAATTCCTCTTGATCTTTGTTTCTTATGTGAGATTTTGATTTCTCACAGAAGAAGTGTATTCTTGCATGAAGACATGACATCTCATGTGAGATCTTGTGATTTCATGCAAAATCCAGTGACAACAAAGTGCAAATTTTCAACTTTTTTTCCATTTTAACTTGAAATTTGTAGTTGTTTCTTCATCGTTCTGCTATATTGATGAAGTACTGATTATTTTCTTATCATTGGTGGTTGTGTATGGAGGAGACCTTTGACGACATCTCATTTAGATCCCACTATCCACCATATGGAGCTTTGTTGCTGAGTCTCAACGATGCTGATAGGGCACATATCGCCTGATTGGGTCTATCTTCACTATGCCAGATCCCATCAGTGTTGGTGAATCATGGCCTGCTTACTGCCTTGGTCAAGCATTTCCATTTGGAGATGAACACCTTGCATCTACTAGTGGGAGAGATGATGATCACCCCAGAGGACATCTACCAGATACTATGGATCCCATTCCATGGGGCAAGGGTGTTATATGATGTGGTGCCTCAAGCAGGCACAGAGGCATTATCTGCCATTGGGAGGCAGTTAGATAGTGGATGAGCCATCACCTGGGATGAGCTGGTACACACTTATGGGCTAACACATGAATTTCTAGTAGTGTTAATGATCTTCCTTAGCTATTTTTTTGATGCTAGATAGGGGACATCATGGATTTAAGTGTGGTTGGGGGGTTATGTTATGCCGGATGTTGGATACCCCAGAGATATTTGGGTGGGGTTAGTGCATGCTTGCGCACATATTTTATGAGATGCATGAGATAGTCTTCCATGGGAAGAAGACTATGGTTGTCAAGGTGTATGTGCTATAGATCTAGGCATGGGAGCATTTACCAGTGTGACGACCCATTCATGAGGATGCCCATGAGCTGATGGAGCCATATATCTGTAGATATTGAGGACACATTACCCTAGTTGCCCTAGGTAAGATTGAGCATTGGAGGACTCATCTTGATGACCTAGTCTCTATTGTATGGTGGCCTTAGTGAGAGATAGAGGATTGGGATGATTCTCCTAGGGAGCTAGGCTGGATGTTCTACTCATGACCATTATTGGGTAGGACATCATAGATTATCAAGAGGTTCACTATTTTATGGGTGTGGTAGTAGTACGAATGACCACAAGATATCTCACAGGAGTACTGTGCCTATGCTACACTGGAAAAGGACATAGAGTAGGGATGACCACCATGACTAGATCCAAGCCGATCCATGATAGATGTGTGAAACTTGGTTGCGATACAGTGGGACTATCTCCCAGAGATAGCAGATGCAGGGATGATGCCTACATATCAGGCTCATTTGATTAGTCACCCATTCTTGATATTCATAGATTCTTTAGGGATGGCTATATAGGCTCCCTAGTGATAGGTACCATAGTAATAGGAGGCACCTTAATAGTAGCAACAACTATAGCCATAGCCACAACCATAGGTCTACCATAGGACTCAATAGGTGCATATCCCCCATGGCAGATGGGATCTAACACATGTGTTGGAGGTAGTGAGATAGAGAAAGGTCGGTAACAGAGGCCAAGGACTGAGGAGTAGGTGCCATAGTAGTAGGCATCATAGTAGCAGTAGGTACCATAGCAAAAATAGGTACCTGAGATACTAGATGAGGATATGCTTGATCAACCTACTATTGGGACACAAGACATAATGCAACACTATCGAGAGCAGATTCATTAGGCTTCCCAATAGTTGGGAGATTAGCAGATTTAGGTAGCTATCAGAGATGCATAGCTTGTAGAGCAGGATTGATCAACCAGTGGAGAGAGTGAGCATAGACTACAGAGTAGAGGGCAAAGATGTTGCAAGATGAGGTCCATTTACACTTAGCCCAAGTGGCCTATTACTTCATAGTGTAGTTGATAGTAGTGCCCGATGAGATTCTATAGGTTCAACGATTCTCATAGTATGCTTGTGAGTTTGGGGGTGCATGACCTCCTACCAGACTTGACATGCCACCACCTCCTCCTCCACTTTCTCCTCCTAGAGATGAGGGCATAGGATAGAGTTAGATGTTGTGTTCCTGGTTCTTGATTTTGATATTTGGCTATGTATCGATTGGTGTGCCAGTATCATTTTGTACCATTTTGATTGATAGTGCTCGAGTAGCACCCATTTTTTTTACTGACACATTTATATATATATATATATATATATATATATATATAGAGAGAGAGAGAGAGAGAGAGAGAGAGAGAGAGAGATATGAGATTTTGAGCCAAGTATCACTGTGTATGCATCATTTTCTGTGTCTGCTTTACCTTGATGTATATGAGATACTGATGATTATGAGATGCATGTGTTAAGTATTATGGATACATATATACTTAGATGTGATGTGATTTGATTCTGTAGAGTAGGTGATATGAGTATATGGATGTAATGCATATGGAAATGAATTGACATCTCATGTAGTGTTACATGTTTTTGTTTGACAGTGGTAGGTATTCCATTGAGGAGCACAAACCAATGAACCAAATGCTTGTGCAGCCATGGAGAATTTGGATATGTTTGAAGAGACCCCCAATCCCCCATCACGAAGAATAGAGATAGAATCACAACTAAATTGCATGCTTATGCAAGTGAATTATGTAATGCCAGACTATATTAAATGCAACCCTAGGTCTGGTTATCGAGCCTCAATAATTTATCATCATTGGACATAAACGAAGCTTATATATCCTACAATTACCACTGACTTTGCAATCATGGAAATATGAATAGGACATATGTCATAGGTGTGTAAGGATTAAACGTAAGCATTCAAGGCATAAGAATCCAAAATGACCAAAACATTTGTCCCTTTTAATATAGCAAGTTAACATAAGCATCAAAGCATAAATTCTAGGATGACTAGAATTTTGCTTGCATGCAGACATGCCAAACACACAAAAGATCCTTCTTATGCTAAGTAATTGGTAAGTAGTATGTCTGCAATGACCTTTGCATCCATAACATAGGACAAAAATGTGTCATATATACTCATAGTGACCTGTACATTCACTTAGTAGGATGAGTATTAGATATCACTGTAGCATAAAGAATTCACTCCAACAGACAAGGAGAAGAACTAGCATTATTGATGTATTCATATAAAAGGAGTTGAGGTACACCCACCATCCAATATGAGATGGAGAATCTTATAATGGACACCCCTCTTATAGGAATTTGTCAACTAATTGGAACTAAACTGTAGATAGAAAGCAAAGAAAAGATCATGCCCCTAGTCATTACTTCTTTAATCAGAAATGACATCATCAAGTTGCTCGAAGGGACATGATAAAATGAAAACAAAGAAAACAAAGAAAAATGCTCAGCATATCCAAACAAGTATGTCATTTTGAGTTCATTTTTGTGTCATAAGATTGATGTCAAGTGTCAGTGTCCAGAACATGTTTGAAAGAAATCTCTTCGGTAGGGTGACAATAGTAGGTAGATGCAGTTAGAATGAATAGTGATTGAGGTGAAGAACCTAGGAGGACTAAACGACAGTAGATGGACATAGCCAGGATGACTAGTGACTGACACAAGAGAGATCTTCCATAAAGGAATCTGGAGACATGACCCAAGCAATAGTAGCCAGACATAGCTGAAACAACTGATGACTATTGTGAAAGAGATTCTATGAGGAGAGTCTCAAAAAGTGTGACACTAGCGATAGTAGGCAGACATAGTGAGGACCATTGGTGACTATCGCAAAAGAGATTCTATGAGGAGAATCTTGAACAAGAGTGACACTAGCGACAATAGGCAAACACAGTGAAGACCACTGGTGACTATCACATAAGAGATTCTATGAGGAGAATGTCAAACAAGAGTGACACTAGCGATAGTAGGCAGACACAGTAAGGACCACTGGTCACTATCGCACAAGAGATTCTGTGAGGAGAATCTCAAACAAGAGTGACACTAGTGACAATAGGCAAACATAGTGAGGATCACTGGTGATTGTCATGCAAGAGATTCTATGAGGAGAATCTTGAACAAGAGTGACATTGAAGGGGAATGCCCCTGAGCTATGAGAAGACTCAATTCATGGATACATGAGCAAAAAGAAAAAAAAGTAGTAAAGCAACTGTACAAAAAGCTAGAAGGTGCACTGTAAGATGGAGCATTGGGAACAAGAGGTGCCTATTTACCAGGTTTTCACCTTCTTGGCATAAATTCTTTTTTGCTACCATGATGCCTATTTCTAGGTTTTTACCAATGTCACTTTTCGTGTTTTTCTAAATTTTTTTTTTTTTTTTTTGTGTATTTTTTATTTTTAAATTTTTTTGGGTTGTTACCAAAGTGCCTATTGCTAGGTTTTCACCAGGGTAACAATTTTTTTCAATTTTTTTTTTGATTTTAAGATTTTTTCAGGACATATAGATATGTACAAAGAGCTACTGATATCAGATCAATTGTAAAACCACTTTAGGTGGAGAGTGTTGATGGGTTCCTTGAGCACTTCTCCTTTGGTTGTGGAAAGCTGATAGGTGCCATATCCATATACTACATTAATGATGTAAGGACTGAGCTAGTTTGGTTCAAACTTCCCTTTTTGGACTCATTGCTTTTGATTCTCAGGGTTCTCTCTTAGGACAAGATCACCCCACTAGAAGTCATGTGGCTTGACCCTTCGATTGTAGCTTCTTGACATTCATTGTTTGTATGCTCGCATATGATCATACACCACTTTTCAACGTTCATCCAGTAACACTAGCTCTTGAAGCCAAGCTATCCTATAGTAATCATCAATAATAAGACTCTTCATAGAGATTCTCAAGGTAGGAATCTCAACCTCTATTGGAAGCACAACATCTGCTCCATACACCAAAGCAAAGGGAGTTGTGCCCATTGGAGTTTTGATGCTTGTCCTATACGCCCACAAGGCTAGATTAATTTGGAGATGCTAGTCTCTCCTTGATTTGCTGATTATGCAATGAAGTATCTTGAGAAATGCCTTACTGGATGCCTCAACCTAGCCATTACCTTGGGGGTAATAAATGGAAGACCAATATTGTGTGATTTTGAATTTATTGCATAGTTCTTTGAGGTCTTTGTTCTTGAATTGTCCTCCATTGTCAATAATGATTGAAGAAAATACACCATATTTGTAGATGATGTAATTTGTGATAAAAAGAGCTACAATTTTTCCATTGGCAACTGTGAGAGGTACTATCTCTACCCACTTCATGAAGTAATTTATAGCCGTGATAATGAACTTATGTCCATTAGAAGAGGTTGGGTGAATTTGACCCACCAAGTCGAAGGCCCATTGTTGAAATGGCCATGTTGTAGTAGAGGGAATCAACTCTTTGGCTGGAGTATGGATCAAATTCCCATGAAATTGACACTACTTACAAGATCTAGCATACTTGATAGCTTCTTGCTCCATTTTAGGCCAATAGTAACTAGCTCTAAGGAGTTTGTAAGCTAGTGTCAGGCCGTTTGAGTGAGATTTGCAAATGCCCTTGTGAATGTCAATTAGTGCATGTTTGGACTCTTCGAGTTCTAAACACTTAAGGAGTGTTCTATCGAGACCTCTCCTCTAAAAATCATTAGCAATAATAACATACTAGGAAGCATTAAAGATTAGGTAATGTTTCTTATTCTAGGTTAGACCATTTGGAATGGTTTGATTATGGAGATAGGAATAGATGTGATGGTAGTAGGATGATTCCTATCCTACAATAGAATAGATCATCGTAGAATCAAGGGTATCATAGGCTGGGTAGTGTAACACTTCCTCCAAGAATTCATGTCAGAGATCATTTTTAGGAATTTGTAGCAAGGAGGCCAAAGTAGCCATGGCATCAACTAGTTTATTATTTGCTCATGAAACTTGCTGGAAGGTAATATGCACAAAATACTTCTTCAAGTCATCAACCATGCACTCATAAGGAATTAGTTTTTAATCCTTTGTTTGGTACACATCATTAACCTAATTGATGACAAGTTGAGAGTCACCAAAGATGTCTAATTGATCCACTCTCCATTCAATTGCAATTTTCATGCCATTGATCAAAGCCTCGTATTTGAAAATGTTATTTGTACAAGGAAACAAAATTTTGTATACTTTTGATAATGAGTATCTCTATGGTGTTATGAAGAGTAATCCAACACCAGATCCTTATTGTGTGAAGGACCCATCGAAGAACATGACCCACATTTGGTGTGTGAGTGTTAAGATTGACTCATCAGGGAAATCAATGTTCATTGGTAGAAGACTCTACATAGGCACATCGGCTAGTTGATCTTCAATCACCTTTCCCTTGATAGCTTTGTGTTCAACATATTGTATGTCAAACTCACCGAGTATCATAACCCATTTAGCCAATCTTCCTATGAGAGTTGCCTTACTGAGCAAGTACTTTAGTGGATCTATTTTAGCTATGAGTTGCATGGTGTGGGAAAGCATGTAGTGTCTCAACTTCTAGGAAGAAAAGATGACTGTCAAGTAAGCTTTCTCAATGATGCTGTAGTTCCTCTCATAAGAGATCAGTGTGTGACTCAAGTAGTAGATGGCTCTCTCTTTGTTGTTGTTGTTTTCTTGAGCTAATAGGATTTTCAAAGATGTCTTAGTTGCTAAGATGTATAAAAGCAAAGGATTCCCATGGATAGGAGGCATCAATATTGGTAGATTAACAAGATATTGTTTGATCTGTGTTAAGCTTTGCTCACAATCCTGGCTCCAATTGAATTAACACCCTTATGTAAGGTCTTTGTGAAGGGTTGTGATATATCTGCCAATTATGAGATAAACCTGCGAATAGATTGGAGCCTTCCTTGTAGACCTCTTATCTGACTAATGTTTTAAGGTGGTGGCATATCCATTATTGCTTGTACTTTCTCCATATCCACCTTAATTCATTTTGTAGAGATGATGTATCCCAACAATTGTGTGCTAGAAAATGTGACCTACAAGAAGCATGGGTTATCAAAAAAACACTAGTTTAAAACTTTCAAAATGCATCAAACATTCATCAAAATGAAAAGAATAAATATCAACTAATGCTTGCTTGGGTTTTGCAACCCTAAGAAACCAAAAAATCCCACCTTCCAGCCACCTCTACAGCTCAACAAAGGCACCCATGAGAGGCCTTGTTGGAGTATTAAGATGGGGGTATGTTTGGTGTGCTCTCCCAAACACAATAATAAATAAATCTCTTGAGTGTTTGGGTACAGGTGTGAATACAAATGTAAATGAAAATGCACTAAGATCCTAAACTATGTGGAATGAAGAACACTTCAAGAAATGACTATGGAGAAAGCAATTCTTGAAAGCATTCAAGAGTGAAGATGATATGCAATAAAGGAAACTAACTAAGAATGTAAGCTATGGAATGGAAATGCAAATGCATGAAGAAAACTAAATGAACAATGTAAGATGCAAACTAAATCAGCTACCAAATGATTAACATGAACCTACAAAATCAGTATGAGAACTCTACCAATGCAAGCTCAAACTACCATGAAAGCTCAAACTATGAATGCAAACTCAAATCTCAAACCAACATGATAACAATGCAATAAAAATGAGATGCAAATGCTTGAGACAAGCCCTCTATTTATAGGCTTGAGGGGGGGCTTGGTGAGGTGGCATCCAAGTAGGTGCCACATAAGGTGACATGCAAGCCATGCAAATGGTCAAGAATTCAAAGTTTGCTCACACATGTGTGAGAAAATTTGAGAAAAAGAGTGGGAGACAAGAGTGTGTAGGCATGCCATCTCACACATGTGTGAGCACAGTCTTAGGCTAATGAGGGGGATCAGAGAGATGATTAGGAATTATTAAGTGGGATTAGAGAAGAAGTAGGCTTAAGAGGATGAAAATGATGGGTGTAGGCTAGGCTCTAGGTTAGGTTTAAGATTAAATTAAGTGAAATTTAATTTAATCATGAGTTTAGAGGAATTAATAAGATGTGAGGATTTAAATAAATAAAATTTATTTAAAAAAAAGGGAAGATGGAGGATCATGTGTTAAATTAATTTAACACATTAAGGCTAGGAGTATTAAAATTAGATTTAAATAATTAAGAGAATGAAATCATTTAATTAATTAATTCAATTAATTACAATTTCACGAGCAATATAATTAATTAATTAATAATTAATTACAATGTCACGAGCAATATTAAAATTAATTAATATAGTGTTTAGGGATGATTTTAAGTGTCTACATTTTGTCCCTCTTTGATGTGATGTTAGGACAACATAATATGAAAGAAAAGAAAATATAGGTTGCCCTAGAGAAGGATAGGAGTCCTATGGTGACGACAGAGGAGGAGGGTGCCCCCTCAAGGAAATGGGGTGAAAAAGGAATATATTTTTCCCCATTTTCTCGAAAATAGACATGGGAAGGAAAAGGGAAAGAGAAAAGGCTTGGAAGATGACCTTGCATGACTTGTTGGTAAGCTTGACATGAAGTGGGGTGAAGTGGATAATGATTAATCTAAATGCAACTTAACTACATGAATGCATGAGATTCAATTGTGTTCATATGGAGAGCACACCTTATTTTGATTTTGCAAAGGGAGTTATGCATCAAATGCTATAATAGCATAGATGACAAGATTCCTTTGCGTGGACTAGACTCTCAACACAATAGATGTAGGTTTTAGAGTCATGACAAAACAAATGAAATATACACACTAGAGAGGTCTAGGCACACCCAAAGTCTTGTTAGGGATCTTAGTGGAAAGTGTGATAACCCATTGCCCCTAGTGAGAAATGCATAAGCATAACTCAAAAATTGACAAAATGACACTTGTAATCATGAAAATAGATCATATTGATCATATTCAAATGATATGAAGATATTGAAGATCAAGGCACACATGTAGAGGCTATCATTGACACACAAAGATAAAATCAGCAAAAAGACCTTATGAACAAGTAGTCATTCAGTCCATAGTTCTCGCCATGAACTTGATTCTGAGAGTGAAATTTGTTAAGCCTGTGTAGGAAGGATTCATCCTGTAAGGAAAAATTTGATTGTTTGATTGAATTGTATTGAAGTTCTTGTGATTGTTCACTGGCAATAGTGTGAAAAGAACAATGTTCTTAAATCATTTAGTCTTAGTGTGAATTTGTGTAAGTTTGTTTGCAATCACTATTTGATAAGCTTAGTTTGATGGGTTGAAGCTCAATGTCATGAGATAAATAGAAGAATTTGGATAAGATAAGATAATGGATGAATTGAATTGGAATGGAAGGGGAATGTGAGAGAGCAAGTGATAAATGTTAAATAGAGGAAAGCATGTGTTGAATGGAAGACTAGAAATTTGATCAAGGTAAATGCAAATAGATGAAGGAATTGATTATGGAAATGATTTGAATGAAATGATTAGAAGAAGAGAATATGATTAGATTAGAGGAGAAATGAACTGATTGAAGGATTGGAAGAAGTAAAAATTGATGGAAGGTGGAATGGATTAGAACCAATGACAAGGGATAACCAAGGGATGGCAAATGGAGGAAAAGTAATGTGAGTCAGTGGATGAAAGGAATGGTGACACGATATGAGGGAAGCCAAGAACCATGTTTAAAAGGAGCCCAAATGCCCCATACCAAGGATAGGAAAATGGAAGGAAATATGGTGGGAAAGGATGCATGAAAATGGCAAGAGGGTGCAAAGGCAAGCGTATGGAGGAAGAGAAGGCATGTGCTCTTCCAAAACATGTATGAAAATTTTGGTATTATGTCTCTAATAGTGATCATGAGCATGGGTATGAAAGTGGAATGGACAAGGGATATGGGAGGGAGGATTAAAAAAGGATAATGATATGAAGGATATGGATGCAATGTGAGATATGAAGTGGATGAAAGGTAGGGATAACCAAGATCAAGGACATATGAAAGGGGGATGGAAATATGTAGGAGTATGGATGGAAAATGGATGAAATGAACATGACAAGGAGTATGGAATGCAAGAGATGGATAGTATGTCAAGATCAAATGTATGGAAGCATTATGGATGTATGTAGGATAATGTATGGAGGATGCACAATGGATATGGAAAGTGCATATGGATGGATGAAAGGAAAGTGAAAGTCAAGATCAAAGATGGAAGAGGATGATGAACAATGGATGGAAGTATGGAAGAGTGGTATGTAAGTGTAGTATAGCTGGAGCTTGCCCCCAGTATAGAGTGTAAGTGGAAGAGGAAAAGTGAATGGATGGATGAGTGGAATTGGAAGGCAATGGATACATGATAGGAAAATGAAGGGAGGACTCAAGCATCTATTTTCATGGATGGTATCCCTTGATATTTTTTTCCTTTCTTTTTTTTATTTTCAAGGAATTTTTACTATTTTCTCCTAGATGTTGATAGGGTAGTGAACAAAGGAAAATGGCTTATGAAAAAGTTTGGATTAAGGGATTGGAGTGGGTGGGAGGAAGATATGGTTGATGGATGCTAGGTTGGAAGACTTGTGAGTGAATAGATGAAGGAGGTGGAAAGATCGTCATTGGCACACACCTTGAAGGGTGATGGAAAGGAGGAAAGTGTGGAGGATATGTAAGTGAAAGTTGGGATTTTGGGATATAGGGACCCAAAATGGATGAAGGAGATAGTGGATTTGGAATTGTGGATTGATGCATGAGGGAAGCCTTTGGAGTATCCAAATATGATGTCATTTGGAATCTTTCTTTGAGATTCATTGCTACATTAAGTAGCTTTGGGATCCACAAAAATTTTGCATTTTTGATTTTGAGCCTTTGTGGCTTTTTGATTTTTCTTTGGATCAGATTTTTCTTTTCTTGAACATGTCTTTTAGAGGGGACATGTTGATCCTTGTGCTTTTGTGGATTTTTGGCTTCATTTTCTTTATCTTTAGCATCCAATTTGCTCTCATTGGATATGGTATGGGTGCATGAAGGAGAGTGTATGGATGGTGAACATTGGGAGGAATTCAAGGATGTGTGCCCTTCTTGATCATTAGGAGCATGAGCGGATGAAGTGGAAAACATGGATATGGTGGATGGATGTATGTAAGGACCTAAAATGGAAGGAATGGATGAAGGATTTGGATGTGGAACATAAGGACCTAGAATGGATGGAAGTGAGGAAGAAATGGGAATATGGATATAAGGTCCTAAAATGGATTTGGAAGAGGAAGGGTGGGAAGTTTTAGGTTTGGAAGGAGGAATTGTGAGTTTGGAAGAAGTGGAAGGTGTACCAACATCTTGAGCCATGTTTTCTACAATGGGATACTTATTATTTTCAACACAAGATGCGAGTCTAGGTATATGGGGTTCATGAGTGGATGGGATAGGCATGATATGATCATGTGGAGGATTAGGATCACAAGGGGGATTACGAGGGATAATAGGATCTTGGGATGGGGTGGGACCATGAAAGGAAAATGGAGGGGTGCTTTGATCTTGACTTGAAAGAGGATCATGTAGTGGAATGAGTGGATCATGAGATGGACTAGAATCATGAGATGGAGTAGAAGGAATGGAACCATGAGATGGAGTGATTTGATCTTGACATGGAGTTTCTTCATGGAGGATCTATGGAGGCTAATGCTTGAGATGGCATGGAATTGTTAATGTGCATGGTACAGGGAATGTCTTGATCTTGGTTAGGAAGGGGATCATGAGATGGACTAGGGGGGATAAATGGATCTTGAGGGATAGGGGAAGGATGGGATGGAGAAATGCTCGGATCTAGAGGAGAAGAGGAATCTATAGTGACACGCTTTGGAGGAAGAAGTTTAGGTGATTGGTTCTCTTCATTTTGTATTGTACATTTAGCCAACAATTTATGTGAGAAAAACCCATAATGAGGTGGGGATGATGTGGATTTTGGAGGATTAGGATTATGTGAAGGTTGAAATATGGGTAGGGGATTGCAAGGAGGGTTGGGGTTGGAAGGGACATGAGGACTAAGATCTTCAAAACATGGAGGAAGAGGAAACATGGCATGGAAGGTGGCCTCTTTTTGTTGACTTGCTAAGAGATAATTCTTTAATTGCTCTATTTCCTTGGCAAGGTCATTTGTGTTTGAGGAAGTGTGTGGGATATGAATGGAATTGTACATAGTTGAAGGATAATGAGGTGGGTTTCCCTTGTCAAAGGTAGAGGAATAATGAACATGAGATGGATTAGATTTGGATATGAAGTGTGAAGGATGGATTTGATATGTAGGTTGAACGGGAGGTAGAACTGCATATTGTCTTTGAAGATTGTCAACCATTTGATTAAGAAAATTCAGATCCATAGATGTTAGATGAAGAGTGAGGAAGGATTTGATGAAGGATGGATAATGAACTTGGGACTAGGAGCAATCTTGGACTTTGCATTGATTTGAATTGGATTTGATATTGATTTGATTGAATTTGATTGGATTTGATTTGATATTGAATTTGATTTGATATGATTGGATGAGGGTTTGATTTGATTTGATAAAAACCCTATGATATGGAAAAAAAAGTGAATGTGGTATTATAATTAAAGTCCAATGTTTATGACAACACTCCTATGTCCAAAGTAGAAAGATGTAATGCAAGATTTAATTAGAAGAAGATTTGAATGAATGAGATTAGAAAGATTGATGATGGGTGAAGATGTAAATGGATCAAATTAAGAATTGATTAGAAAAGAATGAATTTGACAAGGGATTGGATTAAGAATCATGAGGATGAATCATTGAATGAGGGAATTTGATCTTGATGTGGATTATGAACCATGATTAGGATGAAGATTAGGGATTTGATTTAATGATTAAGAAAATGAGGAAATGGTTTGGATGAATAGAGATGATTAAGATGTGGAGGAATGGTTTGAATGATGAAAACAAGAGATGTATGAGGGTGATGACTTGGATGGATATAAGAAGTGATGGAGAAAACATGAGCTTCTTTTTGTTGTTTTTGAAAATTTTCCCACCAGGCGTGCCAAAATGCGTGCTAGAAAATGTGACCTGCAAGAAGCATGGGTTAACAAACAAACACTAGTTTAAAACCTTCAAAATGCATCAAAAATTCATCAAAATACAAGGAATAAATATAAACTAATGCTTTCTTGGGTTTTTCAACCCTAAGAAACCAACAAATCCCACCTTCTAGCCACCTCTATAGCTCAACAAAGGCACCCATGAGAGGCCTTGCTGGTGTGTTAAGATGGGGGTATGTTTGGTGTGCTCTCCCAAACACAAAAATAAATGAATCTCTTGAGTGTGTGGGTGCAAGTTTGAATGCAAATGTGAATGAAAATGCACAAAGATCCTAAACTATGTGGAATGAAGAACACTTCAAGAAATGGCTATGGAGAAAGCCATTCTTGAAAGCATTCAAGAGTGAAGATGATATGCAATAAAGGAAACTAACTAAGAATGTAAGCTATGGAATGGAAATGAAAATGCATGAAGAAAACTAAATGAACAATGTAAGATGCAAACTAAATCAGATACCAAGTGATTAGCATGAACCTACAAAATCACTATAAGAACTCTACCAATGCAAGCTCAAACTACCATGAAAGCTCAAACTATGAATCCAAACTCAAATCTCAAACCAACATGATAAGAATGCAATAAAAATGAGATGATAATGCTTGAGACAAGCCCTCTATTTATAGGCTTGAGGGAGGGCTTGGTGAGGTGGCATCCAAGTAGGAGCCACATAAGGTGACATGCAAGCCATGCAAATGGTCAAGAATTCAAAGTTTTCTCACACATGTGTGAGAAAACTTGAGAAGAAGAGTGGGAGACAAGAGTGTGTAGGCATGCCATCTCACACATGTGTGAGCACACTCTTAGGCTAATGAGGGGGATTAGGGAGATGATTAGGAATGATTAAGTGGGATTAGAGAAGAATTAGGCTTAAGAAGATGAAAATGATGGGTGTAGGCTAGGCTCTAGGTTAGGTTTATGATTAAATTAAGTGAAATTTAATTTAATCATGGGTTTAGAGGAATTAATAAGATGTGAGGATTTAAATAAATAAAATTTATTTAAAATAAGGGGAAGATAGAGGATCATGTGCTAATTTAATTTAACACATTAAGGCTAGGAGTATTAAAATTAGATTTAAATACTTAAGAGAATGAACTCATTTAATTAATTAATTTAATTAAATAAGTAGAGGAATGTGAGCAATATAATTAATTAATTAATAATTAATTACAATGTCACGGGCAATATTAAAATTAATTAATATAGTGTTTAGAGATGATTTTAATCATCTACAACAACTTTCCTAATGTGACACCAAATTCACATTTCTTAAGATTGAGCCGCAAGCTAAATTTTTCCATGCAATCTAGGATGGGTCCCAAATCTTGCAGATGAGTATTGCATTTAGCACTTTTGACTAAGGTATCATCCACATAGTCCTCCATGGCCTTATGCATCATATCATGGAAAATTGTGGTTACTACTCTCTAATAAGTCACACCATCATTTTTCAAATTGAATGGCATTACATTCTAGCAAAAGCTTCCCCACACACATGTGAAAGTAGTTTTCTCTTGATCTTCTGGTGCAATTTTTGTCTAATTGTCATCCTTAGGAAATTCCAAGTTGAGATCATGAAAGTTAGTGCAAATCCTAATAAATTTACCATGCTTGGAGACTAGAACAATATTGTATTCATTCAACATAATCAATTGTGCAGATGAAACCAGCTTTTAGAAGTTTCTCCAGTTCTACTTTGATGAGTAATGCAATGTGAGCATGCATTTTTTGAAGTTTCTATTTAACTGTTTGGATACCTAGTGCTATGGATAAGTGAAGCATGATAAAATCATGATCTATTCCTAGCATGTCAGAGTATGTCCAAGAAAAATTTATCTTCTTTTCTCTAAAAAAGGCAATGAAGTCCTGCTTTTCTTTAGGTTGCAATGACTGTGCCAGATGTATCATACGAGGATGTTCTTCTATGCCCAGATTAATTGGCTGTGTTGGCTCTATCAATATTGATGATCTCTCCTAAAAGTGACTTGGAAGTGCATCAAATATCTCATCTACGGGTGCCTTAGAGAGGTGTTCACCCTTAGATATGTCTTTTATTTTTACTTTTTTGGGTTTAGATACCGCCATAATGTGGTTTTCACCATCAGACCTTTTTCATTTTTTCTTTTTAATTATATGATTGAGATATTTGATGTCAACTTTAGTCATGTTGACACTCTGTTCATTGGTGAAATACGTTACAGGTTCGATAGGATTTAGGTATAAAGCAAGAGCGTAGTCATTCTAGAATGTGGGGACTTCACTAGGTGCATTAGGGTTCTAGTCTATATGCTTAGGATGTGTGAGTGAAAGAGTAGTGGCTAGTTCAATTACATTCATGGTATAGTCATTAAGTGATTGGACTAGCAATTTGAGACCTATGGTGACTTCATCCATAGATGTGTTCGAACACCTCTAAGTACTAACATCAACAATTGATGACTCTAGGACACTAGTTGGATCAGACCCATTCGACCTAACCCTAGATGTTTCACCCACCTCGATTTGGTTTTCATAGACATGAACCTAGTCAATGTCTTTATCAGTAGTCACTTTTGAAAGAGAGTCAAACTCATATTCCTTAGAATTAGTGCTACATGGTGAGAGACTATAGAATTCCCCAACAATGATAGGGACATAGTCAACCTCATCATCTGGGTTCTTACACAGATACTCAATATGTAATGATTGACTAGACTCTCCCTTTTCTAAATGATCTTTGGGTCACTCAGTATTGTCCTTAGAAGAATCACATAGTATCATCCATGATGCTAACACATGGCACAAAGTCATCTGGCTGAGCAAAGAATTTAGCGAGATCATGAGGAATAGGATAAGGATAGGGATCCTCATCGTTAGATTGTTGCTCTTGAGTGTCTGACTCAGCTTGTGACTCTTTTCCAGATGAACTCTCAGGCTCTGGTATGAATTTATTAGGTCCCAAATGAAAAGGAACCTTCTTAAATCCTAGGCCAGTTGCATCACTATTGCTTTGAGCTATTGCCTTGATAGGATCAATTAGGCCATTGTTATTGCACCTAATAGGGCTAGTTCCCTTATAGCCAAAATGCTTCATGAGCCGAAGAACAAGCCCATATTTCTCAAGCTTGCTCTATTAGGTCTACTGGAGTCTCTTCTCTCTAAAGCCATGCAAAAATGGCTCTATTTTCACTTTCATCCTCTAGGGGAACTATAGCCTTAACAAAAGTGCCATTATACTTGGTCTGAGGTGTCAGGAAAAATGGCTTCTTTGCCTCTGAGGGTCTCCCATAATGAAAAGGAGACTCTAGAAGAGATGTTAATGACAACATTAGTTCAATACAATACTCTCCCATGCCAGTTTCTTTCAGTTTGAATGATTGCTCAATTTGTTTCAGCTTATTGTCATGATAATCAGTGGATTCCTAGTTAGTAGGGAAAATTTTTTTAGTAGCTTTGAGCATATTGCAAGTATAGCTAGTGGTGGTAGGAATAGTAACTTTAGAGCCATGAAACAAGAATTTGATGCATTGGTGATATGTGGATGCCATAGCATGCATCTCATGTATCCATGGCCATCTTAACAGAATGTTGTAAGCTGAGGGAATGTCCAACACCTAACAGGTGACATCCCTTTCTACAGGATTGATGGGAATGGGTAAGACCACAAGACTAAGAGACTTTTGTTCCACTTTGTTGTATGCGTTAATTGTGATCTTGCATCGAGGATCAATAGAGTCCTTAGAATAATTCAATTGTCTAAGTAGAGCATCAGAGATAATATTTAGGCTAGCACCATTATCAATGAGTACCTGATGAACACGTGTCTAATGTATCATAAACTTGATGTGGAGAGGTTGAATGTGTGGGTGACTCAATGAGTTATCATCCTCCTCAGAGAAGGTCATAAGATAAGATGAGGTTAGGTGACCTATCATGGATTGAAATCACTCAAGATCAAGATCTTGAGGAACATTTGCCTTAGTGAGGGCTTTGTCCAAAATCCACTTGTGAGCAGGTGAGATTTTAAGAAGCTCAAAGATGGATATTTGAGCATTAGTTCATTTTAGTTGATCAAGAACACTATAATTGGGTACCATTGAGTTCATTGTGATTTTTTCACCTTTGCTACTTGGACCAGCAATAACTTTGTCTTTATGTTGTTCAAGATTGGGAGTAGAAGGCCCAGGGCCTTTGAGCACCAACTTGGTGCAAGAGCAAGTAACATCATTAGGATAGTGTTGCAAAGGTGTGTTATTTATTGTGTTGGAAGTAGGACCCCTCAAGAAAAATGGTGTCTTGGGTTTGTCATTATCTTGTTTGCCCTCAATGGTAATGATGTCATAGTATTCAGAATCCATAGGTTCAACCATGTTAATCACATTATCATCATTGGAATATGCATAGTTGACCTTGTTGTTGTGTTTTGGTTTCAAAGTCTCTCCTTTTTCATAGGCTAGGAAAGGCTCTTTGAATGCCTTGTGATTAGAGTTTTTGTTATGTCCATCTACCATAAGTTCACCAGCATCAATCATGTCCTGAACTTTATGGAACAAGTTTATGCAGTTGCTAGTTTTTTGTCCCTTATTTTGGTGATACTCATAAAATGAGGTTTCATTCCACCATGGTGGACGTGGTTTTGGATCATAGGGATGAGAGTTGTCCATTGGTGAAATAAGCTCGTGTTGTAGCAATTTTTAAAACCACATCCAAAGGTTCACCTAGGGGTGTATACTATTGCTTAGGATGTGTGGCCCATGAGTTTCTTGGTTTGTTCCCAGATGTCTTGTTGTCAGGAGGGTGCTTCTCAACATTTTTGGCCACATTGAGGCTGTCTATGAGATTAAATGCTACCTTAGTAGATTTGGGAGTGACATTTTCAACAACTCCATCATGGACAATTTCTCGATTCTTATTGACATATTTGGTTTTATCCTTTTTGGAGGTGGAACCTTGTTTTGTGTCCTTTTGAAGAGTGAGTTCACCTTTCTTCAACATAAATTCCTTGATACAGATAGCCTATGTTATCATGTCTTCAATGGTATGTGGACCTTGAAGCTAGACTTTATATCTGAAATAAGGTAGGAGGTTATCAGTGAAAATGTCAAGCTTCTCTATTTCTAGAATTTTGCGTGAATACTTAGTGTAAAGTTGTCTCCATTGTTGAAGGAATGTGAGAAAAGTTTCTCCAACTCTTTTCTTAAGGTTGCATAGATCTCAAATGTTTATAGGTTTTTGAATGTTATGAGAATACTGCTAGACAAATAAGTTGGCAATTTCATCAAACATCTTGATACTGGGAGGCAAGTGTGAGAACCACTCCAAAGCTTGACCACCTAGGCTTTTGGGGAATAAATGCATGAGGTATGTTTGATCATGTATAAACTCCATAGACAAGGTGCCAAATTCCTACAAGTGATCCTGGGGATCAATGGTGCCAAAGTACTTGTCGTACTTAGGTAGCTCTACACCTCATGAGAAAGGAGGCATGTTTATGCTCTTGTCAAATGGAAATGGACAAAGAGCATCTAATGTGTACATTTTTGCAAGTTTGTCTTTCTCATGCATCATTTGAGCTAGTTGGTCTTGTATAATTTTCAATTTTTTTTGAAGTTTGGAAGTCTCAGTTTCTTCTTTAGGTGTGATGATGGTTTCCACATTGAAATGAGAGGGCAACTTAGCTCCCCCTTGGGAAAATTTGAGAAAGTGCTTTTCTTTCTCTTTGTTGAGTAGGATTCCCATGATCTTTTGAAAGTTTTTGTCTCTTTGACATTTTGCTATGTTTTTAGGAAGTATTTACACCTCTTCTTATTCCTCATCCATGTCATGGTCTTTCTCTTTCTCTTTGTCATTCCTAGGTGATTCTTGATGTCTACTGTGACTACCATGTTCAGGTTCACAATTAGTCATTGTAGGAACGTGTTCAGTTTCAATATGCTATGTTTAAAAAGGTCCTCTAAAAAGGAAATCAAACATTGAATTTGGAGATATAGGACATCTACTAGTCTTAGGATCCTCTTGATACAAAGAATTCCTAGTTTGTTGCAGGTTTATGGAGAATGTATGCTAGACTTGAGGTGACCTGATGGGTTAGGGAGATCATGAAGATGCCTCACTAGCTAAACTGGATTTAGATTGTGTAACAAAGGGAAGGTGACCTTTGCCAAAATTATGACCCCTAGCATGACATCACCTAAGTCTAAGAGGATAAAACATGTTGCCACTACTTGTTGCAACAGTCATAGACAAGGACAAAAAGCAAGAACCTGGACAAGGACCACACTAAAACTTAGTCTCAATAGGACAAGACAAGAATGTTGTATACTAAGGCATGAATAGTCTAATTTGAAGGCTAGAATAGCCAAAGGTTATGACTATCATAACATAGAGTATGAAAATCACTAAAGAATGAGAATCCAAAGAACTAAAGGATGAGACTAGTCAAAATGCGGATCACAAACCTTCAGTTTAAGCTAAATGACACTATTTGGGACTATATACAGATAGAGAAGGGACAACTTAATGTAAGAAATAGACTGAATGTAGGTCAAAAATTGGTCGAATAAGTTGATTTGACAATTTTAGAACAAGATCTCGCACGAAGATTCTCTATGATTTGCGCAAGAAAGTTTACCAGGTTTTACAAAGACTTAGAAAAATAATATAAATTTGTGTGAAGACTTTCTTTGGCTTGCATGAAGAAGTGATAGGACTAGTAAAGATAGTCGAAAAGATCTTGCATGGGCATACAAAAGTTCTTGTGTGAAGACTAAAAAGAATCACATGAAAAATTGAATTCTTGCATGAGAAAATGCAAGACTATGCACAAAAATCAGGACCAAATTGACAACAACGTTGGATTTCAAAGAGATTTCTTGACTATTTGGATAGATTGGATAGACTAGTTGGACTAATTTGTTGGATAGACAACAAGGTTAACCCTAAATTTTTTGAACAAATGATTCAAGTTGCAATTAAGGCAAAGTGTTTGGACAAGATAGTGGGAAGCAAGCAGTAGTCAAATATAATCCAACTGAGGGCAAAGCAACTTAGAGGCACAAGGGAGTCTTGACTCTTAGTTTGTTTGAGGAAGTTTGGACATGTTTTGGACTCAATAAAAAGCACACTTTATCCCTAGAAATAGAAAATGGTAGAGAAGGCAAAACCTTTGTCCCACATCTTATGTGCATGCGTGTACCTCACACAACCATGTCACCCCTTAGAGGGTGCCCATGTTTTTGGTATATTCAAAGGACTCAATAGTATACAATGAACAAGTGCCCTTATGGTAGGGGACAAGCACATATACCACCTTCAAATGTCCAGTAGCATGCCTATATTGATTTCTACAGGAGAGATTCTTCCCCCTCCTTGGACAAAGATTATGCCTCCTTTTGGAGGTGAATTAGGTGGCTTCTAACTACAAGGTTTTTACTTGGATTCCATTTGTATTAATTCCCAATGGCTCTGTAAGTGAAGTTGAGACCAGCAGCCCACACCAACATCTTAGAGTGCACACACTTGCTTAGCAAGCTAGGGCCGACACTGGCCAGTGTAACAGACAGAGCTTCCCCTTGATATGCGATATCAAGAATCAGGGGAAAGAAATTAATCCAACTTTGGAGTCTTTCACTCTACAAAGCATCTTGATTATAATGAGTTGAAATCTTCGACGAAAGGAGTGTGCTCACTTGGGTCATTCCCAGTAGTTGGATCACTTCGGAAGGCCCTCTAAAGGATTGACTTGGACTGGTGGTTTGGATTTAAGGTTTCAAATTTCTGATTTCCCTTAAGGGGAAAGAGCATAATCCTATACCTTATTTCCTTTCCCAAACACATAGAACAGATTAATTACCCACTTAGCTTAATCAATCTAGACTCATCCTTCCTAAAGATTTTGATTCCCATAAAAAGGAAACCATCATCTCATCATAGAAAAGAACAAGCACTGGAGAACCACTAAGCTACTTACCTCCCTCAGAATTCTATCTTTCAAAAGCATCTAGGTTTCTGATTCACCCTTGGTCATGACCTCCAAGTGGTGAAGAGCATAATCCCCTATTCTTCTGTCTTGCACCCTAAGAAGTTCACAAGCCCTATTTAGACTAGTTTGAAAAAATAGGAAAGAAACCACATTGTTTTGTGGATTTTAAATGTATTCTTCAACAAACGTGTCTTCAATAATCATCCTGCAAGCAAATAGTTATTCCATGTTTGAGTGGGTTTTATAAGGAATCTTTGACAAATCATCCAGTAGACAACAATTAAGCTGCGAAAAATCAAAGAAACATAACAACACAGATTCCAAGAAAAACATGTTAATGAAATGAGATAAATAACTTGTTAAAAGTACTAAAATTGAAGTTGCTATTTCAAGATCTTGTGTAGAACCATGCGAAATTCTTTTCCAACCCACACGAAGAAATGGTATGCTACATGAAGACTTGGGAAATGAGGCACTTTCTCGCATGAAAAGGAAAGAATCTTCATACAAGAACTTAAATCCTTGCAGGAAAATGGATCATCTTGTGCCAAAATCCAAGGAACTATACAGAACAATATAGACAAAGAGCTAAAGTATTATTAAAAAAATGTAGAGGAGCCTAGAGAAATTGATTTTCTCAGCCCCACGGTGGGTGCCAAAAATGTATATGTGAAATGTGACCTTAGAGTTCACACACACACTTCAACATGGTCTTTGTATGCAGATTCATCTTGAGATGAACATGAGATTGTTCACTCAAAATAGATCCAACAAGGCAACCTATTGCCTTCTATCTAGAAGGATTTTTCCTATTTAATATCCTTAGATTTGAGGTCTAGCAACTAGACCCTCTAAGAACGAAGGATTTTAAGAATGTAACTAGTCCATATGAGAATGCAATGTAGTTTAAATTTGTTATGCAATTAAGCTAAGAGCATGTAAATGGAATTAACTAAATGAATGCATATTAATTCTAAATGATATTAATCTAAGAAAATGAGAATTTTATGACAATAAGCAACAAGTGCACAATCCAACAGAGATTCAATAGCAATTAAATTCAACCTTTGCAATGAGAAATTAGGGGTTGCTTAAATAGAATTCCTAAAATCCTTCAACGATTGAGATCAACTGAAATTGACGGTCAAGATTGAAGTACAATTTTAGTCATAGTGGAAGATTCCAAATTTAGATGAAGTTAACTACTTTAGATCCTGAGTGCAAGAAATAGTTAACTCAGATAGACTTCAGTGTGAGAGCAAGTGATTTGGATCACTTCTATTTTGATCAATTGTTAACTAGGACTTTCCATTTTGAACTGAAGAGTAGAATTAGGAAAGATATTTAATTTAATAAAGTGAGATATGACCTCATAAATACCTTTTCCATTTAATTAGATAATTTCATTCAATTAATTTAGAATAGGCATATTTATTAAATAAAATAAATTTAATTCCTTAGTATATTAGCCTTAGGTGATAATTTAATTTAATAAAGTATAAATACTTTATATTAAATTAAATTTAAATCAAATAGGTTCAATGCAAAAATTATGAGTAAATACTATAGGAATTAAATAATAAGTATGATGAATGTAGATTAGGGTTTTCTACATATGACAATTAAGTCAAGTAGTGTATGTCAGAACAAGAATTTTCCTAATGAAATAAGACTTTAGCATTGATCAACTAGACTAGAATTGGTATAATGGCGATGAGCGAATTTTGGGCTATTATAGGTACACCATACTTGCATATGATGTAATTCATAATGAACAAAGCTACAAATTTTCCATTTTCTATGGAGAGAGGGACTGCCTCTAACCACTTAGTAAAGTAATATGTAGTTGTAATGATGAACTTATGTCCATTTGAAGAGGATAGGTGAATTTGACCCACAAGATCAAAGGCCCATTATTGGAATGGCCACAATATGATAGATGGAATTAGCTCCCTGGCTGGAGCAGGAATTAGATTTCCATGGAGCTGACATTGTTTGTAGGACTTGGCATATTTGATTGCCTCTTGCTCCATATTTGGTCAATACTAACCAGCTCTAATAAGTTTACAAGCTAGCGTTAAGCTATTAGAGTGAGATCCATAAATACCATTGTGTACATCTATTAATGCATGTTTGGACTCATTAGGTTCTAGACACCTAAGGAGTGTTCCATCGAGACCTCTTGTAAACAAGTCATCAAAAATAATGACATACTATGAAGCATTACAGATAAGGTGACATTTTTCATTCCGTGTTAGATTGTCCAGGATGGTTTGGTCACATAGATAAGAGTATATATGGTGGTAGTAGGATGAGTCATGTCCTACAATAGAATATATCATCCTAGATTCAAGAAAAATATAGGCAGGGTAGAGTAACATTTCCACCTGGAACTTGTGTCGAAGATCATTTTTTGGCATCTGTAACAAGGAAGCTAGAGTAGTCATGGCATCAACTGCTTTATTGTCTGCCGAAGGAACTTGTTGGAAAGTGATATGAGAAAATTATTGTCATGCTCGAAATTTATGAGATAAAACACAACAATTTTTTTTTTGTAATTTTAAACAAATAAATTATTAATTAAGATAAACCAATAATTATATATATTTATACTCCAAATAAATTTAACCCCATATATAAATCAATTCTCCTAATCACCCTCTAATCCCTTAGTACATGATTAAATAAATATAGTTCAATAACCCGATGTAAGATTCAACAATTAAAAATGTGAACTAATTATAAACTTTTTGTTGACTGTTTCACTAATGTTATGTCTTATCTGAGAGTCATATTGATTTGTTAGACAAGGTGATCATAGATTTTTCCATAGAGAATTACACTACTAGTGTCAACTATGACCAGATACTCTCTTTTGGGAATTTAGGATTCATACCTTCTAATACGAGGGTAAAACACTATCTCTTCATTGATTCCTCATACAATTGAATGTTGGTTTGACATAAAATAATTAATCTAATCATACTTATGTAATAATTGCATTATATATATATTTGTAATTTCAAAATTACTTAAAGCATTTTCCAATATCTGCCTTTAATAGTGCTAGTTGTCAGTTTACCAATCTCCCTAGCGAATCCTTTCATTTGTTTTGGTTGTTTTCACTTGTCTTAAGATTGATTACAATTATGTTATTTATAAAAAAATCAACATTCGATTCTTATAGGTATAATTGTTCCCTTAATGATCTTTAATTATTATAATTATCATTTTATTGAAATTTATATCTTTTATTTATTTATTTATTATTATTTTATTAAATTTATGAAATTACCTATAAACAATGATGTATATTAATTTAACTTATGTCCTTAAATCTAGGCTAACCCATCATACTAAGAGAAATTTAAATTCTAACATCTTTACTAATAATAAGCATCCTTTAATACTAATATTCTAAATTATATCTATAATTTACCCTTAACCACTTGCTATCTACTCCAGCCTAAGATTCACACAATGGTCTTATCCAACCATAATACTTAGGATACAATTTTACCCTCCTTAACTAAGTTTTCAACCAATTTATATTAATGATATTCTACCCCACCTATTTACCACTAGGAAACACCATCATGGCTCAAGGACCTAAGGTGGGTACCCACTATCCCATTCTCCAAGGCATGATGACAATGTGAGGGAAAGGGGATGCATTTACTAGTTGTTTCCAAACCAAACTAAAAAAAAATAGATCTTATCATTTCCCAAGAGATGGCATCTAAGGGGATAGTGGGGCCATGTTTTTGGCAAATGTGTTTGACTTCCTTAGCTTCAAAGGATAATAGGTGCCAAACTTAGCCCTTGCAGTATGGTATAAATGTTATGTTTTTTACTATCAAGTTCTTATAAACATTTCTAGCCATGGAAACATCACCTATACATCTTGTTTTGGGCGCCAAGTAGTCTTAATTTCTTGTCTTAATGTTCCCCTCTTACATTGGTGCCAAGAGAGTGTTTAGAATAATAAAGGTTGCCTAGGGATTAGTCCTTGACATGGGGTAGTAACATGTCACTTTCAAACAGAAGCATGATTTCTCTCATTTATTTTAAATTTTATTAGCCTTCCCTTTACTCAACATCCAAGACTCTAGGAGAACGCCTTTGTGTTGGCCCAAGGTGAGGCACTTGGGATTTGGGGCTCTCTTTTATGTCAGTGATGTATGTCTATATACATATTTTTTGATATTTTATATTTGTGTGAGATTTTTCTTTCATTGGTCACTTCTTTGTTTAATTATTAGCTATGTTTCTAGACTTCTTATTATAGCCTCTAAATTATTATGTGTATTTTCTTTTGTCACATTTTCTTAAAGAATGACACAAGGGTCACGGGTATAATGAGAAGCTCTCTTAAATGATTAAGAGCTAGCTAGTGTGGGGATTTCCCCTAAGTCAAGTTATTGATTTGTGCATATGATCATAGGTATATTATTTTTATTATAATATTACTCTATATTTTTGGGGAGGAATTTCTTTCCTTTCCATACATTTTCTAGAGAACTAGAGTGCATCTACAGCCAACCTTTCTTATAGAATTTTAAGCTAAGTCCAATAAGGAGGTATTTCCTTCTATGTCATCAAGATGATAAATCAATGAGTATTCTATTATCTATGTAGGCTAGGGATTCATTGTTTTAGATTACTTAAATGCACCCAAATGTTTATATTCCATTACTAACCTTTCAAAGGATAAACACATTCTCAAGAGAGGTTAACTTCCTATTAAGCAAGATATATCTCCATCTAAGCATATATATGAACTATTCATAACTTGATACTTCCATTGCATCATAATTCATAATAGAGAACCATAAATCGAATGCATTTTAAAACTAATATTCAAAATATAATAATGATTGTTTCTAAACAAGAAACTCTCTCATATATCACTAAGAAGATAAACAACTCCTTCCATTCCAATTGAAAACTATGCACATATAGATAGACTCTTACAATACAATGCAATTAGTTATGAGAAACTCCAAATTATTTTCTTTTCTTCTCAAACATCTATTAATATGATACCATCTTCTCCTACAATTCCATTCATGCACATCACATTCATACTCAGCTTACACATTCACCCTAATACAAATAGGTTGAGAATTCCTCTCATACCACATGAAACCCACAATGGAGATTTTTCCTTCGTAACTTGTTACAAAGTAACAGGAAGGAAGGATTGACCCATACATATTGGCATATCTTACATTACAACAATGCATGATGACAAGTTTTAACTTTAAGAAACATTTCAAGATGATCCTTCCAAGCTTTTCTACTACCCTTTTGAACACCAAGCTTGCATTTACATCACAAAAAATCAACAAGGACCATGGGTGCTTTCCACCCAACCATAGGCCTCAAAGAGACCACCCCCACGCTAGGGGAACAAGGCTCAAACCAGGTTACACACATACATCACAAAATTTTGCATGAATACATAACACAAAATACAATCAACACCCTCCCATGGCTTGCACAATGATTCACCATTGGAATCATAAAACATTGGGTGAAGGTGGGCTCTTCAAGGAGGAGAAATTCTAACATCATAAATATCATATTGCCAATGTATTTTGCCTCTCAAGGCCACCATAACATAAACAACATATTCCCACTGCATTGCCTCTCAACACCTTCAAAACAACCATCTTCTACTCATCCACAAAACCTCCTTGTACCTCCCAAAAAACAAGATTCATGGCCATTATGGAGCCCATGCTCCATGATAATAACAACCTCATCATGAGGTAAAAAAAAATTTCTTTCTCACCTGCAATGTCAAGCCCAACTTATGCCCTTCACCCAAGGCTTCTCTACCCTCCCAAGGGTGAGTGAAGCCTTCACACCCATAATCACAATCAACACTCCCATTAAAACAAGAAACAACAAAAAAACAAATGAAGAACAACAAAACAAAACCAAGAAAGGATCTCCAAAAGCACAAAACACATTCACTTCTTCCCAACACAATGACAAGCTCATAACACAAGATTGACAATGCAATACATACTCCATTGATAACTTTTCACACTTGTAGATTTTCTTATCCATACTAAAGAAAAGGAATAAAAGAACATGTTTAAGTCACCAACCTTGGTCCAAGCTAGGGTAAAGATAGTTGTAGAAGAGCTCCCTTAATCTCCCTCCACAACCTAATTGTCTCTAAAATTAGAGAGTGGGTAGACACCCCACTAGTTTGGCCAAGACTCTCTAATAAAGCATTCCCACTAACTTATTTTAGCAAAAAAACTAAGCCACTACTTCTTACAAACTTGTCTCCTCTAACTTTTCTATTTTTGATTTAGTGGAAAACATGAGAGAAGATAGATATGACAACTCCAAATTCGAATTGATGGAAGAATGCATGAGTAAAAGGGCCCTCTAGGCTTTCTAGGCACTCACATGATCAAAATTAGGCCTCTAACTTGTTGTACTATCATATGGATAACTTATTCTCTCATAAAAGACACTTTGGGACCACCTAATGACCCCTAAAAACCCTAGCCAAGTCCAAATTCGATTTTCCTTTGATTGAGACTCCTCATGGCTTTTTTTCTATGTGAGGTTAACTTGGGTACTACATTGGGGTTAGGTTTAGGTTAGGTTACTTCTTTCCAAACCTTGAATGACATGGCATCTCCACATGGACAACACAAGTGTCAAATGACACACACAAAACAACACATTACATTAAAAGTGACTTGACTCCAATAATACACGAACTAAGCTATTACACACATATACAATTCACATATACAAAATAAAACACATTACAATGAGGTTTGAATCTTTTCCACTGATTCAACCTTGGTTATGTCATGTTTGTAGTAGTTTGAGCCTTAATTCCCCTTTAAACCCATGGTCAAATTCCTGCACACTAAACTCAAGCATCACTAGTCCAAGAAAATCAATAAGTACATAAGTGAAATAATCATTATCTCATTCAACATTAGACTTGCATATATTTCATCATCTCAAAGTAACTTTCCCTTTCTTAATCATTTCAAATATAACCTTCAAAATATTAAAATATCAAAACTTACATATCACATTCGACATTTGAGTTCCATACTTCATTTTTTTAAATTAAATTACTTTTTCTAATAATTTCCATGTAAAATTCTCAAAATACTATAGCATCAAACTTTACTTATCATAACATGGTAAATTTAATATTTTGAATAGATTCATAGTCTATTTTTATCATTGCGAAAAGATGTTGAATCCACAACTATTGAATCCCTAGGAATGCTAGTTAGGTCTCAATGCATAACAAAATTTATCTTTTAACTCTAATTTCCACTTTAAACATTACATTCTTACATTACAAGCATTTCTACCATTCAATTTCTATTAAAGAAATGTCAATAGCTTAAAACATGAATATAATCATTAAATGCATCAATTAGGTCATAATATGCAAAAGTAATTATGGATTATCAAAATGCAGATATCAAAATAACATAACCCTATAGTCTCAGAAGTGTATCAATACATAGGATTAAAATCACCGTAATACAATTATCTCATTGGTACTATGATGGATTGGGTGAGGCCTCACAATTATTTCTTTAGGTCATCCACTATGTGTTTATAAGGGATCAATTTCTCATCCTTCATCTGATATACATCATTGACCTGGTTGATGATGAGTTGTGAATCACCAAAGATGTTTAATTCACCCACTCTCCATTTAACTACAATCTTCATGCCATTAATCAGAGATTCATATTCTATGATATTGTTTGTACAAGGAAACAAAAATCTTATATGACTTAGGTAATAAATACCTCTATGGTGTTATGAACAAGAGTTTAGCACTAGATCCCTATTGTGTGAAGGAACCATCAAAGAACATCACCCAAGTTTGGTGTGTAGTCATTAGAATTGATTCATTAGGGAAATCAATGTTTAGTGGAAGAAGGCTCTGTATTGGTGCTTCTACTAATTAATTAGCAATTTCTTGTCCTTTGATAGCCTTTTTTTCAACATACCAAATGTCAAACTTGCTTAGTATCATGACCCACTTTGCCAACCTTCCTGTTAGAGCTTCCTTGCTGAGTAAGTACTTCAGTGGATCAATTTTAGCAACCAGTTACATAGTATGAGTGAGCATGTAGTGTCTCAATTTTTGAGAAGTAAAGACAACTTCCAAGTAGGATTTCTCAATGATATTATAATTCATTTTATAATAAATTAGTGTGTGACTCAGTTACTAGATAGCTCTTTCCTTGTTATCATTGGCTTCTTGTGCTAGTAAGATACCAAAAGATGACTCTATTGTTGAGATGTACAAGATAAGAGGCTTCTCATGAATAAGAGGCATAAAGATTGGTGGATTACCAAGGTATTTCTTTGTCTATGTTAAGCTTTGATCACAATCTTAGCTCCAGTTGTATTTCACACCTTTATGTAGAGTCTTGGTAAATGGTTGTGACCTATCCACTAGCTGTGAGATGAATCTACAAATGGATTGAAGTCTTCCTTGTAAGCCCCTCATTTGACTGATATTATGAGGTGGAAGCATATCTATAATTGCTTGAACTTTCTCTAGATGAACCTTGATTCCTTTTGTAGACACAGTGTACCCAAGTAGTTTCCCAAATATTACACCAAATGCACATTTCTTGGCATTAAGTCTTAGACTAAAGTTCTCCATACAATCTAGGATGGGTCTTAGATCTTGAAGGTGAGTATTGCATTTTGTGCTCTTAATCAAGGTATCCTCCACATAGTCTTCCATTTTTTTATGCATCATGTCATGAAAGATAGTAGTAACTACCCTCTGATATGTAGCACCAACATTTTTCAGGCCAAATGACATCACATTCCAATAGAAGGTTCCCCATGCACAAGTAAAATTAGTCTTTTCCTGATCTTTTGGTGCAATTTTGATCTTATTATAACTAGAAAATCTACCCATAAGTGAGTTCATTTCATATCTTGTCATCATGTCCACTATCATATTAATGTTAGGGAGTGGAAAGTCATCCTTCGGACATGCTAAGTTCAGATCTTAGGAATCTACACAGACTCTAATAGATTTATCATGCTTGGAGATTGGAACAACATTTGATATCCATTCAACATAATCAATAACATAGATGAAGTCAACTTTTCCAATTTAGCTTTAACTAGTAATGCAACATGAGGATGCATTTTTCTAAGTTTTTGTTTGACTAGTTTAACTCCTAGCATGATAGAAAAATGATGCATTATGAGATCAAGATCTAATCTAGGATATCTAAATATTTCCATGCAAATTTTATCTTTTTCTCTTAGAAGAAGGCAATGAATTCCTCTTTTTCTTCTAGAGATAGTGACTATGCAAGATGTATCATGTGAGGATGTTCTTTTGTTCCCAAGTTGATCAACTGTGTTGGCTCTATCAACACTAATGATCTTTCTTGAAATCAACTAGGAAGTGCATCAAATATCTCATTTGCAGGCACCTCAGAGAGGTTTTCACCCTTGGATACATCTTTCATTTTTACTTTTTTAGGTCCTAAAACTACCACAATGTGATTTTCACCATCAAAACTTTTATTTCTTTTATTTTTGATTGTATGACTAAGATATTTGATTGCGACTTTAGTAATGTTGACACTTTGTTCACTAGTGGAAGATATTATAAGTTTGACAGTGTTTAAGTAACAGGCAAGAGCATAGTCATTTTGGAATGTAGGGACTTCACTAGATGTGTTAGAATTCTAGTCTATGATCTTGAAATAGGTGAGTGGAAGAGATGTGGCGAGTTTGATTGCGTTCATAGTATAGTCATCAAATTCATATTCTTAAGAATCTGTGTTACATGATTCCCTAACAGTAATACGGACAAAGTCTCCTTCATCCTTTAGATTTTTAAAATGGTACTCAATGTGCAAAGCATGACTAAAATCTCCTTGTTCTTGTCAAGTATAATGTGAATCAATAGTATCATCAAAAGAAACACTATCACCATCCATGATGCTAATGCATGGTACAAAATCATCTAGTTCAACAAAGAATTTAGCAAGATCATTAGGAATGGGATAAGGATAAGGATCCTCATCATCAATGTTGTCTTTATGGTCATAAAAATCAGCTTGTGACTCATTTTTAGATGAAATCTTAGGTTCTAGTATAAATTTTTTAATACCTAGATGGAAGGGAATTGTCTTGAAACCTAGACCAGATGTATCTCAATTTCTTCTAACTATCTCTTTGACAGGATCAATCAGACCATTTTTGTTACATTCAATAGGACCAGTCCCCTTTTAGCCAAAGCATTTCATGAGTTTAAGACCTGGACCATACTTTTAAGGAGTAATTTCATGAGACTATTCTATGAGGTCAACTAGAGTTTTCTCTTTGTAGATCCATGTAGCAATGGCTTTGTTTTTCACTTTCTTCCTTGAGAGGGATAGTAGGTTTGACAAATGTACCATTATACTTGGTTGAGGTGTCAAAAAAAAAGGTCTCTTCACTTTAGATGGTCTCCCATAATGATGGGGAGACTTAGGAAGAGATGTCAAAGATAGAACTAGTTCTATGATATTCACTCATTCTAGTTTCTTTTAGCTTGAGTGACTGCTCAATTTTCTTTAGCTTGTTATCATGATGGTCTATAGATTGCCTATTAGTAGGTACAATTTTTTTAGTAGATTTTAGTATGTTATAGGTATAGCTAGTACTTGTAGGTATGGTGACTTTAGAGCCATAAAATGGGAACTTCATGCATTGAGAGTAAGTGGAAGGCACAACTTGCATCTCATGTATCTATGGTCTTCCTAGAAGAATATTGTAAGCTAAGGGAATGTCTAGGACTTGACAAGTGACATCCCTTTCGACAAGACCAACCTAGAGAGGCAACACATCAAGACCCAAGGATTTACGCTCAACTTCATCATACACTTTGATAGTTACTTGTGGTGAGGGTCAATGGACTCTTTAGAATAGTTCAATTATCTGAGAAGAGTAGTAGAGACAATGTTTAAACTAGCTCCATTATCAATGAGCACATGAAAAACACATTTCTAGTGTATCATGACCTTAATGTGTAGAGGTTGATTATGTCGATGACTTAGTGAATTGTCATCCTCCTCAAAGAAGGACATATAGTAAGGTGAGTTTAGATGACCTACCATATATTGGAACCTCTCAAGATCAAGATCTTGAGGGACATTTTCCTTAGTGAGGGCTTTGTCAAGAATATGCCTATGAGCAGATGAGATTTTGAGTAGTTCAAAGATTATGAATTGAGCATTTGTTAATTGTAACTGATCAAGGATACAATAGCTAGTAGTTGCAGAAGTTGTTGTGAGTATTTTTCCTTTGCTAGATGGACCAACAAGGGGTTTGTATTTGTGTTGTTCTAACTCAGGAGCAAAAGGCACAGGGCCTTTAAGCACTAACTTGGCCCAAGAATGTGAAACAACATTGGCACAAGTTTCTGATAGTTCATTGTCAGATGTGTTGGACGTAGGACCCCTTAAGATAAATGGTGTCTTAGGTTTAGTTTTTTCTTGTTTACGCTTGATGGTGATAATGTCACAATAATCAACATTTACCAGTTTAACCATGTGGACTATCTCATCATCATCATTAGAGTACTTATAGTTGATCTTGTTATGAGATTTTTGTTTTGAGTTTTCTTCTTTTTCATAGTTTGGAAATGGCTCTTTGAAAGCCTTGTGATTCGAGTTCTTGTTATGCCCATCCACAACAATGTCACAATCGTCAATTCGATTTTAGACTTTGTGATGCAAGTTGATGCAATTGCTAGTTTTGTGACCTTTGTTTTGGTGATATTCAAAAAATGTGGTTTCATTCCACCATGGTGGTCATGGTTGTGGGTTGTAAGGATGAGAGTTATTCGATGGAGAAATGAGCTTGTTTTGTAGCAAGGTCTTTTAGATCACATCCAAAGGTTCACCAAGATGTGTAAATTCTTGTTTAGGGTGTGTGACCCAAGATGAGTTCTTCAATTTGTTTCTAGAGATCTTATTGTTAGAAGGAGGTTTCTCAACATTCTTGGATGCTTTGAGATTATCTATAAGATTGAAATTTTCCTTACTAGGTTTAGGAGTAATGTTTTCAACAACTCCGTCATGCACAACCTCTTGATTTTTTGTTCACATACTCGTATTTGTCCTTATTAGAGGTTGACCCTTGTTTAGTTTCCTTTTGAAGAGTTAGTTCACCCTTTTTGACCATGAATTCCTCTATCAAAATAGCTTGTGTGACCATTTCTTTGAAGGTACATGAATCTTGAAGGTGAACTCTATACCCAAAATCGGGTAGAAGATTATCTGTAAAGATATCAAGTTTTCCATTTTTAGGATTTTGCATGAGTATTTGGTGTAAAATTGTCTCCATCTCTGAAGGAATGTGAGGAAAGGTTCCCCAACTTTTTGTTTAAGGTTGCACAAGTCTCGATTGTTAATCATGTGTTGTATGTTGTGAGAGTACTATTGGAAAAACAAGTTAACAATCTCATAAAATGTTTTGATACTAGTAGGCAAGTGTGAAAACCACTTCATAGCCTGACCACCTAGACTTCTTGGGAATAGATGCATGAGATATGTCTAATTATGCATAAATTCCATAGAGAAGGCACCAAATTCCTGTAAATGATCTTGGCAATTAATAGTTCCAAAGTATTTATCATACTTAGGTAACTCAACTCCTCTTAGAAAAGGAGACATGTCTATAATCTTGTCAAAAGGAAATAGACAAAGAGCATCTAAGGTGTATGTTTTTGTAGGTTTGTCTTTATCATGCATCATTTGGGCTAATTTTTATTGCATGATCTTTAGTTGTCTTTGAAACTTAGACATTTTAGTTTCCTCTTCAAGTGTAATGATAGTTTCAACATTAAAATGATGAGGTAGCTTGGCTCCCTCTTGAGCAAGATTTGGAAATTATTTCTCTTTCTCTTTGTTAAGCAATATTTTCATGACCTTTTGGAAGTTTTTTTCCTTATGAAATTTTTTGATATGTTCAAGAAGTATTTTTTCCTCTTCCTCATTATAATTAGTAAAAGGTTCCTTATGTCTTTCATTCTTGTGTTGATCTTGGTCTCTACTATGTTCTCTATGTTATGGTTCTTTATCATCCATTTTAGGAATGTGATAAGTTTCAACGTATGTTGTTTGAAAAGGTTATCTAAATAAGAATTCAGCTATGTTGTTTAGAGACATATGACCTTTTCTAGTTTCAAGATCCTCTTGATACAAGGGGTTCCTAGTTTGTTGTAAGTTTATGGAAAATTTTCTCTAAACACAAGGTGATCTAACATATGAAGGAGATTGTGAAGACTCTTCACTAGACGAACTACATACAGACCATGTATAAACTAAGAAGCAACCTCTCTGCAATGATGACCCTACTCCACCCCATCTAAGTATAAGGGGATAAAACATATTTATGCTTTTTGTTTCCACAATCATAGACAAGGACAAAAAGAGAGATCCTAGAAAAGGACCTCACTAGAACATAGTCTCAAAAAAGTAAGATAGGAGTGCTATGTACTAAGGTATGAGTCATCTGAGTAATGGCTAGAACAACCAAAGATTATGACTATCATGACACAAAGTATGAAAAAAATGAGAGGATAGGAACAAGATAGATAAGTAACAAGAATAGTTTGGTGTATGTCACAAGTTGTTAGCTAAGAAAGAAGTCACTATTTGGCACTGTTTGTAGACAAAGAAGTGGTAAATGTTGTAGATATAGATCAAACTTAGAGTGTAAACAACTCTGATAGAACAATTTGAGCATTTTTAAGACAAGACCTTGTGTGAAGATTTATAGAGAACTGCACGAGGAAAAAAAAAGAAGGATACAAAGATTTAGAACATCAACTTTTGATTAGGTTTCTCATGTGAGGACTTACGGAAGGCCGCACGAGGACTTGACAGAACAACAAAAAGACAAAGTTTTAGCATAAAGGAAACTATTTGGAAAAATCTTGCATGAATATTTTTAGGTACCTATACAAATACTTGCATAAAAATGTATGAAGACATGCTAACAAGGTGCTTTCTCATGCAAAATTTTGCAAAATTGGGCACGAGAATCTGGACAAACTGACAACTGTTGACTGAATTTGAAGAGATTTTACAAACTTTAGATAGTTCTAGATAGATGATTGGTTTTGTTTATATATTTTAGATAGATAAAAAAATGGTTTTCATGTTTTTGGACAACATTGTGTTTTCAAGATGATAGTTGTTTTCAGATAGACATGGGAAGCAAGCAGTAGTGGCAAACAATCCAATTGAGGACAAAGCAACTTGGAGGGATAGGGGAGTCTTGACCTTCAATTTATTTGATAGATTTGGACAAGTTTAAAGACTCAATAACAAACATGTTTTATCCCTATAACCAAAAATGGTAGAGAAGGCAAAACTTTTGTCTCACAACTTATGTGCATGTGTTCACCTCACACAACTGCGTCTCCCCACTAGAGGGTGCCTACATTTTTGGTGTATTCCAAGGGCTCAATAACATATAAATTGAATGAACAACCTTGTGGTAGGGGTCAAGCATGCATACCACCTTACAATGCCTAGGTACATGCTTATGGTGAGGATCTACAAGAGAGATTCTTCCCCCTCGCACAAAGATTATGCCCCCTTTCAGAGGTGAACTAGTTAGCAAACTAACTAAGAGGTTTTTACTTGGATTCCATTCATATTAATCTTAGATGGTTTCACAAGAAATGTTAAGACCAACAACCACACCAGCATCTAAAAGTGCACACATTTGACTAGCAAGACTAGGGCCAGTGCCGACTAGTGCAATAGACATAACCTCCTCTTGATATGTGATATCAGGAGTGAAGAGGAAGAAATTAACATGACTTTGGAGTCTTTCTCTCTACAAAGATTCTTTATTATAGTGAGTTAGAATCTCTAGCGAAAGGAATTTGTTCACTTGGGTCATTCCTAGAGGTTGGATCACTCCAGTAGACCCTCTAAGGATTGACTCGGACTGGTGGTTTGAATCTAAGAGTTCAATTATTTGATTTCCCTCAAGGGGAAAGAGCATACTCCTCTACCTAATCACCTTGCCCAAACACGCAAGACATTCATCACCAAGTTATCTTAATTGATCCCAATTCATCCTTTCTCAAGATTTTTATTCCCTAAAAGGAAATCATCATCCCTTCATAGAAAACATGCCTATAGGAGAACCACTAACTTGTTTACCTCTCTCAAGTACCATCTTTTAGAGGCTTATAGGTTTTTGATTTACTCTTGGGCATCACTTCTAAGTAGTAAAGAGCATACTCCCCTATTCCCCTATCTTGCACCCTACAAGTTCACAAGCCCTATTTATACTATGTGTGAAAAACAATAAAAGAAGACACGACATTTAAGTGGGTTTGAAATAAGTCTTCGACCTATGTATCTTTGACAAATGTCCTACAATCACATAATCAATATATGTTTCGAGTGTTTTAATAAGGTGTCTTCGACGAGCATCCTAGAAACCACTATCAAGCTATTTGAAAACCAGAAGTCAGAAAGAAAATGCTTTAGAGAGCATTGTTAGTCAAAAAATAATGATAAAACTAAATTCTAGAAAATGTATTTGCATGTGTTGCAAAATTTTGTGCAAAATCATGTACATGCCCATGTGAGAAAATGATATGTACCATGTGAGAAATTGTGCATTTATACACTTTTTGTGTGAGGAAGTGCAATGAAAGGGGCAAAATCCTTAGTTCTTCACACAAAAATCAGATTTCTCATGTGAAAATCTAGAAATCTATACGAAAATTAGTGAAAAAATAATTAAAATGCAAAAAATAGAATAGATAAGGCTAAAAAACTTGATTTCTTGGCCCCATAGTGGGTGCCATAAATGTATATGTGAAATGTGGGCCTCAGATACTCACACACACTTCAACATGGTCATTACTTGAGAGATCATCCTAGAATAAATATGAGATTATTCATCTGAGTAATCCAATAGTTTGACCTATTGCCTTCTAACTAGAAGGATTTTTCCTTTGCTCTCAGAATGAGAAGCGAGCAATCAAACCTCTATTATGAAAGATTTATGAAGCTATATGAGAATGCAATTAATCTATATGAAATGCATTTTAATATAAGAACAAAGGAAAGAAAATTATGCTATATGTATGCATATTAGAATCTAAATGATATTAAGATACTAGAAAATATTAAAACTATGAAAATATGAGCAAAATGAGTAGATATTCCAGCATAAATTCGATGCACAGAATATTCAACCTTCATAATGAGGGATTGAAGGCTTCTTAAATAGAATCCTAAGATTGATTGACGATTGAGATCAATTGGAATGAACAGTCAGGATTGAAGATGAGAATAAATTAGAATGGAAACTTCCTTGTGAAAATGTAGTTGAATATTTTAGATCTAAGTCTGATGGAGAGTTAATTGATTCTCATATGAGTGTGAGAAAGAGTTAACTAAGTTGATTCCATTTCGAGAGATAGTTCACTCAGAATTTCCATTTCAGAACTAAAGAGAAGATTTGGAGAGATTACTTAATTTTATAAAATTAGATATAACCTCATAAATGCATAAAATTTAATTAATTGAATAATTAAATTCAATAATTAAAATGAGGACATTATTAAATTAAACACATTTAATTCCTTTACACATTAGCTAAAGAAGTAATTTAATTTAATTAAAGTATGAATACCTATGATTAAATTAAATTTAATCAATAGGTTTAATGTAGCTAATTTTAATTGACACTTAGGAATTTAATAAAGTATGATTAATGAAGATTAGGGCTTTCTGCATTTGACACTTAGGTCAAGTAGTGGGTATCAAAATTAGAATTGCCTAGTACAATAGGACTTAGAAATAATTGAATAAACTAAAATTGATTAACATGGCAATATGCTAATTTTGGGGTATTATAGGAGGCATTTCCATGATGGCTTGTACTTTTTTAGGATCAACCTCAATGCATTTTGCTGATATGATGTATCCTAGCAATTTTCCTGATGTGACACCAAAGGCATATTTTTTTGGATTTAGCCTAAGTTGAAATTGTTCCATACAGTCCAATATCAAACTAAGGTCATCAAGATATGTGTCTCTTTTCTTAAGTTTAGCTAGTGTGTCATCAACGTTATCTTTCATATTCTTATGCATCATATTGTGGAAGATGGTGGTCATTGTGTGTTGATAGGTAGCACTAGCATTCTTGAGCCCAAAGGGCATAATATTCCAATAGAAGGCACCCCATGCAAATCTAAAGGTAATTTTTTCTTGATCAACAAGAGAAATTTTAATTTGGTTATACCTAGAGAAGCCATCCATCAAGGAGTACATTTCATAACCTACCGTCATATTCACTATTATGTTGATGTTGGGTAGTGGAATGTTATCCTTAGGGCATGCCTTGTTTAAATCTCTAAAACTAGTGTAGACTCGAATGGATTTGTCATTCTTAGACATAGGTACAACATTGGAAATCCACTCCACATAATTAATAGCTCTAATGAAATTTGGACTTAGGAGTTTTTCCAATTCTACTTTGACCAAGAGGGCTACATGTGGATGCATATTTCTCAGTCTTTTCTTAATAGGTTTTACAACAAGAGAGATAGATAAATGATGCATAATTACATCTATGTCAAGTCCTGGCATATTTGAGTAAGTCCATGCAAAATTGATCTTCTTTTCTTGAAAGAACTTGGCAAAACTCTCCTTTTCTTTGGTTGATAGGGACTAAGCCACATGAACAATATTAGGAGATTCTTTTCTACCCAAGTTGATAGGCTATGTAGCTTTAATGAGAATTAAAGATCTATCCTAGAAATAACTTGGCAAACTACCAAGTACCTCATCCGTAGCTGCCTCAAGAAGGTTTTCATGATTGGATACATCTTTATTTTTACTTTTTTTGGGTTCAGATACTATCACAAAGTGGTTTTCACCATTTGACCACTTGTTTTTTCTTTTAATTTTGTGACTTAGGTATTTGATATCTGCTTCTATCATATTAACCATAGGTTCACTAGTGGAAGAAGTCATGGGTTCAATGTCATTAAGATAGCAAGCAATCTCATAGTCATTTTGGAAAGATGGTATTTCAGGTCTTTGATGTTGAACTAACCAATTTATGAGATCAAGGTGAATCAAGGAAAGGGATGTAGAAGCTTCAAGGTTAGATATGGAAGGAGTCATCTCTAGTGACATGAGAAGTTGAGCCTATAGAGAAAGTTGCAAAGGAATCTAGATCAGGAATAGATCTATAGGGACCAAGATGGTCCACTAAAGTAGTTTGGGAACCAAACTCATCTAATCCTACACTAGACTCTTCAACTACATTTGGTTGGACCACATAGGTGTGAATGAAATACACCCCTAATTCACAAGATGCATCTGAGAAACTTTCCCATTCATACTCACTAGGATCTGTACTCTGGTTCCTACCAATTAAGCAAACAATATTTTGTCTAATCCTTCCTCTGTTTAAGTCTTCATGGTCAAACTCATCTTGTTCATGCTGTCTAGAAGTAAAATATTTAGTATTATTATAGGTAATTATTAGTTCTTCTCCCAAAAGGAGAGAAGTGAGAGGCATGAAATCCTCATCTAGAAAAGGGGTAACAGTAAAGGGTGGATCATTATCCTCTGATTCACTAGACATAGGAGCTCTTCTATCAAATGTTGGAATTTCATCCTCTAGCCCAAAACCTAGGCCAATAGTATTTTAAGTGTTGTGACCCTCAGTATGAAGTAAGGGTTCTACTATGTTGGATAATGTTGTCCTTAATGTCACACACATGTCATATCAGTTATTAGTCTCAGCTAACTGATCTCAGATACAATGTCAATCGAGCTCACTTGGTCATCAAAGAAAATGAAGCAGTCAGTATCAACTGAGCTCACTCGGTCATCAAAGAAAGTGAGGCATATAGTGTCAACCGAGCTCACTCAGTCATCGAAGAAAATGAAGAAGTTAGTATTAACCGAGCTTACTCGGTCATCAAAGAAAATAAGGCAGACAAGTGTTAACCAAGCTTACTCGGTCATCAAAGAAAATAAGGCAGACAAGTGTTAACCGAGCTCACTCGGTTATCGAAGAAAATGAGGCAGACAGTGTTAACCGAGATCACTTGATCAACAAAGGAATTTGGAAAAGACAGTTTCCACCGAGCTCACTTGGTCATCTATGGAAACTCAATACTTACCGAGTTCTCCCGACGATTGAAGGGTTGTCACAGAGTTCACTGTATTAACCAAGCTCAGTCGGTTAACACAGGAATTATTTTCTGAACAGTATTAACCGAGCAGGGTCGGCCAGTAAAGGGATTTGTTAGTTTGTAATTTTAATTATTTCTAGCTGACTATTGTATTTGTTTGATTATTGGTCAGTGATTCGAGTCGACTAAGATAATCTGAAAGGTATATATGGTCACTCAAGATTGTAAATAAAAGGAGAATAGTGAAAAAGTTATGAAGGTGCATTATAGTGTGAAATGAAAAGGCGAATGTTGAGAAAAGTCTGATGAAGGATCAGATGCGTTGAAGGAGCTAAAAAGTTGTATTTGATCAGTAAAGATTTGGTCAAGAATAATAGAGATCTTTAATCAACAAAGATAAGTTGCATATTGTATCAGATCACTTCATTGTTGCTTTCTAACCATTGTAACAGTGAACTCAAAATCTCTTAACAGAGATGGTTTAACATCCATTCTATAAATCCTCTAACAAGGTGACAGTTCAATTGAATTGTTCTAAAGACCTCTAGCAAGGCCACTCCTAATAGGGTGATTAAATCCTCTAATAGGGTCACACCTAACAGTGTGTTTTGTAACCTTTAATAGGGTTGGCTCCTAATAGGGCTCACTTCAGAAGAGTGAAAAATAGTAACTAGTTACATTGGTGGTTTTTCCCATATTGGGTTTCCACATTAAATCTGGTGTCTCTAGTGTTCATGATTGCTGAATTGTTTTTGGTTATCAGTTCTTAATAATAATAATTATTTGCTGCATTATCAAGTTTTAGTAATTTGTAACTAAGATCAAGCTTTTAGACATCTAAGGGACTGTGAAATGTTTTTGTGGTAACTGATTCACCCCCTCCCCCTCTCAGTTACTCCATTCTCATTTCCAACAATTGGTATTAGAGCTTTTGGTGCTTGCAGGAAAAGATTTCAAGGTTCTAAGCCAAAGATCAAGATGTCTTACAAAAGATAAATTCCAAAACTTAACAGAGATAACTTCTCAGCATGGCAAGGATTGATGAAACTCCATCTGGCTACTGTTGGTGATACTGGACTGAAATACCTTGAAGAAGAATATGAAGAACCTTCTGGCACATTGTCAGTTAATGATATTGCTGAAAAGAAGACTCACAACAATATGATGATAGACATAGCATCTGCTCTCAGCTATGAAGAATTTGATGACATTAAGGACTGCAAAATTGCCTTTGACATGTGGAACAAGCTAAAAGAGATCTATGGAGGAGATGATAATGTGAGAAGAGCAAAAGTAGAAAGTCTAAGAGGACAATTTGATCAAATGAGGATGAGAGAGGATGAAAACATTGAAAAGTATATTGAAAGAGTTAAAGCATGTGTAAGTGCAATCAGGGTAGCTGGAGGTGACATCAAAGGAGAAATAGTTATAAGCAAAGTTCTCAGAACCTTGCTTTCCGTTTATGCAATCAGAGTCTCTGAAATTCAAGAAAGAAGGTGTGAAGCAAATCATAAGATAAATCTTGAGGCCATAGTCGGAAGACTAACTGCATTTGAACTAGATAACTTTGACAACTATGTTCCAGCCTCCAAAAACATTGAATCAACATTTCAAGCCAAGCTCTCACTCAAAGAGAAAAACAAAAAAAAGATAGAATCACAGTCAGAAAGTGAAAATAAATCAAGCCAAAGTTCAGACAGTGATCTCGAAGTGATTGAAGCTTTACTAGCAAGGAAATATTCTAGAGGTAGAGGAAAATACAAAGGTAAAGTTCCTCTAATCTATTTTTCTTGTGATGAAATTGGTCATATTGTAGCAAGGTGCCCAAACAAGGAAAACAATGATGAAAAGAAAGATCACAAATGGAATGGCAAGAAAGACTTTAAATCATCCAAGAACAAAGGTAAGAAATCATGTTTCATGGCTGAAAATTCTAAGGATTCTGATAATAGTGAGGATGAAATTATTTATATTGCTGTTAAAGATGACTCTGACAGTGACGACGAAGATAAAATGGCTCTTATCTCTCATGTAAGTAAGAATGGTACATGGATTATAGACAGCGGTTGCTCACATCATATGACTGGTGATAAAACTAGGTTTGATCAGTTTGAAGACTATGATGGTGGCAGTGTAAGGTTTGGTAATAATGAACCTCATTTCATAAAAGGAAGAGGAAGAATCTATCTATCCAAAGAACTTATATGTAATAATGCATATTGGGTTGAAGGTCTCAAACATAATTTGCTAAGTGTTGCACAATTACTAAATACTAGATTCAAGGTGGAATTCATGCATGGAAAGGCAAAACTGTTGAATGAGCAAGGAAAACTGATAGGATCTGGCACCCAAACTAAAGGTAACTTGTTCTATCTAGAACTTGGTAAATGCTCATGTTTTATTGCTCAAATTGAAGAGAGTTGGTTATGGCATAAAAGGTTGTGTCATATCAATTTTGATAATTTGGTAAAAATAAGCAAATTCAAGAAAGTAAGAGGCATTCCTAACATTAAGAAACCTGAGGTTGGTCTATGCAAGAATTGTCAGATTGGTAAAATGGGAAAGACTAGTTTTAAAGGTAAAAACTATCAGTCTGAAGATATATTAGAAATTGTGCATACTGATTTATGTGGACCCATTGGAATAGAAAGCTATACTGGAGAAAAGTTTTTCATTCTTTTTGTTGATGACTGTCATGCATCTAAGGAATAAATCAGAAGCATTTGAGAAATTCAAATGGTATTTGGCAAGAGTAGAAAAAGAAACAGGGAAAAGGCTGAAATGTTTAAGGTCAGACAGAGGTGGTGAATTCACTTCACATGAATTCAATAACTTCTACATTGAAAGAGGTATTAAAAGATAGGTTTCAACACCAGGAACTCCAGAACAAAATGGAATAGCTGAAAGAAGAAATAGATCCATTATGGATTGTGCAAGAACCCTAATGATAGAAAAAAACATTGCTATCAAATACTGGAAGGAAGCCATCAGCACTACAGTTCATACCTTAAATCGAGTACAGTTGAAGAAGGACTCATTCAAGACTCCCTATGAATTATGGTATGGCTACAAACCCAATGTAAGTTATCTGAAAGTATTTGGAAGCAAATGTTATATTTTGAAAGAATCTAGAAAAGGAAAATTTGATGTAAAAGGTGATGAAGGAATATTTTTGAGATATTCTTGAAAAAGCAAAGCATATAGATGTTTAAATCTATCCACTCACAAAGTCATAGAAAGTGCACATGTGAAAGTTGATGAGTTTGTAGACAAATCAGAAGAAGAAAGCAAAAAGATACCTGAAGACTACAAGAGATTTGTTTACATTGAACCAGATACTATACCAAGTATACCATTCACTCAAGAATCCTCAACTCTTGAGTCTTCAGTAACCAAGTTGCAAATAGTTCAAACCAAGCCACAACAACATTCAGACACTACCGAGAAAGTATCTATCGAGTCTGAAGCAACCAAGCCAGAACAACCTGAACATGAAATTGAAGCACAAGCAGATATCAATGAAACTCATTCAAGAGGTAAAGAACCTATATTAGCTAAATATGTCAAAAGATATCATACACCAGATCAGATCATTGGAGACAAATCTGAAGGAACCCTAGCAAGAAGTAAGTTGAAAAATACTTGTTTACTTGCTGATTTTGAACCTAGAAGTATTAAAGATGCATTGGCAAATGATAATTGGATTGAGGCAATGAATGAGGAAATAGAACAGATAGAGAAGAACAAGACATGGACTCTTGTACCCAGGCCTAAAGATAAGAATATAATTGGAACCAAGTGGGTATTCAGAAATAAGTTGACTGAAGATGGTAAGGTATCCATAAAAAAAGCTAGATTGGTATGCAAAGGATACTCTCAAGAAGAAGGCATAGATTATGGAGAAACTTTTGCTCCTGTTGCAAGATTGGAAGGAGTCAAAACCTTACTTGCATATGCTGCTCACAAAGGATTCAAAGTTTATTAGATGGATGTCAAGTCAGCATTCCTTAATGGAATACTGGATGAAGAGGTTTACATTGAACAACCTGATGGTTTTGTTGATCCAGATAAAAGGAACATGGTCTGCAAATTACACAAGGCACTATATGGTCTGAAACAAGCCCCTAGAGCATGGTATGAAAGATTGCATAACTATCTTATTCAGATTGGTTTTCAAAAAACTAATGATAATAGTAGCTTGTATATAAAGGAAGGACCAGATAATAAGATTGTTTTGGCAGAAATATTTGTAGATGATACTGTTTTCATAGGGAATGATGATCTTTGCGAAGAATTTTTAGAACAAATGAACAAGGAATTTGAAATGTCTATGTTTGGTGAAATAAAATTCTTTGTTGGTCTTCAAATTCAAAAAAATAAGAATGACATTTTCATTACTCAATCAAAATACATCAAGGAGATATTGAAAAAGTTTGGTATGGAGGACTGTAAACCTGTTGGAACTCCTATGTGTACTGGATTGAACCTTACCAAAGATGATGAATCCAAAGAAGTAGATCAAACATCATATAGATCTATGATTTGAAAGTTGCAGTATGTAGTTCATACTAGGCTAGATATTGCTCTTGCAGTTGGTATTGTTGCAAGATTTTCAGCAAAACCAAGAGAAACTCACCTAATGGCAATCAAGAGAATAATGAGATATTTGAAAGGAATTGAAGATTATGGACTATGGTACACATTTGGAGGTAATTTGGATTTGAAAGTTTTTACTGATGCTGATTGGGCAGGGAATCTTGATGACAGAAAAAGCACAAGTGGAGGAGCATTCTTTCTTGGAAAGAGATTGGTTTCTTGGACAAGCAAAAAGAAAAATTGTACATCCCAATCTACAGTAGAGGCAGAGTATGTTGCTGCAGCAGTAAACTGTTCCTACATTGTTTGGTTTAAGTAGTTATTACAAGGAATGAAGATGGAAATCAAAGAACTAATTGTTATGTTCTGTGACAATACTAGTGCAATCAACATATCCAAGAATCCAGTGATGCATTCCAAGACCAAGAATATTGCAATCAAATATCATTTTGTCAGAGAATTGGTGCAAGACAAGGAGATCAGATTGGAATATGTTCACACAAAGGAACAAATTGCCGATATATTCACAAAGCCCTTATCTAAGGATGCATTTTTGTATCTTAGAGGTAAGTTAGGGGTCATTCCCCTATCTGAAGCTCACTAAAATAAGTTTTAGTGATGCATCAATGCATATAAGATTGAAGATCTATCTATTGATGCAGTTTAATCAGAAATCATTGCATATGAATCAGTACTAAAGGTACATTGCAATTCACTTTACTTCTGTTATCTTTGGCATGTGTTTTCAAAGAGGGAGAGATCTATTGTCATATCCTTTTGAAATTTGTGAAATTTGAAAAATTTGCTATGAAGTTCCTTAAAAGAGGGAGACTATTAAAAGAGGGAGAAGTCTATTATCTTGTTGGACTTATTTCAAAATTTCATTCTGTTATGACATGTTGTGTTGCCATCAATGCCAAAGAGGGAGATTGTTGGATAATGTTGTCCTTAATGTCACACAAATGTCATATCAGTTATTAGTCTCAGCTAACCAAGCTCAGCTATAGTGTCAACTGAGCTCACTCAGTCATCAAAGAAAATGAAGCAGTCAGTATCAACCGAGCTCACTCGGTCATCAAAGAAAATGAGGTAGATAGTGTCAACCGAGCTCACTCGGTCATTGAAGAAAATGAAGTAGTCAGTATTAACCGAGCTTACTCGGTCATCAAAGAAAATAAGGCAGACAAGTGTTAACTGAGCTTACTCGGTCATCAAAGAAAATAAGGCAGACAAGTGTTAACTGAGCTCACTCGGTTATCGAAGAAAATGAGGCAGACAGTGTTAACCGAGATCACTCGATCAACAAAGGAATTTGGCAAAGACAGTTTCCACCAAGCTCACTTGGTCATCTATGGAAACTCAGTACTTACCAAGTTCTCTTGACGATTGAAGGGTTGTCATGGAGTTCACTGTATTAGCCAAGCTCAGTCGGTTAACACATGAATTATTTTCTGAACAGTATTAACCGAGCAGGGTCGGCTAGTAAAGGGATTTGTTAGTTTGTAATTTTAATTATTTCTAGCCGACTATTGTATTTGTTTGATTATTGGTCAGTGATTCGAGCCAACTAAGATAATTTGAAAGGTATATATGGTCACTCAAGATTGTAAATCAAAAGGAGAATAGTGAAAAAGTTATGAAGGTGCATTATAGTGTGAAATGAAAAGGCGAATGTTGAGAAAAGTCTAATGAAGGATCAGATGAGTTGAAGGAGCTAAAAAGTTGTATTTGATCAGTAAAGATTCGGTCAAGAATAACAGAGATCTGTAATCAACAAAGATAAGTTGCATATTGTATCAGATCACTTCATTGTTGCTTTCTAACCATTGTAACAGTGAACTCAAAATCTCTTAACAGAGTTGGTTTAACAACCATTCTATAAATCCTCTAACAAGGTGACAGTTCAGTTGAATTGTTCTAAAGACCTCTAGCAAGGCCACTCCTAACAGGGTGATTAAATCCTCTAACAGGGTCACACCTAACAGTGTGTTTTGTAACCTTTAATAGGGTTGGCTCCTAATAGGGCTCACTTCAAAAGAGTGAAAAATAGTAACTAGTTAAATTGGTGGTTTTTCCCATATTGGGTTTCCACGTTAAATCTGGTGTCTCTAGTGTTCATGATTGCTGAATTATTTTTGGTTATCAGTTATTAATAATAATAATTATTTTCTGCATTATCAAGTTTCAGTAATTTGTAACTAAGATCAAGCTTTTAGACATCTAAGGGACTGTGAAATGTTTTTGTGGTAACTGATTCACCCCCTCCCCCTCTCAGTTACTCCATTCTCATTTCCAACACTACTAGAGCTTTTTGTTACTAGTTAAGGACTCGTCGCCCTGATAGCCCATGTTTGCAAGAAGTTCATATCCTTTTCCATAGAATTTAGGAGAGATGGGAGTAGTGACTGTGACTTCCTCCACTTCTTTCTCTTCCCTATATATCCAATCCTTGATTGCTTTTTCTTCTTTTTTTACTTTTAGGGGGACTGAAGATTAAATAAAAGTGCCAAAAATGGTCATTGCAGAAGTTGAAGGCTTTGATTTGGTAGGAGGTTTCTCATAAGACTGAGGGGAAACATGTAAAGAAATAATAGAATCTAGAGTGCATTCACCCATGCCTAGGCTCATCAATTTCAGTTTTTGTTCACATTCTATAAAAGATGGTGTTAGCTCATTAGAAGAGCAATTATGAAGAACTAATGTTTCAACAATAGATAGCATGTTTATAGACATTGAGTTATCTTTGGGGATAACTGTCTTAGTACCGTTGAAAGGGAACTTTATATACTAGTGATATGTGGAAGGTACTACTTGCATATCATAAACCCAAGGTTTTCCCAACAATAAATTGTATGTGAGTGGTATGTCTAGGAATTGGAAAATGACATTTTTCAACTAAACCAACTCGGATTGGAAGCACAATGAGACCTTTTGAAGGTCTTTCAACCTCATCATAGGCTTTGATAGTGATCTTATGCCTAGGAAAATGGAAAATTCAAACATGCCTAATTATTGGATAATATTGAACAAGATGATGTTCAACCCTACACCATTGTCTATCAAGACTTGACAAATACGGGTGCAAAAGATTTGGACTTCAATGTGGATGACAAGGTTGTGGGGATGATTGAGAGCTCTATCATATTATTTAGAAATGGTAAGCTAATGAGGTGAATAAATGTGGTTTACCATAGCTTGTTATTGTTTTAATATCTATGGGGATGTTGGTAGAATGCAAGGCTTTTTCAAGGATGTCCTTGTGCAAAAGAGATAATTCCAACAACTCAAAGATGGATATTTGAGTCAGGGTTCATTGTAGATAGCTGACAAGGTCATAATTGGATATTCCTAAGGTAGTTTCTTGTTTAGATGATGAAACATTTTAGGATCATTAGAAATTTTTAGAAAAACTTTGGATTGACCCCTAATGACAATGTTAAGAAACTCACTCTAGGAGGAGGAAGATTTTGCCACCCAAAGTACCACCTTAAGTTGGGTCTTCCTATGTTGTTGGGGAGAATTTATTGTTTTGAGGACAACCTTGAGTCTTTCATCCTCAGCATCATAATAAGGTTGTTCATCAGGATTAGAACTCATGATGCAAAGTTACTCAACAAGCTCAATCATGTTTATAACATTTCACTGTTAGTGTATACATAATTGATCTTAGCATCAGGATTTTACTTAGGAGGCTTGGAGGATTTGCCTTTTTCATACTCTAGTAATGATTTTTTGAAAGCTTTATGGTTAGAGTTTTTAATGAGGCCATTCGTGACAACTTTACCAACCTCTATGAGGTCTTCAATGACATCTTTGAGTTTAAACCAATGTTTAGTATTTTGGCTTTTTCTTCTGTGATAACTACAAATATGATTCTCTCTCCACCAAGGGGGTTTGACAGGTGCGTCATAGGGGAGGGAATTGTTTGGAAGTGTAACTAGTTTGTTTGTAATTAAAGTCTTCAAGAACACTTCATAAGGCTCAACCATTGGTGTGTAAACACATATTTTCTTAGAAAACTTGGTGTTCTTATTAGATTTTTGAGGTTTCTGACCTTCTTGTTGTTCTATAGTGTAAATAGCAGTGGAAAGGTTGAATACAAGTTCCTCGGTCTTAGGAATGTCCACTACTCCATCATTGACATCATATTTCTTTTTGTTCAAATTCTTGTTCTTTTCCTTACCATTTCTATTTTCATTCTTGTCCTTATTCACAAAAATGTCACCTTTCTTGATAGAAATATCCTCAATACAATATGCAATCTCAACCATTTCATTGAAGGATTTGAACAAATATTTTATTAAGACAAAGTAAAGTTTTGGCACAAGTGTATTGACAAAGATGTCAATTTTCTTATCCTTAGGAACTTGCTAAGGGTAGTTAGAGTGTAAGGATCTCCAATGCCTTTGTTGGGACGTAAAATTGCGTGGTCAATTTTTAGTCACATATTGAAAATTTTGAAGAATCAATGCCCTATGGATTCTTTATATGCATATGTAGTTGGTTGTCAGTTTTAGGCATAGATGGTGTTTGAGTGGCTTAACACCTTTCATTTGACATATGCATGTGAATCATTCGGTGAAGTTCCATTTTGAGCTAGTGTCAAAATTCACAATTCTGCCTAGGTGTCAAAATGCGTACAGTAGCCCAATTTGTCTTTGAATATCTTTTACCAAGGAATCTTTCATGAACCACCACTTTGGGGATGTTTAGTATGCATATCAAAGAACATGTGTTCTAATTTTTAGCCCTTTTCAAATCCGGTTGTCTAGGTTTCAAACCCCTCAAAGTTGGTCATTTATTATTTTGTGCATTTGTGTAGTTCACAATTCTAGGAAGCCTTATTTGACCAATTATATCTTTGACCTAGTTGACCCAAATGAAGAAATTCTTTTTGCATTGTGTTCTAGGGGTTAGACACTTCATATGTTTCAATTTTAATATCATGATGAATCTATTTGTTTAGTTTTCTAACATGATTAAAAACCTACTTTACATTGTTTTGTTATGACTAAGGTATCCAGATTGATCTGTACCCCTGTTTGGTATGTTATAACTTTCATCTTGTGATTGGTAAGCCTAAATAGATTATACCATCATGTTGCATCCTAGAAATCATTGAAGTATGCCAATTCTCAAGTCATGAAAAATCCATCTACATACTTTCTTATGTCCGTCCATTTACCAAAAATTAGTTTTTGACACATTTCACAATTAAAAATTTCCAAGTAAATTTGCCAAATTTATCCTGTTATTTTTCATAAGCCCTAATTATGGATTCTTATCCTTTGAATGGAAAATAACCTTGACCCTAGTTTTTAGAACCCCAAGTGATCAATAACCTAGTTTATAATGTCGAACCCAAACGCAATTTATGTTTTTTAACACTGTTTGCCTGCAGGACAATTGAATTATGGATGTTCAGTGATTAAAATATTTTGACTGGGAATTTTTCATGGGCTAAGAATTTGTAGTATGGTAGAGAATGTAGGATTTAACACTCATGCTGATTTTCATGGCTTGGTTAATTGATTGAATTAGTTTTTAAGGCCAGCTAGTGGGCCTCTAGAAACAAATTCACAGTTTGCAGATCAGAAGTGAAATGAGTTTTAATGATCAGTTAGTGCTCAAAATTAATTCTAGTGAGTAATAGATTGTGAATAGATCAATTTTCTAGTTCAAGTTGTTTGAAAATGAATTTTTTTTTAGTCGGACCCACTTCTGGGCCTGACTAATATCTTTCGATTGATGAGGTATGAATTTAAGAACTAGTGTTAGTTTTTTTAAAGGGGGAAGATTTTTGATGTTTTAAAATCAAGTGCATAATTGACATTAAGATAAAGTATTTGAAGTGTGATAGATATAGGTATTGAAGACTCGTTGCCGATCATTTCAAAACTAATGACATAATTCCTTTTTGGCTATATAAGGGCATTAGTTTAATTCATGCTTTCACAAAGCAATGTGGATTCACATTACAAAGTCTACAAACAACATAGGCTAATAATGGGAATGTTCAATTTTATCAAGACTCAATGCCACTCAAAGTAAATAATGCTGATTACACAAATGCCACTCAATATAAATAATGCTGATTACACAAATTTCATACCCTTAGAATTGAACAACTCCACTTAACAATACAAAGTCAATACCACAAAGAAAACACTTCACATTTGAAGGCAACAAACCCATGATAGGTAGCAGGGGAGAAGACGTGTATGCTCCATGTTGAAAAGATGTGAAGAAGCCCACATTAAACAAAGAAGGGGTAGCTTGTATATAAGATAAAAAAAAAGAATTGCTGTTTTTTCTCTTAGAGGAATTTTGAAAAACCTTTAAATTAGAGAATCCAAATGTAAAGGAGTAACATTAGTTAGCAAAGAATGTGGTGAATAATGGAAGGAAATGTCTAAAAGGAGTAATTCCATGCCAACTAAGGAAGATGGGTGCTAACAATCCTTGGGGACATTTTTTTTGTGCAATTATATTATGCAAGGGAGCACCAAGAAAATTTGCATTAGAGAATTTATAGCAAAGTGCCTGCAAGCAACTTTTTTCGATATTAGTGGCCAGCCCAGGAAGGTTTCAAGACCATATTGTGAGGACGCTAGTTATCTCACAACATTTTAAAGGAGTTTCTCTTTTTTGTAAATTGTTATTGAAACATGGCAAAGATTGCATCTTACAACAAAGGATGGATCAAAAATATTTATCAAAAAGGTTTCTTTTCCTCCTAAATGCCAAAGAGAATAGTCAAGCAACATTTCCACTACTGGGAAGTTTATGTCAGTGATTAGTTAATGAAAAACATTCTTTTGAGCATTAATTGATTCTGGCAAGGCAATTAATGTCAGTGATTCTCAATATGAAGTCCCAAATGGCAAATGTTTTTGATTAGATAAACAGGTTTTATAGGGAACCTAAAACCTGAAAGTTAGTACATAATAAGGTAGATAAGAAGCGTGATAGCCCGACAAAAAAAGTATAAGTTGAAAGGCTGATAACAAGCATTAAGCCCAGCCAAAGGAAAGAGTTTTGAAAAAAAACTAGGAAAGGAAACAAGCAAAGCCACGGCCTAAAGCCAAAACAAAAAGCCAAAAGACAATGATAAACAAAAGAACAGGCGAGAGCTATTCCTCATTCTTTCGCTCTAGATCATGCATCACCTGAGCAGCCTCAAAGGCCAGTTGATTCTCCTCTATTTGCATCTATTGTACCCTTTGATTCCCCTAGTCTTGAGCAGGGGTAGAGTTGTCCTCTGCAGGGTCATCCTCCATTCTGGCCTCATCCCTGTCATCACCATCCTCATCATCATGCATTTCTCTATCTTTGATCCAACCCATGAGAGAGATGATGTTTTTGTTGATGGAGCTTAACAAGGAAAACATTTGATTCGCAAGGTTGTGATTGTAGTTTTCCAAGTTGTGTATCCTCTGTTCTCCCAGACTGAGCCTGTTAGCTGAATCTGTCCTCCTGTTAGCATCCATTCCTTTCCTTGTTGCCTCAATATGTTTCACCTAATCTTTAACCTCCTCAAGCTCATGGAAAAGCCATTTGATTGATCTAAAATTATCAATCATGCTATTGCAAGCATTATTTAAAAGGTTCATCCTTGTCTCCCTGGCTCTGTCCGAAATAGCCACAATCGTTGGATCAATTAATTCTTCTAGCCACTACTCTTCTTGATTATCCACGAGGGTTTGGGGATTCATGGCCTCCCTAAAGATTCCCATTTTGGTGGTCTTGACATGGAAGTTGATCCATGCTTTCCTCCTGTCATTGGTCTGCACTTCCCCTTTTGGATACCTAGCTTTCTCCTCTTTCTGCTCCTTAGAGTGGAGATGGACAGGAGAAAGGGGCAACACAGACGCCTCCTAAATTGAGAGTGCACATCCTCTAGAATCTTCCTCTTGCACTTCTTCCTTCCACTTTCCTCCTTTGTTTCCTCCTGCATCTCCTTAACCACCTCCTCAGACTTTGGATCCTCCTCATCGTTGCTACCTCCCTCCTTAGCCTTCTTAGCCTGCTTCTGCCTGAGATCCATAATGGCAAATGTTTTCAAACCCAAATTTTTTTTTTATATCTTTGGTCACATGGGTAATCAAACCATTTTGGCATTGTTTTTACCTATTTTCATACAAAATTAGAAGACATGTTTAGAACCATCATGTGTAGTTGTATGCATTGAGTCATAAGGTTTTACATTATCCCATATTGCTTGTGCTGGGAGGTTTTGAAGTGTTTAAATACAAGAGCACACTATTAGTAAGTGTCTTTAAGACACAAGGCTTTTGAAGACTAAACCATGCATGTGGGTCCCAATCAACCTAAAGAATAGGTAAAATTTTGAGTCAACATGCAACACAAAAATTGATGATGTCAACATTATTGGGTGCTAGAAAATCTAGAAATGTTCATCAAAAAAGTTGAGATTTTCGGTGGTCGCTATGTCACCATCAGAAAATGGGAGGATCTCACCAGTAGTGACATGGTGACCTCCCAAAAAGTGGAAATTTCAGCTAGTGACCTCTTGGAAAAGAAAATTTTTGGTGAAGTGTAAAATTCAGCGATCAGATGAACCAATCTGGTGCTGACACATGGTGAGGGTGGTCAGATAGAAGATGAGGGAAATTTCAAAGTCATAAAATGATTTTTTTTATGTTTTTCAAGAAAAGAAAAATATGTATAGGGTTAGAAATTTTTAAATAAATTTAGAATTTATTCTATAGTTTTAAACTATAGAAAAGGTTAAATTTTTGCATAGTGCTATGGAAGTCATGAACATGAGCCTAAACTTCAAAGGGGCATTACTAGGGGAGTTTTTCACTAAAATTGGCACTCCAATATATCGTTGGAACTAGAAAGAGATGAGATATCCATTTATGAAGTTGGTTTTTGCATAGGAAGTCACTGGTACATGCTATAAGAGGTTTTGTCTCTCAGAGTAGTTTGCATGTTTTATCAGATGTTTTGAGTTGTCAGTTGCAAAATTTGGCAAAGAAAAACCTTAAACATGTTTAGTGACTCTTGGATCTAGTTATTTTGGGTCTTTGTTGTGTTTTAGTTTCAAATTGATCAATTGGCACATTTTTGAATTCAATTATCAAATTTTTATCTTTTACTGAGATATTTTGCATTTGCAAAGACAAAGGATATGATTAGTAGTTGATGGGAGAAGGTAGAGAGAGGTTATTCAGCTTCTTGTGAAATAATTCTAAGGGGACACTTGTCATCTTTTGATCAAATTTGTTAATTGCTTCCTTCCTATATATTCTTTCTTCTTCTCTTTTGAAAAGGTTGCTGGTTGGTTTTCAATTTTCAGCTCTAAGAGCTCTGCTCAAGCTATGAAAGCCACACACCCAACATTTCTTCTTGTATGAACAATAGTTGTAGTTTTAATCAAGATAGTTCTCATTTTTTAGGTGATTTGTGAAGTATTTATGTACATATTTCATGTATTCATTTTCAAGGAAAATGAATAAAATACAACAAGAGGTTTTAATTTCAGTTTGAATCTTGTCTCCTGTTCATAGATTTTTAATCTTTTCTAGTTTTTGAACAAAGAGCATAAACTAGGTTTCATTTTGTTTAAGAATATATGTGATTGAAGTATCTTGTTGATGGAACAAAGAGCCATGTAATTGCTTGATGTTTATTATAGTGTTTGCAGATTTCATGATGGGATATTTTGAGTATGAGATTCATTTTGATGTAGATGTCTATTCACAAGGTAAAAGATAGATTTGGGATCTTGATGTTGGAGTTATGTTAAATATTTCCAAAAGATGTATGGTTGTAATTCATGTAATTTCCCAATAGATAAGGCACTAATCAGTTGTAGGATCATTTAGTTCGGTTGCTCATACCTAGGTCTTACTAATATCAACATATTAAATCATCTTTTTCCTTTTATGTTGAATGTTATTCAAAGTCTAACCCTCACTTAGCTTACCAATTTCACGAGTCATGTTATTAGCTATTTCATGCTTTTTATTTCATGGTTAAGTATAGAAGATTTAGGGGTTTCATCTGTTATTCTAGATCCTAATTATGCTCATTGCACTGGTCACATAATTTTCTCTTAAGAAGTTCACCCCTAGGTTTTGCAGAGCTTGAAGTGAAGAAGGTGTGTAGCCTTATAGTTGGCCTAGGTTCTTGGTGAATTGTGTCCATTATTGGAGATAGCTGCCCATAGATGCATTCTTTCTTTGCATACTTGGTTATTCAAACTTTGTTAAATTAGGAGCCAATAGCTGCAACTTGTTTGGAAACTTGTTTGAATTGTTGTAATAGCTCTTCATTAGGATTTGGCATGATAGTCTTTCCTTCAAGTCTTTTGTGCCTCTGAGTAGATTTTTTCTATGGTGAGAACTATGTCTAATTGGTTCTAACATTTCTTTATCTAATGAGTTTGGTGATGTGTCACTAGGTGGTGGAGGTATGTTAGCACCTCAATGAAAAAAGGGCCTCTATTGTGATACATGTTGGGGGACTTGTTGTGGTATTTGATGTGGATTTTTTGTGGTATCAACTATAATTGATGTACCATATGTTTTTTTTGTGCCATTTTTTGTGGTTGTTTTTGGGATACCTCTATTGGTTGCATGTGAGGCCATGTATGAGTTTGTTGTTGTAGAGGTATTTGTTGAGATTGTTGTGGCACATGATGTTGATGTAACAAATGTCACTAGTATGGAATTTTTTTCTCAAGGCATCTTTGATATTCTAACTATTGTTTGAGTTGATATTATTTTTTAGCAAACATGGCTTGTTGTTGTTGGAATTTTTATTGATACATTGCATGGAAGTCATGTGGGTTTACATTGGATTGTGTGTTAGGGATGTTGGATCCTTGCACCACTTGAAGTAGTTGTTGTTGTGGTTGATGTTTCTGTGGATATGTCGAATGTGTGTTGGAAACATTAAGTCCTTGGAATAGTGTAGGTTGATGTTGTTGAGGTAGTTGGTTATGTCCTTGAGAATTGACCACCATGTTGGTATTGTTGTTTTGGCACCTTTGTATGTTAGAGGTTTCTCCTTGGGACATCATGTTGATTTGACTATGAGGCACATTCCTTTTGGAAATAGGTGTAATATCAATAAAAATTTTCCTTTGTGCATCAATAGGGATCGTTGCACTTGGATTTTCACATGGTGTACTCATGGGAGGCTCCATAACATTTGATGTCATAAGACTTTGTAGAGTTAGGAGCAAAGGTGCACTTTGTTGATATGTCTCCAAAGGAGGTATGTTTGGAATCCTTAGAGAACAAGTCCCTTTAGGCATGTCTTGTTTTTGCACCATGTGATTGAAATCAAGTCTTAGAATCCTTTTGGGATACTTAGGAAGAGTCATTTTTCCCTTCATTGGTTGTGGTTCATCGAACAAGGGATTAATGTTGATGTGTTCAAATGTACTTTGGAGGATTTCAATAGTTGATTCTTGATGAGACCTTATAGGTTCCATTATTGTGTTTGAAAACTCCAAAGGTTTTTTGCCCTTATCTAAGTCCAAATTGATCACGGGTTGTATGTTTTCAATTGTTGTGTTGGTTTGATGTTTGGACTTAAGTCCTTCCAATTTTGGGTTGAATTTGACAATTTTTTGGGCTGCCAAAAGTTTGAAGTTCTTGCGAATTTTTTTGTCTTGACATGCCTTAGCCATTTCTTCATTAGTGATGCCATAATTAGTATTAGAATCATCACTTAGGTGTACAATAACTTGTGTGTTTGATGTGTTAGGGTTGAAGGTACTCATGTTGGGTTTGCTAAATTAAAAAGAATGTGTTTGTTCATCCTTGAGTGTGGTTGGTACACTTCCATCTCTGGGTGGCATCGACATGAATATAGGTTCAAAGTTAGGACTCTATTGAACCATCCCATGTGTGGAGGAAGTGTTTGAAGGAAACCTCATTGTAGGCGCATTGCTTAGGGTTTTTTGCATCATCTCTTGATTATAGTGATCTTGTGGATACATGTTTAAGGGGTCTGCAAGTAAAGGTTGTGATGCCTCGATTTTGTCTTCATCAAAGGTTTGTTGGGTTTTCTTTCTCTTCTTTTGTCTTGGATGAGGTTTTGGTTATGTTGGTGCCTTAAAAAACAAAGGTTGGTAAAGTTCTTCGGGTCTCTAAGCTGATTTTGTCCTAGTGAGTGTTGGCATGATACCTAAGGATGCAAATGTAGTGGAGGGAAACCTAAATGGACTTTCTACCTCCCAAGTGCACACTTAAACTACCAACTATGCTCAGACAGTACCAAGTGTGCCCTTGGTGCACTTGGGGCGTTAAAGGTAAGTAGTTGGTAAGTATAAGGTATGTAACTAGTAAATAGAGGTGTCAAGGTGCCTAAAATGTAGAAAATGAATGATTTGGATAATTTTGAGTGTTTTCTAGGGTTTTGGGATACAATGAAGGCAATAGAAGTGAAAATTAGGGTTTTGGAACCTAAGATGAAGTCCTTAATTACCAAGTGCACTCTGAAACTACTAACTATGCTCTTAAACTACCAACTACACACCTAAAGTGTGCAGTTGGTAAAATAGGTCAAAACTTGATACTTAGGATGTGGTTATGCAAGATATGGGTGTTTTTTGGATTTTTAGGTGTTTAAGGATGTTATGCAACATAGGAAAATGCCAAATGAAGTAGGGTTTTGATATGCAAGGTGCAAATGTCCTAGGGAAACTATGTAAATGCAAATGCAAAGTGACATTTTGGAGGTTGACTAGAGGAGATGAAAATAACCCTGTAGTATGAAAAATGAAGGTTAGGGTTGGATTTTGAACTTGGTAATGTGCTGGAGGTTGATTTATGCAAGGTGGAATATGCAAGGGATTATGTTCTAGGGTTGAAAATGATGTTTGGGATATGCAAAATGAGAATAAGTGATAAAGAAGACAATTTGGTTGATAGACAAGTTGATAGGGTTTGATCGTGGAAATGATGCTAGGGGTTTGAACAATGAAAGATGAGGGGAATATGCTACTAGGGTAAGTAAAAATGATTTTTAGGAATATGACAATTTAAAGGCAAGGGTACATGAAAAGTTTTTGAACTTAATGGAAATCTTTTAAAGGTATTAACCTAAGAGTTTAATGTTATGACAATAGACTTTGGATCTTGACGCAAAAAGATAAAAAGTGATAAGATCAAAATAAAAAAGTCAAATATATCTTAACATAGATATCATTTGACCAAATAAAATGATAAAATGACCATGATCGAGATCCATTATCTATTTGACACAATGAAATACTCTAGGGTCCATACTTTTGTTTAGATTTTTTAACTAAATTCAAAGATTTTAGGTTCAAAATGATGTTTAGGTGACTCAAAATGGTGGTTATGATGATTGAATATGCAATATGGACATGTTCTAAGATAAAAAATGAGGTTTTGGGTGCAAGATGTCATTTTGGGTGAGATGCAGAATGAGGACCTACAGTGGCATCTACATGCAATTTTAGGGTCCTAAAATGTAGTTTGGAGGCCCAAAATGGTCATACAGGTGCCCAAGTGTGCTTTGATAGCATAAAGTGTGCTCGAATAGTACCAAATATGCCTATGGTGTAGTTGGGGCTAGTTTGGGCATAGTTGGTAGTTTAATGGTGCAGTTGGGAAGTTGGGTTGAATGTTTGCTAAATCTAAGTGGGGTGGTTGCCAAATTGTTTTGCAAAAGAGCCAAGATGTTGGGGTTGATGTTGTAATGGATTAGGAGATGAAAAATGAAGGTTAAAATTTAGGTAATTGTGTCCTAAATGAAGACAAAGAAGGTTATGGGATGCACAATGCAGATCAGAGCATGCTACTACAGGGGGGCCTATCTAGGTAGTTATGGACACCTCTAAAGCCTCAAAATGCTATCTGGAAGCCCAAAATAGGTTCTCAAACTACCAAGTGTACTTAGATAGTACTAGCTATATCTATGGTGGATTTGGGGCTAGTTTGGGTGCATTTGGTAGTTTCAAAGAATAGTTGGGAAGCTGGGCTGAAACTAAGGCAATTTTAGGTGCTATGGTTTCCAAATTGATGTCACAGTGAGCTAGATAGTAGAGGACAATTATAAGACAAGAATGAAGGTTCAAAATAATGTTTATGACACCCATAATGATGGTTAAATTTTCAAGATGAGGGTTTGGTATGCAAATATGTAAGATGGACAATGCAAAGTGCAAATTTGGAGGTTGAAATGCAAGGAATGCAGGCTACACCCTAATGAATGCAATATGAAAGATGAGGAATACTTAGTGAGGACTAAAAGATGCAAGATGAAGCCTATATGATGAAATTATTAGGCCTAAACTAGGGTTAATGCAAGTGGATTCTATGTAAGGATGAAACCTATGTTATGCCAAGCACATTTAGGATCACAAGTTGCCATGTTTTCTAGGCCTTGAATGTATTGTATCAAAGTTTGCAAAGTTTGACCAAGGTTGTAACATTTAGATTGTGCTTGATGTTTTAAAAAGGTTTTAACAATTTCCAAGGTGTGAATTTTCAATTTGGCTTTTATCTTGATTAATGTTTTACACACACGCAAGACACATTAAGATAATAATATCTTTCATTAAAAGTGAACAGTCACACCACAACCTAGGCTTTAGGACTATATCCATTGAATTCCTACTTGAACTAAAGTTAAACCATTCTTATCCAAAGCAAAAAACCTAGGATATTGGCACCATAGGCTCCCCCTTATAGTGCACTCAGTTCTTAGGGCTACTAAGATCCACTTCCCAAGGGGCATGACTTCCCAAGGGACTGTTGTCTCTACTAAGGACCATGAGAATGTAGGATGTCTTGAAGGGCATGGGTGACCCCTTGAACCAGTGGATAGAAAGGATTTTTCCACTAAAACATGGTTTTTAGTAAGGACATTCTATTTAGCAAGTAAATGATAAAATTTCTCAGAAGGTCTCCTAGCCCTGAGAATCAGGGTTTGATGCACCACAAGGGTACTAGAGGAGAGCTATCACTCAACAATACTGCCAACATCACTTTCACTGTAATTGAGTTTTATATAGTGGCTAGAATGTTGACCTAGCTTTTGGTCTGTTACCACTCTAAAGTCATCCCTTCACATACCCAATATTGAGTATCTTGGTCCAAGGCAGGTTTCCTATAGAAGTCACACAAATTTCTCTTACACCCAAGATCCACGAATGGCTAGGGGAGAGGATATGTTCATGTAACCCCTAGGGTTTTAAACAATATAGACACACCAAGATGAAAATAAAAATTTTATTTTATGCACCAAATGAATTGTTATCTAATATAGGAAATCCATACACATGGTTTTGATAGACACACAAGGTCTTTGACAACATCCTGCAAACAAGAATTAGTAGTTTTCAGTGATTAGTCTTCATCCAATGATCACCACATGCTGCAAACAGACCATCAATAACACAAAAACATCTAATCTAGGTCCTAGAAGCAAATAGAAGCCATAAGTGTAGGTTTTGATTGAAACAAACACTTTTTGTGAACCAAGTGTGGTCTGATAGAATAGACTACACCCCAGAAGGCCAGAATGGCTTAGAATGCCCCCAAGTGTACTTAGACAATGCTAAATGCACCCATGCTACACTTGGGGCTAAGAAGGGCATAGTTGGTAGTTTCTAGGCACAGTTGGGAGCCTAGGTGTAGATTGTGGGGAATTGTACCCTAAATAATACCTAGAAACAAAATTTTTGAACTCTACCCTCTGAAGTGCACTTAGATAGTGAAAATTGCACCCATGGTGTAGTTGGGGCTTAGAAGGGCACAATTGGTAGTTTTTGGGCACAATTGGTAAGTTAGGAACAACAAATAGGGGTTATGGTGGCTCCAGACTCCTAAAACTATCTCCTAGGGGTCCTAAGTGTACCTTGATAGAGTAGAGTGCACCCTAGGACAAAATGCTATCATAATGCATGAAACAAGAGAACACAAGAATGTTATTGGGCCCCCTAATTTGACTAGGTGTGATAAAGGAGAGAAAATAAGGATTATACCCCTCTAAGTAAGCTCCTTCCTTGCACCTACAAGCACAAACAAAAGAAACCCAAGTTAGTTAAGCATGTTCATGTCGGGTTTACAAATTATAGGACTAGAAAATGTGATAACGTCTAACATACTATGAGAAAATCAAAAACTCAATAAACATACATTAGCACCCTCTAGTCTACCATGAAAGCCAAATAAAAAAGAAGAAGCAACACAAGGTTAGAAACCCCCTCTTTCATTTGTAGCTCCCATGTCCTTCTTTGTTCTCTATTTGATGTAGCTCCAAAATTGCCTATAGTGCACATAATGTTGAATAAAAAGCCTAAGATGGTGATAATGCTATGAGAATAATTGAAGATGTGATTTTAGTGTGAGAGAAAGAGTGAAAATTTAAGAAGTTTGGGATTGGAAATGAGAGAAAGAATGCTCATTTTATAATCAACACAGAGGATAAGAGCATTAGAATTGTCACCTTGGATATGGAAATGGCAAGAGATTTCTTGTTGAATCCATGATGCATATGACACAATATTCTAAATGTAGGATTTTATGACACTTTTTAAGTCAAACGTGGCTAAAAATGGAAGAGGATCTATGACGCATCATATGACACATCAAACCCACTTAAAGCCAAGAATCTATGACAATGGAAGTCAAATATGGACATGTGTAATGAAATAAGAATATATGGAATATGACATATCTTATCGAAGTGTCAATGGAAATCCACAAGGTGTCACACCCATGTGTCATGATGATGTCAATATTATGTAGAATATTTGAATTAAAAACCCATTATTCCACAAAAATAAAAAATAGTAAAAATGGGATTAATGGTGGAAAATGTGACTTAGGAAATTAAGAATTTCCATGGTTTACAAATGATGAACCAATTAATAAATAAAATATAAATTAATTGAGGAGGTTAGTCAAAGTATAGTTAATGATGATTTAGGATTAAATTATGGGTTATTTAATCCTATAGAGAGAGTTAGTAGATGATTGGCCAATTTGATTAAATAAGTGTGACAGTATCCTTTGATGAAGTGAGACGATAATGGAGATTGACTATAATGATGATGGATAGACCAAAGCCATGGCCAAATTGATTAGTTGATTGAAATTGATAACATTCCAAGGAAACATGACATCAATTAAAGATATGCAACATTTAATTGACATTGTAAATGCTATAGGATTGAGATTGATTGATAAGGTTGATCATAATAACATTAACAGACACTGTCAATGTTATTAAATGGTTGAAAATGCTATGATCCAACATTGAGAGACTTGAAAATGCCAAAGATCAGATGACATGAATGATTGTTTGACCTAGCACAGAGAGCCATGATAGTACTAAGGTTAGATTGATAATATTTGATAGATTAATAGGTTTCCAAGGCACTGAAAGCCACAAAAATGCTTAGGATTGGAAAAATGATAATTTATTTAAGGTATATGACATGTTTCAAGTTGGTTATGGTTGATTCCAAGTGATTCTAAGTTGATTTAGGGTGAGTTTGAGTTGATTTAATATGGTTTTGAGTTGGTTTGATATGATTTATAATGATGTTGAAATGGTTCCAAAATGATGTGCAATTAATGTGAAAGAGAAAATGAATGATGATAGATACTGTTGAGATACAATCAGGTTGGCCAAAAGATCAGAGTTAGTGGAATGAGAAAATGGGATGAATTAGTATGAAAAGTGATGTTGATTAAGGGGCTCGAGAGTATTTTAAAGGGTTACCACACAAGATAGTGACCAAATAATGAAAATAATAGCTCATTTTTTTCACAAAAAAGATACAAATCCAACACAACTAATAGTTCAAAAATTCTAGTTGAAACACAAAAGTTATGGCCTCTGGAGTGCAACATAGGGGCTCTAGGAGCAGTTCTAGGAATCTAACTACCCCAAGTATGCCCAAACCAACTCAAGTGAACCAAATGTACACTTGGTAAGCACAAGTGTGCCCATGGTGTACTTGGGAACCCCAAGTGCACTTTGAAAGTGCAGACTATGCCCTAGAAGGCTCTTAGGGCCAAAAATAGCCTAATTGGACTTGGGATGACCTTAAACTTTGTGCGAGTATCCAAAGTGGTGAAAAGAGGTTAGAACATGAGTGAAATTAGTCAAAAATGGTCACATTTGGTCAATATTGGTCAAACAAAGGTTAGACTAAGGTTAGACTAGGTGGAAAGCCCTAGAAGGCTGAAAGACATTGTAGGACGATACAAGAATGTAGGAATGCAAGATGAGGATGATTTGGTGTATTGGAACACATTATCATGGTGATGAATGAAGATATGAATGAAAGAATATTGAAGAGATGAGATGAAGACCAATTGGAATGAGGTGAAGACTTTTACTTTCAAAGAGTGCACTCTATGTCAAATGGAGCTTCATTTTTATCAAATCATAAATGTGAACCATTTTTAAGTGTCTACAATAGGATGAGAGATGTGTTTTAGATTTGAATTTTTAAAATCAAGAATAATCACTTATCAAAGTAAAATAGGTCTCATGTCAAGAGTTCTCAAGAATTTACAACACCAGTGACTCAAGATGAGAGAGTGACAAAGAAGCTCAATAGAAAATAGCTAGCACAAAATGTAAACCATATTTTGACAAGTGATGATCAATGAAATTTTGAGACTTACGTCTGATGGAATAAACTCATCTTTTCAACTTAGGACAATACTTAACATATAGATTTGGGACTAGATTTAGGAAGGAATGAAGTGACAAGACCCTAGATCAGTTAAAATGCACTACAAACTCTATTTTGAAAGAAAAATAACCTAGGCAATATTTTCCAAGTGACATGCAGCATTAGGACAACAATTTGTATTGTATGATAAAGTTCATAGCAACTAGGTGACACCTTTCTCTCGAGTGTTAGTTTCTCTTAAGTAGGGCAATACAATTTTGGACAAAAAGCATTGTATAATATTTCAACTTAATAGAGGAATACAGTTTTAATTGATAAATTGATTTTGGGTTATCATTTGATTTTATCAATTAGACTATAGTTAATTAAATAAGTAAATAAATAAATAAAATAAGGGATGATGATTAATTAATTAAACAATAAATATTTGATTAGTAATGTCTTAGAAGATGACTAAATAAGATTACCTAATGGTGTGATCATATTTAGGTGTCTACATTTTTCCCTTCTTTGACATAGTGTTGGAATAATATTATTTCAAAGAAGTTTGAATATCGACGACGTGAAGAAGATTTTTTAAAGCAACATGCTTGCCCCTGTTTTGAGTAGAAAGGAAGAGAATAGATTGAGTGATGCTCCCTCAAGAAGGTAGTGGGGAAAGAAGACAAGGCTCAGTGACTTCTTGAAAAAGTCATAGTAAGTCAAGGTGAGCTGGAGGACTAGAAGGATTAAGAGGGGGTGGAAAGGATAATAAAAGTAAAAAAGAAATAAGGCTAGGGGAAAGGAGGTCATTGGAGGAGGTAGAGAGGAAGATATAGCACCCTAGGGGGGCCTATAAGGGGCATTGTGATCCCACATGAGATCACACATTTGGTCAGGCATAGTTTGTTGGATTGAGAATATGGTAGTGGGAAAGCAATCCTGCTAGGAAAAATGTACTTTAGGTGGCAGAAATGTGATTTCACTACAATGGGTAGGGTCAATTTAGGAATGAGTTAGGGGTTAACTAGTAGGGTAAAATCCACACACAATCCCATGAGAAGTGGGGTAGACAGGATCACCAAGTTTCATCTTGTGCAAGAACGTACCTATGGGAACATGGGTTAGGGTTTTGGAGGGGTCAAATTGTCAAAGAGTGATCCTGTGAGAACTTGTGTTAGTGGGATCATAGGTTTTGAGATGTGGAAGGAACATGAGAAAAAGGGGGAAAAGGGAAAAGGGGTGTAGACAAAATAGGGATTTATAGAGGGATGGGGTGGGTAGAAGTTAGGCGATGTAAAGATGAAAAAGAATACTAACATGTGTTTAGTTTGTGTGTAGTGGTCTTTAGATGCGCTGGTATCATGCAAGAAATGAGTGGTCATACTATGCACTAGAGAGTAGATCACATTGATAGACTGGGTGAGGATTGAGGGCATCAACCTAGGGTGCTTGGTGAGACTACCCCATACACAAACATATATGGCGATGGTGACTACCTTGTGTGAGTAGTGGCATAACAAGACATACACATTCCACCTACTGATAGGGGAGATGATAGTAACACTGGAGGATGTTTATAGGATTTTCAGATTACTAGTGTGAGGGACACCAGTGATGGTGATGAGAGAGATGACTAGAGAGGTAGTAATGTAGGGGCTAGTGGGGCTGGGAGTAGCATACCAAATCTGGAGGGGGTAGTTCCCATTGGATGAGCACTTGGATTGGGTAGCCACAAAGAGGTAAATATATTTTTATGTATGTGGGCTAGTATCAAGGTATATAGTGCAAAATATAGGTAGGAGAAGAGTCACCTTTTCTTTGATATTGACCATCATGTGGATAGTGGATGCGCGAGTCCCTATGGCCTAGGGATTGTTGATGTTGGTAGAGCTATACCAAGATTTGCACCAAATAGTGTATTAGCGGGGAGGATGACATGGGAGGAGCATAGGGTTCCCAACATTGTTACAAGTGTGGGCTTGGGAGCATATCATGACATTCAAGCCAATTGGATAAAGGGATAGGCATGTATAGGAGCTAGTGGCATATAGCTAGGGAGAGCCTTTGACATACCATCATATAGAGGAGGTGGACTACTGGCAAGTTCAGATAGATTAGATCAGGGTGGTGGTATGGAGACCATATATGGGTCTGGGAGCATGGACGGAGGAGGGAAATATCTATTGTACACCGTATCACCATGTTTCATTTTTGGGCGATGAGAGTATATAGATGAGCAGTACTAGTTGTATAGGGCCTTGTAGCAATTTGGATGGGTGCAGGTGGCTCTATGGGAGCCAAACTAGTATCAACGGGTCACACGTGAGCTAGTGTCAATGTTTGGACCAACATTCCAGAGAGGGATTACTATAGGCCTGGTGGGAGTTAGCACCACAATAGTGGGATTGGTTTGGTAGAGTGGTAGATGCAAGCTCCATATAGGAGTATTGAGATTGGTTTGAGTGAGTGAAGCTAGTAGGCCAAGCATAGGTAATAAGGGCCATAGTGGTGGTAGGAGAGATAGCCTGAGAAACTAGACATGGTAGATATGGAGCTAGGGGACTGTGACAATGGGCAGAGGTGGTGGTACAAGAGGAGAGGCCAGTGAGGTAGAGGCAAAGGGGTGTGAGGGATTTGAGGTAAGAGGAAAGAGAGGTACAACTAAAGAGGGGAGAGGAGAGGCCAAAGCCATAGGGGCTAGTAGGTGGAGGAGGAGGGAGTGGTAGAGAGGGATCATCATTATTGGGAGGAGATGATGTACTAGTCAGCTGATATGCATCCCTATAATAGACTCACGAGGACACCAACCAATTACTGCAAGACACATAGTAGGAGAGAGATTAGTTTAGGATAGAGCAAGATCAGTTGTGACACTGGTATGATGTAGTGTAGGGATAGGTGGATAGAGTAGAGATAGAGGTGGGGACACTGCAAGTCGAGGGTGAGTAGTTGGAGGGGAGGTTGGAGGTGGTATTACTAGAGAGACATACATTACATGCATGGATGGACACCATCTAGGAGGAGAGGGATAGGTCAATGGTGGAGGTGATGAGCCTAAGAGCACAAATGGTAGTAGGTGGAGGGATGGATGAGTTGAGGAGGTTACGATGGGAGGTGGAGGAGTTGAGGGAGAGAGCAAGGTTTTATTGGGGGAGGTATCAAGCAGCAATACTAGCAGACTAGATAGAGCACTATAGATGACTGACATGGTCTAGTACAACTAGGATCTACACTAATATGTAGGGATGGAGAGAGAGTGGATGGAGCACTGGGGGCTTATAGAGGACATGCAAGTCTTAGCGCATAGGGTAGAGCCATAGGATAGGGTAGAGCCAGAGGTGAGACAAGGGGATGCATGGGAGGAGGGATGAGGCAAAGAGCTTAGGGATAGGAGGAGGATAGATTAGTCCATCACCTCCACCACTAGTAGGGCCAGGAGTAGAGAGGGAAATGTATGAGTTCCATGATGAGGAGGTAATAAACAAGGGAGAGTAGTGATATGATATTTTTGATATACTATTTTTGGATCTACCATTGGATGTATTTTTGTGGGTACATACCTAATGTATTTGTTGTGGTTTTTTGTATGATATGGATATTGGATAGCTGGACTATGATGGACTGTGGTTTTATTATTTCCAAGGATGTAGGGTTTATTCTTTATTCTTTATGGCTAATATATAGATCAAATCATTCTTTGGGGGGGATATGGATGTGTGGATTTATGATGTCAGATTTTGTTTATGATGTGGATGTTTATATATGATAGATGAGAGATTGATGTATTTTTATGTAGGATGTGATGTGTTATGAGATACATTATGTTATTGATAGTTTGTGATGCAGGATATGTTATTTATGATGAATTGTTTTAGAGAGTGCTAATGTGTTTGTGATACAAGATTTGATGTTTTATGATGTGATTTGTATGGATAGTGCTGATATGTGTGTGATGTAGGATTGGATGCATATGATGTGATTTGGTTGGATAGTGCTGATATGTTTGTGATGTAAGATGTGATGTGCTCTATGATGAGATTTTGAATTTTGTACTTTATGATGGTTTTAATGATCACTAAGAAAATAATTTAAAAACATGCCTAAGAGATGGATGTACTAAGTTGTGACTTTTGAAAAAAGATAATTGGAAATGAATGTTTTCAAAAAAATGATTAAAAAAACATGACCCAAGAGATGAAATATGAAGGTAGGATGAAAATGGACAAAAAGTGGATGCAAACTTAGGATGATGGTTATGCTAAAAAAGAGAGACTTTAAACTATGATAAAGGATGATAAAAAGATCATAAACTATTATAATGACTTATGATAAACTGAACACAAACTATGATAAAGTGAATGTGAAACATATTATGACAAAACATAATAAAAAATGAACACTAATTGTGATGACATGATGTGATAAATGAACTTAAAGCTATTATGCAAACATATGGTAAGTGAACTAAATATTAGGATGACGAAACATAAGAAATAGACCTAACATGTAATGAATGATTTTTAATCTATGATGGTGAAATATGAGAAGATAAATTCAAACTATGATAATAAACATGATAAATGAACACAGTCTACGATGATGCAATATGGTAAATAAATTCAACATTATGATGGTGGAGAGGAAAAAATATAAGCTATGATGATAAAATAGGATAAAGGAATTAAAAACTATGCTTTGAGAATATGATAAACAAACTCAATCAAGGATGGTGAACATAGGATAAAGAATGCAATTGATGATGGTGAAACTGGAGCCTAGATATTTATGAGTTGTAAAAGTATGATAATGAAGATGAACTTAATGTGTGAGGATAAGGAAATTGAATCAAGATATTCTAATGATGGAAGGATCCAAGTGGTGAAAAAGAGGGATGATGCCAAGAAAGAATGCAACTGAGGCAAGTGATGAAGACAAATATGGGAGGGGATTTCGGGGAATGTAAGGAAGATGAGTGACTATGATATGAAAGGTAAGTAGGGTGATAGGGAGACACATGTGGGGTGTAGGGGGATGGTGCAAAATATCACTAATTGGTCCCAACATGGTTAGGAGGGAGAAACACTATGCACAATCTTTAAACACAATGTCTGTAGAAGGCTTAGGGGGATGGGAGTGGGTAGGAGACTTGGATGATAGAGAAAGGGAATAAGATAGGAGATACGAGCTTTTGAGGGAGTGGGGATAAAGAGGGGAGGTGTGATGTAGGAGGAAAAGGTATAGGAGGAGGCTAGTGTGGATGTGTGTGAGGGTGGTATGAAAAAGACATTTTTTATATGGGACAAAATGGTGAGAGTGAGGGGAAATATTGGAAGCTTGAGGGTGTGGTACTTTTTAAAGAAGTACCACCATGTAGTGTGAGCACTTTATTTGATGTGGGAATATTAGGGACATGCCAAGGTTACTAGGAACATCGAGGACTTTTCCCCAATATTACATAGGACTGACTTGAACAAGCATGCAAGGATTTCCCTAGCATCACACATGAATCCCAAAAAAATCAATGCAGAAATGATGCTCGGCGATCCATAAGAAAATGATATTTCCCAACTACATCATATGATTATGAATGGAAACATGTTTGGAATATGAAAGGGTGGTATTTGATTGACTCACAAGTAGAAAAAGACTTTGGTCAAAACCATGCTTTCGAGTTGGCCCCAATAAAAGAACATGATGATATATAAGACCATGGCTACCATGAGGAGGGAACAACTAGATCACTTGAAAATGACCTATTCAAATAATACACAAAAAACCTAATATCAAAAGAAGAAATCCATGATAAAGTAACCTTTTTCCAAAGAGATTGGTAGGACTAGATACTAATAGGCCAAGGTTAAGTACAAGGAAGGATACATCTTGTAAGGACCTAGTGACAATATGTTTGGGATGAGGACAAAATTGGCAATTGAATTTTTCTTATAGACAATTGACTAGTGACATAGGGTTTCACCATAAGACTTGGAAATGTACTAGCATGACTATCTAATGGGTGGGCAACTTAGGAATGTATGATAGAATACAATAGTAGGTGTGTGTATGATGGGGAAAATCTTAGGATATGGTGATAGCATTGATGCATTACATCTACTGTTACATGGGTATGATACACAAAGTTTGTTTTGTTACAAGGGTATGGTACATTTAATACTACTATTGTTACAGGGATATGATACATAGACATGATACAAAAGATAAAATAAACTTGATATAATGCATGTGGTAGGGTAAAAGAATAAAATACATTTGATATGATACATATGGTAGGGTATAAGGATAAACTACATCTGCTATGGTACATGTGGTAAGGTATAAGGATAAAATACACCTGATATGATACATGCGGTAAGCTATAAGGGTGGGACATATATGCTAATCATGGTAGAATAGGTGATTTAGGTAGGCTTTTTAAGCTAATGGATACTAAAAAATAAATTCTCAAAGTGTGGTGGAGTGCGAGGATGAAATTCTTGGAACACTTTTAAAAATGGGAAAATGGGTGATGAGATGTGAAGGGGTGATGCAGGAAATGCATGTCATTGATAGATAATAAAAAGGCTAAGCACACGTGGTGTCTAATTTCTAGGTTTTCACCAGGGTACCTATCCAAGGTGCTTTTATTACCAAGTTTTCACCATTGGACACTTATTTTTCTATACTTATTATCATCATCATTGTGAGGATGCAGGATACACTGAGGATTTTCAGGTATAGAATTTCTTGAGGTGAATGAGGTTGGTGGGATCATTCAAGACCTCACCTTCAAGGGTTGATAGCTAATATGCCCCTAAACCAAAAGAGGTTGTGACCACATAAGGACCATTCCATGTGGGCTTGAACTTGTCTTTCTTTTCTTGATCTGCTTAGACCTTCATGTTTTCTTTGAGGACCATGTCTCCTTGAAATTGGTGCGAATGGACCTTCCTCTTGAAATTTCACTTGAGGCAATTCTAGTAGACCATTAGGTGGTCATAGGCCTATTGCCTCTTCTCATCAAGTAAGTCAAGCTAAGTAAGTCTAGCCAATTTGTAATCCTCATATGATATCTAGCTCTACAAAGAAATGTGTGGGGATGGGAGTTCAACCTTGATAGGTAATAATACTTCAACATCATAAACTAGGGAGTATGGGGTTGTGCCAGTGGATTTATGAATGAGGTACAGTAGGCCCATAGGATGGGGTTGATTTGCAAATGCCAATTATGGTTGAAATCATTGATAATTTTCTTGAGGATTTTGAATAGGGTTTTATTAGTTGCCTTTACCTAACTGTTACCTTGTGGGAAGTATGGCCTAGAAAAATAGTGATGGATATGAAGGGATGTGCACAATTCCTCCATATTGAGATTTTCAAAATTACCTCCATGGTCAGTAAAAATGGTAGCTAGGATGTCAAAGTGACATATGATATGATAGAGGATAAATTTGGATACTTGAACTCCCATGACAGTAACAAGAGGGACCAATTCTACCAATTTAGTAAAATAATTAGTGATGATGATTATCCACTTGTGTCCTTCTAAAGAGGGAGTTGCTATAACACCACCAAGGTCAAACCCCCAACATGAAAATGGCCACAATAGTACAATAGGTTGAAGATCTTTAGTTGGGGCTCAGATTAGATTAGCATGTTGTTGATAGGGTAGACACCTTTTTACAAAGTCACATGCATCATGCTCTAGAGTAGGCCAATAATATCCAACTTGAAGGATTTGCTTAGCTAGAACTATCTTGCTCATGTGAGTACCACAAAGTTTGGCATGTACTTATTTGAGAGCCATTAAAGCTTTATTTTGGTCTAAACATCAAGAGAGTATCATGATAGCCATGATGATATAGGGTTTGAGCGATGATAGTGTAATGGGATGCTCTATGAATAAGAATTTGGTGTTGGGTTTGTGTGAGATGGGGATTTATGATACCATTTTGTAGGTAAGAGATAATTTTGAGGTATCATGGGGATTGTGGACCAACCAACATGCATACCCATTTTGATTCATCATTCTTGTATATAGGCTCATGTAGCTACTCAACTAAGAATTCATACTATGTAGCCTCCTAAGGGATCTCCAAAAGTGAACCAATAATGGCCATGGCATTCGCTGCCTTGTTTTGCAATCTAGGGATTTGTATGAATTGTATCTGAGTAAAATGTTCCTTCAATTGGTCTACCAACTCCTTGTAAGGCTATAGCTTTTCATATTTGGTCTAATATTCATCTAGAACCTACTTTCTCATAACTTGTGAATCTCCAAAGACCTGTTGCTTTGTGATGTTCCACTCAATAGCTATTTTGAGCCCTACAATAAGGGCCTCATACTCTGATATGTTGTTGGTACATTGGAACTATAGTTTAAAAGATTTAGGAATGTAATCACCTTGAGGTGTGACCAAGAGTATGCTAACTCCAGAGCCATGGGATGTGTATGATCCATCGAAGTATAACTTCTAGGAGGGTTGTTCGCCTACTAAGTAGAGGTGCTTGTCTAGAAATTCCATAATGAGGGGGTGATCCACAACCAAAGGTTCATCTACTAGGTGATTTTCTATAGCTTGGCCTTTGATAGCCTTTTTGTCGACATATTGGATGTCAAATTCACTGAGAATCATGACCCATTTAGCTAGATGCCCTAATAACACTGTACATGACAACATATACTTTAAAGGATCAATTTTGGATATTAGTTGAGCAATGTGGCTTAACATATAATGGTGAAACTTCTAAGTGGAAATACCATAGCTAAGCAAGCCTTTTCCATTGGTGTATAATTGAGCTCATATCTAATGAGAGTACGACTGATGTAGTAAATAGCCCTTTGCTTGCATGCATCAGTAAGTTGTGCTAGAAGAGCACCTAATGCTATTGGGGTAGCTATGATGTGTATAATATGAGTGGGCATCCTACAAGGAGAGGAACTAATATAGGTGGATTAGCCAAGTATTTCTTGATTAGTTCAATGTTGCATTGGAAAATGGGGTCCCACCTAAAATTTTGGTCCTTTTTGAGTAAATGTGTAAACAATTGGAACTTATTAGTGAGCAGGGAGATGAATCATCCAAATAATTGTAGTTTCCCCTAAGGAGAGCAAAGCTTATTGAGTGTCTTAGGAGGAGCCATGTCCATGATGGCTTTGACCTTTTTAGTATCAATCTCAATACCACACTATGATACAATGAATCCTAGGAGCTTTCCTGAGGTAATACCAAAGACACATTTCTTAGGGTTGAGCATGAGATGATATTTAGCCAACTGATAAAACACTTCCTTGAGATGAGACAAGTGATCAAGGGCATTAAGATATTTGACTAGAATATTATCTACATAATCCTCCAGAGTCTTATGGATTAGGTCATGGAAGATGACTATCATGGCATGTTGATATGTTGCCCCAACACTCTTTAACCCAAATGACATAATATTATAACAAAATATCCCCCAAGGGGTGGTAAATGCTATTTTATACTAGTCTACCTTTTCTATCTAAATCTAATTGTATCTAGAGAAACCATCAATGAGTGATAAGAGCTCATGGCCTATAGTGAGATCAAAAATCATATCTATGTTTGGTAATGGGAAATCATCCTTCAGGCAAGCCTTGTCAAGATCTCTGAAGTCTATGAAAATTGTAATATCACTAGAAGGCTTTGTGATAGGTATTGTGTTGGAGATCCATTCATAATAGTCAATCAGGTGAATGATCTTTTCCTCTAGCAATTTTTCTAACTTTGCTTTTACCAGTAAAGCAACTTTGGGGTGCATGTTTTAGAGCTTTTTCTTGATAAGGTTAACTTTTGGATCCATGGCTAAATGATGTACTACTAGCTTGGGGTCCAACCCTAACATGTCTTGATAGAACCATGCAAAGTGACCAACATTTTCACAGAGGAATTTGATGAGGAGTTCCACCTATTTAGGTGGTAGAGATGCTATAGTGTATGTGATCTTTTGTACTTCAGTTAGACTGATATTGATTGATCTAGTTTTCTCTATCAAGACATATGATATGGTGGGCCTATGATCTTGTGGGGGAGGATGAAATCTCCATTCTTGAGTGTCTCTAACAAGTTTTCACCATTGGATGCATCCTTTATTTTATTTTCATTTTTTGGGTCAACTAATGGTGCTCTAAAGGAGTTTTCATCAGAGGATGGTTTTGCTTTGCTTTTTTTCTTTTTTATTTCATTTTTTAGTTCAATATTGCAATTGGAGATTTCCTCCTCCCCAAAGTAACCTACTAGATCCAATTTGTAGACATATGTTGATGGCAATAGTGGCCATTTATGTGGTGTTTTTTCCTCCATGAATTGAAGGAGTGTGTGCTCTATATAGAATTCATCAAAATGGACAACATTTGATTGGTCTCAACTAATGATTTTAGGGTGAGTGAGTGGTAGGTCTATGAGATTTAGGGATAATTGGTAGAGCATAGAAGCTCTTAAGATAATTTCATCAAGGAAGATGTCATTATAGGATTTCTTTTCTACTTCCTTGGAGATGTTTTTGACCTCAACGAGATTTTTTTGGATGTTTATGAAGGCATGACCTTTATTCATGGTGCCCCCAGTTATAGGGATTCCATAGCCTAAGCCTTTCATTTTTTTGGTTTCTTTGTATGCTTCCATAGTCTACTTAATTCCTGACTTTAGACAACCTAGACCACCTCCTTAATAATCCCATTGCTCAATAGCAAGGCAATGTGACCATGGGCATTTTTGTTTAAGGTGGTCAAGAAGCTCTTCACTCTTTGGATGTGGCTCTTTGTATAGCCATGTACAAGTGTTTGGAGTGGTTTCCTTGCCATAAAGGATCTCCTTGGTGATAAATGTGAGTGGGCCTAGTTGTTTGAGCTAAGGGGTTGTAGTTGGTTTTTGTCTCTGATATGTTGGGTGCCCTTGAGTATGTGGATCAAGTGGTAAAGCACTAACAAAAAAAGCATCTGTAAGACTATACTCTCCACAATCTTGGTAGTTGATCTTAACTATGGCAAGGGTGGAAGCTAAAATAATATCAAGATCATGGTAGGTGCTAGAGGAACTAGCCATTGTGTAGCCAATGTTGATTCTAGGACAATGGTTGGTGTATGAAGCTTCGACCGCATTGCAATAAGCAAAGGGTTTAGGATCTGCATGGATGGTTACCTTAGTGCCATTATGTAGAAACTTGATGCACTAATGATATGTAGATGGAATAGATTTCATGGCATGAATCCATGGTCTAGCAAGGAGGATGTTGTATGGAAGGTTAAGATCAACTACATAATAGACTATTTCTTGAGTGGCTAGATTGACTCTAAGAGGTAGCAAGATGGTTCCTTTAGTGGTACACTCCAAGTTGTCATATAATTTGATGGTAATGACCCCATTAAGGATATCTACCTCAGCACACTTGTTTGATGAATTTTAAAGTACATAGATTTAGAGCTGATACATTATCTATCATGACCCATTTGACCTCAAAGCCAAAAACCATGATAGTGATGTGAAGTGGAAGTATATGATCAGGTTCAATTGTTGGGATGTTAGAGGCTTTGAAGGATAAAAAACATGATGTGGAAAGGTGGCTGACCAAGTTGTGGAACTCAATGGCATTTATGTCAATGGGGACACATGACTCATGGAGAGTACTATCAAGGATCTCTTGATAAAGTGGGCTTGTTCATAAGAGATCTAGAAAGAAAATCTAAGCTGGCATATTTCCAAGGTGTTCCAAGATATTATATTGTGGTCCTAATGGGGGTAATCCCAATGAAGGTGTTCTTGACAAAGGTGATCTTGATGGTGTAGATATAGATGGACCAACTATATTGAATCAAGCTCATTGAGTAGTAACTACACAGTAGATGTTTGGGCCTTTGATGTTTATAACATTGATAGAAGGCTCAACTTGTGATATGCATCTAATAAGGTTTCCATAGTCTAAGTATGCCAAGGTATAGTTTTGGGACTTATCTTAGTTATCACCTTGTTTTTCTTGAGCATTGTTGGGTTTGTTGATAGGAGTGTTTGTAGGTACTTTACCTATGTTTGTGTTATGGGGAGGAAAAGCATTTTGGTATATCAGTAATCCTTCATTTGGTGAGGTTGGTGCCCCCATTTTGATCTCTTTTTGATTAATAAGGTCTTGGACATAGTCCTTGAGTTATGTGAATTTGAGGGTGGTATGTCCTTTGACATGATGGAATTTGCAAAACTCATTATCCTTTACCAGGATGTTATAAACTGATTTGGTTCCAAGGGTTGTGTTTATGGATGTTGAATAAGATTATCCTTGGGTAGTTTTTCAAAGATTACATCAAGGGGCTCCCCCAATGGGGTGTATACATGAGGTTGTCTCTGAACACATGGTTTAGGTCTAGTCAAAAGTGTGATAGCATTAGTCTAATTTTGATGGCTAGGTATTTGGACATTGTGTTGATTGTTCTACATAGGTAGTTGATGATAGATTGGTTGTTATTGTTGATAAAATGTGGTGGGAATGTTAGCTACTATCCTGATGACATGAACATGTTGAGTGTCACTAATGCCATCAGTAACAATGTTCTTATTTTTATTCCAATACCACGATTTTTCATTGCTTGGACCTTAGTCTTGGGTGCTTTCCTTATAAAATTTGATGACAAGATTATTAATATGCCCTTGCTTGAGTCCCATCCATTTTTCTTTAATGTCTTTATATGTTTGTAAATAATTCATAACCATGTGATGGGCAAGACTAGGATGTACATTATTAATGAACATTTTGACAAGGTAACATTTGGGGATAGTGCATTAGATCCTAGTTGTGAGGGTTTTCCAACATTGTAAGTATTTGGAAAGACTTTCTCCTCCCTTTTGCTTAGTATGAACTAGGTCCACTATAGATAGTTCAGTCTTGATTAGATGAGCATATTGAGCCACAAGGGCTTTAGTAAGATCAGAAAAGGTTTTAATTGGTACCCTGGGGTATAAAAAAAAACCATCCAAGGATAGGGTCTCTTATGCATTTTGGAAAAATTTGTATGAGGAACACATCATTATAGGCCATTTCTTGGTAGTGCATATAAAATTCCTTGACGTGGGTGATTGGGCCACTTTTCCCTCTAAATTTATCAAATTTGCAGATCTCAAAATGTTTAAGAAATGGTGTCATCATGATGGTTTTTTCAATTGGGTATGGGCAATCATTTTTGAATTTGAAAGTTTTTGAGGTTGTCCCATCCTTGAGGGCTTTAAGAGCATTTTTAATCTCTTCCCATTTAGAGTTTATAGGTGTGGTAACAGGTGCCCCTAGTCCAAGTGCCCCCAGTGTGGGATATGTCATAGATGTTGAAGGCTAATATGGGAAACCTTGACTTCCATATGGTGGTGGCTGAAAAATAGGTTGCACTATAGTTGGGATAGATGTTATGGGTTGTTGGAATGTAGTGTGGGCATACTACTGCATCTGTTGGGTAGATTGTTGTTGGGGAACATAGGTATGAGGTTGTTGCCCTACTAGATAATTCTATGTGGATGCCTCAACATAATGTTGGTGTGATGATTGTGGCTAAAAATATGGTAGTGTAGGTAATACATAGGCTATGCTTTGGGACTATATACCTTGCCCAACATATGTTGGTTGAGCTCCTGATTGAGAAAATAATTGAGTATGAACAAGTGCTAGGTAATTGATGTGAAAAAGAGTGTTCATAACTAGGTATTAAAAAGGAGTGGTGATTTGGCTATTTCCTAAGGGTGGCATAGAAAAATAATTGGTAATGGTTGGTAATGAATAGACTTGGGGAGGAAGGGATGAATGTGGCTGAGATATGGACATGATGGTAGTACTAAAGGGGATACTAGTGGTAGGTCCTTGTGCCATACCAAAACTCCAAGGTCCTAAATGAAATGAGGCTAAAGTACTTTGGCTAGCGACAAATGGATTGATAGTGATGTTGGGGGGGATGGAAGATGAAGTATTTGACCCTAAAGGAGGCATTCTTGTAGTGTACTGGGATGTAGGTTGGATTTTTATGGTACTAGTAAATGGATTGGATGTGTTTTGAGATGGAAGGGAAAATGTAGTGTTACTAATTGGAAAAGGAGTATATTGTGAAGCAAGGATATGGGTGGTGGAAGTAGATGTAGATGATACACTTGTGGTTAGTTGGAATGTGGTATGAACTAGGGGTTGAGTGTTTTGTGGAATCAAAGTAGTGACCTATGTTAGGGGATATTTGGGTCTTCTTGTTTTGCTTGTGTTAGTTGGTACCCACTATTTGATGAAAATAAAGGATTATGAGGGTTAGATGACCCTATGGATGGTGGTTGACATCCAAATAGAGGATGCGTAAGTTCTATAATGTTGGGAGGCAATGGTTGTCCAAAATCAAGGTGCCAACATTGTCTCTTAAGAAGTTTTCCATGATGGTCTCCCTATTTCTATCTATGATGGAATTAACAATAGTTGTGTGTCTAGGTTGGTTCATGAAAACATCAATATCTATGGAAGAACCTATTTCTTTTGGGGTTTGTTTTCGTCGATTTGATGGTGTCATGGAAACTATGGGGTATGGCTGAGATCGAGTTGTGCTATTTTTAAGATTAGGATCCATGTGCTTCTCTTTCCATTTGTTCTTACCAAAATGTGTGCTAGGTGGCATGAAATGTTGAATTTCCTAAGGATGGAATGCAAAAAGGATGATGATAAGTGTACATGAAAAGATGTTCTATCTAGGTGTGACTAGAGTGGAGGGATTGCCTAATATGCAAAGGAGAATGTGTGAATTTTTTTTTTAGTGATATCTAGGAATCCTAAATGACATGGTACTAAGTGAAGGAGATTGTGTATCCCTTAAGTGTAAGCTTGAGAATGTGGTGGTGATATCAAACCCTAAGGTATCCTTGTGACCTTTTGGGAAGACAAATGGGGATCAAGTGTGTACCCCAACCTTTTGCTTAAGCTGATGTGGGACACAAGTGATAGTTCTATCCTGAACAATGCTTAGTTTAGAGACAACTATGATAGTGAGATGGTGGATATTTATTTAGGAAAACAAAGCTTAATGGGGTGATGCTAATTTTTTCTAAATGTGGAGTAATAAATGGAAGATAGTAGGGATTAACGATGCTTAATTTGGAAGATTCCTAAAAACCTAACGTTGATGGAAAAAGGGGAGGAGATGATTCTATTAAATGCTTAAATGTGATGGTGGAACTATGTGAAATACTAAGCCTATGAGGAGATAAGTGTATAAGTGTGTGTGAAAAAGGACCTAATAAGATTAAGTAATATTAGAGTTATAGATAAGGCTATTCTTGATACCTCGTCAAAGAATTAGGTTTTGAATTTTGTAATCCCACTTAGTTTGTAGTGCAACATTCAAACCATCTATCTTAACTTGGTCTAGTTTAGCAATCCTTGGGTTGGGGGTACACTTCTTATGTTGTCTTCTATTTCCTTGTAAACTAGTATTTGTGGAAGTTTATCCTTTTTAAATTTGGTCTTGATTTGGCTTGACATGAGATAAATCTAGGAGTTTTGATCACAATTGTGGGATTTTATAGGTAGTGACTATGCTAAGTATACCTTTTAACCTTGGGTATAAAATAGTTGGGGAGTAACTAGGTTTTAAGAGAATAGCATTTTTATGTGAAAGAGGAAAGGTGGTTTGGGTGTTTCTTTAGGATGTAAGTAGTAAAGTGGGGCAAACTAGGTTTAGAATTGTTGCAAATAAAATTGCTAAGAATCTTTTTGAACAAGGGTAAGGATGACCTATTTTTGATGGCAAAGGTTTTGCTCACAAGGAAAGTTCTTGGTCAAGTAAGATATGTAACAAGGGTATTTTGAAAAAGATAACTTTGGACCAAGGAGAGAGAATTTTTTTACAACTAGACTTTGTTAATGATTGTTATTGAGATAACAAGGATAGTTTAAAAAAAAGATAAAGTTGAACCAAAAAAACTAAAGTTGTTGTGAATGGACTTGCTAACAACTATTTTTGGGATAACAAGGATAGGATCTTTTCTAATGCAACAGATTATGAGCAAACAGTTTCTCAAAGGACAAAGAAACTTTGAGAAAGACAAAAAAATGATCTCTTTAGCAGAAGGATTTGATGGTAACCATATAAATTATGTAAGTTTTTAAAAAAAATTTCATAGATTTTTTGCACAAATAAGATAATTCAAACACACTCTTTATCCCTAAGGTCAAATTTTGGTTGCAATATGCTATTCAATGACCCACAACTTGATGTCTCCTGATTCTAGTACAATATGTCACTCTAATCAAAGAGGTGAGTTGATATGAGAGTCAATCAAAAAATGATACACATCAAATAATCTTCAAGGCATGGAAAATGGAAGTTCCCCTTCTATGGGAACAACAATCCTTGGAGATGAAACCCAAGTAGCCTTTTGCCTCTAATAGGGGAGCACAATGGTGAGTAATCTTGGGGGATGCTATTTCCCTTGCACTATGAATTAACATACCATGGATAAAATCATGATGACTAAAATAGGGTTGTAAATAGGTCTATGGAGTCTCACCAAATGATTGTTACATATGTGATCCACTTAAGGATCTATCCTAGACATGCTGAAATCGTGGGAAAGTTTCCCCACCTTAGGCTACCCCCAAAAACACACTACCTAAATGTGGGTAATAGAGCAAGAAAGTTTACCTTCCCCTCATTTATATACTGACCAAATTTTTATCAATTTGAGCTTCTCATCAAAGGGGATGCACTTCCTAGAGGTGGATGAACTTGCTAGAAGCACTACTAGGTTGTTACAGATGATCTTGCCATCAACTTTTGATATATGCATAATGTACTTTAAGGTCTTAAGTTGTAGAAAATAAAGAAGAAAAAGATGTTCTAGAAGGAAAAATCTCAAAACACATAAGGCACTTGATTTATTTCTATTTGGATACTTTAGTGTATCCTAACAAACTAGTTTTTTAAGACACACATGATCATAGTATTCAATTGTTCATTTCCAACTTCACAACAATGGTCAACAAAATAAAATTGAGTCAAAAAAAGGTAAATCATGCATGAAAGCTTTGAAAAGAAGGGAATAAGAACATTTTCACTTTAGAGAATTCAAGATTTAATGGATTTATTTTAAGCCCTAAAATGAAAGTATTTTCACATAATGCTCATTTGCACCTTAAATGAAGTTTTATTTGCATTGGTTCAGTTTTTAATACTTGACATTCAAGAATGAATTTTTTTAATTAAACTATCCAAACATTCCAATAAAAAAAATGTTGTAAGATTTAGACATGCATTCCATGAAAAAGTGAGAATTTTTCATTTTTAAGCATTTAAACATGGATTTTCTAGCAAGCATTTAAGAAAACCTTCAAAAACCTATTAGCATTCAACCTCAATAGATACCTACAACTAGTTGGTCAATCTACTGAACCTATAGGTTTAAACCATGATCCCATAGCATAGGAATGATGCTAAAAGGTGGTAGGATTGGAGTGCAAAGAACTGGTGAAATCACAAAATAATGGGCTGCAGGAAGAAAGTAACAAAGTGATCCCACAAAATAGTGGTCCATAGGTTTATGGGGATGCGTTCCCAGAAATAGATGTATTTGCAAGTTTGAAAGAGGAGGGAAAAAGTGGGGTATAATGGTTGACTAAATAGCTCAAGCATTTTCGTAGGTCTTTTATAGAAATCCCACTAGTAAAAATTGGCATTCTCGCAAGAATGATGGGCGTGTTTTTAATGACATGTGGTGGTGGGGTTTGAGGCAAAGAGTAATCTTGCCCTAGCAGGTTCATGTTCCCACTAGTTTAAGATCATGATCTCGCAGCTGTGGTTTCACGATTTCATGGTTGTGGGATCACAAACAAAGGCCGCTAAAATGTGGATTAAACTAGAATTTTATTTTATGGCCAAGAACATGATTCTTGATAAGAGATCGTGGTGCTTGCAAAAAATGTCAAAAGACCACCTGCATATACAAATGAACACAAAGTGCCAATTTGGTTAGTTCAAACACTAAAAAGAAAAAGTGAGATTATAGTGACCCAAATGCGGGGTCCCACTAGGCATGCCAAAATGTATCACCTAATTTAGTAGTGCAAATTGAATACTAACTATTAACGAAAGCATTCACAAAACCAAATAAGAAAACACTTATGATAGGACCAAGGTTATCACCAAGAAGGAAGGCAAACCAAGAATGGTAAGCTTCTTGGGTGTAACCTACGATGATGTAGATATGTTCCTGATGGATAGGGGATGTATGCTCATAGTATGCTCAAGATTCCAACAAATAGGTGTTTTACCAAGCATGGGGGTGAGAGGAGGATTCAACAATGGAGGTGAAGATGGATTTTAGCATGGATATGGTGCAAAATACGTATGATGTAGTGGTCAGTGAGGCATTATAAGTTTGCATGAAAGTGGATGATGGATTATGACAGGGAAGGGTTTTATTTATAGGCCATGGGGTAGAGAGATGGAGGGTCAAGATGCAAGGATGGAAGAATGGTGAAGGAGGGCTAGGATGCTTTGAAAGGGGAGCACATGGATTGTGCTTGTTTGTAGCCAATCAAGGAGTGACACTTGTCACAAGGAGGATGAGTGTGAGAGGATGGGATAATGGTTGGTCAAAGGGAGTAACGAGGGAGGAAGAGTGTGGAAGAGATATGTAAGAGGCTTTTAATGGCATGTAAGAGCCATAAATGCTCTTGGATTGGGATGAAAGAGGATAAGGGAGATTTTTTGACTTTGGCTAGGGTTAGCAGTCTTAACCCTTGCTTAAAGTTGTGCATATGTTTAGGAGGGGGATTAATCTTAGTTTAGAAAGGGGGTTAGGGGGCCAGTGGCTTAGCTTTGATGGGATGGGTTAGTTAGGTGGCTAATTGAGGTTAGTATGGGTGAATGGGTTGGATTAGGGGTAAAGATAGGGTTTCAGGATGTTTTAGGGGTTAGGATGGTTTATTAAACAATTTATTTAATAAATAAGGGATGTGGGATTACATTAAATACATTTGAGGATTTATTCAACTTAATAGAGGAATAGGGTTTTAATTGATAAAATGATTTTGGGTTATCATTTATTTTATCCATTAGACTAATAGTTAATTAAATAAATTAATTAACTAGGGGATGGAAATTAATTAATTACATAATAAATACTTAATTAGTAATGTCCTAGAAGATGACTAAATAAGATTACCTAAAGGTGTAATCAGATTTAGGTGTCTACATTTCAAGGTAAGTATGCAAATATTTCAAGGAAACAACCTACAAGGACAACCATTAGTCCCACAAGTTAGTCCCAAAATAATATAAAATCTACAACTAGACCTCTATCAAACTATCAAAGATATGTCAAACCCAACAAATAACAAGCAACAACTTAAAAACTAACCAAATCACCTAAAAAAAATGCAATTTCATGTAGGGTGATATTTTTTGCTAGAAGAATTTCATACAATACTTCTTAGTATACTCATGCATTAGTTTTTCTTTGTGCAATATTTTGCATCTACTCAAGCAACATTTGGGTATGGCTGCAAAAGAGCATCTGTGCTGCTGCTGTGACATTGGGAAAAAGAGAAAATGAAGGAACCATATCTTTGGAGGGCCCTAGCAAGAGCACAAGACAGAGTTCAAGGAAGAAAGCGTTGATTGTTGCTACTACTTCAGCTACTAACTCCATCTAGGACACAAATAAGATTGGTAAGGAGGTAGTTAAGTTGATTACAGAACTGCAATAGTTTCCTGAATCTTCTTTTCTGGTTGTGTTCTTGTTCTAGTCCTTTTTGCTAGTTGTTACTTCTAGTTCCTATGTTTGGTCCTATTTTCTGGCTTTTAGTTTTTAAATTGTATTGATGGTTCCAGGTCCTTGTAAAACCTGGGTACTTTATTTGGACCTGATTAGTGGTTTCAGGTCCATGTAAAACCTAATTTTGGTACTGCTTCTAGTAGGTATAAGGACTCTTTCCTGATGGATGGCTTGTTTTTTCCTTTTTTGAGGATGTGAAAGGGTTTTGGGGTCCCTTCAAAACCTAATTTTACCATAATCTAAAACATTTGGGTATAGCTCATATGATAGACTTTAACAAATAGTGTGATATAATTTTGCATGCAAATTATTATGCAATATTTCTTCAAGTACCCATATGATAATTTTTTAAATATCACATGATATTTCTTGTAAAAACCTTAAAAATGTCTTAAAAAGGTCATAAATGCACTAAAAAGGAGAAAATGTTGATGACTTACTGGTGCCTCATAGTTGGGTGACATGTTGTGCAATTGACTGCACAAGAAATGATGTCAGTGGTTCAAATGTTCACTAATGCCATATTTCTCTCTCTAGACCACTCAAAAGCTCTCAAAATCACAAAAGACAAATGAATTGAAAATGACACTTGGACCCCTTATATAGCCTTCTAACATCATTTTGGCTCATTTTTCAAAATCCTTGGAATTCTACAAAAAATTCACCCCTAGTTAATTTGACATCTTGGATCTATTTTAGGGATCAAAATAAAAATCTGAGTTCATATTGATTGTCAAAATCATATTTTCAAATTCTACCTTCTTCTGTGCAGTTAGCTAACCTTTTGAGGTCTAATCTTCAAATCTTCATTGGGCATCTTCATTGAGCCATGTCTTCACCATTTCTACACTTCAAATCTACTTCAATTCATATTTTCATGTCTACATCATCTTTCTACTTGATTTGACCTAATTTTCATGCTTTGTCCTTCATTGTCAATTCTAGTCAAACTAGGACATTCTATCATTCCTTAATAGCCACTCTTTGGTTATAATCATCTATCTATTATCTTGATATTTCTATATCTCAATTTTCTCACATCTAGCTCATTTTTGTATCCCTTTACCTCATTTTAATTTCAATCCCAAGAAAAATATTCTATCATCGCTAGCTACAACTATCTATTTCTTAGGAGCATATGTTTGATCTTTTCATTTGCTCTCAGTATATATTCTTTGTTTGGTGTTAGTATTATTCTTTAGTTCTGACATCATCTCTTTCCCAGTGTTCAATACTATTGCTATCAGGCTATACATTGAGGATTTGTTATCTCTTTTTGTATTTTTTTCTTTAGGATCAGACATATCTATGTATTGCTGCCTACTTGGCTTCTTTTTTCTTTGACTCAATGTGTTCCCAGATTGATCACACATTAGTCAATGAGGGGAAAATGTAATCACCTAAAAATGGTCATCTAGACTATCAACCCCCTTCTCAACATTTTGGCTAAATTTATTAATCATTTGCCTAGGCCAAATTGCTAAAAATTAATTAATTTGATTATAACCTATAGTTTGACTATACTATCCTAAGTTCATTATTTGATTAAAAGAACATGTTCCTTTTAATTAAATGAAAGACCCCAATCTTCTAACCCACTCAATGTGTACACATAAAGTCCTTTTTCTATTTTACAAATTAAAGGAAAAGGCTCTTTTTGTCTCACATGAAAAGTCAACTCTTTGTTTATTGATTGACTTGTTTGTGCACATGGATCACTTCCATTTTCAAACTCCACCCTTGATCATTCATCATTTTATCTTGATCACAACTATCCATACATCTTTAAAAAGAAATATCTCTCCCCTTGTCAAAGGATCCACACTATTGAGTATTATTATGTTGCAGGTTTCTCATTTGAATCCTTGAGAGCTTTATGGAGAACTTTAATCCTCTTGTTTACATTCTCTCATATCATGGAATTTTAGTGTAGATTCATGTAGCTTAGTTCTCTTTTGCAATAATCTAGCTCACATAGTAATTAGTTTGGATCATGTAACACCCTCATTCTTGTTTAATATAGTTGCATTTTACATATTCATACTAGTTTTATCAATATTTGCATTGCATATTTGAGGAACCCATTGTGGACATTTGTATTCTTGCTCTTGTCTCAAAGAACCTCCCATTGCATGGTTTACTAGTGAGGAATGTTTTCCTAAGGCTCAGCTAAGAGCCCATTATATGTTTAAAACACACTTCTTGCACTCCATGGATAGGGAGCTCTAAGCCAACATCCAAGCATTTTGATCTCATGGAGTCACTTGGATAGAAGGGCTTAGAGTGTCACACCTTTTGAGTGTACATCTTCTATGCAATTGACTAACTTTTTGAGGCTTAATCTTTGAATCTAACTGGGGCATTCATTGTTTCTTGATTTCTTCATCATTTCTACTCTCTTCTACTCTAATTATTTATTTTATTTCATTCCATTCCATTTCACCTATTCTTCTTTCTTTGACCTAATGCCAATGCTTTCTCTTTCTTGATCAAACTTAGTCATACTAGGGCATACGTATTGACTAATTTGTGGCCATTCTTTGACCTTAATTGCTTATTTGTCATTATAAATTTTTTATTATCTTGATTTGATCAAATCTAGCTCATTTCTCCATCTCCTCTATCTCATTTTGATTTTGATCCCAAGGGGGTAGGAATATTCCATCATTGCTGCAAATTGGTTTTTCTGCTATGGCTATCTATTCATTTGCTTGCTTTGGCTACTTGGCTTGACATATCAGTTCCCATCTTGGGTATTGATGCCATGTATCTCTTTCCTAATGTTTAATCCTACCACTGACAAGCTAAGCATTTATGATTTTCTATCTCTGCACTTCATTCTTTAGAGTTAGTTTTTGCTATCTTTCTATCTTCATCTTTTGACTCAATGTGTTCCCAAATCGATCAACACATTAGTTAACGAGGGGCAAATGTAATAACCAAAAAATGTTGAGATAGACTATTATCCCCATTTCAAGGATTTTTTCTTAATTTATCTATTGTTTATCCTTGATAAAATCCTCAAAAATCTATTTATTTGATTTTAACATATGGGTTAACTACCTTATCCCAAGTCTCTTATTTAATTAAAAGAGCTTTCTCCCTTTTAATTAATTAAAAATCTCCACTTTCTACTTATCCTAAGTGTGCACATAAAAAACATTATTCCTATTTTTAAAATACAAGATTTTTTTGTCTCACATGAAGTGCACACTTTCCAAGGTGGGTGGAATCTTCATTCTCCTCCACACATCTCTCACCCTTTTGAACTCCACCATTGATCATGATTCTATGAGATGATTGGGCACATGGTTCACTCAAGATGCATCCTCCACCCTTGATTTAGCCTCTCTTGGCTTTTGATCTCAACCACCCATTTATATTTAAAAGAGAGGGTGCTCTCCCCATTCTCATATCTCATGATTTGGCACTAATGTTATTATGCAAGTTTTCATATAGGTTTTGGAGCACTTAGAGAATTCACTTTTCACTTGTTCTATAATGGCATTCTATCATTTGTATTTATCTTAGATTTCATTTATGCATAATATATCTTACCTATTCTAATTATAGTATCTTGTAATTCTTCATACTTGTTAGCTTAATCTTGCATCTCATTCTAGTTTACTTGAATTTTTATTTCACTCATCTTGGTTCTTGGATATTGGCATCCTTGCCTCTACTCTTCAAATCTTCCATTCTATGGTGCACCTTTCAAGGTTTTCATAAGCTAATTATATTTTAGAGACCACTCTTATAGCCCTTGCACATCATAGATAGGAAGTTATAAGTTGCTTCTTGAGATTCCCTCTTCCACGGGTCCTCTCAAGTGTAATGGTTTATATAAGTGTGCTTGATTTTTGGTATATATTTTTGGCTCTCTCCCCATTCTCATATCTCATTCTTTTGTACTAATGTTATGCTATATGTTTTCATTTAGGTTTTGGGGCACTTAGAGAATTCACTTCTCACTTGTTCTACAATGGTATTCTCTCATTTGTATTCATTTTAGATTCCTTTTATGCATAGTATAGCTCACCTAGTCTGATTAGGGGATCTTATAATTATCTATAATTGTTAGCTTAATTTTGCATCTTGAATCTTATTATAGTTTACTTGCATTTACATTGCACTCATCTTGATTCTTGGATATTGGCATCCTTGCATCTACTCTTCAAATCTTCCATTCTATGGTGCACAATGCAAGGGTTACATAAGATAAGTCCTTTTGAGAGCCATTCTCATATCTCTTGCACATCATAGATAGGAATCTATAAGATGCTTCTTGAGACTCCCTTTTTCATGTGTCCTCTCAAGTGTAATGGTTTATAGAAGTGTGTCAATAATTTGATATACATTTTTGGCACCCTACATGGAAAGTGTGCACCTCATGTGAGACAAAAAACTTTTTATTTTATTTTTAAAATAGAAATAATTATTTTTATATGCATACTTAGGATAAGTGAGAAGTGGGATTTTTTATTTAATTAAAAGGGAGCAAATTCTTTTAATTAAATAAGAGACTTAGGATAAGGTGGTCAAACCATAGGTTATAATCAAATAAATATATATTTTTAGGATTTAATCAAAGATAAGTAATAGATAAATTAAGAAAAAATGCTAGAAAGGAGGTTAATAGTCTAGATGACCATTTTTGGGTTATTACAATGATACTCAAAAGTTTTATGGTTTGAAGAATTCTATTAAGGACCTTATTGATTATAAGGTTATTTGTGTTAATACTCAAGTTAATAACACAAATAAGTCTTTTGCGTTGCCGAATTAGAATTTGTAGATTTATACCAATCCTTTAACTTCACACTCAATGAATGTTATTAATCAACCTTCTTCTTCTAATCACCATATTTATTATGATGAGAAGACAGAAGAAGTGAATCACATGGTTAATCATGTTGAGTTAGACATTCAACCTCTAATTTCTTCTCCACCTGATCCTAAGAAAACACCTCCAATCATTAGCTTTTATCAGTTTGATATTTTAAAGGCACCTAATGGTCCTCTTTACATCACTTCTAGAGTTGCTCATATTCCTTCTTGTGGTACTTTGGTTGATCCTTTGTCTGCTGTGAATGTTATCACCTAAAAACACCTTTTTAACAAATAATTGCATAGAGATAATTATGATTCAACTCCTATGTGGATTCAAACTTGTAATGGTTTTCTTTATTGTCCTCAAGGCTCTATCATTTTATCTATTACTATTTTAGAGAAAGTTGTTTATACTAACTTTGTTATTATTCCAATTTCTGATCAATTTCAAGTTAAGCTGGGTATTTTCATGGCTTTCTACAATGCAAGCTATAGCTTCTCTTATTTACAATTTTCTTAAAATTACTTGTGATGGAAATATTATCACTATTAATAATTCTCTTTATAAACCATCATCTTTTAGATATTTTTATGAGATCGATATTTATTGGCCATCTCACCCTTAAAAACCACCTACTAGTCTTGATCATCTCTATAGAAACTATAAGTAAGGGTTGTTCACCTCTGCCTATCTTCCCTACTCCATCTATTCCTTCTACTTCTATCTCTATTCCTTTAGCTACTACATCTCAACCTATTGATTTTCCTTGTTTGGAACCTATGATTGTTGATCCTATTTCTCCTACTATCCCTCATAAGACTATTCGTAACCAACATGCTTGTCAACATCATAAGAACCATCAAACTAAAGCTAAGGCTAAAGCTTGTTCTCTTTCTTCTCAAAAAACATCTTTTTCTTAATCTTTACCTTCCTTTGGTCAAATTATACATGTTTCTTTGGAGGAAGCTACACACAGTAACACTTTACATGATGATTTTGTTCATTTTCTAAAGATTATGTTGATCTAGATATGGAAGATACTTTAGATGATATTAGTGATGAAGATTTAATTAGTATGGATAGTGATTTTCCTAACATGTTTTCTATGCATCTTACAATCACTCCTAATAATGAGCTTAGTGACTCTCAAAGTCCTTGCTTATAACTCACTGTGATACCTACTATTATGGATGTGATTCCTCTCATGAGTCACCGTCCTTCCCTTAACATTTCAGACTAAGATGGGGGGGGGGGGGCGGGGGTGCATGAGGAATTCTTGATGTGAACTCCATTTATCATTGTAGTTTTTAGTGTTCTTGTGTTGTGTTTCTCTTGTATTGTGGCTTTGTTTTATGTCTTTTTTTTTTATGGCTTTAGATGATCCTTCTTGCTTTATTGAGCTCAAGAGGATAAAGTGATAGCTATGTCATACACATTCTTCTATTTGTATCTATTTTCTTCTATATGTTGTTCAATGTTGTATTGTACCTATGCTTTTGTTTGTACTAGTGGTCTTGTGTAGTCTTCTTGGTTTCTTACGATATGGTAGCACTAATTCTCTTTGGTCTCCATGTTATTGGCCCAAAAATATATTGTACTTCTACTTCCTTTGGGGAATGATGATATTTTTATAATTGACATAATATTGCATGTTATTATATGATCTTGCTGACCCCTTAGTTAGTAGATTATTTTTGTGCTTTATCTTTTTGTTGTGCTAATTTTCCTTGATATATTTATCCTCTTAGGGGCATTTCATAGTGGAAACATTCTTTTGTGGATGTATGCACACTTCCGTTAAAACTATTTCCCTCATTAAGGTGTTTCCAATCAATTTAATGTGGGGGCATACACTCTGCTCATATTTTTCCATGGAATACAAATATAAATTTTGTGTATAGTTTGGAGTACTTCATCCCTAGTTCTTAGTATGATTTATAAGGTATTCCCAAATTTGTGCATTTTTATTTCATGCTTTCCCTCTCTCTTTTTCTTATTCCCTTTAGTTTCTAGGAACTATGGATGATTCATGAGGGTTTGGTCTCTTTTTGGATCCCTCTCTAAACTATTGACTATTTGGGAGGCCTAATCTATTGGAATTACAATAGGAGAGGAAATTTTTTTGGGGGGGTGGGGGGTGGGGGGTTGAATTAGTAGTTTACACTAGGACCCATAAAAATTTCACCACACATCCATCTCATACATTCAATGAGTAAACTAAAATAACATGTAAAGCATGTAAGAAAGTAAACATTCACACATTTAACACCATATATGACTACCTAGAAACCTTTCAATGAGAAGGTAAAATTGGGGTGGGGATGACCCCATAAATCTTCACTACTGCAATAATAAAGTGTATCCAATGAAGGTTACAATGTTTTGACCATGAAACATGATCTACCCTATGAAAGGTCTTCCTTGTTAAAAGCTTACAAAGATTTCTAGGTCTTACCTTGTTAATAGATTTCAACACCCTATTAGAAGTGTGCCTGGTTAAAGGAATTTAAGTCACAATTAAGTAAGTACCTTGTTAAAGGATTTCCATACAGCCTGTTAGGACTACTCTATTAAGAGATTTTGACTAAAATCACCTATTAGAATGTCTCAACATTGATCATATGGTCTACACTTGGTTGATTGATAATAGATCACCTCTAAACTTATGTGTTCTCAATCCTCCTTGATCAAATGTCTCTTTCCTATATACTTCTCCTTTGCTCCGTTCTGCTCTAACTGATTTAGCAATACAATCTTACTTCATAACTCCTTAGCCACCACGAATGCTTTGTTTTTTGCAAGAAAACTACTCTCTTTTCTCCTTCATACACCTTGCACATGCTCTTCATATCATAGATAGTTTAGGGTTTATCCTCCTTAAAAAGACTTTTGTGACTTAGGGTTAGGTATGAATCCATGACTGTGATTCATCCATTTTGCCACTAAAACCTTCCCTTTTTTTGATTGGCTGCATTTAATTACATTGGGAATCCAACTTAAGATTCATCCTTGTCTCCAAAAATATCACAATTCCTCTTTAAGTTGGTTCAAAAATGGTTTACATAGTTGCTTGTGCCTTAACAAATAAATCTATCAAAATTGTGTTACTTGACATTTGAAGTCTTTGATGCTTACCATATACTATTCTCTATGTTGTGACTTGGCATCTGTATCACTCGACATCCATTATTTACTTGGCTCCTATGTTACTTGACATACACTAACTACTTGACACTTTGAGTGACTTGGCACATGAGTGGCTTGACACTCACTATTGTCTCAACATGCTCTATAATATATACATGTTGTGCTTAGCATGTACTATTTGTTTGACATGAACTAAGTAAATAACTTAAGTGTGTTGACACTCACTTGTCAAAACCAATTTTAGATCAACAAGCTCCTTCTTTGACATGAGTGTGAAAAAAAATTGAGTTTACACTTCCACAATGACTTGTGATGCACTTTGATCTTGTGCAATAGGTGCAGATAAGTCTATTTGACCTATTTTGTACTATTCTTCTATAGTGACTTGTGTTTCTACTATATCTTTTTCAAGTGTATCAACCTTCTTTGATGTAGCTTCAGGTACTTTTTCCAAAGTTTGTTTATGAGTGACTTGAGAGGGCATTATAGGTGGTTCTTATTTATTCACCTTCTTCCTTGTTGTATCAGTCAGTATCTTTTGCAATTCTTTCATAGTCACCAATACATGATTATCACATAGTTTTTCCTATAGTGTGGATCGATCTAGTATCTTTTTGAGATCTTCCTCTGAAAGGGGATTGATGTTCTAAGCAATGACATTAGAAATATCCTTAACAATTATTGTTTTAGTGTTCTTATTTGTTTCATGTTGAGGAATGACACTAGGCAATTCTGTGTCTTGCACACTCTATTCTTCTTGTTGCTTTGTCTTAGCCGTTGTCTTGTCACCAATATGCATTTTAGTTCCTTCCTCAAGAATGTCATCATGATCATCTTCTTCTTCATCATCCTTTATCTCTATGGGCTCTTCCTCACCTTCCTCCACTATAGTTAACCCATATGTAAGATTCCACATCTGAGTGGTCTTCTTAACTACATCCTGAATGTTATTTTGCAAAATGATAAAGCCTCTATATTTAGTTACAAACCTAACTGCATATTTCTTCATAGCCTTAGCAATTTGACCCTTACTTTAGCTTAGGCATCACTTGTGTGTCTTTCCAAGTCTAGCCAATAGTGCCATTTCTGCTCAACTCTATGATATAAACTCTTAGGCATTGAGTTGGCAATCTCTAGTGGGGTAGTCTTGAATTTTTCCATCATGGCACATATGGCCTCCTCCACTTGATTCTTTTCCACTTTACCAATATTGTCAAAATTTACAAAAGAATATCTTGATAGATCTGTACTATTCTTAACATCTACACAAAGGTTCTCTAGATCTGATAGAAGATTGTGACTCACCACTTTGAATTGGCTATTGTCATCTGACTTTGTTTTCTTCTCAATCTACTTGTGCCACATATTTCCTTCTTGGCCTTTTCTGCACTTTACTTTCTTGTTCTACTAGGATGCTCTTTTCCTTAGTCTTTTGTTTAGTTGCACATGTAGTATCTCTTGTAGTAGGTGCAGTAGACTTGGCTTGGCTTGGTTTGACAGTTTTCTTTGCCCTTGCCATAGGTTGGACCTTGCCCTTCCTCTTCTTTTGTTTAGTGGGTGTAGGTGCTTCCTTGACTTTTTCTTCATCAACACCTTTAGTAACTTTAGTCTCCTCTTCTCCCTGGTCTTCTCCCATACCTTGTGTAAGTGTAAGTGGTGCTTAGGTTCAAGAATCTTCTTCCTCTTCATCATCATCATTTTCTTCTTCTTCGTACTCGACACCCTCTCCAAATTTTTCTCTCAACTTCTTCACCAATTTATCTTTCTTCTTAATTAAAGAAGTAGTTTTTAGTTCCATTGATATTTTGGACTTTGCCATCTCATAGTTTCCAAAAGCCTTTGCATTTTTTTCAACCTCTTCTATCGATAAAGCTATTATAGTTGTAGAAGCTTCATCCACATTGATTTCATATCCTAAGGGTCTCAACCATCTCACCCTTGGTGTAGTAGCTTGTACAAAAGTATAGTCAACATCTACTAGAGATACGAGTATTCTCATTCTCTTCTTCATTGATTGTTTTAAATACTCAAAATAGCTTGTCATCATAGATTCAAAATTCTCTCCTAATTTCTCAATGTATTCACCAATCTGTACTACCACTAATCTATTTGTTTTCCATGCATCTATTCCAAAAGTAGGAAAAGTGTTTTGCACATAAAATAATATGTATATCAATATAGAACCAAATTTACATTGTGCACTCTTTGTCTTTCTGATTGCTCCAAGGTTATCAACTATTTGCTATAGTTGTAGCTCTTCTAGATCATATGTATGATCTTTCTTGACAATTTTATATCCCACATCTACTACTATATAGGGCACACTATTTAATCTACTAGATTGGTAAAATTTATGTGAAATGACCGTGACAGAAAAATCTATCAATGGATCAATAATTGCATCAATAGTCATGTCTGTCTTATTCCATACAGCTCTAATGTTCTTCTCAATCACTTCTCAGTGTCTTAGGCTGATCTAGGGTTGGATAACTAGTAACCCTGTGAATTATCCTCTTGGTTATTTTGATAGCTCCATTAGCCAGCCATAATGAACTATCATATATTCTACTTAGGACTATCCTAATCCATTTAGTTTTAAACATATTTGGAAAATCTAGAGATCATGTTAACCCTTTCTTCTCGACTATTTTGAATTTTTCTTTCGAAGAACCATTATCACATAGTTTATTGTATGCTTCCCAAATCTCCACATCACCAATGCTACCAATTTTGTAGTTATAGCATTTTCTAACATCTTGTACCATTAAAACCTTTAGTGGTATCATGTATAATGTACTAGAGGGGTCTTGCTTGTAAGAGATGTTAGGAATAGCCTTGAAAATGGGTTGCTTAACTTCATTACTAACTAGTTGAATGTTTAAAACCTCTTTACCCTCTACATTCTTTCAACTAGATTCCATTTTGTGAATATAGTATTTATGAAAATATAAACTGCAAATCTTGGCTCTTGATAAATACCTTTATAAGATCTAACAAAATGATGTAGACTCACTACTTAGATCTTCTACAATTGCTTTGGATGAGTTTTCTGATTGCCTCTTTCTCTCCTAGATCTTTCTTGATTTTGAAATGATAAAAAATGAATCAAAAATTGATCAAATACCCTTTAAAAACCTTGCAATAAATTTTGAGTTCTTATACAACTATAAGATTGGCATAAACTAATTTCAAATTAACTTGACAACCATTAAAATTTCAATCACTCAATAACCATTATGAGCTTGACATCAACTAGCTAATCTGTTAGCTTGACATCTTCTAGTACTTTACTCAACACACATAGGAAGTGTTTCATACTTGGTAGAGACATGAAAAACTTAAAGAATTTTCTTGAACATCTTACATCTTTGTTCATGTTTATGTAAGGAAACTCAGGCATGGAAATAGCTTCCTACACTAATACATTAAGGAAAGTATTGTGAAAATTCTATTTAAATCCTTACAATTTCATATTCAATATTATGTAAACAACAATATTGTAGTAAATCATAAATGCAAAAAATAGATAGAGAAAGAAAGCACAAACACAAACACAAAGATATGCTACTGGGGAAAAACATTTTATTAAACAAACCCACCCCTCCAAAACTTGCACAATGTATTATCTTCATCACAATGGTTACAACACACTTGCAATGCAAGTTCTTTTAGGACATGGAAGACTTATCTAGTAGCAACCAAAAATACACTTTCACTCTCTCCTATCTGCAACCCTAAAGTCACTTATATCATGTGTTTTCCATTTTAGGGAAACTTCCAAAGAAGAATCACATTAGGGTTTTACCATTCTCCAAAAAAGTAGGAACCCAAATTTTTTTCAAGGTGATGCCCTAAACCTTGTGCACTCGATGGAGACTCGATTGTATAGTACTCAATGATCAATTGTCACATGTCTTCACATATTTACCCATCATCATGTCTTCCAAAGATAGCTCATACATGTTATATTAATCCTTCATAACCATTTCAGGCATGATCTCCTTACACACAATTCAAGATGCCATCATATGTAAGTGGAGTGATACATCAACATGCCAGCTAGACATGTACACTCACACTTAATTACATTATTTACAAAAAATACATTTACAAAAAAAATAATAAGAATATGAATTATCTAAGGTTGAGACACCTTATTCCCAACATTCTCCCACTTGTCAAACACCTTGTAAGAGCAACAAGAACATAACAGGAGCTAACCACTATAGGCTAGAAGGCCCATAGACTCTGAACACCATCTGAACTTCTTTGCACCCACTAGTTTCATCAATGCATCTACAATAATCTTTATAGTATCTACCTCTTCTAAATTTACTTTTCCATCTTCCATCATATCTCTCACAGAGTGAAACTGCACATTAATGTGCTTTGTTTTGGCATAAAAAGTTGGATTGTTTGCAAGGAAAATAATACTCTGACTATCACACCAAATAGTAATATGTCTTGCATCAACACCAATATCAGAACACAATCTCCTAAGCCAAATGGATTCCTTACAAGCATGAGTAGCAACCATGTACTTAACTTCTGTAGTGGACAAAGCAACCACAGGTTGTTGTTTACTCATCCAACTAATGGCACCACCAAACATAGTGAACACATAAACATTGATGGATCTCCTGCTATCAATATCACCTATCTAATTTGAATCCACAAACCCACGAATACAAACTGAATGTGGAGCTCTAGAAGAGTTACCATGATAACAAATGGAGTAATCTGATGTACCCCTCAAATATCTAAGTACTCACTTAACTGCATCCCAATGTACCCATCTAGGATTAGCCATAAATCAACTTAGAACTCCCACTACTTGGGTAATGTTTGGTCTAGTATAGACCATAGCATACATAAGACTGCAACTGCACTAGCACAAGGTACTCTACTCATGTCCTCCACCTCACTAGGAGATTTTGGACAATCATCTATAGATAACTTTGTTCCTATAGAAATAGGAACACATAATGATCTACAATCTGCCATGCTGAACTTGTCCAACATAGACTTCACATACTTATTCTAACTCAACAAAAGTTTTCTACTAGACCTATTTCTACTAATTTCCATACCCAAGATGTACCTTGCTACCCCAAGATCTTTCATCTCAAACTATGCTGACAACTGAGATTTAAAATCATAAATCATACCCTTATCCTTCCCAAACAACAATATATCATCAACATATAATGCCACAATAAGAAGGTAGTCATTTTCAACTTTGAAATAAACACAATAATTTGATTTCAGTCTTACAAATCTAATTGACAATACAATAGCATCAAACTTGAGGTACCACATCCTATGAGATTGTTTCAAATCATATGTAAACTTATTTAATCTGTAAACCATAGATTCTTTACCTTTAACAATGTAGTGCTCAGGTTGTGACATATAAATCTCTTCCTCCAAATCACCATGAAGGAAAGTTGTCTTCACATCCATATATTCTATCTTTAAATCATATGATGCATCAAGAGATAAAAGAAATCTAATCAATGTAAAATTTTCTTTAGGAGGGAATACTTCACCATAATCTATTCCCTCTACCTGTGAGTACCCCTTCGCAACCAATCTAGCTTTGTACCTTTCAATATTTCCATCTACACATAATTTCTTCTTGAACACCCATTTGCTACCAACAATTTTTCATTCTTTAGGAAAAGGTACAAGGTCTCAAGTTTTATTTTTTTCTAATGAAGCCATCTCATCATCCATGGCCTCAATCTAGGAACCTACATCTTCCATACCCAAAGCCTCTTTCATAGATCTAGGCTCATCAGTGTTAATAATCAAAGTGAAGGTACAATTGGAATATAACATAGAATAACCAAACCTTTCTAGCTACTTTATTACTCTTGTGGATCTCCTCAAGGGCTGAGGTTGAGGTTGTTCTTCCTCTTCTTCTAAATAATCAAAGCTACTAGATCTTTCCTCATCATTAGAGCCAACATGGACTTTTTGTTCAATCTTCTTAGGGGTAGGAGGCAACTGAACAATATCTTCTTTCTTCTCTTTTTCATCTAGTTGTAGCACAATACAAGAAAATGTTATCTCTCTAAAAATAAAATTTATGCTATACAACACCTTACTAGTCATAGGGTCCCAAAGCTTGTATCCCTTCATACCAACACTATATCCGAGGAAAGTATTGTGCAAATTCTATTTAAATTCTTACAATTTTAGATTCAATATTATGTAAACAACAATATTGCAGTCAACCATGAATACAAAAAATATATAGAGAAAGAAAATAAAAACACAAAGATATGGCAATGGGGAAAAACCTTTTGGTAAATCAACCCTACCCCTCCACAATGTATTATCTTCAACACAATGGTTACAACACACTTGTAATGAAAGTTCTTTTAGGACATGGAAGGCTTATCCAGTAGCAACCAACAATACACTTTCACTCTCTCCTCTCTGCAACCCTAAAGTCTCTTATATCACATGTTTTCCATTTTAGGGAAACTTCCAAAGAAGAATTGTATTAGGGTTTTACCATTCTCCAAAAAAGTAGGAACCCAAATTTTTCTTAGGGTGATGAACCTGGTGCACTAGATGGAGACTTATGGGTACAATACTCAATGATCAATTGCCACATGTCTTCACATCTTCACCCATCATCATATCTTCCAAAGATAGCTCTTACATGTCATAGGAATCTATCATAACCATTTTAGTCATGATCTCCTTACACACAATTCAAGATTCTAATACATGCAAGTAGAGTGACACATCAATATACCAACTAGACATATATATTCTCACTTAATTACATTATTTGCAAAAAATACATTTACAAAACAAATAATAAGAATAGGAATTATCCAAGGTTGAGACACCTTATTCCTAATAGTTTATATGATCTTTTCAATACTAAATTCCTTTGGAACTGATGTATGATATAACCTTTAAATATCAGCCCCACATACCTCTTGATTGCTTAGTTTGATGATGTGTGATCACCTGACCCATTGGGTGAAGTGATCTCTTCTCCATTTGATGTTCTATAACCATCCTTTTTCTTCCATTTCTTGTTCATCTCATCTTTGATGTGTTCAACATCTGTCGTGCCTTTGCCTTTATCAAACTCACAACTTGGTGCCTTTGACCTTGTTGGACAATATTGATTGATGTGATCAGTCTTTAAGCAACTAAAAAATGTGGTTTCACTCAACTACCTTTTATATTCACCTCTGAAGTGTGTCCTAATACAATTCTTAGGAACATGTCCATATTCTTGAGAATAATGATAGCTATATCTTGTGTTATAATTCTAGTTATAAGAGTTTCCATTGTTCCTTACCTTTGTTTTCCTATTCATGGAATCTACATTCGAAAGCTCTATATCCATACTTCTGACAACAATAGTAATATCCTTCAAATTTTTGTGTTTGCATGGTCCTGGTTCTGCATTCATGTGCTTGATGACCTTGTTTGTTGCACTTTTGGCACTGAACCATGTTCTTATATTTGACATTTTGATTTATAGTCTTGCTCCTCTACACATTAGCAGTATGTCCTTTCTTACCACAATTATGACAAGTAGGTTTAGAAATCTTACCTTTGTTGTTCCTTTCTTCAACATTTTTGGATGACTCTCCTTCTTTAGTACTTTTGTATCCTAGTCTAGATGTATCATTATTGAATCTAGGAGATCTCAATAATTTCTCAAAGTATTTGATGCATTTGGTTTGTCAAAAGTTTCAATAGATTCCTTTTTCCTTTTTAGATTATTCTGTAGTTTCAATTTTGTTATCTCAATGTCCTTAACATTTAATGTCTATTTCTCAAAATTCTTTTGTCTCCTTCAATAATGGATTTGTCTTTCATGACTTTCTTCTTCTGTTCAATCACCTCACATATTAGTATGGCTTGTGGTTCTTGCTCTAACTTGAGATTTTTGATTTCCTTAGGTTGGGCTCTATTCTTTTCCATTAGATCTGCAACTACTACATCAAATTCATTAGAATATCAATTAACAAATAGCTTGGTAGTATCTATCTCTTTGTATTGTGTCTCATTCTTTGCAATAGTAATTTATTTCCTTCTCTTCAAATATTTCTTTAGTTCTACCCTTACTTCATCCAGTTGATGTAGAATGAGCTGTATTTAAATTTTCTAATTCTCAATAATCTTTCCCAACTTGTAGACTTCCATTTCAATATCATTCCTTAAAGCTACAAAGCTTCTCTTTTAGAGAACTATGCTCTTATACCAATTGTTGGAATTATGATAGGAAAGGTAAAATTCTAAGAGAGGGGGAGGGGGAGGGGGTGAATCAGTAGTTTACACTAGGACTCATAAAAATTTCACCACACATCCATCTCATACATTCAATGAGTAAACTAAAATAACATGTAAAGCATGTACACCTAAAGCATAAAGCAAGTAAACATTCACACATTTAGCACCACATGTGATTATCCAGAAACCCTCTAATGAGAAGGTAAATTGAGGTGGGGATGACACCCACAAATCTTCACTACTATAGTAATAAAGAGTATCTAATGAAAGTTACAATATTTTGAACATGAAACATGATATACCCTATGAAAGGTCTTCTCTATTAAAAGTTTACAAAGACTATTAGGTCTTAACCTGTTAAAGGATTTCAACACCCTATTAGAAGTGTGCCTAGTTAAAGGAATTAAACTCACAATTAAGTAAGTACCTTGTTAAAGGATTTCAATACAGCCTATTAGGACTACTCTATTAAGATATTTTGACTGAAATCACCTATTAGAATGTCTCAACATTGATCCTACAATCAACACTTGGTTTCTTGATGAAAAATCACCTCTAAACTAATGTATTCTCAATCCTTCTTGATCAAATGTCTTTTTGCCATATCCTTCTCCTTTCCTCTATTTTGCTCTAATTTATTCAACAATACAATCTTACCTCATAACTCCTTAGCCACCATGAATGTTCTATTTTTTGCATGCAAGCTACTCTCTTTTCTCCTTCATACACCTTGCACAAACTCTTCATATCATAGATAGTTTAGTGTTTTTTCTCCTTAAAAAGACTTTGGTGACTTAGGGTTAGGTATGAATCCATGGCTGTGATTCATCCATTTTTTCACTTAAACCTTCCCTTTTTCTAATTGCTACATGTAATTGCATTGGGAATCCAACTTAAGATATCCTTATCTCAAAAAATATCATAATTCCTCTTTAAGTTGGTTAAAAAATGGTTTACATAGTTGTTTGTGCCATAACAAACAAATATGTCAAAACTATGTCACTCAACATCTAAAGTCTCTGATGCTCAACATATACTATTCTCTATGCTATGACTCAACATTTGTATCACTCGACATCCACCATTTACTTAGCTCCTATGTTACTTAGCATACACTATCTTCTTGACACTTTGAGTGACTCGATACATGAGTGGCTCGACACTCACTGTTGACTTGACATGCTCTATTATATATACATGTTGTGCTTGACATGTACTACTTGTTTGTCATAAACTAAGTAAAAAAATTAAGTGTGTTGACACTCATCAAAACCAATCTAAGATCAACATGATCCTTATTTTTGACCCTTCTTTTGACTACTAATAGTCTATGAAGCCTGATCTTCTTTTGATCCCATAAGGACACACAAATTCTTATGCCCAAATCACTTTTTGATTTTTCTTTTTTGGGAAATGAAGTTTCCTTGAAATTGAATCCCTTGATGGACTGACTAGCATGCCACATACATTTTTTAGGCCATTTGGTTCATCTTCAATGGATTGAATAACATGTCACACACACTTTATAGACTATTCAATGCCATCCCCCATTTTGCAAAGACATTTCCCCTAGTTCTTCCCTTTTCCTTATGTGGTTCATAGTAAGGAACACAAACCTTATTGGGCAAGAAACTATATCCATTTTTTAGCACTTATCTCTCTTATTATGATTCTAGATGTGACAAAGACTCATGTCTTTTGGGGGCTTGATGATTTCTTTTCCTCCTTAGCCATGATAAGATTTTCTCTTTTGCTCTTGATCTACTTTACCATGATTTTGTGGAAAATCATACTCCCACAAAAGTGGGGGCTAAATGTAGTATCTTAAAATGGAAAATTTTTTCTTTTAAGACCTTTAAGCTCTCTCCTCTTCATGATTCCTTTGTTGGACTATGGATATGCTCATTCTTGTTTCTCGTTTCCTCTTCTCGTTAATTTTTCCACCCTATCTTTCTGGCATCTGCCCTAGATTTCTATGGCACATAGGACCTATACTCTTGGATGAGGTCAACTTAGGATAACCTAGTTTGGACTATGCCAAGTCAACCTAGTCCCTAATATTTTCAGAGCTTGAGGCCTGAAAGTCCTCGAGTGTTTATTTGGTTTATGATCATTATCTAGTCAGCTTGTATTATTTTACCGCCTGAAAAATTATATATAAGGTGACTTGGAGGCTTTATTTAAAGAATAATAAGTATTTAATTCAAGCTCTTTCTCTCTAGTGAAGATATATACCTTTTTCATTCAAGGAGTTCAAGCATTCAAGCTTTTTTAAAGAATTTGAGCAAAGATATTTCTATCTATCATTGAAGAATCCTTTGTAAACATTTCCTCTTCATGATCTAGAATATTATTGGCCATAAAGGGAGGAAATATGAATTGAATCATTCATCTTCTTTATTGATGCATATTCACATCCATGGTACCATCATGGAATTATGGTAGATCTATTACAAAGAGTGGAGATAACCTACATCCATAATTAAAAATTTACAATACAACTACATTAAACACACAAAAAGAGGAAAGGTGAATCCTAACATTTATCCTATTCTTACAATTATTTAAATTTACATCTCTCCTTTACAGTTAATTCCTTAACCTAGGGCTTGACCAAAGCAAACCCTCATCAAAACCCAACCTCCAAACCTTTTTTTTTAGTGTTGATTTATAGGTTGGGAGCAAAAAGGATTACAAATCTAGAACCTATATTTCAAAAGCTTTCTAGAGTTGCTAGTTTTAGAGTCATGAACTACATCAACCTATTGGAAAAACATCTTCACAAGTTGACCTAGTCCTTCAATCCTAGATTTTGAGAGATTTGTAGGTTTTTTCCTTTGGTTATTTTATTCCAAGATCCATGGCTAAAACTTTAGATTAGATTAAGATTCAAAATTTTTTGAGCTTAAATACATCTTCTCTAATGCATTTCAAGGTGAGTTTTTATATTTTATTTTTCTTTCATATATTTATCCTAGATTTGCATCTTAATTGTGCTGATTATATTCACATAGCATCTAGACTTACATTTCCTAAGAAATTAGTTCAATTTCGTATTTACACTATCTTATCAAAGGGCCATAGAGCACATTTCCTTGTATTGTATTCCCCCTATAATCTATATTTAGTATTAACACCCTTCCTCTTTTGGGTCCTAGCTAATCTAATTTGGGTTAGAAGTGGAATCATATTAAGAAATTCCCCTCTTTCCCTTTCGCATTGTGATTGAATGACTTAGTGTCTTTGTAAAATTAAAGTCTACATCCTTATTAATGTGCTTCAATTTTACCACTAAATAGGACGAAGAGGAAAAAGGGATGAATCTTGATCATTGATCATGATCTAGTAGCTTCACCAAATAGCTATATAAGGAGATTTTTTGACCTAATTTAGAAGAGTGTGTGATTAAGAGGAGTTTGGATGCAATGTTTTGAGGTGAATAAGAGGTGCAAGATAGAGGCAACCAAGTAGTATAATGAGGAATCATTGAAGATCAATCATAATGAGGTTATATCTTAGTTGATAGAGGAAACATTTTATCAACATTGAAGTGCATACCAAAGGATTAGGTACTGAACATTCTAACAGGTGTTTCAAGGTTTAAATCTCTCGACATTATGGATTTAGTAGGACTTTATCACTCACTTAGTTGTGATGTAAAATCATTTAATAAAGGTAGACCTTATAGGCTTGTAAGCCTATAATAGGGAAGACCCCTCATAGGCTAGATCATCAAAAGTGATTCACACACTTTATTACTGTAGTAGTGATGATTTATGGGTATCATCCCCACCAAAATTTTACCTTCACCTTGGAGAGGGTTTATGATGGAGACATCAAATATGGTTAATGTTTGAAGTGTTAAAGTTTTATAGATCTTGATTCACCCCCCCACTTAGTATCTTACTTTCCCTATTAGATTTTGAACATGAAGTTGATTCAATAGGAAGAGTTATTGTTTTGAAGCTTAGATAGTCATAAACCCTTATAGATTTAGGGATTAGAGATTAAATGGGCATATACTAGCATTCTACTATTAGAAATCAAAATATTTTCATGGAATGCTAGGATAGACTATTTGAAATATTTTCCTTTCAATTTTAGTGTTGATAAGATCAATTTGGTATTTTCATAATGATGCCCTAGGTTGATCACTAGATTGTGGTCAGCCAAGAAGTCATGGAAGAAGTCGCGTTGTAGTAGATGAAAGATTTAATGATGGAACCTAAGTGTCAATTAGGATTCCTTGGACATGTGTAGAACTTGGATGATTTCTCAAAGTCAAGGGAGAGTTATCTACTAAACTCAATAATAGTTTTTTGTGAATCAATCCTAAAATCGTCAATTAGGCCTATATTTACTATGTCTGGGTTAAGGGTACTAGAAGAAAAACCTAGTTGAAGATATTGGATATTATTTAGAAGTCCCAAAAGGGTGTCTAAAACTTTTTTTTTGTAAGGGCAATTCAGGAGTTGTGAGAGATAAAACCTAATTACCTGATTAGGAGGGCTAATTATAGTAGGCCTCTTTTAGGCCTTCTTTTAGTATATTGCATAATGGGTTTTTTGAAGAACAACCAAAGAATCTATGACGATATTATGAATGCAACTAATCTCATTCAATTCCATGAGAAGTGAGAGGTTTATTAGATTCTTGGTAATGACTATGGTTCAAGGTTAATTTGGTTGGAGAATTCGTAGCTCAACAAGGAATAGTTGGATTATCTTGGTACAAACCTTTTAAAGGTAAAGGAAATTTCTAAGTGGATCCTTGGGAAGACCACTAATGACTAGACCATAGGATGTTTATTTAGACCTTTAAAAAAAAACTTGTGTGTGGTTTAGTTAAATCACAAACCCCTCTACATCATATTGGTATTAGAGCCTATTGAAGTTGAGGAAAGCTCAACCCACAACTCCAAAGAATTACTTGCATGAAAACACTTGTCATAGAAAGAGAGAAACAAAGCTCTAGAGGCTTGAATTTAGAGATCTAAGGAAGATGAGACATTCTTGATGTACAAAAGATAAATTGTAAATGTATTGAATGAATTGTTACAAAGAGAGATCAATCCTTATGAAGGAGATCAAAACCCTAAAGGTAACTAACCTAGGTTGCATGATAATAATTAATAAAAGAATTATTTAGTATATGCCTAAAGTTTAGCTAAAGTAAACTAGAGATAATAAGTGACTTAATAATTAAATCAAAGTGATTTAGTTATTAAGAAAATCATTTATTAATTTAATGCCCCCCTTAAGATAAACTTAGGGAGTAGCTAAAAACATAGTAACTACTATTGAAATTAAATTTGGGTCCTAACAACATAACCTAATGAGGTACCCAATCACAACCAAATATCTATAAAGAGGAGAAATAGAGAAAACCACACGGGAAAAAATCTACTAAAAAAAAATAGAAATAATGTCTTGGAAGATAGGAACAAAATGATGATTATGAAGTACACCATGAAAGCATGAAGTTACAAACACTATCAAACTATTGCATTGAAGAACCTCCACTATCTAGAATATGACTAGGTAAAGAAGACTAAGCCTAAAAAAATAATTAGTTGAAGATGGAAGATATCTTCATGGCCTCCAAAATAGGAATGAAAGAGTTTCCATACGGTAAATCATCAATCTCACTGAAATGCATAGGTATCCAACCACTACATCTTTCTAGTACATAGGAACAAATATTGAATACATAGCTCACTCCATCAAACCAAAAAAAATTAGAACCAATACAACATTCTTATAATTTTGAGAGGTAAGACATGTACACTAAAATTGAATGCATAAATTCTTGCAGAATGAATAACCAAGAACATCATGAGTGCAAAAGAAGAACAAACACCTATAAAGGCACATACCATTGACACATCATGAGGCTAATGTCATAGAAGGAACACTCACTTGACAAAGGAATATGGAAAAAATGGCCAACATGAAACTCTCCATGGTACTTTATAATGTAGCACACAAGTACATCAAGACACACAGATGTGCAAGATCCCAAAATGCAATAGAGCAACACTTTATCTCAGTGTGTTTGTAAAAAAAATGCTACAAAAGATGACAATAAAAATAAAAAGAGACATAATGTTTCTATAATAGAAATTATGACCTAGGATGAATCATATAAAGAAACAAAAATGATCTTCAAACCTAAAATAACCAAGATACCCACTAGAATGAAAAAACAAATAAAACCTAAATAGGATTTACTATAGTAGAATTTATAGAAACAACTAATATCATTGGAAAGAGCACAAAAATAAATTTCCAATGATATAAAGGATTCTTGAATCGAAGGTTGGATGCTCAAGATATGTGTCCTAGAGGGAAAAATGAACCCTTGAATTTGATAGAATAAGGAATTAAAATGGAAAAATAAGTAAATCAAACCTACACCAATGTGATTGGCTTGAAACCAGCTTCCCAGTGATATCTTGTTTGCAAAAACTGGAGTTTGTATGAGCACATTACGACCAAAAAACCACAAGTAGGTCAAAAGGGGCCAAAAAGGAATGAAAGAATGATGGACACCATCATGTCCATGGCCTGAAATTGATGGTCATATGACCTTCATAGGAAAAAAACTAGCCTATCACATGGCATGTTGAATGTGCATTGTGTTGACATGCTAATTGGATTGCTAACATGCCAACATGGGGCTTGAGAAGTTGACATGGCTCAAAGAATGAGCTGCCACTGAGGTGGCTTTGTTGACATAAGAGCTGACATACTACTACAAACTAATGATGTAGGCACACCTACTACGTACCTTTTTAAAAGGTACTTGCATGCTTTTTTTCCAAAAATAATAATAAAATACCCTTTAAAAAAAAAAAAACACTTTTTCTAAAAAGTGTTACATGCGTGCACTATATCAAGTGCATAAAAACTTTATTTTATTTTTATTTTTTCTTATAAAAAAATTTTGTGACTTAAATTTGTGTGCCAAGGTCGTACAACATAGGGGAAATTTTTTTCCTTAGAATTCAATGCCATCCAAACTTGACAAAGTTTATATGGAAATAGGGGTTTTTGGCTGCTACACATCCAATGATGAGGTTCGTTTGGGCTCAGTGCAATATAAAAAGTGACCCCCCAAATCCAATTAAAAAACCTTAAAAAAAACAAATATGAAAACCAAGGCCAAACCTCTCATGAAGAGAATAGGGGGCATGAAATTTTGAAACTCTAATACCATGTCAAAGTTGAGGAAATCTCAACCCATAGCTCCCAAAAAATATTTGCATGCAAACACCTATCACAGAAAGAGAGAAGAAAAGCTACGAAGGCTTAAATTTAGATATTTACAGAAGATGAGACATTCTTGATGTGAAAAATATAAATTTAAATTGTATTGAATGAATTATTATAAAGAGAGATAAAACATTATGAAGGATATCAAAACCCTAAAAGGTAAGTAACCTAGGTTGCACGATAATAATTAATAAAAAATTAAATATTATATGCCTTAAGTTTAGATTAAGTAAGCTAGAAATAGAAAATGACTTAATTAAATCAAAATGATTTAATTAATAAGGAAATAATTTATTACTCTAACAAGAAATAATTATAACCAAGAAAACCTCCTTATAATGCTAAGTGGTAAGACAAGTACACTAAAACTAAATGCATAAAGTCCTTCAGAATGAAGAACCAAGAAAATTGAGAGTACAAAAGAAGTACAAACACTTACAAAGGTATATGCCATTGACACATCATGAGGCTAATTTCATGGAAGGAACACTCACTTGAATTTTTTTATACAAAAATAGGGTAGTTTGGGTGCTACAAATCTAAGTGAAGTTTGTTTGGGCTCAAAGTGCACTAAAAAAAAGTGACCCACAAATCCAATATAAAAACCCTCTAAAAAACATCAGATCTATAAACGAAGGCCAAACCTCTCATGAAAGTCTAAATCTATGATACCATGTTGAAATTGAGAAAAGATCAATGCACAAATCCCAAGAATCATTGGTGAGTAGACCATAGGATGGTAAGTTAGACCTTGTCAAACAAACTTGCATTTAGTTTAGTTAAATCACAAATGCTCTGCATCATATTGGTATTAGAGACACTATTGTTGTGATCATTTTGGTGTATGGAAGACAAAAAAATTAGTGTTTCTAGACATTTTAGAGGCTAGCACAATGCCTCCAAATTTAATGAATCCAAAGGCTATCAATTAGTTGGTAGATAAATGATAACTCAGGCCTAAGAGCAAGAAACCAAGAAAGGAAAGGAGAAGGATAAGGGTAAGGTGATAGAATGGTGAGACATAATAGATGATAAGAAAGAAGATAATGTAGGAGAAGTGATTTTAATACCAAAGGTATCTTGATACCAAACTATCTTTCTAGATGCTTTCAAAGTTATTAGTAATGACCATTTTAAAGGATTACATATCTTTAACATAAATTTGAATGGAGAAGAATTGATAAGGTGGAATTATGTCATAAATAACCACCTTGACTACAAAGAAGTAGTAGCTAAGAGGAAGGTGAGTATTGTAAAATGAAGATTTAAAGGGTTAGCCTAAGTGTGGTGGAGTATAATGCAAGAATAAAGAGTGCCAGGAGAAAAGAACTGAGTTGGATGTAAATGCATATACTAAGGAGTGCCACAAGCTTATTCTAAAATCCAAGAAGCAAAAATATGAAGTGGAAATGTTGGCTAGGCATATCAATTACATGAGGAAAAATATATAAGATGAGATAAGTATATTAGCCCATGGCATAGTCCATAAGTGTTTCCAATTAGCACTAAGGGGAAAATATACAATTAAAATGCAATGAGAGAAAAGTCAAAGAAATAGAGGTGCTAAAGGATACAAAGGAATAGGAACCTTTGGTAGAGGCTATGTATCTAATAAAGGTGGAGAATTTTTTTTGTAGAGGGTAGTAGGGAGAGTAGAGGAAGAGGAGGATCCCTTAAAGGAAGCTTTAGAAAAAAGAGCAATAATAGAGGAATATGTGGAATCCAAAGTAGAAGCTCCATATCTTTACAGGTAAGTATTATAATTCTAATCAAGTGGGACATACCATGAGAACATGTCTTGAAAGAGCCTCTAGTTCTCATGTTGGGGAAATGAAAACTCAGTTAGTCCAATATGATGATACTTGTAATATGACCTCACAAATAGGGAAGACATGACTAGTCATGAAAGGAGAAAACCTTATACTCAAGATAACATTGTTATAGGTCCCACAACAAAAATATCCCCCAAAAGGAAGACTCTTTTTAGAAAAACTTGTAAGTGACATGGTAAGATTTGAAAATTAATTATTGATTCCGAATATACTAAGCACAAATTTTCTTTGGATATGGCAAAAAATTTTAAAATGAAAAAGGCTACCTCATAATACTAGTCCTTATAAGGTGTCATGGTTAAAAAAGGGTCAACAAGTGTTGGTATATGAACATAATTGGGTAGAGTTTGAGATAGGTGATTAGAGGAACAAGGTGTTGTGTGGCATACTACTTATGGATGCTTGTCATTTTCTATTGGGTCTCCCTTGGAAGTTTGATGTCAAAGCCATACATGATGGGGAAAATAACTCTTTTGTGATCACCAAGGAAGGGAAGAAGTATAAGATGAATCCTTTACCTGATCAAGGGGAATATAAAAATGAAAGGTATGGTGTCATATTTCTTAGTGGCAAGGAATTTATAAAAGTCTTGAAGACAATAGGTGACCAAGGCTATGCCATAATGGTAAAACCTAAGAGAGTAGATAAAATAGATGACAAAATGAGATTACTCTAGAAGTAATTATTGGATTAGTATCAAGTCATAGTGGTGAATTAAATTCTTGATGCAATAACCCCTATAAGAGATATTATTCATCATTAAACCTAATACTAGGAGAAACTATACCTAACAAAATTGCCTATAAGATGACACCTTCCAAAGTAAAGAGATAGGTTAAAAAGTTCAAGAATTTTTGGATAGGGGGCTTATGAAGAAAAGTTTAAGTCCTTATATAGTCCCTATAGTCTTGGCACCCAATAAAAATAGAAAGTGGAGAAGATGCACCTAGTCAAGGGTCATAAACAAAAATCACCATTATATACAAATTCTCTATGCCGAGAATGAAAGACTTAATGAACTATTTGGGTGGAGCCTACTACTTTTCAAAGGTGGATTTAAAATCATGATATCATTAAATTAGAATCAAACTAGGAGACAAATGGAATACAACCTTCAAAACTAATGAAGGAATATATGAATGATTAGTGATGCTATTTTGGCTGATGCTATTTTGGCTCACAAATACACCTATTAAATTTATACACCCTATGAAAGAGGTCCTAGTTGAATTTATAGGAAAATTTGTCATAGTATGTTTGGTTGACATTGGGATCTTTAGTAGGAAAAAGAAGGGAGGATTTTAAATATTTGGATATGGATCTCAAAAATTTAAATGAAGAGAAATTAATGATCAACTTGGAAAATAGTGAGTTCCTAAAAAAGGAACTTTTTTATCTTGGTTTCATGATGCAGGAGCATCCAGAGGTATAAGGGCAATCCTGTGTCACCCAAAAAAAATGTACTTAGACTTAGTTTTTGTTTCATGTGTTTTCATTTTTGGATACCCATTTGGGTAAAATAAAGGTTCCAACTCTCACAATTCCACTATCAGTGTTCTAGGATAGAGTATTTGAACACCTTGGGATACGTGTAAATGCCAAAAAAATAGGAGTATGTAATTGAGCCATAATTTTGGTGAACTAGAAGGTGTAAATTGTCTGGATGAATGTAATTGTAATTTAGAGCATTCCAGAAAAAGAATCAAGTCAAAAGGCTCAACGGTTTGAAAGTTATTGCAATTTTTTAGTTTTTGGAGACCTCCTAAGAATGATTCAAAGTTAGGTTAGGGGCATTAAATGACCTCAAATAGGGCCAAAAAATGGGGGACAAGTGAATCTGGTCCATGGGGCTATAGAGTGCTTTGAGATTTTTTTGAAAATGTAAATGGTTCGTCAATCGGAGCTACGGTTCAAAAGTTATGCCTTCTGAAAGTTCGATTACCGTTTCTAGATTCTTCTAATTTTGTGCCGACTTCAAATGTGACTTCTGGAGCCTTCTGTTTGGTTGGTGGATGCCAACTAGCACTTTCTAGAATGTATTCCTAATCCTTAACCCTCTGGTGTCTATTTAAGAACATTTTTGGCATTGCAAAAGGTAGTTTGGAGTGGAGTTTGAGAGAAGGTGCTGGGAAGAGAATTTATCTCCAGATTTATGCTATTGTAAGCCCATAGGACATGTTTTGATGTCTATTTTTTCTGTACTAAATGTATTAGCATATTTACATAGTTAATCAAATTTTCCCTTTCCTATTGTGTCCATTCTGTGCTTGGGTTGTGTCACCATCAAGTGGTATCAGAGCGGGTTTTCTTGAGTGTGTAGACAGAGCACTGACTGTGAGGCAATTTGCACCAGGACTATGTAGTTGTGGGTTTGAATTAAGAAGATGGCTCCACAAAGAGAACATGGTGGAAGGGCTGGAGCTATTAATCTTGAGGAGGTTAGAGCCCTCCAAAGGTAGGTACAAGCATTGTAGGAGGAGCTCCATAGAGGAACAAATGTTACTGTAGGTGACGAAAGTGAGGATGACAATGAAGAAGAAGAAATTGGACTAGAAGGGGAAGTTGATGGGAAAGTTTTGAATCAGTCAAAGGAGAGGCTTTTTAGGGCCATTACTAAGTTTGGAAAAAGACCTACAATTGATGTGGGTGTATTTTCAGGAAATCTAAAACCAGATGAGTTGATCAATTGGATCAATGAACTAGAAGAGTACTTTGAGTATGAGGATATCAAGGATCCAGATAGGGTTAAGTTTGCAAAGGCCAAATTGAAAGGCCATGCCAAAATCTGGTGGCAAGAGGTTCAATTGGAAATAAATAGAAGAAGAAAGGAGAAGATCACAAGGTGGGATCATATGGTGGACAAATTGAAGAAGCAATTCATTCCTGTTGATTATGAGCTTGATTTTTTTAAGAAGACACATGGGTTAAAGCAAGCAGGAAAATCAATCCAGGAATACACAGAGGAGTTTTACCAACTCTTGATTAGAGTAGGGCATGCAAAAGCAAATAAGGAGAAGGTTTCTCGTTATATCAATGGGTTGCGACCAAGCATCCAAGAGGAATTAAGTTTGGTAAGAATGACCAGCATTGAGGAGGCATCCTAGTTTGCCCTACAAGTTGAAGAGAAGCTAAATAAAAGGTTTGAAGGGAGAAAAAGAGGGTGTGGTCAAGGAGGAAGGGGTAGTGGTAGGTCATTTGGAGGTCAAAATGAAACCCAAAAGAAAAATGAAGATGTGGGTACTAGTAGGAACCAGAGGAATGAAGGTTTCAACTGCTCCCATGATCAAGACTTTGGAAATCAGAGAGGAAGAGGTAGAGGATGTGGACAAGGAAGAGGAGGCTTTCATGGTACCTATTTCCATTACAATGAAGAAGGTCATCATGCCTTTGAATGACCTCAATGATAAGGAAGGATAGATAGGAGAGCCGAGGGTCAAGCTAGGGTTGCTCATGTGGATGAGGATGCACAATCATCAAATTTAGAGGATGCAAAAAGAGGAGAGACTTTAGTAAATGAAAGGGTCCTACTAAGTGGTGAGATTGAATAGGACAAAGGAGGAGTTTATTTTGTACCAGGTGGAAGTGTGAGGATAAATGTTGTGATGTGATCATTGATGGTGGTAGTACTGATAACTTGGTATTAGAAGAGATGGTCTCTAAGCTAAAGCTCAAGAGGGAGAAACACCCCTAGCCCTATCAAATTGCTTGGGTGAAGGATGATCATAAGGTCCTAGTAAGTGAACAATGTTTAGTGAAGTTTAAAATTTGGAGTTACCATGATGAAGTTCTTTGTGATGTTATTCCAATGGATGTTTTCCATCTATTGTTGGGTAGACCGTGGCAGTTTGATAGGCATGCAGTACATGATGGTCATGCAAACACATACTCTCTAACAAAGGATGACATTTGCCACAAATTGAAGCCCATGAAAAAGGAAGGTGAAAAGGTATGTAGTAGTGCTAGGATTTATCTTGTTGATGGAAGGAAGTTTTTAGATGGTATGAAACATCAACGTATGTGCTATGCTTTGATTCCTAGGAAAGATAAAGAAGGTAGTAGTGAAATACCACTTGAAGTTTCAAATTTACTAGGTGAGTTTGGATATATCATCTCTGATAATGTTCCACAAGGATTGCCATCAGTAAGGCAGATTAGTCATTAGATAGATTTAATCCCAGGAGCTAGTTTTCCTAACAAGGCTGCTCACAGGATGACTCATACTGAAACTAAGGAGCTAAATAGACAGGTTCATGAGCTATTGAGGAAGGGCTTGATTCGAGAGAGCCCAAGTCCATGTGCAGTATCTATAGTACTAGCACCAAAGAAGGATGGAGAGTGGAGGATGTGTATAGACTCTCAAGCTATAAATAGGATAACCATCAAGTATCAGTTTCGTTTGCCAAGAATGGATGATCGTATGGAATTTTTGAGTGGAGCTCAGTACTCCACAAAGATAGATCTCAAGAGTGGCTATCACCAAATACAAATACGAGAAGGAGATGAGTGGAAAATTGCCTTCAAGACCAATGAGGGTCTTTATGAGTGGTTAGTCATGCCCTTTGGATTGATGAATGCCCCAAGCACCTTCATGCGGCTTATGAATGAGGTACTTAAGAAGTTCTTGGGAAAATTTGTTATTATCTATTTGGATGATATTTTAATTTTCAGCGAGACTTTGGAAGAACATTTATTGCATATTTGTAGTGTCCTTGAAAGGTTAAGGGAAGAGAAACTATTAATTAATCTAAAGAAGTGTATCTTTGCAAAATGGGAGTTAGTCTACTTGGGGTTTGTTATATCACTTGAAGGTCTCAAAATGGATCCAGAGAAGGTAAAAGCCATCTTGGAATGGCCTACTCCAAGGTCTTCTACCGAGGTGAGATCATTTCATGGTCTAGTTAGTTTTTACAAGAAATTCATTAAGAATTTTAGTGGCCTATGTGTACCCTTGACTGACACAATAAGAGGGAATAGAAAAGAGTTCAAATGGACTACAACAGCTACGAGAAGTTTTGAATTGCTGAAGAAGAAGGTGATAGAACAACCTATGTTGGCACTTCCAAATTTTAGAAAGGTGTTCCAGGTGGATTGTGATGCAAGTGGCAGTGCTATTGGGGCTATATTAAGCCAAGAAGGTAAGCCTATTGCATATTTTAGTGAAAAATTGAATGATGCAAAAAAGAAGTATTCTATTTATGATCAGGAGTTCTATGCAATAGTTTAGGCCTTAAAAGAAATGGAGGCACTATTTATTGCCAAAGGAATTTGTTTTATATATTGATCACCAGGCATTATAGTATCTAAATAGCCAAGGAAAATTGAATCAAAGGCATATGAAGTGGGTAGAGTTCTTGCAGAGCTATACATTTGTGTTGAAGCATAGAAGTGGAAAATCTAATAGAGTTGTAGATGCACTAAGTAGGAGACAGTTGTTGCTTACAGTAATGTAGGTTGAAGTAGTTGGGTTTGATGAACTCAAGAATTTGTATCCTAAGGATCCTGATTTTTCTGAAGCATGGAAAGCTTGTAAAGAGCCCGTTTCTATAGATAGAACCAAGTAGCTAGACTATTTGATTCAAGATGGTATGTTGTTCAAGGGTAGTCAATTATGCATTCCAAGGAGTTCCATGAGGGAAAATCTGATTAAGGAGAAACACAATGGAGGGATGGTAGGACATGTTGGTCAAGATAAGACCATTGCCATTCTCAAAGAACATTATTTATGGCCTCAAATGTCACAAGATGTGAAGAAGTTTGTACAAAATTGTTAGGTTTGTCAAGTGGCCAAGGGATTTAGTCACAATACTGGACTATATTAGGCATTTCCTATTCTATCAAAGCCATGGGAGGACATAAGCATGGATTTTGTTCTTGGATTACCAAGGACACAAAGGGGTAATGACTTAGTATTTGTGGTGGTTGATAGGTTCTCCAAAATGGCACATTTCATTCCATGCCACAAAACTCATGATGTTGTCCATATTTTAGACTTGTTTTTTAGAGAGGTGGTAAGACTACATGGTTTCCCAAGGAGTATAGTTTTTGACAAAGATACTAAATTTGTGGGGTATTTCTGGAGAACATTTTGGAAGAAGTTGAGAACAGACTTGAAGTTTAGTTCGACACATCACTCGAAGACTGATGGACAAACATAAGTGGTAAATAGAAGTCTAGGAAATTTACTGAGATGTTTAGTTGGGGATAAGCCCAAGGGGTGGGATTTGATTCTACCACAAGCAGAGTTTTCTTACAATAACTCTGTAAATAGGAGTACTAGAAAATCACCATTCCAAATTGTATATGGAAGTAGCCCAAGGACTGCACCAGAATTGAGCAAGATAGAGCAAGGGGAGAGGACAAGTACTGAAGCTAAAGAATTTGCTGAACATATCAAGTGTGTACATGAGGAGGTCCAGGTACACATTGTCAAGATGAATCAAGAGTATAAAGCTAGGATTGATCAAAGGAGAAGACATAAGAAATTCCAAGTATGGGATCTAGTCATGGTACACTTAAGAAAAGAAAGATTTCCAGTTGGTACTTACAAAAAGTTGAAAATGAAGAAATTTGGCCCCTACAAAATTTTGAAGAAACATGACTCAGGAAATGCATATGAGGTGGAGTTGCCAGATGGTGTTCACATTTCTCCTATCTTCAACATTGCAGACTTGACAGAGTATCATGATGATGGTGTAGATGAGGAGCTGATGTTAGAGCCATGTCCAATTCCTACTTCTAAGAAGGAGGAGATAGAGGAGATTCTGGATAGTCATGTGGGTAGGAGTATCAGAAATAGGTAGTATGAAGAGTATCTAGTCAAGTGGGAAGGACGGCCAATAGAGGACTCAACTTGGATATCAGCAGCTGAGGTTTCCCATTTGGGATTTCCTCTACCATTCATAAAGTGACAGGGTCACTTTTCAATCTACCCTAGGTGTTTGATGCAGGAGCATCCAGAGGTATAAGGGAAATCCTGTGTCACTCAAAAAAAAGTACTTAGACTTAGTTTCTATTTCATGTGTTTTCATTTCTAGATACCCATTTGGATCAAATAAAAGTTTCAACTCTCACAGTTCCACTATCAGTGTTCTAGGATAGAGTATTTGAACACCTTGGGATATGTGTAAATGCCAAAAAATAGGAGTATGTAATTGAGCCATAATTTTGGTAAACTAGAAGGTGTAAATTGGCTAGATGAATGTAATTTTAATTTAGAGCATTCCAGAAAAAGAATCAGGTCAAAAGGCCCTATGGTTTAAAAGTTATCACAGTTTTTTAGTTTTTGGAGACCTCCTAAGAATGCTTCAAAGTCAGGTTAGGGGCATTAAATGACCTTGAATAAGGCTGAAAAATGGGCTATGAGTGAAGCTGGTCCATAGGGCTATAGGATGCTTTGAGAGCTTTTCAAAAATGTAAACGGTTTGTCAATCGGAGCTACAGTTCAAAAGTTATGCCTTTCAAAAGTTCAGTTACCATTTCTGGATTCTTCTAATTTTGTGCTGACTTATAATGTGACTTTTGGAGCCTTCTATTTGGTTGGTGGATTCCAACTAGCACTTTCTAGAATGCATTCCTTATCCTTAACCCTCTGGTGTCTATTTAAAAACATTTCTGGCATTATAAAAGGTAGTTTGGAGTGGAGTTTGAGAGAAGGTACTGGGAGGAGAATTTATCTCCAGATTTATGCTATTGTAAGCCCATAGGGCATGTTTTGAAGTCTATTTTCTCTATACTAAATGTATTAGCATATTTACACAGTTAATTAAATTTTTCCTTTCCTGTTGTGTCCATTCTATGCTTGGGTTGTGTCCCCATCATTTTGTGGTGTAAAAAGATAATCTAAAGATGGACCCATCTAAGATAGAAGCCATACTTAGTTGGCCAACTCATAAGTTAGTAAGGAATAATAGAATATTGCATAGAATATCCTCCTTTTATAGGAAATTTATAAGGATTTTTAGTCACATTGTGCTCATATCCCCAATACTATAAAAGGTGGGATAAAGTGTCAATTTTCTTGGGTTGATAGAGCTGATGATAGTTTTGAGTGTTTGAATTTTTTTTTTGTAGAATTTTTTTCTTTGAGGTTTCCTAATTTCAATCAAGTCATAATAGTGGAGTGTGATGTTAATAATATGGCTATAGGAGTAGTATTGTGTCAAGAAGTGCATCTTGTGGCATTCTTTTTAGAGAAGATTAATGAGACTAAGAAGAGGTATTCTATCTATCACTTAGAGTTGTATGTTATGGTTCAAGCCTTAAATAAATGGAGACACTATTTAATACCCAAAGAGTTTATAGTCTACATTGATAACCATGTACTCACTTCTTGAATAAACAAGAGAAGTTGAACCAAAGACACCTAAAGTGGGTTGACCAATTATAGGCTTACACTTCTATAATCAAGCACAAGAAGGGAACTACTAATAAGGTGATAGATGCCTTAAGAAAGAGAGTAATTCCCATAAAGAATATGCAATTAAAAAGTAAAATATTGGTTAACTTGAAAGAATTGTATGAGGATGATAATAATTTTATAGAGGTATACAATTTTTTCTCTCAATTTAATAATGTAAACCATTCTAATTATTCTAACAATATTTTACATGATGGGTTATTATTTAAAGGAAACCTACTTTGTACACCTTACTACTTAGGGATCTATGAGGGAAAACATAATCAAGGATAAACATCAAGGAAATCTTGGTGGACACTTTAGTCTTGGTAAGACTTTTGAACAAGTAGTAAAATTGTATTATCCACCTGTTGGAGTTCTTTTTGGGTAAGGAACATATTAGGTGGGTTTAAACCTAATAATAGGAAGCATGAGATAGGGACAAGCCGAAGGATGAGCTAAATCCTATATTTAGCAAGGCTAAATCTTAGTTTCTGGCCAACATTAATAAAGTCATTTGGACTCACTTCACTTTAGGCTCTATAGGGCCAAGACACGCAAACCATAGGGATTGATCTTATTAACTTGATACCCTTCTCTTCAAGATTATCCCCTATAATAGAAATGGTCAATATTCTTCTATGAATTTCTTATAATCTTCCAAATTACAATAGCTAATTATAACCAAAGAGAAAGTAGATGCAGATAAGTAACAATCAACACTTTTAGTTCTTCAATACATAAAATGGTAAATTGAATTGTTTTTTTGTAATGTATTTTCTATAATTAGGTGAATCATCAATTTTTTCTTGAACTTCAATTGACCAATATTTTATCCATTGATATATAGAGTCAAAACCAACAAACTTGGACCTATTTAATCAACTTGTGATTCAATTTGTCAATAGTGAGCTTTAAATTTCATTCTTACCATATCCTTCTTATAAACCCTAAACCCTATCAATTAAAAAGAGCAATCATCCAATTCTTTGAATCGACAACAATCAATAAGAGGTATATAATTTATGTGAATTGCACTAAACTAAATGAAATTGTTTCATTTCAATCTCAAGATTATAGATATATAAGAAAGGAGACAAAACTCAAAGACACAGATATATAGAGAATTTCCTTATGTTAGAAACAATAGTCCACCAAGATAACTGGTGGGGGGGGGGGGTGTGAATCAGTTATCTAATAATTAAAAAACTTATATTTATTAAACAATCTAGTTCATTCAACCAAACGAAACAAAAATCATACAAAGATGCACATAGACAATTACACAATATATGTTGACTAGGGAAACCATTGATTAGAGGGAAAACCTCAGTGGAAATGATGCCCACAAAATGATGTACTAATATAAATATTCATTGTTAGAGGATAGACCCTATTAGGAGTCTCTTACAACATTTAGTAAAATGAGTTCCTATTAGGAGACTTTGAATCCTTGTTAGGAGAATCCAACCTTGTTAGGAGTTGTGTTATAATGTATGCAAGAAGAGCCCACTGCCCAAACATGCAATTTCAACTACAAGAAGAGATCACTGCTTAAACAAGTAATTTACTGGTATTTTCTTCTTTTCTTTGTCCTATCGACTAAACAAATCATTGTTAGACCTTGTAGACTAGGTCACAAACCTCAAATCCAAATACCAAACCTTAGATCACTTAGTAAAACCTTGGCAATAAAGTTTCCTTCACTTCCACACTGCTCAACTCAACTTCACATTCCACACTCTTTTCTACTTTCCAAACATTCACAATTAATATATTACCATGTCATGATAAAGGAAAATATCCTTCCTTTATATCGAGTCCATAAAACAATTCTTGAGTTAGCTGTTAATCCTTCTCAATTAATTATTATAGGACCACATTAAGAACACATTACACTTAGTGATAACATAAATCTTCTGCCTTGCAACTTGAATAACTTTCTCTACATGCAATATTATGATGAGTGAGCTTAGCCATTCCATTCTCAACATGTCTTCTACATGTCCTCAACCTTGATCCTCAAGATATCAACACTACTAGGAGATATAACAAGTTTACTAGAACATGCCTCTGTAAACTCTATCTTAGAACAAACATTACCAAAACTTACATAACTTCTTCTAGACTTGTCCTTTTTACTTCTGATATTAGCTACATATACTAGATACTTAAAAGTATCTCTCATAACCTTGGGTGGTTTTCATGCTCAACTAGCCAATTGTACCAACTTAATCTTTCCACTATTCTTCTGTTAGATACCATAAAATACATCAAATATGCTATGTTGACATCAATAAAAAATTCAATCATGAATGTAACATATCATCATCAAACCAATCTTCCAATCTTACCAATCTTCCAACAATCTCCCCCTTTGGCATTGATGACAATATAGATGAAAAAACATTTAGTTCCAAGAATACCAACAAAAGACAAATAGTTTTCAAATCCTCTTCATTAATCATACTCCCCCTTTGATGTACCTCAATATTTTCTATACCAAATTGTTATTTCAAATACATGCCACATTCCCTCATACTCATTCCAAACATCTTCTCAACATAATGTCAAAACTTTCTTTCATAGTATAATTTTTTCTGTGCCATACTTCTCCCCTATTTAGCATAAGGTTTTTCATGCTAATCTCTCCCCCATTGATATCAATGTCAAAAGTTTCTGCAACCAACATCTCTACATTAGATTTTGCGGTAACTATCACTTGTTCATCTCGAGTGTTAAAAGACACTATTCAAAACATCATCAACAACATCAATAAGAGTCCTAAGTGACTCTATCCATCATAGATACCACCCCATATAGGAAGCATCAACATCTAGTCCAAACAAACAATGGTACTCTATTACCCTGGATTGATGCACTCTTGCATCTTCTGTTACAGACTTGTTTCTTCTCTCTACAACATCATTTTGTTTAGGAGTTCTTGGAGCCGATAGCTATCTTTTAATTCCATTTTCCTCACAAAACATATTAAACTCATTTGAAGTAAATTCTTCTCCTCTATTTGATCTTAAACATTTAATATTTACAATAGATTCATTCTCAACTATATTCTTGAATATCTTAAACTTGTCAAATGCTTTAGATTTCTCTTTAAGAAATGCAACCCACATCATTCTAAAAAAATCATCAACAAGAATCATAAAATATCTTTCACCATAGAATCCTCTAGTCTTTGTAGGACCATTGAGATATGTGTATAGAATCTCCAACTTTGTTGAGGTGGTAAACTTCTTGCTAGGAAAAGAAGTTTTGTTATGCTTTGCCAAAACAAACTCCTTGCAAATTGTGTTAGTAGGTTTTACAATCTTTGGAAAATCTCTAACAACAAATTTTTTACTAGTCCTCACAATACTATCAAAGTTTATATGACAAAATATCTTATGCCATAACCAACTGTAATCTATCTTTGAAACCAAACATGTCATTTCAGTAGGATTGAACTAAAATACATTACCTCTAGATCTGGTTCCTATTCTAATTACCTTTCCATCTTTATCTCTAATCATGCATGTCTTTTTTGTGAACTACAACTAATAATATTTGTCTACTAGTTGTTCAACACTCAAAAGATTGTGTGTTAAACCATCAACAAATTATACATCCTTGGTATTAGTTTTACCATTGAGAGTAATAGATCCAATACCTTTTAGTTGGCATGTTGCATTGTTTCCAACTCTGACAATTCCTCCATCCTAACTTTTAAAGTCAAAAAACTTGTTCACATCACTAGTCGTATGATGGGAACTACCACTATCAGTTATCCAATTAGATTTCTTCTCAACCTATGATACCAAACCTACCTTCTCTAGAATTTCCTCTTTAATTGTGACAAATCCAATTTCATCATCACTAGCACTTAATGCTCGATCATCAAAATAATTATCTTCATTTGATTACAAAAAATCTCTATCTTTTCTAGGCTTATTACTTCCCTTATACTTTTTCTCCCTTTTAGGACACTTAGATGAATAATGACCATATTCATCACAAGTCCAAGGCTTAAGGATTTTCTTACCTCCTTTCTCTCTTCTTACCAGAAGGGTTATTGCTTCATCAATCTTTTTTTCTTCTTCATATTTATTATTGCTATCTCATCTAGCACTTTTGCTCCTTGATAGGTTAGGTCAAATATTCAAGGCACTGAAAGATACCTATGTTCTAGTCAATTCTCTAGACTATCTGAGTTTATTCTCAACTAGTTCAAGTCTTCCAAGCAATGTCTCCTTTGTGAAATCCTTGGTACAAGATATCAACAACTATATTATTTGAATTGCTAGCTTGAATGGTGGTGTTAGAGTCTTCAGTATCTTCCATATAACCTCATCATCTTCTTTGTTTCCTCCTTGATCTTTATTACCTATAGTAATTTCTGATATCTTGCCTATATATGTTCTTACAGATTCATCTTCCATCATCTTAGCATCTTGAAATGCATAAATCCAGTGTTGTAGCCTCAACTTCTTAGAATATGCATCATCATCAAAATTATTTTCCAAAGCTTTCTAGATCAAATGTGAAGTAGGAAGTGATTTTACCTGATTGTATTCAATTTCAAGAAGTGCAATCAATAGTGCTTCTCTAGCTCTCATGTCACACATGAAAAAATCTCTTTCTTCCTCGGTCCAAATCCTTTTCTTCAATGATTTTCTTCAATGATTTTGTCAAGATCCAATATCTCAAACCCATACACAACAAATGTGTCTTTATCTTTTCCTTCCAGCTATTATAGTTTGTTCCATCAAACTTCAGACTATATTCCCTGAACATGTTTTCCATGGATCTCCCAAAGTTGGTAAACTTTTTCTTCAACGACCTTATGCTCTAATACCAATTTGTTATTTCAAATACATGTCACATTCTCCCATACTCATGCCAAACATCTTCTCAACATATTGTCAAAATTTTCTTTCATAGTATAAGGTTTTCCATGCCACAATACTCCCCTATTTAGCATAAGGTTTTTCATGCTTTGATACCAATTGTTAGAAACAATAATCTACCAAGATAACTAGGGGGTTGTTGTATCAGTTATTCAATAATTAAAACACTTATCTTTATTAAAAAAAATTATCCATTCAATCAAAGTAAACAAAAATCATACAAAGATGCACATAGACAATTACACCAGATATGTTGACTACGGAAACCCTTGATCAGAGGGAAAACCCTAGTGGGAATGATGCCCATAAAATGATGTAATAATATAAACATTCTTTGTTAGAGGATTGACCCTATTAGGAGTCTATTACAACATTTAGTATAATGAGTCCCTATTAGGAGACTTTGAATCCCTGTTAGGAGATTCCACCCTATTAAGAGTTGTGGTATAATGTATGTAAGAAGAGTCCACTGCCCAAACATGCAATTTCAACTACAAGAAGAGCTCATGGTCAAACAAGTAATTTACTAGTATCTTCTTCTTTGCTTTGTCCTTTCCTCTATCCTATCAACTAGAACAATCATTGTTAGACCTTTTAGACTAGGTCATGAACCATAGATCCAAATACCAAACCTTGAATCACTTAGCAAAACCTTGGCAATGAAGTTTCCTTCACTTCTACAATGCTCAGCTCAACTTTGCATTCTGCACTCTCTACTTCTTTTCAAACATTCACAATTCATATATCACCATGTCATAATGAAGGAAAATGTCCTTCCTTGATATCAAGTCCATACAAAAATTCATCAGTCAATTAATTATTATAGGACCACATTAAGAACATGTTACACTTGGTGATAACACAAATCTTCCACCTTGCAACTTGAATAACTCTCTGTACACACAATATTATAATGAGTGAGCTTAGCCATGTCATCCTCAACATGTCTTCTTCATGTCCTCAACCTCAATCCTCAAGCTATCAATTCTGCTAGGAGATATAACAAGTTTACTAGAACATGCCTTTGTAAACTCTATCTTAGAACAAACATTACAGAAACTTACATAACTTCTTCTAGACTTGTCCTTTCTACTTATTATATTAATTGCATATACCAGATACTTAAAAGTATTTCTCATAACCTTGGGTGATTATCATGCTCAACTAACCATCTATACCAACTTAATCTTTCCATTGCTCTTCTATTTGATACCATAGAATACATCAAACATGCTATGTTGACTTTAATGACAAACTCAGTCATGAATGTGACATATCATCATGAAACCAATCTTCCAATCTTTCCAATATTCCAATACCTTCTTGTATTTATTTCCTTTGAAAATACTTACAATACTAACATAGACTGAAAAATAACTCAGAACTTGATCACTGATACTTAGTGTTCACTATATATATTCAAGTATACAAAAACTAATTACATTCATATAGCTACAGAAGAAATGGACAGACTATAAAAAAGACATAAGAATAAAAAAATTCTATAGATAGCCAACCTCAACTCCACATCTTGAAAATCCTTATATAGGATTGCAACATGCTACAAATGGGAGGAGGACATGTTGGTTCCTGATTTAACAGTTTTGAAAATAACCAAGAAACTAGATGAATGCATCTAAGGCTAGCAACTTCCTATGATGAATGCACCTAATTTTAGTCTTGGGCCAACTATAAGGCATAACTCCTTCACTTTAGGCTTTTCAAAAACTAGGCGAGTGAACCTCAGATCTAAATAATATGGTACCAGTGCAAAACATATTCCAGAATCTATTCAAAGTAGATAAAAGCCCTTATTTCTCCTAATAACCTATGCAGTAACAAAGAAGTACAATAGTAAATTACAACTCTATGAAATGCACAAGCTGAGTAAGAGCATCACATTTAGGTTCTTTAACATAAAATGTAAAGATGATTTGAATTTTGTTTTGATTTTATGTGAGTGGGGAAAGTGGATGAAAACCAAGTATAGACAACAAAATAATGGTCCTATAGCTGATCAGTGCCTGATCCATTGGGCAATTCATGAATCTCCCTCATGCATTTTGGATATCTAATACTTATTCACATATTTAGATATATGATCTATCCATTCACCTTGTAAATAGACATCAATGTTCAACTTAAATCTCATTCTTACCTGATATCCTCCTCAATAAAATTACAACCCTGTTGAATCTCTAAAGCATTTACATAATTCCTTGAATTACACGCAACAATGAAGCAACATACAACCTTAAGGGACTGCACTTATGATCTAGGCTCTTTGTTTAAAGACCATAAAACATCATAGCTCAACTAAGAAAGGAGACAAGATTTAAACTAAAACTAAACACTTGTTGTTCCTTGTATTGATTTCCTTGAAACAATACATAAAAATGCATGAAATTAACTCATAAAGAACCTAATAAACCAGACTATACAATGAGAAAATGCTATCATACAAGAGAGAAAATGGTAGGAATGAGAAGTTTATGGGATGGGAAAGGGGTATCACAACCAAAGAAAAAGTTTCATGGTCTGGAACCAACACATCCCAGATATTCCATTCAAAGTTCATCAATTCCAGGGCCAGTTCTACTAAATGCCTTCATTCCAGAGAAACTTTCCAATATTTTCCAACCCCTACCATGAATGAAAGAAAGAAAGATATAGGAGGAAGTGAATTCTTGGATTTGATGCGAGATTGACATGTGTCCATTTGGAATTCAATCTTCTGCAACTGAATAACCTCTCTCATCCTTCCACACATTGATCTGATTTGGTTTCATCATTGCTTTGTAGCTGATATGCAAAATATCCTTTTGCTAAATGATGAAAAACTTTAAGTCACCAAAATATCTTATCTACCTTATGAAATACTAGTGAAATTTTGAGTTTTTATTAGTGAATCTAATTAGAATTTGACCTTAATTGCATTTTCACTACCTTTTAACCACATTCAGATCATTACCTTATTAGAAATCACAACTGAAATTTGATACCTGAATGCAGCTGCAAATTGGGAACCTAATAAAAAACCTCTTATAGCTCAAACATATTGCTTCCTATGCAGAAAATAACACCATAATCAAAAAATTTACTTTCTCTTGATTTCAATGATATATAATACTGCATATTTTGCTTATCAGGAACCTCTAGAAAGCTAGTTTGAAAATGTCCCCCTCTACTAGAAAACTCAAATATGCATCCTTGATATTTTAAATTTCAAAAATTTAAAATGTTCTAATGTTTGAACTTTAGCAAAATGACCTTTTTGAATTTAAAACTCATCGATGCTGAAATTGCTTATCAAAAAATAATTAACAATAATTATTTTTTATTTCTTTTAAATTTTCCCACCCTCTAAATTTAGGTCAAACTAGGTTTGATCGACTACCACATGTCACTTCCTAATTGGTTGACCACTACCACTAAGCACCACTTGTCATGATTTAATTAGCTTGCCCCTTGTACTGCCATGTCATCATCTACCTTGACCCGGTGCCACATGTTGCATTACCACTTACCCACAATCCTTAAATTTCTTGCATCTTAAAATAGCAGGTAAGTGCCAATCATTGATTAAGACAAGATCAATGATTACACAAATTTATAGTTGACTAAGGCCTAGCTAGCCATTTTAATCAATAGGAAGTCTCCATATGAGTCTGTGCCTTCTAACAACCTCCATGCAAGTGGGTCCCATATCACCTTCTGAGTGAATGAGTACTTGACATCATTCTTTCCATGTGTCAAGCTAGCATATTCTCGCTTTCCTTATTGAACGAGCATCTTCAAATTGCGAGATTGTGCCAGTCATTGATCTTTGAAAGATCAACGGTGACACTTATTATACCCTGCAAATCTTCTAAGTTAAGAATTTAGATGTCACAATGGACACGTGTTTGCATGGCACATACTCGCTTTATTTAAACTTCATTCAAGTTCTTAATGCATGCAAGCACCCTTCGTTGATCAAGATAAGATCAATGGTGTAAGAAAAATTTTGAACTTTATGGTCACTTTATCTATTTGAGCTAATGAAATGACTACTTTCAACTCTCGTGCTTTGACCTATTTGACCACTTCATTAATTTCTAAAACTTTCCATGTCTGTAATAGAAGTACTTCCAGCTAAGCACATGTGGCATATAGTATGGCACGACTCAATTATTCTTTCCCAATCCTGGCTCCACTATGACACATGGCACAAAGGTGCATTCCCACATTCCTTATTGAATGAGTAGTTCTTTATTTCTGGGCTTGTTCTAGCCCTTGATCTTTGAAGGATCTATGACTGACCAAAATTCAATCACATATGGCAGGGAAACCTCCTTAATGGAACAACTGGTTGTACATGTTAGCAATCACTTTTCAATTTGGTACATCATGACATATACTAAGAACTCATGACCCCAACTTTCTACATGTCCAAAAATTTCTTGCCCACTTTATTTAAAAGCCTTGCATATGAACATTGCGAGAATGCGATACCCATTGACCTGAACCAGATCAATGGTCACACAGAATTAATAATACTTTGGGCAGTTCTCAATAAAATAATATGGTTGATAAGTTTTTTAAATGAGCTTTTAATAAAACCATACTCATGTAGGCCCATCCTTAGGGTAAAATGATATATTTTTAAAATCATTTTTCTAAAAATATTTCTAGGGTTTTAAAACTAGGGTAAAATAAGGCATGGTGCTAGGGTTTTTGAGAAATTCTTTGAAGACAAACCTTGAGAATTTAATAGGATTTCAATGACATAGAGACCAGGCTATGAACTAGGGCAATCTAAGGGTTTGAAAAATACAAGGAACAAAACCCTAATTTGCAAGACTCAAAGACTCAAATGATTTTTCACTAAAATTTTTCAAAATTTTTGCATTGTGAAAAATTAGACTAACAGGACACATGTCAAAACATGAATGGATCCAAAAAGTGGCAAGATATGAAAAAAAAAGATATACAAAACATTCCTCAATGTTCAACCCAAAAGAGGAAGTAGTTGAAAAATTCAGCAACTAAAAATTAATGTCATGCTCCATGACTTTACTCCCCTCTATCTTTTACTATGCTCAATGAGTAGTATCTTAGCTACCTCCTATTAGTAGAGCTTTGATCTCCCCCATTGCTTTCCAAATGTAGATCTCCCTTTTAGGGCCACTCTATAGTTCTAACCTTTTCTACATCTTGTGTGGCTTTAGTCCACCTGGCACTTGTAATGGCTTTAGACTCAATAGAAAACTTGTTTAAGTTTTTGAGGCCACACTCATACCCTATTATAAATCTTAAGGAATGAATGTGATTGGGAGTTAATTTAGGTCACGATTGACATTTTGTTACTATTATGATTATGAGATCCTATTAGAGACTAATGTAGATTTTGATTATTAAAAGTCTAATTACTCATTCAATAGCATTAGGTTGAATAGATAAGACCACATGAAAATGAGACTCAATAGGCTCCAGCTAAGAACCTAGCCCTGAGATTCAAGGTATGATCCATAAGAAAATTAAGAAAGATAAATTAACATTCACTCTGATGAGAACAACAATGAATGTAGGATATAATGACAACAATACATAGGTTACTTTCAAAAAATTGGTTTTAAATTATTATGAAATAATTATGGAAACATTCTAATGGTATGAGGAATTAACCCTAGAAACTCACACATAAAACCCTCATAATGTGATAAAGGGATATTACAAGGAATGTCACTATGTTTAACTTTATTGGAATGATACTAGTTAATAAGTTTGCATATTAGTGATTTTCACTTTGGATATTTATGCTAAGATCCATTTTATATGTTTTCATGATTTAGTAAAAAGGACCTTAGAGTTTCATTGTTATGTTGGAAAGAGTTGTTATAATATTTAGAATGATAATTGATTATGTTAAGAAAGGTGACTATTGATACACATATTTGATATTTCAATGTTTTGAATATTTTATGGAAATGATTAGATGAAAGTTAATTGTATATGTTAATGCAAATTACATGATTTTGGATTATTCTACACTTATCTATATATATTTCTATGTTATTTCATTTGAGCTACTAATGTTTAAGTTGAGTGTGCAGGAAAATTGAACCATGGAAATTATTCAGGGAAACAAGGTTCAAACCTATGTGAACATGATAAAAGCCAAGGTGAATCTTTGGAAGATTCAAAACCTTGTTGTAATGTGTTTATTTTGTGATGTGATTGTGCATGGGTGTTATAAGTTTAAAGATCATAATTAATTAGCAACATGTCATTGTGATGTGTAAAGTATTTAATGTGTGTGTGTGTGTCATTTGACACTTATGTTGTTTATGTCTAAATGACATGTCATGTAGAATTTTGGGCATGAATTCAATTAACCTAAACTTAATCCCATTGTGAAACTTAGTTAACCCACCTTGGAGAGTGTTAGGATGAGTCACCTTCATGATGGAATTCAAATTAAATTTGATAAGAACTTTAGAGAGCCTAAAAGTGATTTCCAAGTGTTATTTTTGTGAAAATCTATCACCAACATGATAATAGTATGGGTTAGGGGTCTAAATATAATCATAAGTTGGTCTAGGGGACCTAGGAGACCCTCTAAACTAGTCATTTTCAAGCCAATTCGAAAATTAGAGTGCCACATAACTTATTTCCTCATCGCTCCACTTGGTTAAATTCCTATTGGTAGAAAGGTACAAGAGTGTAAGAGGGGTAGGTAGGGTTGGAAGTGGAGGTCCTTTTGGGGAGCTCGTGCCAAACTTAGTGGTTGTTCACCCACTCTCTAATTGTAGAAACACCTAGGGTTTGAAGGAAGAGTCTTGGAAGCTAAGGAAGGAAATATTTTCATCACCATTCCTCACCATTAACTTGGAATGACATTAGTGCTTCATGTCATGTTTTTTCTCATCTTATGAAAGTTGAAGATGGAAACTTTTAAGAGTGTTTCCTATAGGATCTATGTGTTTGCATAAGGTGCATGTTGTAAATGTTTTCATATGTGAGTGAGCATGCTGAATCTATTTGCATTTGGTTTTTTTTTCTTGAATTGTGGTTGTGGATTGAATGTTTGTGATGGGTGTGAAGGCTTCACTCACCCTTGGGAGGGAAGAGAAGCCTTAGGGTGAAGGGGTTAGTTGGGCTCAACATTGAAGTTGAGAAATCCTCCTCTTGGAGAGGGGACAATTTTCATGGAGTATGGGCTCCATTGAAGCCATATGCCTTTCTATTGTTCTATGGGAGGTATAAGTGAGGATATGTGAAGAGGATTAAGTGTTGATAGCCTTGTTGTGGCATGTTTCTTGGAAGTATCATTGAAATATTTTAGTTGCAAGTTTTTCTGTTTCACAAGGATATGGCATTCTCCTCCTTGAAGACCCCATCTTCACCCAATGTTTATGATTCCATTTGTGAATCATTGTGCAAGCATTGGTTGGGGATTGCAAATGTGTTGTTAAACGGTGGTAGTCATGTTGGATTCTTGTTATTGTGATGATGTTTGAATGTATCCCGATTGAGCCTTGTTTCCCCTAGCTTAGTGGGTGGCCTCCTTGAGGCCTAGGTTGGGAGGTGAGCCTCCATGGTTCTATAATTTTTTTAATCCTTGCAGGTTCTTTTGATACATTGGGTTACTCAGAAGTCATGAAGATTCCATAGGATAAGAGATAAATATACTGCTATAGTTGTTTGATAATGGAGCAACAAACTCCATCTTGATATGTGTTTTTGTATATGATTGTAAGAGTGTTGATATTGTTCTTATTCATTTTAACTAGAAGGATTCTATATATTCTAGGGTAGAGATCTTACATTATGTAGTGTTGACAAGAAGAGTCTACCACCTTGTGTTCAATTGTGATAAGCTTGTTGCACGTTAAAAGAAAAATAGTAGAAAGAATTCCATTGCATTGTTAATGAAGATCTATTATCATGAATATGAATGTATCAAGAAAATGGATTTAGTATCATAGTAGACATTAGCAAGATGTAAATGAAACTAGCACCTTGTTATCCTATTGTTCTCCATTCTCATGGAAATAACTAGATGCATTATTTGCTCAATCTTGAATCATATGTAGGTATAGAATGTGATTTCCATAGATTTGATTTAATAGATATCAATATTAAACTAAAGGTTAGATGTTGATGATCCATATATTTAAAATTCTTTGACTACCAACATCAATATTTTGTAATGCAAAAGATAAGATTAGATAGTATGGGCCTCAAAATCAAACAATCTATGTAATGAGATATTAATTTCTTGACAACCAATAAGACACCATTAAGACTATGAGTTAGGAATGAAATAGATAGCATAAATAAAGAAAAATAAATAAATAAATTCATCAACTCAATCCAATATGTATACTTGGTGAATTTGAAGAAAAAAAGAAAGAAAAAGCTCAAGAACTCCAAAGTAAGGCTTGCAGGTGCAAATTATGTTCTGGAAAATGTATGGCAAAAACAAATCAAAAACCCCTTCCAATATAGTCAATATAATATTCACCCCCCCCAACACCCACCCCCCCCCCAACACTAAAATAATATAAATTAGATTTATGATACATCCTAGACACTAGTAGTAAGACACATATCTAATAACATATGTCAGATTATGAACTGACATGGTATAGAACAAGAAGCAAGATTTCCTCTATATATGTATATATATCAAGTCAAACCAACTTGAAGTAGGCGACCATAATATAGATGCATAACAAAAAAAAAAAATAATGCATAGGGAGGGAAGGGGGTCCCACCTCCCCATCTACCCCTCCCACATTCCTTCAAGTTTATGAGCACTTAAGGTGCTGGTCAACTTGACATAAGTTAGGTGTACCTTGTCACCTACATCCTGAAAAAAAATTGCCCACCCCAATAAAGGCCTTGGTTGGCTGAAATCTAAGGAGCCATATCTTGGGAAGGTGGGGGGGCACATACATAAAAGTAAAAGATGTTGTGCTATTAAATAGGTAATAATGTGAGCTGGCCTTGGTAAGGAAGAAGGAGTATAAAGTGAAAGTATAGGGTAGTTGTTATAAGGTTTAGTGAATATTTAATAATAGTAAGTGGTTAGAGGTAGTAATTTAAGGAATTGGGATATATATTATGAAGTGTAAAAAAAAAAATGTAGATAGTTTTAAATTTAGAAATAGTGCTAAAATAAATAAGTATGGTATAAGTCACAAGTCATGGAATGACATGACTAGATAGTTTAAATTAGTAGCTAGTATGGTTAGAGTTGAATTAATTAGAAAATTAAGTATTTAGTGTGGTGGAATCATTAATTAATAATTTAGATGTATGCTTATAATTTTCGTAAATGTTCAAGTGTAAAGATTAAGTATCCCATTTAATCATCAACACACATTTTTATACATGTGATATATGTAAAGGTAGGCTAAAAAGGATCTTAGTCGGTAACTAATTTTACGTGACTAGTAAATGAGATGATGATAATAATAACAATGATTATAATAGTAATAATTAAAGAAGTAATAATAATAGAAGTGGTAAAACAAGTGATTAGACAAGAGTCAATGAAATGATAAAAAGAAATGTTACTAAGGTTAGGGTGATGCAAAAATTAAAGTAATTAACATGAGTAAAAATACTTTAACAACATATAAGTTAGTTAATAAGTTGAAGTAAAAGAAGTATGATAGGTATAGTAGTTTAAGTAATGAGATATGATGGAATTAGAGGATTCATTGAATGGTCAAAGGGATGGGATAGCAGTAGATTATGATGATTCTTACATAGGTTGATATTGCATCATAATTGGATTATACATGGGTATATTCAAGCAATGTCCTAGGTATGTTTCAAATAGAGCCTTAAGAGTATGATTGTATATTATAGGGTTACCTATGATTTGAGTAAACTAGATATATCTTCTTCTTAAGTCATCGGGTCTAAGTCATTTACTATGCTCCAAAATTTAGGACTATAATATATAATTATAATATAATAAGAATATGAACTTTATTTGATGAAAAATGGAAAGTAGAGGAACAACCTAACTGTTACCAAGTTATAGTTATGGTGAAGATTGTGAGTAGTGGCATTACTAATAAAGAATGAGCTCATCCTCATTAAGTCAAATTTTGAAGAACCATACGAGATTTACCCTATCATCATGGCCATGTTTAATGAAGCATTCAATTTTTCGGTGATGTGTTAGTAAAGTTTCCTTATCACCTAGATGGATATATATAGGACAATTGTGGATCATAGAAGGTGGTCGATCAGTTACCAGTGTGTCCTTGAAATTTGATACTTATACACTTAGTTGTGTTGGTCCCATTCTTAAGTTAACATTAACCTAATGACAATATGAATGACTTATCTGATTATCGTTGTCATTGAAAATCTTTGATGTATAATTTAAAAGTTGTCAAATTTTTTTTTTTTTTTTTTTGTAGTTGTGTTTCTTTTGCCTTGTAATTTTGGGCATGACACAAGTCTATTTCTTCTTTGATTAGGGAATCAATTGATTTATTATAAGTGGCATCAGAGCATCTTCAAAAAATACCATAGTGGCCTCTTGAGTCAAAATGGCACCAAAAGAATCAGACCATTCTTGTAAATCTCTCAATGCACTAGTACTATCCAAAGTTGATGGTATATAGGGCTGAAATCCTTGAGATAAAACTTTCAATTTCCCTTGTACAGTTTGCAATTTAGATAGTACCAGTGCATTGAGAGGTTGGTAGGAATAGTCTGATTCCTTTGGTGCTAGTTTAACTTAGGAGGCCATAGTGGCAATTTTTGAAGATATCTTTGATGCACCTTATAATAAATTAATTGATTCCCTATTTAGAGCAAAAATAGACTTGAACAAGTTTTCTATTGAGTCTAAAGCCATTATAGATGCTAGGTGGACTAGAGCCACATAGGACCTCGAAGAAGTTAGAACTACAAAGTTCCCCACTGAAAGGGAGATCTACGTTTGGGAAGTGGTGGGAGAGATAAAATCCCTATTGGTAGGAGGTAGTTGAGATATTACTTGCTAAGGAAAATAGTAGACAAAGGGGAGTAAAGTCAAAGAGCATGATATAAATTTTTACTTGCTGATTTTTTCAACTAATTCCTCTTTTGGGTCGAACATTGACGAGTGTTTTGTGTATCCTTTTGTTCATATTTGGTGACTTTTTGTATCCATTCATGTTTTGAAATGCATCCTCCTCCCATGTGTAGCTTGTTGTAATCCTATATAAGGATTTCCAGGATGTGGAGTTGAGGTCAACTATCTATAGAATTTTCTTATTCTTATGTCTTTTATACAGTTTGTCCATTTCTTTTGTAGCTATATGAATGTAATCAATTTTTTTATACTTGAATAAATATAGTGGTCAAGTTTTGAGTTATTTTTGAGTCTCTATTAGTATTGTATGCATTTTCAATGGAAATCAATACAAGAAGGAGATTCTCTTTATATCTATGTCTTTGAGTTTTGTCTCCTTTCTTATATATCTATAATCTTGAGATTGAAATGAACAAGTTTCATTTATTCTAATGAAATTCACATAAATTGTAGATCTCTTACTAGTTTATGCTAACTCAAAGAATTGGATAATCAATCTTTGTAATTGATAGGTTTTAGGTTTTATAAGAAGGGTATGGTAAGAATGAAATTCAGAGCTCACTGTTGACAAATTTAATCACAAGTTTATTAAATAGATCCAAGTTTTCTATTTTTGACTCTATATATCAATAGATAAGACACTGGTCAATTGAAGTTCAAGAAAAAATTGATGATTCACCTAATTGTAGAAAATACATAACAAAAAGCCAAATCAATTTACCATTTTATGTATAAAGAACTAAAAGTGTTGGTCATTACTTATTCGCATCTACTTTCCCTTTGGTTATAGTTAGCTATTGTAATTTGGAACTTTATAAGAAAATCATAGAAGAATATTGACCATTTTTGTTATAGGGGATAATCTTGAACAAAAGAGTATCAAGTTAATAAGATCAATCCCTAAGGTTTTCCCTCCTTGGCCTTGTAGAGCCTAAAGTGAAGTGAGTTCAAATGACTTTGCTAATGTTGGCCCAGAACTAAGATTTAGCCCCATTGAATAAAGGGTTTAGCTCATCATTAGGCTTGTCCCTATCTTATGCTTTTTGGTATTAGGTTTAAACCCACTTGATATTTTCTTTACCCAGAAAGAACTCCAACAAAATGGTGAATCTACTAGGGATTACTGTGTAAGCAATATTAATATATTTTTGCTATAGTTTTCTAGTGTATTACCTCATGTAGAATTAAGGCTTTCTTATTGACCTTGTGTTAGAGATATTGTTATAAATTTTTCATGTTATTTTTCATTCTCAAGCTTCATTTTAATATTTTACCTTCATAGGGTGGTGACTTAGGTCTAAAGTTTTGTAGCTAGTGCTATAAATTAAAAAAATCCTAACCAATGGCTAAGAAGAAGAAAAATACACGTTCCTTTACAAAGGACCACCTAGAAATACCATTATCTATTGAATTACCTCTTGGGGAAAGAAAGAACCAAAATAAGACGAAAGCTGATTATAATCCTACATGGATTCCTAGAGTAATATATCAACCCAATCACTCTACCACCCTGTGGTAGAGAAAGTATCACCCTCCAAAAGTACTAAATTAGAAGAGGCTACACTGTTGGGAGAGACATTCACAACTCCATTTAGGGAGAAAAGTGTTTTTCATGATACAAATATGTCTCCTATGGGGGATATCCCTTATAGATCAAACCTTGTAAGTGAAATGAACCACAATTACCATTTTAGTGAGAATGTGGGTGCAAGTTTCAATCCTATACAAGGGCACTATGTAGCTAACCTTATAGATCTAGATGACCTAGTGGATTTAGCAACCACTACTATAGACCATGAGGAATTGTATCTAGAGCTTATCCTTCTTAGGAGGAGAGTTGTAGAAGAGGAAGTCAAACACATTCTTTTGGAAAAGGAAAAAGAACAAATCACTCTAAATACCATTATTGAAAGAGATAACTTAGGAGAATAACTTCTCTACAAGAAAAAAACAAGAGATTAGAGAAGAGATATTCAAAGCTACACTCTGATATATTTGGAGATAAAGAGGTCTTAAAATCTAATGTTCAAGAGTAGGACCACCTTCTTAAAGAGAAGGAATCCCCTATTATTGCACAATTTCAGCCTTATAAACCTTTTGAAAGTAGAGTTGTAGATTTGAATGTGAGAGAATCTAAATAGGGAAAGCAAAACTTTATTGGAATACAAATCAATGAGCCCCATGTTCCTAGTAAGCCTACTTTCCTTTTCATGTCAAAGTTTGATCTAGAATTGCAAAAAGCCAAAAAGGAAAAGGAAGATTTAGGAAAGGAACTTGAGAAAGTAGAGAATGAAGCTCAAGTAGTTGAGACTAGGAGAAAGATCCAATTTATTAAATCTAACTCTTCCCTAGCTTTTTAGCTAGGCCAATCCTCACAAGTTGCCCCTATTATCCCTACTACTAGTCCTTTGATAATAGGCCAAGGCTCTTAGCAATCAACCCTTATTTCAATTTCTTCAACAACTTGTCAAATCCTTGTTACGCAACAAATCCAACAGACTCATATTCCTATCCAAATCCAACCTACTGAAGCAAGCACCTCAAGTGTTGTAGTTTTCCAAAGGAGACCAAAATATATGGAGAAATAAAATCATATGTCCTTATTAGGCATCCCTAGTTTTCCCCATCCCATCTGAAATGACCTTAGAGGCAAGGTCACAAGGTTTGCTAGAAATAATGCTATTACTAGTGAAGAGCACCTTAGGAAGTTTATTGATAAGCTCGATGATTATGAGGTAGAACATGAAGATGTAGTGATGAAACTATTTGTTTATTCACTAACAAAGGATGCCATAGATTGGTTTAAAAGATTTCTAGATGATAGCATCAGTTCATGGAATAAACTAGAAAAATTGTTCAAAGAGTAGTATGGTGATGAGATCAATGTTGGTTTCATGCTAAATGATTTCAACAATATCAAGAAGAATCCTAATGAGTCAACTTTTGATTTCAATGCTAGATTTCAAAAGGAATGTACAAGTTATTTCAAGTGATGAGATTGAATGAGGATGTATGTCTTACTACTTATTTCAATGCTTTTTATAGTAATATGGCCTATGATATTAGGAAAAAGGATCCTAAAACATTGAGGGATGCTTACACAATGGCTGTAAACATTGAAAATTATAGAAGAGCTACTGGTAAGCTTGGGAAAAGGGATGACCCCAAGTCGTTCAATCCTAGAAATAAGAAAGAGGGTGAAAAGCCTATTATAGGAAAGAAGCCTGAAGAGGATACAATGGGGAAAGTTTTAAGTCTATTGAGGAAACTAAGTTCACCAACTTACCAAGCAAATAAGCCAAATACTACTAAGAAGGCTCCTTTCAACAATAATTTTAATAGGAAACCTAGGATTCAAAACTATCCTTATACCACTCGGTGGAAGGATGGTAAGCATATCCCTAATCACACTCAAGAAAACAATGATAAAGGAACACAAGATTCTTTGCAAATAAATTATATGAAAATGGTAGAAGAGATGCCTTGGTGTATTATTTATCAATCCCCTCATTCCCCTGACTATTATGCAGTAGCTCAATCTTTTGCTACAAATCAATAGACACAAAATGATGAGGAACGTGAAAAAGAAAAACAAGAGGACATGACATGTAATATGATCCACCTTTGTGATTATGATGGGGAGTCTACCATTGAGGAATTTGATCATGATATTATAGACCAAAGAAATATGTATCATATGCGTCATTAGTAAGTGTTTTTTGATTGTGAAGATCAGGATGAAAGCACTATATGCAACACATTGGTAGTCATGGATCACATAGATCTGAGAAAGCCTTCAAATGAAGAGATTGATAAGATTACTATAGAGATGGTGGCTCAAGACCAAAGTACATACAACTTAAGGAACATGATTGTTAATGTTACTCTAGTAAAGCCATTGGGTATCTTCATCAAGGAAGCTACTATAAAGGTCATCAATGAAAATAAGAAATACACTCTTGAAACTTCTAAGATCAAGGACAAAAAGAATAAGAAGTGGAAGCTAAAGAAGAGGGTACATTTTCAAGGAATTGAAACTACCAAGGCAAATGTACAAGAAAAATATTAGACATTGATACTAGCAAATGAAAGGAGTCATCTGCTATTTAAAAGCCTGCATCCATAGGTATTTCTATTATGCCTACCAATTATGACCTAGTTGACATGATCTCAATGTTATCACAAATTAGTGTCAAGGTTCCTTTAGCATAAATGTTTAGGATTAAAGAAAAAAAGAACAAGGCTTTGTCTTGGTTAGGGGGGATAGGAAACAATAATATTGTTACACAAGAACCAATAGTTATATAACAAATCCCAATCTTAATAAAAGAAAAAGAGGATAAGGAAGTTGTGTCCCAAATACCCTAAATGTATTTGGATAATTCATTAGTTTCTTACCTGTAAGATATTGACCCTTTTTTCCTTAGCTTGATCATAGAGGGTGGAACTTTAAAGAACTGTATGGTTGACTCTGGTGCATCTAATACCATAGTCCCTTTCAAGGTTATGTAGGCCCTTGGTTTACGAGTAGATACCAAGCAAGGTAGGTGTAGGGAAATAGATGCCACAGAAGTACCTGTCATAGGTACTATAAATGCATTACCTTTAAAACTTGTTGCATACCCTAATATAGAACTAACTATGACAATCCTTGTAGTAGATATCCATCCCTACTATGGGATGTTGCTCTCTAGGAAGTGGAGTGTTGCAATGGGAGGTAGCTTGTAGTGTGATTTTTCATATGCTACTTTCCATATAGGGAAAAAGCTATCAAGGTAAATAGGGAACCAAGGGTAACCTACATTTTTGAAGATAGTATTGACAAGGATGCAACTTGTTTCTTAGACACAAAGGTGAATGAATTTAGAGCTGAATTGATTATCCAAGAGGTTGAGAAGTTACCATAACTAATTGGATAGGAGGTAACTTGTTGTATGGATTGATAGAGAAAGCTCAAAGGAAGGATTGGGAGCTGGGATAGTTTTTATCTCCCCAGCAAAAAATATGTTTAGGAACTCTTTTTCCCTTAAATTTGCATGTACCAACAATGTTGCAAAATACGAGGCATTGTTGCTAGGATTGGAGGTAGTAGTGAGCCATGGAATCAAGAAAATGCATGTCCTTGGTGATTCTAAGTTGATTATCTCTTTGGTTAGAGGAGTGTATGTTTCAAAAAATAAAAGATTGAAACAATATAGGAATGCTGTTTGGGGTATGATTGAGTCTTTTGATGCTTTTAGAATAATGTGGAAATATAGAAGTAACAATAAAATGGATGACTTATTAGTTAATGTGGCTATTAAGCCAAAGGACATATTATTTTTTGGTGTGTCTATTATTGAAATGAAAAACATGCATTTAATTCTAGACAATGTGGAGAGTTGGCAAGTTTTTGAGGATGACAAGGACATCCTAAATTTACTCCTTAATGAGGATAAATATAATGGACTTGAGATTGACTATAGTGTTTGGATAGAAACAATAGATGGAAAAGAGAAGATGTTTGGCCAAGAGATCCTATAGCTCAAGACCAATAAGGTTCTCAAGGGACTAGTTGTTTTGGAAAATGTTTTTGATAACCAAGACCAAGTATATTCAGATGCCAAAGTCAAGAAACCATAGGAGTTAGAAGAAATAAATCTTGGCACTACTGAATCCCCAAAGAAAGTATATATTGTAAGACTCTACCCCCTAAGATTAGAAAATCTCTTATAGGCCTATTAAGAAAATTTAGACATGTTTTTGCATGGTCTTATGATGAGCTTAAGGTCTATAGCCAAGATTTGTTCTAGCATGTAATACCTCTCAAGGAGGATGTAAAACCTTTTAGATAGAAGTAGAGGCCTAAGAATCCCACTTTAGCCCCTAAAATGCAAGAAGAACTAATGAAGCTTAGGGATGGGGGGATAATAAATATAATTAGACATTCTTCATGGGTGTCTAACTTGGTACTTATTAGAAAAAAGAATGGTGACATTAGGCTTTGTGTTGATTTTAGGAATTTAAACATTGCATATTTGAAGGATAAATATGGGTTTCCTAACATGGAGGCTATGCTAAAACAAGTGACTAGTTCAGAGTTAATGTCTCTGATGGATGATTTCTCAGGATAAAACTAGGCCCTTGTTGATGAAAAAGAATAGTTCAAGATAGCCTTTACTACCCCTTGGGGAATCTATGTATATGTGAGAATGCCTTTTGGTCTCATAAATGTAGGTGAAATTTTTTAGAGGGCCATGGATGTAGCTTTTAAAGAATATATTGACAAATTCATAGTGGTGTATCAAGATGACTTGACTGTATATTCAAAGAAAGTCAAAGACCATTGCAGGCATCTTGAAAAGATTTTCATTAAGGCATTGAAATATGGTGTTTCTTTAAACTCTAGGAAGTATAATTTTGGAGTCACAAAAGGGAAGCTTCTTGGGCATATAGTTTCAAAAGATGAGGTAAAGATTAACCTTGAAAGAGTGGCAACAATTGATAAAGTGCCAAAGCCCAAAAATGTCAAAGGTATACAATCTTTTTTTGGGCTAGTTAATTTATTAAGGAGATTTGTGACTAACTTTATTGAGGTCAGTAGGTCAATTTCAAAAATGCTCAAAAAAGGAGCAACTATCAGTTGGGACGGTGAGCCTACACTTGCTTTCCAAGAAATTATGAATGCTTTAGTCCTTAGGACCCCTAATTATGAAAAACCTATGCATATTTTTTCTTGTGCATCTTTCCATACGATTGCAATAGTTTTACTTCAAAAAAATGAAGATGGTCATGAACAACCTATAGAATTCTTTAGTTAATCTCTTCAGCCTACAGAACTTAAGTATGAAATCAATGAGAATTAGGGACATGCTTTAGTCAAAGTTGTCAAGGCCTTTAGGTGTTACCTAATAGGTGCTATTGTTGTTGCTTTTGTGTCTAGTGTAGCAGTAAAGGATATCTTTTCTTAGAAAGAAGTGTTTGGTAGAAGGTGTAGATAGATCAATAGAATCCAAGAGTTTAACATAGATATTTAGATTACCAAGTTAGTAAGAGGTGAGGGATTAGCTAAGCTTATGGCTCAGGAAAATTTAGATGCTAATTAGATAAATGCTAAAGATCAAATCCTTAGCTATGGTACATGTGATATGAATTAGTGTGATTGGTACAAAGATGTGACATACCATTTACAACATATGAGATCTCTATCCCATCTAGCAAATAATGAAAGGAGGATTGTAAAATTGCATGCAGTTAGATACATTATTATAAATAGAGGTATATGGTGGAGGATTTTGAAGGAATAATTTTGAAGTGCATTGATCAATAGAAATCAAAGAAGGTATTGAGTGACATGCATTCAAAGGTATGTGGTGGGCATTATAGGGAAAAAAATACTACCCATAAGATCACGAGAGTAGGCTTTTGGTGGCCTATCTTATTTAAGGATGCCCAAGTCCTAGTTTGGAGAATTAATCCTTGCCAAAGGTTTGTAGGAAAATTGAAGTTTTCTGGGAACACACCTTTGAAACTAGTTGAGGTCCAAGTGCCCTTTTGATAATGGGGGATGGATTTTATAAGTGAAGTATCAACTAGCTCTAGTAGTGGTTACTCATGGATACTAGTTGCAATTGATTATTTTACAAAATGGGTAGATGTCATCTCTACCAAGAATTCTACCAGTAAAGTGGTAAACAATTTCCTATTGAATTTATTTATTTCAAGATTTAGTTTCCTTGAAAGAACATTAATTGATAATGCTATGTGCTTTAGATCTAAAGAATTTATTAAATTCTGTGATAAAAATGGCATCACTAGGTTAGTTTCATCACCTTATCATCCACAAGGGAATGGACAAGCTAAATCTAAAAATAAGATCTTATTAAAAATCATAAAGAGGACTTTAGATGACAATAAGAAGGCTTTATCCCTTTTATGAATAACTATGGCAAGTAGGAGTGGGAGCAAAGTAGGTGTGGTAAGCGGGAAGAATGGATTCAAAATTTTAGGGGGGAATGGGACAAAATCATTTGGATTAGGAGTTCAATTAGGGACAACTCTAAAAAGGGGAAGGATCTTGATGATAGTGGGACAAAAGATGATTGGGGGGGGGGGGGGGGGTCCTAGGCTGGCTGCTGTTCCAACAAAAAAGTGGTCTAGTATGTTTGGCATCAAACTGACAAACAAGTCCTCATTTTTGTTGGTAAAGAATATTTATTCAAATGATCAAGGTATGTTTACACTAGAAATCCTAGATCAAATCATTCATAAAAATATTTCTAGGATGGACTCAACTTTGGTAGGGAGGTTCTTAGGTGCCAGACATAACATTCGGGTCATCTAGGCCTTTGTTTGAAGGAAATGGGCTTTAAAAGGCTAGGTGGACATTGCTGCTATGGTAAAGGTTGCCTTTCCTTTGGTTTTTCTTATGAATAAGATAAATGAGAGATTCTTTGGAATGGTCCCTGGGTTGTGGGTAAACATACTTTGATTCTGTAGATATGGGCACCAAACTTGTACTCTCTTCATGAATCTAGGATTCAAGCTCTAGTATGGATTAGACTAATAGGGTTACCATTGGAGTTTTGGGTGGAGGTTATGTTTCAAGGTATTGCTAATACCTTTAGTGAACTCCTTTCTATGGACATAGTCACAGTGTCAAGAAGAAGAATGACCTATGCTAGAATTTGTGTGGGAGTTCTTCAAGGTACAGATATGCCAAAGGCTATTTCTCTCAAATCTAAACTAGGTATCTAGAAGTAGAAATAGAGTATGAGTCAATTCCCTTTGCTTGTTTTCATTCCAAAAAAATTGGTCATTGAGCTAAAAAATGCCAATCTTTGAATGGAGTTTCCAAAAAGGTTAAAAAATATGGGTTCACAAAGGGTTGAATAATCAAAATGTAGTTGAGAAAAGAAATTGCAAGGAAGGGAATACCTAAGAGGTAAGTTGTTTGGTGAAGCGAACCTTGGTGGCTAATGAATTTGAACAAGTGGAACTATCTCAGTCAAAGTTGATTGCTGATGAGAAGAATCAGGTATGGGTTCCTTTGGATCAGAGTAGTGATTCTAAAATTAATATATTGGCTCAAGAAGGTGGTGTTATTAGTCCCAATAAAGGGGATAAAGAAGAAAATAGGGAAATTTAGATTGATAATACTAATGAAGATGATCTTGAATCAGTTGAGGAACCCAATTGTATCATTATGAGCATGGAAACTCAATGTCTAATTAAACCTCTTGTAGATGTTACAAACATAGAGAGTATTAAAAAATGGGGGGATGTTGAGGAAATATCTAAAGCTTTACAAAGGACTCTAGTGTAGACTAGACACAAGTTGGGGGTAAAAGAATTAATAAATCAAAAAAGAAAAATGAGGTTGTATCTTCTAAAAAGAATAATGAGAATGCTTTGTTAAAAACTAGGAGTAATAAGAAGGAGATATCCCTAGCACATCTTTGGGAAAATGCATCAAAAAAGGTGATTTTAAGAGCAACAAGGCCAGGGATTGCTATCTACTTACAACACCATTGGGTAAAGGTGGCAAGGCTGGAGATGTTGGTCTATCTCCTTCCTCAGTAGGTAGACCATCCAATGTGCAAAGAAGAATTGTTGAGACTAATAGAAGTATAGCAGATGGTAGTCAGAGGACTATCTTAGACTCAAAATATTTTCATAAGAAATGAAGTTCATATCATGGAATATCAAAGGATTAAAAAATCCCCACAAGAAAGATTTAATGAAAAATATGATTAGGGATAAGAAACTAGATATTTTACTAATTCAAGAAACAAAAATTTTGAAGGATAAAGTGGAAGGTCTCTTGGTTTTTTGGGAAGGTAAGATTAGTGGGAATGATTCTGACGGGGCCTCAAGTGGCATGGTGGTATACTAGAATGACAAATGTATTAATGGGGAACTTATCTCTAAGAATAGAAATATGATGAACATTAGATTCACCAATTCTAAGGATGACTTTATATGGGTGCTTACTAATGTTTATGCTCCCAATTCTAAATGGGTAGAAAGGCACTATGGGAAGATATCACCACTCAAAGAATTTGTTTTTATGGATGACAATTGGATCATTATGGGGGATTTTAATACTCCATTAAAAGAAAATGAAAAGAAGGGAGAAAGTCAGACTAACTTGGATAATAGATTGGATATAATGGATTTTATTGACAATCATCTCTTGCATGATATGGATTTGCATGGGATTGATTATACTTGGACCAATAGAAGAGCTAGGAAGGACCTCATTCAAGTCAAGTTGGATAGAGCTCTTATTAGTAGTGACTAGTTTTTAAAATATAAATGTTCTCTTTTTGCTCAGGTTTGTGTTGCCTCAGATCACTACCCCATTTTTCTTGTGGCTGATTTGTTAACCCTTAAGAAGAATTATCCCTTTAGGTTTGAAAAAATGTGGACTCTCCATTTGGGACTAGAAAACCTTGTTAAGAAATGGTGGAACATTTGAGTGGAGGGTACTACCGTGTTCAAAATTGTAAGTAAGTTGAAAAATGTTAAAAGGAATATCAAAAGATGGAATAAGGATACTTTTGGGAACATTTTTTATAATAAAAAGCAAATTTTGGAGGATCTTAAAGAGATTTAGGATAGTATTCAGGTTGATGGATATGGAATTATCTCCAAGGAAGAGGAGAGTGTGAAATTGACTGAGGTGCATGATATTATTACTAAGTGGAGATCTTCTAGAGGCAACGATCTAGAAAGGTATTTTTGAAGGAAAGGGATCAAAATACTAAGTACTTCCACATGACTACTTTCAAGCATAGAATGACTAATAGAATATCCAGACTTAATGCTAATGGGGGTACTATGGAGGATGGGGAGATTATAAAAAGGGAATCCATGGATTTTTTCAGTATTTATTGCAAGGTGATCCCAATCTAGACAAGGAGAAACAAAATATGTTTCTGGACGATATCCCAAACTATATATTAGAGGATTAGAATAAATTCCTCACTATTATTCCATCTAATGAAGAAATTACCAAGGCTATTTTCTCCTTTGATGGAGACAAGGCACCAAGATTAGATGGGTTTCCTTTCCTGTTCTTCCATAAGTATCAACATATCATCCATGAAGATGTTTGTAATGGGGTTAGGAGTTCTTTGGTGCTAGGAAAATACTCAAAGAGCTAAATGGTACCTTCCTTGCTTTGGTTCCAAAAAAATTGCGTGTTGATAGCATGGACCAGTTTTGACCAATCAGTCTTTGTAATTCTTTTTATAAAGTTATGTCTAAATTGCTAACTCTTAGAATTTTGTCTCTTCTCCCTAATTTGATTTCTGGGCAATAGAATGGTTTTGTTTCTAGTAGAAAAATCTTGGATTCTATCATCTTGGTGCATGAGAATATTCACTCCCTTACCATATCCATGAAAGAGGGGTTCTTCCTTAACCTTGATCTATCTAAAGCTTATGATAGGGTGGATTGGGCTTTTTTATGAAGAGGGTTTGAAGCTCTTGGTTTTAATAAGAGATTTAGGGAGTTGATCCTTATGTTGGTTTCTTCTACCACTTTCTCAATGTTGGTGAATGGATCTCCAACTCATTTTTTCTAGGTTGCTCATGGTTTGAGGCAAGGGGATCCACTTTCATGTATCCTCTTCATTCTAATGGCTTAATGCTTGGGAAGATTTTTGGAAAAATTGGTGGCTGTTGGGGACTTTGTTGGTCTGAAACCTCCATCTAAAGAGCTAATTTTTTCTCATCAGCAATTTATGGATGATTCTATAGTGATGGGAGAATCTTTAGTTAGAAATGATAGAAATATAAAGAATGCTTTGGAGGATTATGGGCAAGCTTCTTGTCAAATTATTAGCTGGAACAAAAGTGTGATATATCTCATCAAGGTTAATGATAATAGGAAAAATAAAATTAAAAGAATTATTGGTTGTGAGATTGGCACCTTATTGGGTTCTTATCTAGGATTATGCCTTTGTATGGACCCACTTGAGATTTTTTGGAGTTCATTGATTGATAAAATTCATTTGAAGTTAGCAGGGTGGAAAGGGTCCCTCCTTAGCCAAGCCAGTAAGGTTATTTTCCTTAAGTCCTTATTAAAAAATGTTTCATTGTATGCCTTGAGTGTTTTTAAGATCCCTAGAAGGTTTTCTTTGGCAATTGAAAAAATCAGAAGCTTTTCTTATGGATGGGTATGAAAAAAAGAAAAGATTGGCCCTGATTGCATAAGAGAAAGTTTGCATGCCTTTCAATAAAGGTGGCCTTGGCCTTAGAAGAGTTTCCACTATGAATGATTCTTTTCTTGCCAAGTTATAATGGAGATGACACAAAGAGGAAGGAGAATGGCGAGATATTTGGAATGATAAGTACAATAGGGAGAATCAAGATCTTAAACACTTCCTTAACAATGAGACTTTTCAAGGGGGTTCAATGATTTGGAAACATGCTAAAAAATAAATAGATTATTAAGAACGGGGTCAGATGGAAGGTGTGAAATGGGAGACTATTCTTTTCTGGGATGATATTTGGATTTTTGATTAGCCCCTCGGTACTAATAAAAGGTAGAATGGTTTTATGGAGCAATGTAAGAATCTCTTTGCAATTTTTGTACAAGACTATTAGGAGGATAATAATTGGTTGGACCTCAATAAAGTGGATAGAAACCTTAATGATCTCAACAAGATTCTAAATGCTATCTTTTTAAGCCATGAGGATGATGTTCTGATATGGAAATATAATCCTAATGGATTATTTTTTGTGTCCTCAGTGTATGCTAATGCTTTTGAATAACATAATGAGCTTTGCTAGGCTAAAGTGTGGTTTAAAGGTATGACTCCCAAAGTTAATATTTTTTTGGATTCTTCTACATGATAAAATTTTGAGAATGAATAACTTATTGAAGAGATGGTTCAACATAGTTAATAGATGTTATCTCTATAAGAATGTTGATGAATCAGTTAATCATTTGACTATTCATTATTCTTACACAAGAAGATTATGGGAAAAGGTTTGTGGCTTGCTAAATATTACATGGGTTTTCCCTCCTACTATTTAAATTTTTTTCAATGGTTGGAAGTCACCCTCTACTAACACCTTGGTTATGAGATTGTGGGATTTTATTCTCTCATTCCTTTGCTAGGGCATGTGGAAGGAATGTAATGATAGGGTGTTTAGGGGTATAGAATCAAATCTAGGTCAGTTATTCTATAAGATTAAGAATATGGTGATTGAGAATATCAGATCCTATGGAAGAGGAAACCAACCTCAGAATGATTGGGAAGAATCAGTGTTTCAAAATTTGGAATTTGAATGTTCTTAGTTTGGTTAAAATGGTCTTAACCTTAGGGATCTAGCTAGATGGGATTGTCCTCTGATGGACTGGTATAAGATAAATTTTGATGGGGTCTTGAAGGGCAACCTAGGAATTATTAGTTGTGGTATCATCATTAGGAATATGAATGGGGATAGAGTGGGTGGAATGATCATTCATATTGGAGTTCAAACTAACCATGTGGTAGAAGAAAGTGCAACCCTCTATGGTCTTAGCGATGCAAAAAGCTTGAATTTGAATAAGATATGGCTTGAGGGGGACTCCCTTAATATAATTAATTGTCTTGATAAAGTTACTAATCCTTCTTGGACTATTAATAATATTATAGGCATGTCCATAGATCTTATCAACTCCTTTGAAATTTGTGTTGTCACTCACAACTATAGAGAAACAAACCAAGTTGCTGACTGGGTAGCTAATGTGGCATGCAAGAGTGATGAAAAGTAAATTCCGAATTACAATGATATCATCCTTATCGAGGGGTGTTTATGATCGAGCATGAAAAAGCTAGAAGTAAGAAAAATGTTTCATTAATGATGAATATGCCAGTAAGGAGTAATTCTTCTATGGGTAGAATTGGGAAGAAATAGGTTATTATGAGAAGGACACTATATTACCATTCACTACCACATGGATTATGGGTCTTTTTTCCCATAAATTTCCTTGGCTGCAACATCGACTCTAGTTTTCTATTGTAGAGGGTTTTTTGAGAAGAGAGAATCTTCATTTTAGAGACAAGAAGATGGGAGGAAGGAGAAAAAGAATTGAAATAGCAAGTTGCAAAGAGTGGAGGAAGAAGAGGCAGATTTGGGACATACTAGAGCAAGTGAATTTTATGGTTATATGGAAAAATTGAAAGGAAGCAACCTTGCTATTACCTAACATTTTATAAAAACATGGAAACATGGGAGTGTTTTGGTGTGGAATTAGGGGATGGAGGTTTTTGAACCTATCATAGTTGAAGCAATGAAGCTTGATATGGATAGTATTAACTTCTATCAAGATAGGAAGCTCTCAGATCGGGCAAGTGATGAGTTTGTGGACTCAGCTAAGGAATGCATAGACTAGTGAAAATAGGTAATTCCTACTTTATTCTCAATTCTATTTCATGCCCCCAAAGATTTGTTATGTTTGTGATTATTGATTATCTAACCTTAGATGGTCACTTCACTAAGATATATGGTCACAATTTCATGTTGGTTAACCATTTTAGGCATAGGGTTAGGATAAATTTTCCATTTTACCTTAGACAATCTTTGGGTAATTCTATTCTTGCCTTTCAAAATGATCCTAAGGGAGATCATGCTTACCATGAGGGTTTAATGGTTTTAATAATGAACCTTCTAAAGTAAAAAAGGTGGATAGGCCCAGGGAGAGTAAGAAATTTCTTGATTATGAGACTAAGGGTAGTGATTCTAAGGAAGACTTTGATAAGGAAATAAAGGATGAGGTGGATGAGGTTGATATAAAGGAGAGAAATAAAGGTGATATGGGAAGCTCTTTTAAAAAAAGGAAGGAAATGGAGAGTGATTTGGAACAAGATAGTGATTATGAGGAGGAGTAGAGAAAGGATTTTAAGAAGAGAGGAACTTTGGAAAAGGTTTTGGGAAATAGGGAAAATAATACTGAAATGGATTTTGTCCCCTCTGATGGTGAATTCTTAATTAAGAGGGTGGAAAGAAAAAGAAAAAAGGATATTGCTGAAGATGTAGGTGATGAAAATGATATCAAGGATGTGGAATTGGATAGAAACAAAGAGGGGGAGCAAGAGAACTACTTTGAGCATAACAAGAAAAATGATTACTAGGGGTTCCTAAAGGGAGTCATGGGTAACCTAGGGGCAATGATGAAGGATATTTGAACCCTAAAACAGCAAATGTAGGATATATCAAGGGACTTTGGTTAGCTCAGTAAGACAACAAGGGGGGAAGAGAACACTGGGTCAACACATTGATAGGCTCTTTGAGGTTATTAGCAATGTGAAAGAGGTTAAAAACTTGATGAAGCATGTGCCAACAATTGAAACCAAGAATAGGAACCTAGATTAGTTAGGTAAAGATATTCAAAAAAGAATGGATGATCTTGATTCTAGAGTGGGTACCATGGAGAAAAAAGTCAAGAAATTGGTAGATCAAAACTACATTATTTGAAGACTGTGGTTGAAAACTTCAACAACTTGCAAAAAAATATTGAATAGAGTAAAGGCCAAAACTACCCTGCTATGAATGAGGACTAAGGCCTGAGTAAGCACACAAGGGCTAATTCTAAGAAGGCTGAAGAAGTGGAACTAAAAAGCCTTGATGACATGAAAGCTTTTATGGAAAATATGAACATCCTGGTAGACCAAGCTATGGACCTATTGAAGACTCTGTAGCTATCTAGGGGTTGCCTTTTTCCTTTTCCTTTGTTATCTTTTAGTGCATAGTTGTAATCTAGTCTCCTATTTTTTGGCCTTTTCTGTCTGTTCTCTTTTGGCTTTGAGGCCTTCTATTCTCTAAAATTTTATTTTCTTGTTTCTTTGATACTTTGATAAAGGTTTCGGGTTCTTTAAAACATATTCTTACATAATCAAAACAACAACAAGGCTTGGGACTCTAAATTGTAGTTAGCAATCTAGGCTAACAGAGTAATAATAAAGAAGGCAATAGGTATATCACCTTTTGAACTTGCATATGGAATTCAGGCCAGAATGCCTCAGAACAATTTGATGGGTTTGCATAACTATTTTTAGATATATAATAATGACATCATTGATGATATGCATGAAAGGATGGATGAGTTAGTTGGAATAAATGAAACAAGAAAAGAAGCCTTTGCAAGAAATATGAAATTATAGTTGTAGGAAAAACATCTATATGATAAGATGGTGGTGGCTAGAAAGTTCCAATCAGATGATCTTGTACTAATGTGGAATGCAAGGCTAGAAGATAAAGGAAAATATGGGAAATTTGATCCTATTTGGATTGGTCCCTATTTGGTTGATTCTACTTGGGGTGAGGATTCATACTTCATCAAAGAATTATCAGGTAACTTTCTTGAATTGCTAGTTCATGGATGATTGTTGAAGAAATACTTATGTTGAAGTTATTTATCTTCCATGCATAGTAGTTAGGGTTTGTATCTTTGTACAAGTCTATAAATTCCTATGCATATGTCTGTAACCTTTGTATATGTGTATATTTTGATGTATAGTCTCAAAAGGTTGTCTTAGGCTATCAAAGCATGTAGTCTACTTAACCAATAGATTTTGAATTTTTGCATGGATATAGGTTATCCATCATCCCAAAATAGGGCCACTAATAGCCCCTATTTTTATTGAGCTTAAATTTGCAAAATTTTATGGTGAAAATATTTTAAAAAGAGTATTATGATGCCTTAGGGTTTTTTTTTTTCATCCGATCCTACAAGAAATTTCATAAAAGTCAAAGTCTAGCCTTTACCCTAGGTTTTATATCTAATTGAAAGTTTATTTTTCTTTCACATCATCTCTTACAATTTTATGACATAAGGGTTAGCAAAGGATCGTAGCTAATGTTTTTAGTTCCCTAATCTTAAGATATGTATTGTATTATATTATCATGGATGAGAAAGTTAAAGTTCCTAATCTTATGATTCTTTTTGTATCATATGGTTGTATGTCATGTTGAAGATTTTCCAAGTCTAGTATGTGATTTTACAACAAAGAAAGTGATTGGGACATCGGGAAGGTCTTTGAAAAGTTGTAAGATGTTACAATGAAGTCCTAGCTGTAAGACCACAAAGTGAGATTGAGAATGCTATGATGCTATGGGGTACTTATGATTGTAAGATAATAAGGTGATAAGTGACAATGCTTAGTGGTTGTATAGTATCAGACAAGTGATGGGTGTCCAATCCTAATTGGTCAAATGTGAAAGGTACACTAGGTAGATGCTTAGTTGGACTGGTGGGGCTAGAAACTTATTTTACATAAGTTATTTTTTAATGCAACATAGTGTGATCTCTAATCTTATGATAAATAGTGTATTGTAATATCTCAAGCTAGTGGATAAAATGCTATGATGCTACAAATAGGATTGTGTCATGAGATCATAAAAGTAAAAGATAAAGTTAGCAATGCTACGGTAAATAGAGGTAACATTTTCTCATAGTATCATAGGGGTCTGAAGGGTAATTTAAGATGTTACAAAGTGATAGATACCTTATGATATGACAGATCCCATTCTTTGATGCTATGACAAATAGTGTGTTGTAAGATCTTAAGGGTAGCAAAAGGATGCTACTATGCTACGATAGGCAATACATCAGGGGATCGTAGAAGTGAAAGTTGATGCTGGAAATGTTATATTGAAGGGAAATAATGGTTTCTTGTAGCATCATATGGGTAAAAAGGATGACTACCAATCTCAAAAAGTAGTTAGTTAAGCCATGATTATAGGATCATGAGCTAAAGAAAAATAAGAAAAGATGCTATGCAATGCAATATAGACCGCCTATTGTGAGATTGTATAGATTTCAAAGGAAAGCTCTAATGCCATAGTAACTACCTATCATTAGATCATAAAGATTTTGATCCCCAGCTAAGATATTATGAGGATTTTGACTTTTAGGGTTGGTCATAAGATTATAAACCCTAAGTTGACATGAAATACGCTACTCTCTTTTCTGAGCTAGAAATGACAATGAACTTCTTGACCAATGAGATTTGAGTATGGTATATAAAGTGCATTAATAGATAATAATGGAAATGATCCCCTAAGGTAACATAATAAGCTAATTTTATGGCTTGTGCATGCTGAAAATAAATGCAAAGATAAACATTGATGATGTACATTTAGCTATTAAGACATTCTATTTATCAATTACGGTTTACCATTTACAGAAAAACAAAATTTGAGTAGTTATAGAGTTTTTAGTACATACAGATAATTGTTTTTAGTGCCTAAGAGTGGAGTTCATATTATGTTTACCAGCATATTGTCAAGATGTTTGATAAAGAGGTAGAAGAAATTCAAGCATCAAACATGGAGGTTGTAGAAACTTCAACTTCTAAGGGAGGGAAAATGTGACAAAGAAAACCTAATAGGTTTGTTGAAGAGTGGATTAAGCTTTTCCCTAGTTCCTCAAATTCTAATGCTATAGATGACCATGCTTTTTTCAACCCATATGCTCTTTACAGAGATGTTGTATGCCCTGGTATCATGGGTTTTGAGTTGTTCAAATACTTCTACCATAACAAAGAAAGAAGATCCTGACATGTAATTCATGGAAGAAGAAACTAGAAAAGTTGATATTTCCAAAAGTTTTCATAGATATAGACTTGATGAAGGTCCTACTTTGTTCATACAATCTATCCACCAAATCCTTCCATAGAAAAGATAAAACTATTCTTTGTACACTTGATTGTGCTTCATTTATTGAAGCTTTTGGATTAGATGGAGCCATGGGCCAACATGTAGATTTAGACGATCTATAGAAGAAGTTTGAGAGAAATAACAAGGCCTACACTAGGAAGTCTATGCTACAACATATCCCTATGGATTTAAAGAGTGTGGGTGATTAGCCTAAGAAGGTGGAAAAAATGATGCCTTTGGACAAGTTTAAAAATTACTTTGTAAAAAATAGTATATGGTGTCCACATGGTAGTTGGAAAAGATGTAACTGACATGGTGTATGGAGCTAAATTTATTATTTCCAGAGATGTGCAAGACTCCTACCATGGGAGGAGTATGATTATGTTGAATACATTTTGGAGGTGACAAGAGAAACATTGTCCTAGTTTAGTGTGGAGAGTTAAAAGATTTCAAGTTCCATCACTATTCACTATTGATGCACCTGATCCTCTACAAGAATGTGGGGTACATGAGTTTTGATTTCATTGATAATACTAGTAATGCAAATGAAGAGCTACTAGTTCAGTTGTGGACAATGGTATGGGACAATAATTATCATTTTTCTAATTATGTTTCATTCTTTAATAATTTTAGTATTGTGAAAATGAGAATGCTAGATCTATGTTACTTTAAGGAACTTGAGATTTTAAAGAGTCTATTGAGACTAGCCTTGCTTCCTAAGGAAAAAAGATTAGACCATAATTGGGGGGACATTTTCTTATTTCTAACTTTTTCTTTGATGAGAGTTTATGGTTGTTCCCAACCACCCCACATATTACCAAAGTTTATTCCCCCTAGGTTGGGTATAATGGAATTCATATGGTAGTTGTTTATGGTCAATAAGGAGTATCTAGGGCCTAAAGTGCATAAAGGCACTTTCTTGTGTAGATGTTTTAGGGTGGGGAACTTTTCAATTAGAAAAGAGGCCCTTAATGAAATCCATTCTTTCCTTCACCACTATAACTGTCATGCCCAAAAAGTAAGGGCAAAACACACACAATTTTTTTTTAATTTTTAAATTTTTAAAAACTTACTAGGTTCACTAGGGTTTAAGAGTCGATTCACAAAAATTAGATTTACTACACTCATTCGAAATTATACTCTCGTGAAGAAATGCATCGGTAAGGTAAATGGTCGTTATTAAATTTGTAATAACATTTAGTTCGTTGTCACATTAAGACCTCAACGATAATTTTAAATCATTTGAAGAACAATATAAATTAGTCTTAAAAATCCAACTACATAGAATGAATCACATTATCTTGGTAGTCTAACATATCTTGTTATATTTACAACATAATGATTAACTTTCTTAACATCTAAACTACCTTCTTACTAATCCAATCAAAACTAATTAATATTTACAAACTAAAACTAAACTAAGTGACTAATCTCTACAATGAACTTTAATACAACTGAGATTCAACTTAGTAATTTCTAGTTACTAGCACAATAATACTAAATTACTTCTTTTAACAAATCAAATCAAACAACATTACTTAAACGACATATTATACTAGTAATGGAAACTAACTTTCTAATTACTATCCAATATTTAACCGATTGAACACTAAAAGATAAATTAGATTTAACTATTCAACTCATGCTATCTACGTATAAAATCTTTAATCCAAAATCTAATTCACCACGGTGTCATGCCACAATTTTTAACATAAATTTTAACGGAGAACACAACCAATTTTTTTTAAAAATCTTTATTAAATAAGGTCATAACCCATCATTTATTTTAATAAATCAATTAATTATAAGAAGAGAGAATACCACTAACCCTAAAGGTGATCTATCTGACTAAACCTTCTTTTTAACTTGATCACTTCTGCAATTGTAAATATTTACTTTAGGCTTCATGACAATCAATTATCCTCTTTCAACTTCATTCTAATTTACATTTTACGATTTGAATCCAAAGTCCAATCTAAAGTTTTAGAATAAAGGTTATGAATTATCCTAGGATACTAATAACGTTAATTTCATAACTAAAATTGAATGAATGAAATCTAAACATACTATGACAATTATTATTTATAACGTACCCATTAACCTATCCTTACCAATGAGCACTAGAGTTACACTAATTAATCCTTTACTAGCCACTTAACTCTAAACCTAAATTTATTAGGAAAAGACATTTCTAAAGGTAATACAATATAATTAATATAACTACAATTAGATAATAAAATAAAACAAGCTTTCATAACTTACCAATCTTAACATTTTAAACTGTAGATTAACTCCAACATACTTATACAAACTAATTAATTAATTTAATGTTCACTATTAAAGTTGGTGACTATAACAAATTCAATGAATCTATATTTTAATCTAAACTTAATCCGAATTACCGTAACTTAAGTCCACATTAAAATCAATCTATAAAGCTCCTAATAGAATAAAACTAATTAATGAAACATTAAAATTGTTCAAATTGAAATATTCTAATTTCACATTTAAAACTTTTTAAACTAAAACTAATTTAATATTTTGCATCCAAACATCTTTTTATAATAATAAAAGAACTAATCCTTATTTAAATTGAACATACATCTAAAAATTAGTTTCAAGGAATCAAATCTCAATTAACGAATATATCCATAATATCTAACAATAGAATGAATCGAAGTCGAACTAACTTACATCTATAATTTTAAATTAAGACAAATTGATTTTTGATTATAACTATTACTAATTTAACATTATATTCACTATTGATTTTAAATTATTAAAAGAAACCTTCTAAATTTAATACTCCTTTTTTTTTTGGCAACCAAACTAATCTATTAACTAACACTGACAAAAATACAAGCAACCAAACTAAACTAACTAGTTTTAAACTAAACTCCCTTGGAATTAACATATACCTTTAAAACAATTATCAAATAACAAACATAATATAACTTCTAACCAATAACAATTAAGCAACAAAATTGAAACTTTAAACTTAAATAAAATTAAAACTATTTCCTAATACTATAATCCAAACTAAATTTCACTTTATACTAACTTAAATTTATAACTACATGTTAGATTTTAAAACAACTTATAATTTAAATCATTTAAACTATCTTACTAAGATTATAATTCCAAAACTTGATTTATAAATCTACAAATTACACTAACAAATTAATTTACATTTAAAACTTAACTAATAAAAGGTATAACAATTTACAAGGTAACTATCTATGGAACATATTCTAACTTACTTTAAAATCATGCAACACATACTAACCCCTATTACAAACTAACACTAACTCTCAACTCATTAACATATTCTAATATTGACTTACTAACCATAACCTAAACTAACATCTTAACTTAAATCTAACACTAACTATTTTAACTTAATCACAACTACAAAAAGTACTACCCTAACATGAAAATCCACTATCTAACACTAACATACTAACTTTTACTAAACATTCCCACCATACTAGCTAGTCCCCACACCCCCTAAGAGTAAGACCTACCCCCTAGAGCCTGCCTACGCACTGCCCAAGGCCTGCGCGTGGCAGGTCCGTCCCCTGTCCTGCGTGGGGAGGAAGGTATGCAGGCCTATGAAGGCTTTAAAAGCTCGTGCCCTCCTATCTCATCAACCAAGCTTCCCTCACATGCCCCCACATGTCACTGCAGGGTCAGTGTTAAGAAAAAGGAACACATGGCAAGTTTAACAAATAAAGAAATAAGTTTTTTAACATTCTCCTACCCTTCCTTTTAATGAATCGACCCCTATACTTGCTGACAGGTGGTTGGAAGGTCAATTTTTTTTTTAAACTCTTCCATGTGATTCGACCAGCTTCCAAAGTCCTATGAAATTAAATACCCAAAAGTTTTATAGTTGAGGGATGAATTTTAAAAGTATTAACATATATAATTAAATGCTTTATATTCAAATCTATTAAAGTTATACTATTAGATGCAGTAATAATTACTTTAATTTGCATGGCAAGGGGGAATAATGATAGAATATTCTCTGTGACAAGGAAGTGGAAATAAAACTTTCCCATACATTTTCTAGAGAGGTATTTTAGGCCTGGAGGTGCACATTTTTTGAAAGCCAATGTTGGCTAAGAGTTAGCATGTTTCTTGCTAAAGTTCTTTGATATGCAAGATGAATTTAAAAATTTCTAGAGGCAATATGGAGTTATAATCCTCTTAATTAAATTGATTTTGTTCTTTATGAAACTTAACAAGGAATTATTATCCTATATTCAGAATTTCAAAAGGTGATGGGTAATTCTTATCAATTTTTATTGCATTACTAATGAAACTTAACAATGAATGTGATAACTTGGTGATCACAATGTAGGGTTATTATTACATGCCATTGTTCAAAAATTGAAATGAAACTTCAACACATCCATTGCCTTCCATTATCATAATTGGAACTCAAAATTTCTCAGTTTAATACATTAATTATCATTCTAGTTTTCTCACATACACATGTCAAAGCTTGTAAACACATGAGAGCATTGCAAGATAAATTTCATGATCTTTTTCTTTCCTTTATTAATCATCCTGGTTCAAGGCTCCATCGGGAAAGAACCAGTAAGAAAACTTGATGTCGTTGCCAATCATTCATGATATAAATTTGCATATGATTACATAAAATTTACAATTCAATGATAATCTCATCAAGCTTCTTCACAAGACTTTCTTCTTTTAACTTCAAATCTTCATGGAAACACAAGGAGAACAAGGCTGACCCAAGGAAATTCAACACAACACAAAGACACATTCCAACACACACCCATCCCGGTTTAACACAATAGATCCATCCATAGGACCCTATTAGGGGGGGAGGTGGATTTTCCCAATGGGAGATGTCAATCACCATACCTTAACATAACCCTTTCGGGGTTGAAACTCAGGAACTTTCTTTGTTCCTCAAATGCCCTTTCGGGGCCAATTCAACAAGAATTTTCCTTCCTTTCCATACTCAAGATTGCACAATATCAACAAGGTATGTGATGACCGGTAGGGGCCCATACACCCTACCATTCTTTCCCTCCTCTCACCATGAAAGGAGACTCTGCACCATTGAGGTCCAACTAAAGCCCTACCCCCACATGGCCACTTCTTCCCTATCCAAGGGTGAGTAATGCCAAAAATAACCCCATGAAAACCCCTCAATACAATACATCAAGATGAACAAGATCACATCAAGAACAACACAAAAGAAATCCTCCAAATCAACCCAACATCCAAGCAAACAACAATTAACATCACAACACAATGTGCAAGAACAAGCATGATCAAAACATGGAGAAAACAAAACACAAAGCCAAGAATCCTACCTTCATCGAGGAGTGATGGTAACAATGGAGGTTTGAGAAGAGCTTCCTTTTCCTCCTTCCATCTCCCACTATCTTCCAAGCTTTTTTTTTTCTAAAATAGAGATTGGGTGACCAAGAGAAGAAGCCCCCCAAAACTTCTCCAAAAATCCACTAAATGGGGATCCCTTAACTCAATTAGACTTCATGAAACCTTATGATGGAGTTTGAGTTCCACTCAAGTGGATGACAATCCATTTTCGCAATCAACCATAAATGAGATTTTTAAGTGACCCTAAAAGTCAACTAGGGTGGCAAAAGTGGGTGGAAAGTACCCTCAACACATACCCTTACCCATGGGTGCTTAATTTTAACATTTTTAAGCCTTGGAGACTTGGTAGGAACACATAAAAGTTAGGAGAAAATAAAATCAAATAACAACCTTTAAAGGTGGACAATGCAAAGATAACACAATTTAAAACGAGGGGTTCAACTTGTCTCTCCATTGTATTTCTCGACTAGATTACCTGCACACTCATTGCACCCGTCAGTAGTTCAAGAAACATATGTTCATAAAATACGCATCAAGTTTTTTTTTTTTTTTTTTAAAATTTTTATTTATTTATTTATTTATTTATTTCCATGTTAATAAAAACATTGATTTAGATCGAATTACTAGAATAATCACTGTTAGGTATGCATATCATAAGCATCGTTAATAAGATAAAATGAACTATCTGAAAGCATACCAATTAATCATTGAGGTACCAAAATTGGCAAACCTCATTATCAGGTGAAAGCACCTAGCATCATTGTTAGTAACAATTAATGTTTTAAATAGTCGAGGTGATGAAATGGTTCTTGAATCACTAAGCATAAACATGGTTGAGCCAATTGCTCTCAGTTTCATTAGGGCATTCACAAAATAAAACATAACTTCATATCCATCCAATTCTCATACAACAGATTTTTATAGAGGAATTCATAGTTAATAAGTACGTGCGAAGAGGAACCTTACAATAACCTTTCAACTAGTCCATACAAGATGTAAGATCTTGAAAATTAGATGAAGAGAACACTTAAAGAGATAAGGAAATATGTGCTGCCTAACACCAAGGAGCTACCACATGAGGATGTTATCCCAAATATAGTTGCAGAGGGTGAGGCAATTGATAAACTAGAAAAGTTGGATATGGTTTTGAGGGTAGAGAGGGAAATGAAGAGAGTAGATCCCAATTTCATGGGATTCTATATGGATGTCCCCTATCCTCATAGGATTAGGAAGATGGTCATTGACCATGCTAAGATCATGGCCAAAATGTTAGAGGGGCCTATGGGAGAAGAAGAGAGGGTGTGCCTAGATAACCTTGAACCTGATGTGATTCTTGAAATAGAGAAAGATGATGCTCCTAAGGCATCATGAGTCACAAAAGGGAATAAGAGATAGAAAGTTTTTTGTATCCTTGCAAGGGTGAAACAAAGGACCCTAAAGATTTTACCAAGAAATAGTTAGTATTTTTCTAACTTGAGGCAAAGCTATCTCTAGGATAGGATTAATGCAGCTAAGATTACACCCATAGACTTGGAACTAGCTGCAATAAGGCTAGATGATAGGATCATTCATGCCCAAAAATTCATATAGGGTGATGAATTCATCAAATAAGCCGAGTTCAAGAGTTTTTTGTATAAGGTAAAACATAGTGATTTGGTTAAATATATTAGATTTCCATAATCCATTGTATTGAGTGATTTGTTTCTAGATTTGATTTGTTTCAAATCACACTCTATGATCCATCATCAAGATGAAGAGAAAGAAATGCAAAAGAAAAAGTAAGTTGTAGATGAAGACTAACTCAAAAGATAAAGGGACCAAGCTAGGAGAGAAATCACACATATCAAGTTTGGAAAATATAGAATAATAGAGTAGGTGGATGGACAAGGGACCACAAGCATCAGACTCCTAGAAAGAAAAGAAAAAGAAAAAACTCTCAACAAATAAAAATTGCATTAGTATTAAAATAAAGAGAGGATGAGAAATGCAAAAGAAAATTGGGATGTACCTAAATAAGACACACTCACAAGAAAGGAGGGTGATAGTAAAAAACTAACTGCCTCGAAAGGAAAATCACTTCCTTAAGTTTTTTTATTTTCCTTTCGAGGTAGTTAGTTTTTTACCATCACCCTCCTTTCTTGTGAGTTCATCTTATTTAGGTGCATCCTAATTTTCTTTGGCATTTCTCATCCTCTCTTTATTTTAACACTGATGCAATTTGTATTTTTTGAGACTTTTTTCTTTTTCTTTCCTTTCTAGGAGTGTGATGCTTGTGGCCCCTAGTCCATCCACCTACTCTATTATTCTATATTTTCCAACCTTGGTATGTGTGCTTTCTCTCTTGCCTTGGTCCCTTTATCTTTTGAGTCAATCTTCATCTGCAACTTACTTTTTGTCTTTCATATCTTTCTCTTAATCTTGATGATGGATCAAATAGTGTGATTCAAAACATTGATGAAAAAAATCTTAACACAATAAAATCCAGAAATAAATCACTCAATAGTGAGTTGGTGCTAAAATTGAAACTAGGAGAATAAGATGAGTAGAAGTTAGAACTAGTTGAGAAGCTATAGGCCTATGATCTTGAGAGTGAAGTCATGACTCTAGAGGAGGCAAGTGACCTTGTGTGTAGGAGTGTTATGTTGTTGGTACCCAAATGGAATTTGGAGCAAGCATTTATGCTTTATTAGATAAGGAGGTAGGAGAATGCCATCTCATATGAGGCATTTTGTGCTAATGGAATATAGAGAGGAACATATTTCAACATAGATACCAAATCTATGATAGTTTGGAGCATGGCTCCATCATCAAATAAACTAAAGCTAATGGATGTGTAGAGCACAAAACAGGGTAACATGATTATGTGGACTCTATAGGGCACCTCTAGTATAGAAATCTCAAAGGCCATGAATCATTTCTCATTCATGAATGAGGCCAAGGTAGAGGAGATTATGACCAAAATTTGCAAGTCCAATACATGTTTACATTGATGTAAGGAAGCTCTATGAGTATGAGCTTAGAAAAATCCATGAGTATAAGGAGAAAATTATAGAGCTTGAGGCTAAGGTCCAAGCACTAGAGGCTAAGGTTGCATATCTTAGAGAGAAACTTGTAAATTTAGAGCAGGTGGTTGTTGCAAAATAAAGAGAAGAGCAAAAAGATTAGGAGCAACCAGCTAGAGGCACAACTAAGGCCCCAACAAAAACATATAGTTTAGAGGTAGAGGATACAAAAAAGCCAAAGAGAATGAGAATTGATGCTCCACCTACTCAATAAGGAGATGAGATAAGGATAACTATCCTTAAGAGTTTGATGAGCCATAGGGTGGAAATGCTGAAGAATATATCACAATAGGTTCACAATTTTTATGTTTCTTTATGAAGTGCTAAGTAATTTTGCAATGAGGCATTTTCATGGCTATCACCCACATTCAATCTATGGGGGGCATATACATAGTTCTTAGAGAGGCTCATTCTATTGATGGCTAAAAAGATAGATTTTCTTGATAAGATAATCATATTGAAGGAGGGCTTAGAGGTAGTTAGAGAGCTAATTGGCTTCTTCACTAGTAAATTGCAAACTATACAAGGGAAATTGAAAGTTTCATATTGGGGATTTCAATCCTATATAACATCAATTTTGGATAGTACTAGTGCATTGAGAGATTGGTAGGAATGGTCTTATTCCTTTAGTGCCATTTTGAAATAGGAGGCCACTATGGAAATTTTTCAAGATAGCTTTGATGCCCCTTATAATAAATTAATTGATTCCCTATTAAGAGTAGTAATAGACTTGAAAAAGTTTTTTATTGAGTTTAAAGTCATTACAAATGCTAGGTGGACTAAAGCTACACAAGACCTAGAAGAGGTTGGAACTATAGAGTGGCCCACCAAAAGGGAGATCTACATTTGGAAAGTGATGGGAGAGTTCAAAGCCTTGATGATAGGAGGTAGCTGAGATATTACTCACCAAGGATAGTAAAAGACAAAGGGAAGTAAAGTTAAAGAGTATGACATAAATTTTCACTTGTCGAATTTTTCAACTACTTCCTCTTTTGGGTCAAACATTGAGGAATGTTTTGTTTATCTTTTTGTTCATATCTTGCCACTTTTTTATTGTTTTATGTTTTGACATGCATCCTCCTCCCATTTGTAGCTTGTTGCAATCCTATACAAGGATTTCTAGGATGTGGAGTTGAGGTCGACTATCTATAGAATTTTTTTATTCTTATGTCTTTTTTATAGTCTATCCATTTCATTTGTAGCTATATGAATGTAATCAATTTTTGTACTTGAATATATATAGTGAACACTAAGTATCAGTAGTTAATTTTTGAGTTATATTTGAGTCTCTATTAGTATTGTAAGCATTTTCAAAGGAAATCAATACAAGGACATTATCTATATGTCCATGTCTTTGAGTTTTATCTCCTTTCTTATATATCTACAATCTTGAGATTGAAATGAACAAGTTTCATTCAGTTGAATTTAATTCACATAAATTGTATATCTCTTACTGATTGCTATTGATTCAAAGAATTGGATAATCACCCTTTGTAATTGATAGGGTTTAGGGTTTATAAGAAGGATATTATAAGAATGAAATTCATAGCTCACTATCAATAAATTTAATCATAAGTTAACTAAATAGGTCCAAGTTTGCTAGTTTTGACTCTATATATCAATGGATAAGACATCGGTAAATTAAAGTTCAAGAACAAATTGACGATTCACCTAATTGTAGAAAATACATAACAAACAAAAAAATCAATTTACCATTTTATGTATTGAAGAACTAAAAGTGTTGGTAGTTACTTATTTATATCTACTTTCCATTTGGTTATAGTTAGCTATTGTAATATGGAAGTTTATAAGAAAATCATAGAATAATATTGACCATTTTTATTATAGGGGATAATCTTGAAGAGAAGAGTATCAAGTTAATAAGACCAATCCCTAAGGTTTTCTTGCCTTGGCCTTGAAGAGCCTAAAGTGAAGTGAGTCCAAATGACTCTGTTAATTTTTCCCAAAGCTTAGATTTAGCCCTACTAAATATAGGATTTAGCTCATCCTTAGGCTTGTCCGTATCTTATGCTTCTTGGTATTAGGTTTAAACCCACCTGATATGTTACTTACCTAGAAAGAACTCCAACATTACCTAAGGTTCAAAGTGGTGTTAGGAGATTTGTAGAATAATGTTCAATTTGTTGAAGGGAAAAAGGTACTTCATCTAATGCAAGGACATATTAACCTTTGACCATACCCAACAAACCTTGGAAATATCTTAGCACAAACTATGTCCTAGGTTTACCTAAAAATACTAGAGGGATTGATAGTGCGTACACGGTAGTGGATAGATTTAATCAAATAAAACATTTCATTCCATGCAAGTGCACTAATGAAAAATCATATATTGCAAGATTTTTCTTAAGGAAATTATTAGAATCCATGGAAACCCTCTTAGCCTTATCAGTGATAGAGACTCCAAGTTTCTAGGTAATTTCTACAGAACTTTGTGGAAAAAAATGGGAGCTAATCTCTCATTCTGATCAACCTATTATCCATAGTCTAATGGTCATATTGATGTTGTCAACAAGTTCTTATTTAACTTTCTTAGATGTCTCACCAAGTAACAAGGTCAAACATTGAATCTAGTAATAGTTCAAGTTGAATATGCCTTTTTTATTTAGTTAATAAAACTCCCTTTGGAATTTTTTATGGATATCATCAAAGAGGCATAAAAAGATTCAAAGATCTTAGCGAAATTAATAAGAGGAGTGCACAAGGTGATGAAAAATTTGAAGAGAGCATGAAGGAGATCTATGAATAGATCAAGAAGAGTTTATAGTAGATAATAGATAAGTACAAGGCTTAAGCATACATAATTAGAAGGGAAGCTTACTTCAAAGTAGGTGATTTCATGATGTTTTATCTAAGAAAAGAAAGGTTACCAAAAGGGAAACCTACAAAATTTCTCATGAAGAAGATGGGACCACTCAAAATAGTGCATAAGTTTGGGAATAATGCTTATGAGGTAGAATTGATTTTTCACTTGGGAATTTCACCCAGCTTACATTTTAGTGATATTTATCCATTCAAAGGTACCATGATAGATGCAAGACAAGATGATACTAAAATATCATATGAGATAGAGTGGATTAAGTACCTTCCTCCTAACCAACCTTTATAGTTGGAATGTATCTTGGTGTGGCATTGGAAATGTGCATCAAGGATATGTGACCTAAGTTCAACACATAACCAACATACATATGAAAAACAGAGGGAGTGAAGTAAAGAAAATGACTCCTTTCAATCCTAATTTAAAAAAAAACTAGGTCTAGAGAGATTGGTGCTAACCTAACAAGTAAGGAGTACTGATACAAACTAGGTCTAGTAAGAGTATGGAACAAGATATCTAAGTCCTTGAAAACCCTAGATGATGCAAGAAACTAGATCTATATATACTAAATGGAAAAAGAAGATAGAGAACACACTTTAAGCATCCAATATTGATTAGAATGAATGGAAATTATTAGATTTGGGCTTGAAACTACACAATAAAAAAAACCTAGAAATTGTTTGATAGTCTATAAGGGGTTAACTAGATTATCATGGGTGAAATGGAGTATCAATGGTGCAATGTGCCTCTGATTGACTATGTGCAAGACTGATTTCAATCTCATAGTTTTGAAGAAAGCCAAAAAGATTACTTAGATCTATAGTTTGTTCTTTAATTTGATATGCACAACTTGTAATTAAAAAAGGGTTTTGTTGCTGATGGAGGGTTTCCTTTGATCAAACCCTAGTTTATGAATTAACCATGAATTGAAATAATTGAAATATCATGAATGCAAAGTAAATGTATGAATTCACCTCATAATAGATATAATCTTTTAAATTGAATGCAATGTGATTACTTCACTAATTAATTTGGATCAAGAAGATGAAGATGAATGGATGTATAAGAGGCAATAAAGTATCTTGAATAGATTGAATAAGATCTTGAAGATAAACTCCCCCAATTTCTTGAGTACTTGAATCCTTGATCTTCAATGGAGGAATACTTGAAGATTTGAAGGCTTGAAAACTTGAATGCTTGAGAGTTTGTGTGCTAGAGTTCTTGGAGATATGAATTGTTGGAGTTCTTTCTGGTAAGGAACATATCATGTGGGTTTAAAGTTAATGCTAGGAAGCATAAGACAAGGATAAGCCTAAGGATGAGCTAAATCCTATATTTAGTAGGGATCAATCTTAGTTCTAGGCCAACATTAATAGAGTCGTCAGGACTCACTTCACTTTAGGCTCTACGAGGTCAAGGCAGGAAAACCTTAAGGATTGGTCTTATTGACTTGATACTCTTCTTTGAAAGATTATCCCCTATAATAAAAATAGTTAATATTCTTCTATAATTTACTGATAAAATTCCTAATTACAGTAGCTAACTATAACCAAAGGGAAGGTAGATGCAAATAAGTAACAACCAACACTTCTAGTTCTTCAATACATAAAAAGGTAAATTGATATTCAATTAAAGATTTAGATCTCAGCATAACCCATGTATGCAACAATAGAGAACATGCAACTTCTAAGCTGACTAGTCCCTTATCCATTGGGCATCAACTAAACCTTAACACACACATGGACACCTAAAGTATACTCATATATCTAGACATCTAATCTATCTATCTTGCTTGCAAATAGACATCTATCTTCATAAAAACTCTCATACTTATTGTAGTATCCTCCTAGTGAAAACTACAACCCTGTCTAGGAAAATAAGCATTTACTTGGTTCTTTGTTCCAATAGAAAATCTATCCAGACATACAACCTTGAGGGATTGCAATTGAGTTTAAGCTCTTTGTTCTTAAACATAAAAAATTTTAGATAATAAATAATAGGGTAGGAGATAAGAATCAAAATGAAACTAAGAGAAATGAAGCTTTTGTATTAATCTCATTGAAAACAATACATCATCTGTATGTGAAAACTTAGAAATTAACACCAAGGAATGATTATATAGTATAAAATGCTTCAAAAGAAATAGACTATTGCTATTCATAGCAGAGGAATACTGAGAAAAATGGTATCACAGTAATGGGAAAGGATTTCAGCTAGACTAAACCATAGGGTGGTCACGATGTATTAAAAGATATCCAAGAAACCAAAACCTTTACCAAGAGAACAGAGGAGAAATATATAGACAAGAAGAGAAGAAATTTTTCGGATATGAAATCTAATTTTGATAGGTGTCATGCTGAAACTTCTTCCAAATGCTTGTAGAAATTGATCTTTTTATTCTTCTACAAAATGAAAACCATAAATGTTGCAAGTAGAAATATTTGATATATCTATTTAAAGTAATCACCAAAAATCTCACTTGAAGAAGAAATTAGATATGCATCAAAGGTACTGGAGTCCTCAATTTGATTTTTCTTGACTTGAACTACTTTTGTTGATAAAAACATTCATTACTTCCAACTACCCATTTTCATTTAATTCTACCTTTATAGCCAAAAAAATCTAATTTTGTGCAAATATGATCTAATCCTAATTGTATCTAATCTAAAAACATCAAATCTAATCTATTAAATTGAGGATGCCCCAAAATCATAAAACCTCCTACAACTGCTTCCAATGAAGATCTGTGTAAAAACTGATTACAAAAATGAATAATTCATCTCTTTTCAATTCCTATGGTACATTATAGTGCATATTTCAGATAATGATCATTCTCCTAAGGTTAATTTGAAATTTCAAGCCCTAGGCCTTAAATAGAGTTTTAAATAAATTTAGGATATTATATAGTTTTTATTATATAGTTCTTTTAATTGCTCTCAAGTGGCCCCACATTTCTTTGGTGATCTTATGATTCCTGTAGCATTGGGACTTTGCAATTTTTCCATTACAATCATATGAAAAACTCATCATTTCGTAATCTCTTAATACTTTGAAATTTACCTCCCAACCATATGACAATTGAAGATTTTGTAGCATCAGACACATCATATTAAGCCTCCTTGATGCTACACCATATCATAAAATCATAGCCCTTTGACCTCTGTCTCTTTACCTTACAATGACCCCCATAACATTGTAACACTCTAAAATCTATTTGGCGACCATATGCTAATCATAATTTTAGAGGACCTTAGCTCAGTGTAGTATTGGAGCTCCCAATTTTATCTCTTGTGATCTCCCAACATCTTCCATCCTGGCATAACATCACAGATGCTTGCAATTCCATTCCCAATCTTATGACCTCGTCATAATATCAGAGCTCTTCAAACTGCAATTCCCAACCACACAACAAGGGGCCACATCATAATATCTTAAGTCCTTTTATGCTCCTTGATCTCCCGATTGGCATAGAATCATAGGTCTCCATCTTCTACCTCCTGATCTAATGATGTTGTAATATCATGACCCAATTTCTCCAAGCTCTTGACCTCACGATGACCCCCTTTGTTGTAATATCAGAGATCACCAAAAAGAAATCCAATCAAACTATGATATGATCATACAACACAAAGGAAAGTGTATGATCAAAAGGAAAAACTTTATCATCCATGATACCATGACCAAACATTTATCTTAAGATGAGGACATTGAAAACTCCTCCTTATGATACTTTTCTATCCATTAATCGTAACATCATAGAAGATGATGTAAAACACAAAATGAAATCTTGCTTAATCATAAAACCTAGGGTAGGGACCTAAGATCAAAATTTATGAAGATTTTAAAATGTGGGATAAATTTAAAACCCCAGGGTACTAAACTTTATAATTGGGACAACAATGAAAAATAATTGGATCAGGGCAAAACATGCTAGGGTTTCCTCTGCAAATGAAAAAAAATATAACCCTAACAATTACAACATCAATTCAGTATTTTCAGCATAAATTTTGAAAATTAATTTTAGTGAAAATAGGAGCAATATAAATCAATTCCAGGAGAAATACAAATGATCAAACCACTCTTATAGATTTACAATGTTGAAAATAGAGAATAAACAACTATTGTTCACTCTTGACTCTAAACACTACAACACTTTGAAAACACTTCTCAAGTGAATTGACTGATGATGGAGTAACTAGTGATAATACAATCCTCATTCAACCTTCAAAGCTACTATTTTCCTAGCTAAAACATCATTGGGAGACATGAAACTTCAGCATGACCTTTTTATCGATAATAAGCTTTGCACATGCCTTTCTCATAATTGTATTGAATCACCTTTTAGATTACAATACTCCCTAGAAAAGTCACCATTTTGTTTGTGACTCAGATGGGAAAAACCATGCCAAAATACAAGACTAAAATATATAAGTTTACACCAAAGATTCTTGTCCTCTTAATAGTGAATTAGTTTATATAGTCCCCAATAGAGTCAAAATTTTGTTGGAGTTCTTTTTGGGTAAGGAACATATCAGGTGGGTTTAAACTTAATACCAAAAAGCATAAGATAGGGAAAAGCCTAAGGATGAGCTAAATCCTATATTCAGTAGGGCTAGATCTTAATTCTGGGCCAACATTAACAGAGTCATCAGGACTCACTTTACTTTAGGCTCTACAGGGCCAAGGCAGAAAAACTTTAGGGATTGGTCATATTGACTTGATAGTCTTCTCTGCAAGATTATCCTATATAGTAGAAATGGTCAATATTATTCTATAATTTGTTGATAAACTTCTTGATTATAGTAACTAACTATTACCAAAGGGAAGGTAGATGCAAATAAGTAATGACCAACACTTCTAGTTCTTCAATACATAAAAAGGTAAATTGATATTCAATTAAAAGATTTAGATCTCAGCATAACCCAGGTATGCAACAATAGAGAACATGCAACCTCTAAGCTAATCAACCCCTTATCTATTGAGCATTAAATAAACCTTAAAACACACATGGACACTTGAAGTATACTCATATATCTACACATTTGATCTATCTATCTAGCTTGCATATAGACATCTATCTTTATTAAAACTCTCATTGTAATATACTCCTGATGAAAACTGCAACCTTGTCCAGATAAATAAGCATTTACTTGGTTCTTTTTTCCAATAGCAAATCTATCTAGACATACAATCTTGAGGGATTAAAATTAAGTTTAAGCTCTTTGTTCTTAAACACAAAACATTTCAAATAATAGGGGAGGAGATGAGAATCAAAATGAAACTAAGAGAAATGAAGCTCTTATATTAATCTCATTGAAAATAATACATCATCTGTATGTGAAAACTTAGAAAATAACACCAAGGAATGACTATGTAGTATAAAATGCTTCAAAAGAAATACACTACTTCTATTCATAATAGAGGAATACTAAGAAAAATGGTATCAAAGTAATGGGAAAGGATTTCAACCAGAATAGAACCAAAGAGTGGTCACACTGTAATGAAAGATATCTAAGAAAATAGAACCTTTACTAAGAGAATAGAGGGGAAATATATATACAAGAAGAGAAGACATCTCCCAGATATGAAATTTGATTTTGACATGTGTCATGTTGAAACTTCTTCTTCCTGATGATTGTAGAAATTGATCTTTTAACTCTTTTGGAAAATCAAAACCATAAATGTTGCTAGTAGAAATATCTAATATATCTATTTAAAGTAATCACCAAAAATATCACTTGAAGAAGAAATTAGATATACATCAAAGGTACAAGAGTCCTCAATTTCATTTTTCTTGACTTCAACTACTTCTACTAGCAAAAATAGTCATTACTTCCAACTACCCATTTTCATTAAATTCTACCTTTATAGCTAGAAAAATCTAATTTCATGCAAATATGGTATAATCTTGATTGTATCTGATCTGAAAACATCAAATCTAATCTTTTAAACTAGGATTCCCCAAAATAATAAAACCTCCTAAAGTTTCTTCTAGTGAATATTTTTATAAAAAATGATTGCAAAAATGGATAATTCATCTCTTGCTAATTCCAATGGTATATTATAATGCATATTTCAGATAAAATCATGCTCTTGAGGTCAATTTTAAATTTCAAGCCCCAGGCCATGAACAAAGTTTTAAATAAATTTAGGATATTAAATAGTTTTTACTATATAGTTCTTTTAACTACTCTTATGTGGCCCCACATTTTCTTGTGGATCTTATGATTCCCTTAGCATTAGGACTTTGCAATTTTTCCATTACAATCATACAACAAACTTACCATTTCATAATATCTTAATACTTTTAAATTTACCTCCTGGCCATATGACAACTTGAGATGTTGTAGCATCAGACACATCATATTAAGCCTCCTTGATGCTATGCCATATCATGACATCATAGCCCTTTGATCTCTAGCTCTTGACCTCATGATGACCCCCATAACATTGTAACACTCCAAAATCTATTTTCTAACCATACGCTAATTGTAATATTAGAGGACCTTACCTTGGCATAGAATCATAGGCCTCCATCTTCTACCTCTCAATACTATGATGTTGTCATAATATCATGACCCAATTTCTCCAAGCTCCTGACCACACAATGAACCCCCTTTATCATAATATTGAAGATCACTGAAAAGCAAGCCAATCAAACTGTGATACAATTATATGACACAAAGGAAATTGTATGATTGAAAAGATAAGCTTTATCATCCATGATACCATGACCAAACATTTATCTTAAGATCAAGACATTGAAAACTCCTCCTTATGATACTCCACTATCCTTTAGTCATAACATCATAGAAGATGATGTAAAACACAAAATGAAATTCTGCTCAACTATAAAATCTACGGTAGGGACCTAAGCTCAAATTTTATGAAGATTTTGCAATGTGGGATAAATTTAAAAATGTAGGGCACTAAACTTTGTACTTGGGACAACAATAAAAAATAATTGGATCAAGGCAAAACATGCTAGGGTTTCCTCTGCAAATGAAAAAAATATATAGTCCTAACAATTACAACATCAATTCAGTATTTTCACCATCTTAGTGAAAATAGGATCTATCATGAATCATGGGTGAGAGATGGATCAAATGGAAGGGTTTATATAGAGCTTAGAATTGACAGATTCCCATAAGCTAACTTGGCTAGGAATAAATACCCCAAAGGTACCTGAACATGGGAGCTACAGAGGAGACCCAAAATAGGTCCCAATCAGGGGCACATTACAATTCTAATTGTCTCATCAGGAGTGTACTATACATATAAAAACCATGTTCTCCAACCTTTGGGATCCCTTTAGGATCTCAAAATAGGTTCTCAATATCCAAAATTAGGTACAAAATTCAAGATATAGTAATTAAAATGTGAAGAGAAGATTTCAATTGGATAGATGGAGGGAAGGGAGGACCTAGGAGGATAGATCATACATCAAGCTTAATGCCATGAAAATAAGGGATTTAAAGAGGATCTATTAGGTTTTACCCCAATTCCAACTAGGAGGAAGGTCAAAAAAAGGAAGACAAAATTAAAGGTACAAGAAGATTGATGATCTCACGTTAAATAGGTGCTAAACCTTCACTACTTTTGAGTGTATCCAATTTAAGATATTACATTTAGCTCCCACTTTAGTGAGAGTATGGACTCAATCCAAACTCTTGGTAAAGTAGAGCACAAGGCATAAGGTATTCTCATTAGAATCAAGGAGACAAAGAATCCATCAAGCCCCCACAAGATTGAGACTTTTCTAACTCCCAAATCATAGTGAGAGAGAAATCCTTGACTGAGAAAAAAGAAGAGAGGAGTTATTATCTTTCCCAGTAGTGTGTCAACCCTATAGTGAATCATTGAAAGAGCTACTATAAAAGATGACATTAAAATAGTCTAATGGGGTGGTAACCCTCTAGTCAAGCTATTAGAATTCCCACCTATAGATTAATGATCCTTATATCACTATGGAAATGTCTGATAATACTATGTTAGCCATGTATGAGACTTAGCAAATTGTTATGTATTACACATAGATGAGATTTAACATATGCGAATGTAAAGGAAAGAGAGACCCAATGCCAAGCATGCTTACTTCCTATATTGAATGTGTGTATAGAGAGTCCATTATTTAGTATTGTGCATAATCCATAAGGTATTCATAAGATGTGTGCATTGAAAAAGTGGACAAAGTAGTAATGCATAGATTTGAGGATAACTTAGGAAGCATACTAAGCACCCAGGGCTAAAGTACTTGATGGGGAGTCCTAAATATCCAAAGCCCTCTAACTCTTCCTAAGACCTATTATTTGGTCTTACTAGGGTATCCCTCACTAACCTACTCATATATATCTTATAGAATCCCTAACTCCTTATAGAACTCTCCACCAACTTCAAATGCTCAATTATGCCTTACATTCCAACTATGCACCCATGGGCTGAATTAGCCATTTTCCTTCCTAGATTGTTTTTGGAGATAGGATTGGGTATTCCACCTATTACTTTCTTGTTTTAAATCCATCTTGATCCATTCTGATGAATCTTTCTTAGTTTTTCTATCAAGCTCTTATTTTGCTAGTTTTAGGTATTGTAACCTTTTTGCCCCCACATAGGTCTCCCAAATTCAGTTTTCTTGGGATATCTTCCAACTTCTCCAAAAAAATTCCTAATATATTTAGGGATTATTCCTTAGGACTTCCTAGGATTAAATATTTCCTAGGTTTTAGTTCCCCAAAGTGTACGTACACAAGTCTTACACCAAACCCCTATTTTCTTAGGTTTTTAGGGCATGTGAACCAGTCTAGTTTTTTGGATTAATTTAAATGCCCTATTAAACTCCATTAATCCTCTCCTTGAAATAATTTACAAAGGACACATTTCCTTTCACAATCCTACCATTGATTGGCACAAACCAATCAATCTTGCAATCTTTCTTGCTATTGTTCTATGTAAACTCCTAGCGAGAATTGCTCAATACTCGCCTAGGGCCTGATAGTAAAATTAGCTCCCATAAAAACCATGAATCCATAGACCATAATTAAAAAATATACAAGGTATCCTACTTGATTCCAAGAGGCCATGGAAATTCAGCTAGGAAAACTCAAGTAGGACACATATTTACAAAACTGGCTCTAAACTGGACAATGAACAAGTGAAATATAATAAATTTCTAAAATGTTAACTAGTCTTGCTAAAAACCTAAAATAATTCTTCAAATATTAAAAATCACAATAAAATTGAAGTCTCAGTACATTAGTTTAGTCCTTTCACTCCATTAAGTAACTATATGAAGGCCTATTGTTAAAACACAACCAGTTCTTGCTCTTTCAACCCTTAGTTTGTACAATACCATTCCCAACTATTTTATTAGGGTTGTAAGACCTTATATATACTATTCCAAAATGTTTGGACCCTTGGGTCAATCTCAAAATACCACTAGGGAGATTTCCCAATTTTTAGGAAATTTAATCATGACAACTTTGCAAAATTTCAAAGTTGTCATGAGCAACTTTTTACAACTTTTGCTCACTTGAATATTCATTATCCTAACCTGCATAACTCCACCCAAATAAAACCATATGGTCCCAAAAATACCTAAAAACATCAAATGTGTCATTTCCACTTCATTTTGGAGATTTGGTCAACCTTTGACCCATGTTGATCATGTTGACTTTTGTAGGATTTAACATAAGGGTTAAGGAAATGACCACAAACCAAACTTCTAAGAACACCTATCTACAAATGCACATAAAACCTCTCTTGGGACCCTATCCATGGTCCTTGTCATGGCCAATTTTACAAGGCAAAAATTGAATGTCATGCCCAAATTTATAAGGCAAAAGTACAACCAATTTTTTTTTGAAAGGTGAACTAAGGGATAGTATGTAAAGGACTATATTTTGTTATGAATATTCTATCAAACTATGGGGTATCCAAAATATAGAAATTCATGTTTGCTCAAGAATATTAGAATGTTACTTTATTCGGTCTTTAAGTTGGAGCTAAATAATTCTAGTTGATGTGGGAGAATAAGTTTCCATTCAATATTTTGGACTACAAGTTTCCAAGGGAGACCAATTAGTTTTCTAACATTCATTGGAAATCTGTGTTATAACATAAAAGCTAGACAATATTATCTTTATAGTTCTACATCCTAACCTTGCATTATGACATAGCGTATATAGATGTGAAGCACCATTATAGTTCAGGAATTCTAATAAATTGAGATTGTGTAGGTATACTCATTTTTCCTAAATACTCTTCTTACCATTTGTTAATTAATATGCATATATATATATATATATATGTGTGTGTGTGTGTGTGTGTGTGTGTGTGTGTGTGTGTGTGTGTGTCTACTCTTACAAAGTGATCTTAATTCTTTACCTTTTCAGGCTAATTCCATTCCATTTTATTTGATTATTATTACTATATTTTGTCTATAGGTATACCAATTTTAATGAGCTCTTGTACATCATCATTTCATTAACTCAAATTTGTTAACCTAACTATATATCATTATTTTGATTATTGGAAACACATATATATACTATTTATTTTAATGTTAATACAACTAGAATCTTATCATTATCATTATATATATATATATATATATTTTATTAGGTGTTTTCAATAATGATAACTTACTAACAACTTTAAGGATGATTCCAAAAGGTTATCCACCCTCCAATGAAATCTACATATCAATCAATCATATATATGTTAGATATCCCATAATGACTATTCACTATTAAGTAAATAGATTCCCAATTTTAAATGTGTATGTATTAACAAGATTTAAAATTATATTGTGTAATAATTATACAATCATAAATGTTTTATTTATAGGCAAAAGCCTACAACATAACAATAACTTGCAAGCCTCTCATGTGGGAGGTCTTGGGTTCAAATGTATCTTCACTTAACATATAATAATAATTAATTCCAAAAAATAATAATAATTAATCTAGGCTTCGGCCGTTTATCGATCAAAATAAATAAATAAATAAACAAATAAATGTTTTATTTATTTATTTATTTAATGGCACATAAAAATAACACCAAAATTCACTAATTCATCCCCACTAATTATACCTTACTGGACACTCTACCAATTTTAGCCATATGTTAAATCACCTTAACACACCTAACTCACTACTCATTAGACTTTCCATTTCTTAGCCTTTAATAAAATCTGATTAGACTTTCCTACACTAGCCCATCCCTAGGCACTATTCCCTAAAACCTCCCTTTCACTCATTCCTTAACACCACATTTAATAACTTAGCATATTCTATTCTTAATAGGTTCCAACTACCTTACATTGATTACCTACAACTTTACCATCCTAAGTCACATATGTTACTTAGGAAAACACATTCCCTCCTTCCATTTGTGGAGGCACCTAGGGAGAGGGATTCTAACTTATGTCAGATCAAGACCACAATTTACACTATCACATGCATCCAAAAAAGTTTCATAAGGGTAAAGGCACTTAGGGTGTGTGGGGACCACTGTCCCTTTCACATCTTATTCCTTGATTTGCTTGTCTTGAGAAAGTATGCCTAGTTAAACATACTTTCAAATGTTTAAGTTTGTTTTTGAAATATTTTTATTCACCCTAAAACTTGGTGCCTAGATAATAGTATTTAGGTTGGAGGTTTTTTTGTTTGTTTTGTTGTATGGTTGCATATAGGAGCACTTTTACACTCACGTGCCTACACTTAGGGCATAATATTGTATAGTATTTCAAATGTGAGTAGCTATATTCTTAGGTAGTTATTTATATTAATTTGTTTCTAGTCTTTTAGATAGGAATGACTATTTTATTAGGGCTCTATAAAGAAGATCCTAGGTATATTCTTTTTGAATATTATATTGGTCTGTAATAGGAGAGACTTTAATTTCTTATCCTCATACAAGTTACAGAGGACAAAAAGTGCACCTACAACATACTTTTCCTTATGGATTTAGAGTATGAGTTACATTGAAATTAATTTCCTCTTCACTACTATGGAATTTAGAGAGTTTCCTAAGTGATAGGTTAGTGATACTATAGTCCATTAATGCATTAGTATTATATGACTTAATTTTGACACTCACATGCACAAACCTAGATTTGAAAGTTTTCCAAGGAATGAGTTAAAATCATGCACTAAATTTCTTCCCAACAAATGAATCATTCTTTCAAGCATTCACATGGGAAAATGCAATAATGGAACCTTTATTCTCTTTACACTAAGCACAAAATCTAAACTTTATAATAATTCCACTCATCCTATTTTAACAAGTATTTCATTGAATCTCTCTCACATGAAAAATTCCACAACTTTTATATGCATTAAATTTCATGGATCTACTTATATACAAGAGCGATATGCAACATGAATTTCTAGAATGATGAACATTACTTCACTTGATAATTTCCAACAAAAAATGTACATCCTTTATATGAACTATTTCTTTCTTCTTATACAAAAATGAAGATACTATATTCACAATACCAACTACATGCATATCATAGTCCATATGCCACATATTCACATTCCCTTTCCATGTTAGAAGCATAATAATGAGGATTGAACCTTCATAACTCATAACAAAATAACATAAAAAAGGATGAACTCATCACAATCCTTGGTTCTTCGATAATGTCAAGAGAAGACCCTAACTTCTCCATGATGTTCATTTCCACAACTTGCACAAGACAACTCAAACTAGGAACCATGGAGGCTCACCTCCCATCTTAGGCTTCTATGAAGCCACCCACCGAGCAAGGGAAACAAGATTCAAACTAGGTTTCATTCCAATCTTACAAATTCATAAACATCACATTACAATACTTGAACAATCCCATCCCAAGGGTATTTTACAATGGTTCACCAATGGAAGCTTGAACATAGGGAGAAGGTGTGCTTTCAAATAGGAGACTTGCCATATCATACTATATCTACAATCCACAATTTTCATGCCCTTTTGGGGCTTTCACAAATCAAAAAATTCCATGCCCTTTTGGAGCTTCTAAAAACATCCTCCAAACATACTACCAATAGCTATAGCTTCCTTGAAGCCCATACTCCATAAACTTCCTTTCTATACCATCTTTCCCTTATCATTGCCAAAGAAAGATATGAATGAATATGGAAGACAATGGTGCCCATACTCCAAGGTTATCAACTATATTTCAAGCCCAACTAACCCCTTTATTGTGGACTTCTCATTCCTTCCCAAAGGGTGAGTGAATCCTTCACACCCATTAACAATTTAACATCCCAAAACCAAACAAAGATATCAAGAAAGAAAAACCATGAAAATACATATAACCCCAAATAACAATCATACAATCACAACACAATACAAGGATTCAAAATAACAATACAAGCATCCAAAACAACAATACATGCTTTCAACTTCATTATGCAGATGCAAAGAATGGTCATGGCTTGAGCACAAACCTTGGTCCAAGATAAAGGCAATGATAGTTGATTAAGGGCTTCCTTATCCTTAGCCTCCCTTAAAAAACTTTAATTGTCTCTAAAGTTAGAGAGTGGGTGCACATTCCACTAGTTTGTCCAAGATTATCTAAAAAGGCTTTCCCCTTAACTATTTTGGCAAAAATACCAAGTCACTTCCTCTTACAAACTTGTCTCCCCCTAAGTTTTCTATATTTGACTTAATGGAAACATGGGGAAGAACTCATGTGACAACTCCATTTTCGAATTGGTGGAAGAATACAAGGGTAAAGGCCCCCCCTGGGCTACCTAGGTATTAACATGGTCAAAATTAGGTCCCTAACATGTTATACTATTATATGAGTAGCTTATTTTCACACAAAAGGCACTTTGGGACCACTTAATGACCCTTCAAAATCCTAGTCAAGTCTAATTTCGAATTTCCTTTGATTGTGACCCATCCTATCCCTTGTCAAGTGGGTTTACTTAGTCATTAACAAGATAATTAGTTTTAGGGTAAAATGCTCCCATGATGAAAACCCTAGGTGACATGTCATTAACACACAAAAATCTACAAGTGTCAAGTGACACACAAAAGCACATTCCACATCATCATGACATGACCCTAATGCATCTTTCAGATTAAATTTTTGATACAGAAGCAAGCTTACATCTATGAAATCAAATTCATCACAATGAGGCTTTTGAATCTTCCAAATATTTGCCTTGGATAAATCGTGTTCACATAAGTTTGGAACTTATTTCCCCCAAAGATTTCTATGGTTCCACTTCTTGCACACTAAAATTGAGCATCAATAGTCCAAGGAGCTCATATAAAATACATATCATAAATGCATATGAATTTAAACATTACACAATCCATATTAAACATTACACAATCCATATTAACATAATTCAATGGAATTCCTTTACTTAATCATTTCAAATAAGACATTCAAAATGTTAAAATATCAAAATCTACACATAAAATTTAGTCATAAATCATCATAATCAATTTAACATTTCACATCACATCATAATCTATTTCCTATCATAATGTAGAAATGTTGAATCTATATTGCTAAATCGGCCAACATGAAATTTAGTTTAGATTACATACCTTAGATCAATACCACCAAAATGTAATCATCACAACTAGTATACTTGATTTAATTAAATATAGTTTGATTACTAACACTATCTTGTTATCATTATGAGATATTACATGATAAGGCATATGTCCTTAAAATAACTAATGTCAAGAAATCAGGATGTTTTCATAGGTTGAAAATTAATCATTAGGTAAATCCTTTATATCCATTAGTCAATATATTATATCTTTATCTTAATCATCATTCATTGTAGCCTATCCACCCAATACTACTTGTACGACAATTGACTTATTATATTTACATCATGCCAAGATCTACCGAGTAGGCCTTATTTATATTGATAACAATTTCTATCTATAATTATTATTAATACTCACAAGGGAAGGTGTTAATTAATCTTTTTATAATGGCCACCTAAAACAACTATCCTAATAGATCATAACATACTATGAACCTATCGACATAGTTTCTAAGTTATAACATCTCAAGTATTTATTCCATAGGGTCTTAGCTTACCAACCTAATAAAATTTTGAATATGATACTTTTGAAAATAATGACTACAATGTATATCAATCTTAATAAGATGTTAGGTCCAATACTAATAAGAAGGATGCCAATCATGACATACCTAAATCCCAAAACCTACTTATCATCATTCTATCATAAGGTGTAATAGTCTATGATTCACATACCATGCATTAGAGACAAAGACATGACATATCACCTCCTTATGCTTCCTTGTTTTGACCATAGTCATGTTATTTAGGGTTTATAATATGGTATTGGGGAATGGTCCTTATAGTCCCTATTACCTTGGTAGTTGGCTGGAAGCACCTACAACAAAAAAAATGAACTAGAATCTAACCAAGAGCCTAGGGTGCTCCTACACCATTCTCCCCCTACAACAAAAAGATAAAGAATCTATAGTGTTACACTTTTCTTCGCACTTTGTAAAGCAATATAAAAGTTATGAGCCTGTTGTGACATATTCTTCAAAGTTTCAACCCTATGGCTCATCAAGCTCTTAAGGACAACTGTCCTTATCTCATCCCTTTGTTGAGTAGATGGAGCATCAATGCTCATTCTCCTTGGTTCTAATATATCCTCTTCCCCTAAATCATCTATTTTTGTTGGGGATTTAATTGTGTTCATAGTTGGTTGTTGCTAATTTTCCTATTCATTCCCTTTTCCCACAACAACTACTTGCTTTGCTTGTACAAGTTTCTCTCTAAGAGATGCAACCTCATTCTCAAGTGTTTGGACCTTAGTCTCAAGCTCCATAGTCTTCTCCTTGTATACATGGCTCTTTCTAAGCTCATATTCATAGAAATTTCTTACATCAATGTATTCATGTATGGACTTAGAAAGTCTAGTCTCAATCTCCTCTACCTTGGCCTCATTCATAAATAAAAAATGTTTCATGGCCTTAGAAATTTCTATGCCAGAGGTGCCCTCTAGAGTCCATATAATCATATTACCATATTCAATACTTTGCACATCCATCAATTTTGGTTTATTTGAAGATGGATCCATGCTCCAAACTATCAAAGATTTGGTATCTATATTAAAGCCTATTCCTCTCTATAGTCCATCAACACCAAATGCCTCATACGAAGTGGCAATCTCCTATCTCCTTATCTAGTCAAGCATAAAAGCTTGTTCAAGATCCCATCTAGGCACTAACAAAATGCCACTCCTCTATACAAGATCTCTTGCCTCCTCTAGAGTCATGTTTTCACTCTCAAGATCATAGGCCTATAGCTTCTCCATGAGTTATAGCTTCTACTCATCTCATTCTCCTAGCTTCATCTTTAGCACCAACTCACTCTATTTTATCTTGTATAGAAAACTCTTAAACTTAGTTGATTTTATGAATTCATCATCTTCTACGAACTATTGGGCCAGAATAATCCTATAATATAGCCTTGATACTACTAGTTCTATGTTAGTGAGTGTATTCTTAGCTATATTAATCCTATCCTAGAGGTAACTCTACCTTAAGTTAGCAAAATGCTGACTATTGCTAAGTAAAATCTGCAAAGTCCTTTGTTTCACCTCTATTAGGATATGGATAAATTTTTGCCTTTTATTTCCTTTTGTGACTCATGATGCCTCAAGGGCATCATCCTCTTCTATTTTTAGGGTCACATAAGGTTCAGGGCTATCTAGCCACACCCTCTCTTCCTCTCCTATATGTACTTCTATCATCTTGGCCATGCTAATTTTACCATGGTCAGTGACCATCTTCCTAATCCTCTAAGGATAGGGGATATCCATATAGAATCCCATAAATTGGGGATCTTCTCTCTTCATTTCTCTTTCCACCCTCAAGACATCATCTAGCTTTGCTAACCTATCACCTGCCTCACCCTCTACAACTATGTTTGGAATAACATCTTCATGGGGCAATCCCTTGGTGCTAGGCAGTACATAGATCCTTATCTCTTTAATGGTGATCCTTGTCCAATTATTAGGATCATACATTCTATAAGGACTAGTTGACAAATTGTAGTGGTGAAGGAAAGTATGTATTTGATCAAGGGCCTCTTTTCCAATTGTAAAATTCCCCACCCTAAAAAATCTACACAAGAAAGTGCCTTTATGCACTTTGGGCCCTAGATACTCTCTATTAACCATAAGAAACTACTACATGAACTCAATTATAAACAACATAGAAGGAATAAACTTTGGTAATATATGGGGTGGTTGAGGACAACCATAAAATCTCATCAAAGAAAAACTTGGAAATAAGAAAATGTCCCCCGGTTATGGTCTAATAATTTTTCCTTAGGAAGTAGGGCTGGTCTCAAAAGACTTTTAAAAATATTAGGTTCCCTAAAGTAACTTGGATCTAACATTCTCATTATTATAGTACTAAAACTATTTAAAAATGAAACATAAGTAGGAAAATGATAGTTGTTGTCCCATACCCATGTCCACAACTAAACTAGTAAATCTCCATTTTGCATTAGAGGTATGATCAATAAAATTAGAACTCACATACCCCACATTTGTGTAGAGGATTAGGTGCATCAACAATGAATAGTGATGGAACTTGAAATCTTTTAATTCTCCACTCTAAGCCTAGGTAATGTTTTCTTTCATCACCTCCAAAATATATTCAACATAGTCATACTCCCCCCATGGTAGGAGTCTTGCACATCTCTGGTAATAATGAATTCAACTCCATATAGCATGTCAGTCCCATCTTTTCCAATTATCTTGTGGACACCATATATATATTTACAAAGTAATTTAAATTTTTTTCCACAGGCATCATTTTTTCTACCTTCTTAGGGTAATCACCCACATTCTTTAAATCCATGGGAATATGCTGTAGCATGGACTTCCCAATGTAATCCTTGGTATTTTCCTCAAACTTTCTTTTGGAAATCCTTCAAATCTATAGGCTTGCCCATAGCTCCATCCAATCAAAAAGCCTCAATAAATGAAACCTGGTCAAGTGCACAAAGAATAGTTTTGTCTTTCCTATGGAAAGATTTGGTGGCTAGATTGTAGCAATGAAATAGGACCTTCATTAAGTCCACATCCACAAAAACTTCTAGAAATATCAATTTAGCCAAATTCTTTTTCCAAGGATTACATACCAGGATCTTCTTTTCTCTATTATAGTAGAAATATTTGAAAAGTTTAGAACCAGTAACACCAAGGCATACAACATCTCTACAAAGAGAAAATGGGTTGACAAAAGCATGGTCATTTTTAGCATTGGCATTAGAGGAACCAGGGAAAAACTTAATCCATTCTTTGACAAACCTATTAGGTTTCCTCTGTCTTGTTTTCCCTCCTTTAGAAGCTAAAGTTTTTGCAACTCCAATATTTGATGCTTGAATTTCTTCCACCTATTTATCAAAAATTATGATAATATGCTGGAAAATAGGGTATGGACTCTTCTCTCAGCTCTAAACAATTATCTGTATACACTGAAAGCTCTGTAACTACTAAAAATATCTTTCTTTATAAACAATGAACTGTAATTAAGAAATAAGAAAGCCTTTATAACTCAATGTATACCATCAACATTCATCTTTTCATTGATTTTCTACATGCTTGAAACATAAGATCAACTTATTCTGTTACCTCAAAAGAGCATTGCCTTTAGTAACCAGTAATACACTTTTTGATACTATATTCAAATATCATTGGTTGAGAAGTTTGTTTTTATTTCTAGCTTAGAAAATTGACTAGTAAATTTTATGTTAAATTATGGTCTACAATCTTACAATCACCATTGAAGAAAATGACTCCTTGTTTTATCTTATAGGTGGATAAAAAGTTCCATGATGTTATGCCTTTTTCATAGCATTAGAACATTTCATTTGTTAGCTTGAAATCTTACAATAAATTTTCTATTTTAAAATTATAAATCACATTTATTCCACAAAAAAACTTATATATAATTCTATTCTAGCCCGACTGGTCCAACTATGCATCCATTTTGTGTATGTTTCACAATTGATCGATTATAACTAAACACCTATTGTCTATCTGATAGTGTACTATCACTTTGCACTATCATCTATCACCTTATGATCCTACAATCATATGTGTCCTATAGCATTGCAACATCGAAACATTACCTTCATGACCTTATGTCACCCATTGTTTCATAAGATCATAGCAACCTTTTCCTTAGTTTCTAATGTCTTGATCACCTTCCTTATCATATCATCAAACATCAAGATTGGTCATTATTCAAAATAACATTTGACCATATGATTCAAGCATAATCATAAAATTAGGAAGCTTACTTAATTACCATGCGACATTATGATGCACCACTTATCTTAAGATTAGGTGGTGTAGGAGCACATAAAGTACGAGAACATGAGAAAGCTAAGATTCCTTATTTGAGATATTTAAATCCATTTGAGTCATTTATGTTGTATTTGAGTCAATATGTAAAAGCTATCAAGCCATTTTGTCATAAATTGTAAAAGTTGTCAGTTTGCCCTAGTTGTCCTAGTAAGGTCATGAATTGGTCAAGAGATCAAAATATGTTTGTAAACCAAAGGAAGGATAAAAATATTGTAAATGGTGACTAATATTCCATCATGACATGTTTGTAAGGTTAGAACAAAGTTGTGATGTCAAAATTTCTAAAATGTAAAAGTTGCTTAAATGTTCCAACTTTAAAACTTTGCAAAAAGTGCAAAAAGGGTTAAAGAATGTAACAAGTTCATTCAAAAGTTGGTTGGGAAGTTCTCAACTATAAAAAATAATAAAAAATATTTGTAATTATCATTAAAAATAAATTAATGAGAATAATGAGAAGAAAGAATCATTTAGGATAATTTTGGTGTCTTCAACTATTGCTATTTTGATTGGTTTTTTTGAATTTGTACTAGTTCTAGGACTTTTACAGCCATTTACAGCTTGAAAACCCTATATAATCTATATATTTTGATATTTTTATGAGTTATATTTCTTCTCTCTTTGGTTTGGAGTAATTTTATTTAGTTTTGAGGAAGTTATAATCATTTTGGTGAAAGTTACTATTTTCAAATTTGAGAATTCTTGCAAACAGTCATGTTGCAGCATTTGGTATGAAAAAATATGGATGTATAAAAAATTATAAATGTATTAATTATAAATATATGTGAATTAATTTCCATTTCATTTTTTTTTGAGACATTTTTATGAAGATTTGTGAAAGTTATGAATATTTGAGTGAAAACTAGTTTTTAAATGTCTTCAATGGTGTTTCAGGCAAAGACTTGTGCTTGTACAATGATTTATGTATTTGATAAACTAATGGCTTATATATTTTGAAACTATACTAACAAATGGATAATTTGGAATCAGGTTAGGGTTATTTGGATTCATTTTGAGAAAGTCATTTGATGCCCTAGGAAGGGTTACCAATTTTATTTCTGGTTTACCATTTTTAGATAATCCTTTGATATGCTTTAGTATTCCTAATTTTGAACAATTATTCCAAAGGGTTTGAAAATAAAAATTGAATATTGAAAGTTATGAACAATGGAACCGGATATAGAAATTAGGATATGTGAATGGAGAAAGGTTTATATTTTTGTGTTGGAAAATGCTTTGTTTTACCTTTTAATATGCCTCTAATTATGGAGTTTATTTAATTGATTTTGAATGGATCAACATGTATTCCACTAATTTGTTGATATTTAAGATGATCTTCATTAGATTGGTATTAGAGCTCAGAAGATTATGAGCATGTAGATGGAAGGTGATCTACACTAGGCAGTATTGTGGTTGTTTTGGATTCTTGGTATGAAGTTTGTGGTTGTAGATTGGTGCTAGTTTACTTAGCTACAGGGGGTGGAAATGAAGGTATAAAAAAGGCCATAGGAGATGGTCTTGTGTGTCACTAATATTTTGGGTATAGAGGCATGATGGGACTCCCAACTGAGGGACAGAGGTTATGATGTAGTGTGGAGGAGTGGACTAAGGAATGGGAAGCACCATGCAGGCGACCAACATAACTCCATTGATGGGAGTCATTACCAAAAGAGATAAGAAAGTAGAGGAGGAATTGATCTAAGATTATGGTTTTAAAGGCATGAAGAGGCAAAGGAAAATGAAGGTAAAGGTGAAGATTTTTGGTTTGATTTTTTAAATTTTTTTGCAGGTTATTGGTTCCATGTTTCCAAGAGACTTGGAAACTTTTCAAGGTTGGGAGTATGGTGTAGGAGCACATAAAGTACAAGAACATGAGAAATATAAGATTCCTATTTGAGATATTTAAATCCATTTGAGTCAAGATGTAAAGGCTATGAAGCCATTTTGTCATAAATTCTAAAAGTTGTCAATTTGCCCTAGTTGTCCTAGTAAGGTCATGAATTGGTCAAGAGGTCAAAATATATTTGTAAACCTATGGAAGGATAAAAATATTGTAAATGGTGACTAATATTCCATCATGACATGTTTGTAAGGTTATAATAAAGTTGTGAAGTCAAAATTTCTAAAATGTAAAAGTTGCTTAAGTTTTGCAACTTTAAAACTTTGCAAAAAGTGCAAAAAGGTTAAAGAATGTAATAAGTTGGTTCAAAAGTTCTCAACTATAAAAAGTAATATTAAAAATTTTTAATGGTTGTTCCAAATCAATTAATGAGAATAAGGAGAATAAATAATCATTTAGGAGAATTTTGGTGTCTTCAACTATGGCTATTTTGATTGGATTTTTTGGATTTGTGCTAGTTCCAGGACTTGTATGGCCATGTATTGCCTAAAAAACATATATAATATATATATTTGGATAATTTTATGAGTTATATTTCTTATCTATTTTTTTTGGAGTAATTTCATTTAGTTTTGAGGAAGTTATGGTCATTTTGGTGAAAGTTACTATTTTCAGATTTGAGAATTCTCGCAAATAGTAGTGTTGCAGCGTTTGGTATGAACAAATATGGATGTACCAGGAAGTCTATATGTATTCATTGGAAGGCTATGTGAATTAACTTTTTTTTTTTTTTTTGAGACATTTTTATGAATATTTTTGAAATTTATGAATATTTGAGTGAAAACTGGTTTTTAAATGTCTTCAATGGTGTTCCAGGCAAAGACTTGTGCTTGTACAATGATTTATGTATTGGATAAACTAATATCTTATAGATATGGAAAATAGACTCACAAATGGATAATTTTGAATTGGTTTAGGGTTATTTGGATTCATTTTGAAAAATTTATTTGATGCCCTAGGAAGGGTTACCAATTTTATTTCTGGTTTATGATAGAGAAAATGGGTCTAAGTGCAGAGACTATAACTTGCTGTGAATTTATTATTTTTAGATGATATTTGGATATGTTTTAGTATTCCTAATTTTAAAATTTTTTTCCAAAGTGTTTGAAAAGAAACATTTAATATTGAAATTTATGAACAATGGAATCAGATATAGAAATCAGGATATGTGAATGGAGAAAGGTTTATATTTTTGTGTTGGAAAATGTTTTGTTTTACCTTGTAAGATGCCTCTAATTATGGAGTTTATTTAATGGATTTTGAAGGGATCATAATTTATTCCACTAATTGGTTTATTTTTTAGGTTATCTACATCAGATTGGTATCAAATCTTAGAAGATTCTGAGTGTGTAGATGGAAGGTGATCTACACCAGGCAATATTGTGGTTGTTTTGGATTCTTGGTATGAAGTTTGTGGTTGCAGATTGGTGCCAATTCAATTAGCTATAGGGGGTGGAAATGAAGTTCTACCAAAGGATATAGGAGGTGGTCTTGTGTTTCAACAATAGACTAGAGACAGAGGCATGATGGGATTCCCAGGTGAGGGACAGAGGTTGTGATGCAGCATGGAGGAGTGGACTGAGGAATGGGAAGCACCATAGAGGCGACCAACATAACTCCATTGATGGGAGTCATTAGAAAAAGAGATAATAAAGTATAGGAGGCATCAATAAAATGATTATGTAGAGTAAAAGATGATGATTTTAAAGGCATCAAGAGGCAAAGGCAAATGAACATAAAGGTGAAGATTTTTGGTCTGATTTTTTTTTTCTTTTTTGCAAGTTATTGGTTAACTTTTCAAGGTTGGGAGTATGGTGTAGGAGCACATAAAGTAAAAGAAAATTAGAAAGCTAATATTTCTTATTTGAGATATTTAAATTTTTTTGAGTCATTTATTTTTTATTTTAGTCAATATGTAAAGGCTATGAAGCCATTTTGTCATTAATTGTAAAAGTTGTCAATTTGCCCTAGTTGTCCTAGTAAGGTCATTTATTGGTCAAGAGGTCAAAATATGTTTGTAAACCAAAGGAAGGATAAAAATATTGTAAATAATGACTAATATTCCATTATGAAATCTTTTTAAGGTTCGAACAAAGTTGTGAAGTCAAAATTTCTAAAATGTAAAAGTTCCTTACATGTTGCAACTTTAAAACTTTGCAAAAAGTGCAAAAAGGGTTAAAGAATGTAACAAGTTGGTTCAAAAGTTGGTTGGGAAGTTCTCAACTATCAAAATTAATATAAAACCTTTCTAATGCTAATTAAAAATCAATTAATGATAATAAGGAGAAAAAAGAATCGTTTAGGAGAATTTTGGTGTCTTTAACTATTGCTATTTTGATTGGTTTTTTTAGATTTGTGCTAGTTCTAGAACTTGTATGGAAATGTACGGCCTAAAAACCATATATAGTCTATATATTTGGATATTGGTATGAGTTATATCTCTTTTCTTTTTGTTTTGGAGTAATTTAATTTAGTTTTGAGGAAGTTATGATCATTTTCGTGAAAGTTACTATTTTTAGATTTGAGAATTCTTGCCAACAGTCATGTTGCAACATTTGGTATGAACAAATATGGATGTATCAGGAAGTATAAATGTATTAATTGGAAATATATGTGAAATACCTTCCATTTATTTTCTTTTTTGAGACATTTTTATGAAGGCTTGTGAAAGTTATGAATATTTGAGTGAAAATTGGTTTTTAAATGTCTTCAATGGTGTTCTAGGCAAAGACTTGTGCTTGTACAATTATTTATGTATTGGATAAACTAATGGCTTACATATTTGGAAAATAGAATCACAAATGGATAATTTTAAATTAGTTTGGGTTATTTGGATTCATTTTGAGAAAGTTATTTGATGCCCTAGGAAGGGTTAGAGTATTATTTCTAGTTTATGATAGAGAAAATGGGTCTAAGTGCAGAGACTATAACTTGTAGTGGATTTATTATTTTTAGATAGTATTTGGATATGTTTTAATATTCCTAATTTTGAATTTTTTTTCCAAAGGGTTTGAAAAGAAACATTTAATATTGAAACTTATGAATAATGGAATCAGATATAGAAATCAGGATATGTGAATGGAGAAAGGTTGATATTTTTGTGTTGGAAAATGCTTTGTTTTACCTTGTAAGATACCTCTAATTATGGAGTTTATTTAATGTATTTTGAATGGATCAGCATGTATTCCACTAATTGTTTGATTTTTAAGATGATTTGCATCATTAGGGAACTAAAAACATTCCACTGTGACCCTTTGATAGCCCTTTGTTGTAACATCATAAAAGATGATGTAATAGAAAAATAAAAACCTGCTCAACTACAAAACCTAAGGTTAGGGCTATATTTAAATTTTTTATGAAGATCTTGAGTAATATTAGATGGAAAGAAGATCTTAGAGCACCAATTTTTGTACTAGGGAAATAAGAAAATTAACTAGATTAGGGCAAAAACCATGCTAGGGTTCTCTTCCGCAAATGAAAAAAAAAAAATATAAATCCTAACATCATAACACTCATTTTTTAAATAAAATTTTCACCACAAACTTTTGAGAATTAAGCTCAGTGAAAATATGGACTATCAAGGTGCTATGTAATTTCTCGTAATATGTCCAGGATTGTTACACTTGTAACATATAATCACCTTCCTTTCACCATTAGGTCTTTTCCCATCATTACATCTTCTCTAGGATCTTCCTCTTTCATTACCTATAGGGTTAGTATTCCTAAACATTCTACTATTTGCATTACTACCATCAAACTTAGGTTTCTTACAATCTACTTCTTTATGTCCATAACTATGACAATTATATCAATAGAAATGAATAATAGGTATAAAAGGCTTACCTATGCAATCTCTTTTCATATGACCAACTTCATTGCATATGAAACATCTACCTTTGAAGTCATGTATCACTTCCTTGGGTGGTTCATCTTTCTTTGGTTTATCAACTTGCTCTATTTTCTTAGGATAATCATGTTTTTCTAATAAATCAACTAATTCAATCTCTTTTGATACCTAAGTAGTTGTGCTTGATTCAACCTTACTCAAATCAGATTCTTTAGGGGATTCAACAACTAGATTTGGTTCTCTTATTATTTCAAATTTCTTGGTTGATTTCTCTGCAATAAGATATACAAGTCCTATCTTATCATAAGGTCTTTAGTAAAATATCTATTCATCAATATTTTCACTATTGGAATAAAGATTCTCTAACTATTTCTTATCTTGTGTCAATTCTCCTTTCACAATGATATTGTACTTTTTTAATTTTTTATTCTTAATCTTAATAGAATATAATATAGATATTACTTGACTTAGTTGGGATCTAAGGTATGCATTCTCAGATTTTAGATCAGGTTCATTCTTACTACCATCTTTCTTAAGACTCAACTTAAGTTCAACAATTTTCAGTTCATGTTTCAAGATCTCATTTTCTTTATTGAGATTTCCTACTTCATCATTGTCATTAGTCTACATAAATGATTCCTTACTAGATTTTAGATCATCAATATTGTCTTTCAGTTTACCAATGTAAAATTTTGCATCTTCATACCTATCTTTCAAGTTATCTCTTTCTTCTATAAGAAGGTCAATTTGTTCAAGAGCTTCTTCAAGCTTTTTCTTTAACTGCTCCATATTAATAGGGATCATACTCAAATTATTAAGCTTCTTCAAATGAGTTTAGCTCTAATACCAATTGTTAAAAATAGATAATACTGGGGGGGGTGGGGGGGTGGAGGGTGGTGGTTGACTCAGTATTCTACAAACTTTTGCCCACAATTGAATATTGTTACTTACTTTATAACTTGCATATGAAAATAAACCAACAAAGCTGAACATTAAATATAACCATACACATAGAGAACTCATAACACGATTATTTTTTAACTAGGGAAACCTTGGCCAGGGAAAACCCTAGCGGGGATGATACCCATGAGATGATTCACTAAAAAAGAGGATCCTATTATGGACATTGATCTTGCTAAGAGTCTATTAATTTCATATAGTGTCTTAAGTCCTTGTTAGAGAACTAGGCCTTGTTAGAAGCCTCAACCTTGTTAGGAGTTTCTTTAACCCTATTAGGATTTGATAAAAAAATTACAATGTATGCAAGAAGAGCCCATTTCCCTAACATGCATTTATACAATAAAGTTCTTCACAAGAATAGATATACATACAATACTTTCTCACTACTGTAATTCACACTTTCTCTAATCATACATCAGATCTTGCATCACAAAAGGCTCATATAACTTTGAAGTTGCCCATATAATAGTTCACATATCATACAATTTCCACATTCAGCACACTTATCTACACAAGATAAGATCTTTACTTATACTTTGTAAATTAGTAATTCTCTACTTAGTCGGCCTTCATGTGCTCCCACACTTGATATAATATAAAATAACTTATGGAATAATATTCAAAAACCTGGCTCATCATGACTTATTAATTATTTTGTTACCAAAATAATTCCTTAAGTTGTACAACTCAATTCTTTGCTATGCTATGTTCTACTTTATCAAATACCTATACTAGTATTTTAATTATAACTCCCATCATACAATAGTTCACATATCATACAATTTACACATCTAGCACACTTATCTACACAAGATAAGATCTTTACTTATACTTTGTAAATTAGTAATTCTCTGCTTAGTCGGCCTTCATGTGTTCCCATGCTTGATATAATATAAAATAACTTATGGAATAATATTCAAAAAGTTGGCTCATCGTGACTTAGTAATTATTTTGTTACCAAAATAATTCCTTAAGTTGTACAACTCAATTCTCTGCTATGCTTTGTTCTACTTTATCAAATACCTATACTGGTATTTTAATTATAACTCCCACCATATTATTTGTACATATCTACGCACTGGCATACATCATCATGATTTTTTCATAAAGATTTCCTCCACTATGCATAAGCTAACTCCAAGTGTGTCATCCATACACATCTCATTTGTCTCTGTACTACTGCAACCTATCTCACACTTAGAAAATTTTCTAACTCTAAATTCATAAATTAAATGTTGAATACATGTTTCCATAAATGATAAATCTCAAGACATCTACCTAACCATGTTACCAACACCTCATTGTGATATTACCATATATCACACTAGGATTACCTTACCTAGAGCCCTAGCTAGACCTATAACCTCTGATAGACCTATGATCCCTAGTAGACCTACTAATCCTACCTATATTGATTAAAACCTTATTGACCAACTTGGAAAAATGCCCACACAAATATCTACTCTAAATTTATTGTGTACATCCCCTAGTAATTAGAAGATCCTTGATCAAGCCCTAAAAGCATCAATAGTACTAGATAGCATTGATGTTTTCTAATTCTAGGCCATTGTTGGGAACTTATCTGTATCATAGCATATCACATTTTTCACCTTGGGATCCCTAAAGATATACCTAACTACAATGATCCCCATTATCTAGAGGTTTTTATCCATAATGCCAAGGTTAGACATGTCTTGATAGATGACAAAGTTGGACTTAATAGTTGTACCTAAAAAGTTGTCAAGGGTCTTGGTTATTCTAAAGAGGATGTGGATCCATCCTATAGAATCTTACGATGATGGTGAATGCTTCTCCAAAGGTGTTATCATATTACCTATTAGAGTTGCTCCAACTATGGAGAACACACTATTCAAGGTCCTAGCTATCAAAATGAACTACAACATGATAGTAGGACATCCTTGGATTCATGCCATGAAAGTAGTGCCTTCTACATATCATCAGTTTCTAAAGTTTGTCTACAACAATGTGAAGGTTACCATCCCTAGTGATCTAGATCCTTTCCAAGTTTTTGCTAATCTAAGAGATTCTACTATATACCAAGTCCCCAAAAATAAACCCACAAATTCCTCTAAATATGTGGACCCTAATGTACTCCTTAGTAAGACCAAGGAAAATTTTAAGATTGAAGATAAAGGGTGCAAAGAATACTTTATGTCTCAAATATTCCACATTAGGGAGTCACCAATTTCTCCCAAATCTTATGGTAAATCAAAACTACTACAAGTACATTAACCCAAGATTAATACACAAGATACCATTTCTACCAATTTCATTAGTGGAGGTGCCCTACATGAAGAATGTGTCTATGAGAATACATCCATCTATATTAAGGAGGAAAAGGTAGAACATAAACCCACTTTAATATTCCCTAGCAAGTATGGACTTGGGTTTACTATCATGTAGAAATAAGGCTATGATGGATGTAGTGGTCTTGAATCTTAGAAACAAGGAATAATTGAACCTATCACTACAAAAGAATGATCTCCTACTTGGATTCAAACCATTGCAAATAGGCCCTCTTAGTACTAAGGTACCGTTGTGTAAGACTACAAATATTTTGAACAATGAAAATGTATCTAAGGATATTTGACATAAAAATGATAATATTTCTAGTCCTTATGCACTTGACCACATATTTTCTAACCCTAATAGCCTAGTTGCATAGGATAAACACATTACTATAATTTCACCTTTCACTCAAACTAGCTCTAAACCTTGTATCAAAACATACTAGGATCCAAGTCCTCTAGCTTTTGAAAATGACCCCATTAATACTACTAAATTTGATACCCATATATATACCTTCAATCAGAACCTATTCAATATTGATGATGACATCGCCTAAATTTATACTAAACTATTGGATTGGGACCAGCATGGGCAATAGATCTTTGATCGATTTGACAATGATGATGCTCTTGTGAAAATCTTTGAACTCTATAAAGGCATTATAATTTATGGCCATAAAGAAGAAATTTATATTGAAAAGAACACATTGGCATATCTTAGGGAGTCAACTCCATCTTCCATCTGCACAACTAAAATAAAGGAAAAAATGGAAAAATTGACAAAAGTAGGTCTCTTGGTGAAAATTGAAAGGTGCCATTAGACCATAAAAAACAAAAATATCAGGATCTTCCAAGGATACAAAATGATGTCATGAATGTAAGTGTCCCAATTTTCAACATGCCATAATGTATTTCATTCTCTCTACTTGAGCTCTCTTGATAAATCTTCATGTGGGAAATTGTTGGTTTTAATCCTCCTAGTTCTTTCTTGTATCTAGCTATTTATGCCCAAATCCTACTACCTAACTTATCCAACACCAAAAATCAAACCTCTATCCAACTAGCCTTTGAGCACCTCATCATCAATGACACATCTTATACCAAGGATCTATTGAACCAACTATCCTAAGATGCCTTGATTTGTGAGAAGCAAATACTATGCTACATATAGTATGTGATGGTATATCTTAAAGCCATTCTAGTGGTTTGACTAATGAATCCTATGTAGTTATAGTCACTTATAGGTACATAGGTTATCAACTAGTAGCATCAAAAACAAATTCATTGCTAGCATTTGTCAACAAAATCCATGATTCTGTCTACTAGTCTTGAAGAAATATTTTTAAAAATGGCAAAAAATCCTGAAATAAATATTTTAAAAAAAATAGAAAAAAATCTTGAAAAAAGAAACAAAAAGATGAAAAAATTGATTCCTTGATAAAAACCTAGCAAATAGGCATCTTGGCACAGAAATTTGAGTCAAGAGAAAAAATCTATCCAAAAGTGAAAACTTGACAAAAAGGCACTTTGGGAAAGTACCAAGGTGAAAACCTAGCAAATAGGCACCATGCATAATCAGTTATTTCTCCTCCATCTACTGAGATTCCATCTGGATTCCCCCCCCCCCCCCCCCCCCCCCCTTCCTTCTCATTCCCTGATCACATCCTTCATATTGCAAGACATCCCTTGTCCTTGATCATGGCCCATAAACTGGTTAATATCCATTGTTATCTTATCTCATAATTACTAGTTTGTACATACTCTATCTTTGGCCTGTGTACATAGTTTGTGTCTTTTCTAGTGGCATATTACCTACACAGTGTATGAATTTGAAATTGAACTAGGGGGATGTTCCTACATAGTATCTATTGGACTTATCGCATATCAGATTGGAGCGAACACTTGTGAGTCGTTTATATCCTAAACAAATCCATAACAATCATAAAATGTCCTAATTTTTTTATTAAAATCATAAATGTCCTAAAATCAACCCTAAAAATAATAAAATGTCCTGAAGAAATGAGTAACACAAAGACATCAAATATCCTCAAAAAATCTAAAAATCACAAAACCCACCAAAAATTTGCAATAAACCTTGTAAATAATCACTGAGGATAATCACCCCTTTTTCTTGAATACTTGCACTTTTGACACACTGAAACTCAAAGCATGATGCTTCAATGACAATCACACCTTGACCTATCATCTAAGCAATGTGAACCAATGATCAATCCAAGTTGTCACTATGATCTTATGAACCAAATCAACAATCAAACCTATCACATCAAAAATTTGACACAAACCAAAAGACACTAAAAAGAAAGTAACAATGGATGAGAATAGCTATTGGCTCATATTTTTTAGTGAGTGATTTACTTTTTCTTTGATCATATTCTTATGTCACTTGATTATACAAATTGATCTATGAGAGTGGTTGGGATGATTCACGACTGTATTTTGTTTTCTATCTATCAAAGGTACCTTTGAGAGTCTAGGGAATGCATATATGCATCAGGAAAGATAAGGTCATTTTTTCTTTGCATTATTCTTATTTATGCAAAAGGTTTTCATTTGCACTCTAGTCTTTTATGCCATGATACATTGTATCCCATTTTCCATATCAAAATAAAGCTCCTTTGACATATAATACACTCTATAATTGAAAAAGTCCTCACCTCATACTAAGTAGTCCTCATCTCATCTCCGTTTTCTTCTAAAGTCCATCTTGTTCACAACTACCATAGTCATGTACTCAGATACACTAAAATCATCTTCATCCTCCATTCCTCTATTCCCACATAATCATACTCTGCCTGTCAACCTTTTGTGGACTTATACCAAGTCTAGCTTAAGTTTGACCAAATTTGACAAAATTTTATCACTTTTGACTAGGTTTACCTATTTTTTGACCTCTTGCTAGCTTTTTGAACATGCACACCAAAAATTTGGGTCATTATGAGTTCATTTGCATTATTTTTGGCCCTCTACCTTAGTACCTATTTACTTTCTACTAAGTTTGACCTAGGTTTGACTAGAGTTGGAAACATTTGAATAGTTTTGACTGATTTTACCCTTTTTTGGCTAATTTATATAATTTTGAGCATGCACACAATGTTTTGGGCCATTCTGAGTCTAGTTGGACTAATTTAGGCCCCTAGAGCATCATGGAGTGCAATTGGGCTTCTCAACTACGCACAGGGTGCACTTAGTTATCTTATGGCACACTTGATCATGCCAAGTGTGCTCTATGTGCACTTGGGTGCATTTTGGCTGCACTTTGGGTAGTTGGATGCCAAAAACTACTCTCAAGGTGCCGATTGACCCTTTTTTTGCACTTTGAACTCCATAACTTTTGTGTTTGAGCTCTAATTTTTGATCCATTAGTTGCTATGGATTTGTCCCATCATTGTAAAAAAATTGACCCATAATTTGAATTGTTTGGTTAATTTATTGAGGGGGTACCCATATATATCACCCATACTAGGGCATATTTTTATGGCTTTTTTGTCAGCATTCTTTGACATAATGCTCTAAATCACATTGTATCAAAGATGAAAATAATTAGATGCTCAAAATTGGTTCACTTCTACTATTTAATCACATTTTCATACTAACCCATCCTATTTTATCATTTCACTAATTTTGATCTTTTAGCCAACTTGATTACCATTTAAGTGTATTGTGACAGTATTCCTCATCACAACCATCCCCTTTCTAATCAAATGTAGATCATTTCAACATCATCAAAATTACATCTAATCAACCCAAAATCTCAACATCATTAGAATCCTTTCTAATCAACCCAAAATCATCCCAAATCAACCCTAATCAACTCTAATCAACCTAAAACATGTCAAATATCTCAAATATATCATCATCTATCCAACCCTAGGAATTTTCATGTCCCTTAGTGCCTTGGAAACCTATCAAACCTATTATATTTGACCTTATCACTATCATGTCCCTTAGCACTAGGTTAAACCTATCATTTTTGTTATTTGATCATTGACATCATCAAGTTCCTTACTGCCAAATCCTAACCTTATTCAATCATTCTAATAACATTCATAATGTCTGTTGATGTTATTATGATCAACATTATCAATCAATTTTTATCCTGTGACATTTACAATGTCTGTTACATGTCACAAATGCTTAATCCATGTCATGTATCCTTGATATGCTACCAATCCTAATCATTAAATAAATTTTATAATGGCTTTGATCTACCCAACATCATCCTAGTCAATCTAAATTATCATCACATTTTATCTTGCATTTATCTAATCAAATTGGCGAATCATTTACTAATTCATCCTATATGATTAGTTAACCCATAATCTATTCCTATGTCATTCCAACCATTTTATCCCACATTACTAATTATTCTTCCTATTATACAACATGATCTTGTTGACATTAATTCAAGTTTTTGATTACTGAAAACACTTATTTAGACTCTATATGGCTATCAAGCTCATTGAATAGTCTATAGTGTTTGCCATGTAATTCAGTAGCCACCGAGCTTTATAGTTCCTACCAAGCATCCTAGTGGTTACCAAGTGAATTTAGCTAGTGTGAAGCCTTGCCATTTAGTGGTTACCAAACTTTGTAGTTCAAACTAAGCTAGCAGTTCATGTGAAGCAAATTTAGTGTTAACTGAGCTATATGATAATAAGTGTTTACCGAGTGCAATCATGGTAAACGAGTAATTTAGTATCTACGAAGTTACATAGTATCTACTAAGTCACTAGTGTAGACTAAGTTTGAGACTACTTTGAGATGATTAGTATGGACCAAGATTATACTTCTACCAAATGCATGATGATTCCGAGTAATGAGAGTGGATGCCATGTCTCATAACTTCACCAAGTCATCTTCAGAACCCGAGTGTCTTCATTTGAGTTGACTTTGTAATATTGGTGTTAACTTGTATATTGGCTAACTTTGTAGTTTTGTAAATTGGATTGATATATATGTAATATATTTTATCATATCTATACATATGAATGTATGTATGCATGAATGAAAAGTGAGAATGAATAATATGTAAGAAGTATGCAAATGTAAATTAGCAACAAAGTGTATTGTAAGGCCATATCAACAAAGGACCAGTAGAGTCATATCTATCACATAAAGGTGATTAGTACTTCAAATAATCTCTATTAGCAAATTAGTTGTAAGTTAAAGATCTACTACTTCATTCTAATAGGTGAAACAATCCAAATCCTCTAACAAGGTAGACTTAATAGTCTTTTGTCAAATCTCTTTATCAAGTACATACTTTATCGTATGTTTGTAAAACCTCTAACAAGGTGGACCTAGCATCCCTGATTGCTCCTAACAAGGAAGATCATCACAAGTGATCATTGTAATCCTTAACATGCCAACTTTATGTAGTATTGATGTTTTGTGGGTATCATCCTCACCCCGATTTTACTTTCTATTTGGAAGGTTTCTGGGTCACCAAATTGTTGTGTCCAAGTACCATGAATTTTTATGTTTTTAGTTTCTAATGCATGTAGCTAGTTCTAATTTAATGAATTAAATGGCTATTGGATTATTGCAATTAAGATTAGAATTTGGTAAAATTTTAAGGTTACTAATTCACCCCTCTCCTCTTAGTAACCTAGCATAGTCTTGAATATTTCCAACAATTTGTATTAGAGTATTTGTGGTTCTTAGGATAAAAGCTTAATAACTTGAGCAAAGATCAAGGAAAATGGAGATATTCCAACTTGATAAAGAAATTGAAAACGATAAGCTATATCTAGAAATGGCCATTGCAAAACTCAAGAAAGCTAAGGAGCAACTTTCCCAATCCCTAAAAAGAAGGAAGGAACTTGCAAATTAGATGAATGATCACTAGTACATTGAAGAAAAAATCGAAGATCTTTTCCCTTCAAGTAGTTTAGATGAAGAAAATGATGTAATTAAAGAACTCTTAGAGAAGAATGGTTCCCTACAACAAGAAATAAGAAAGCTCAAAAGAGAACAAGAAATTCAGTTAGTAAGGCTATGTGAAATCTTGGAACAAAGGAACAAGATGAAAGAATAAATGGATGGAAGAAGCAATGAGATCCAAAAAAAATCCCTTCTGTAGAACCAGAATCAGTATGCAAAGAACATTAACAAATAAAGTAAACATTCACAAACCAAAAACTAAATTCACATATATGCTTAGACAAAGAAAGAGAACAAGAAGTGCAAACCTCACAAGAGAAAACACTCCATGCTTTCTTGATTCTGTAGATGTGTCCTTTTGCTGTGGATGTATGCTCAAGATGCTCAAAAGCTGTTTCAATGGAGATGGGTAATGGAAAATTGGTAGCTTTGTGAGCTCTCAATTTGGCATTATAAGGGTATGGTTGATGGCTTTGGTTCTCAAAATAGCATGGTAACTTTAGCTCAAAGATTGTTGATGAAATGGATTGGGATGGGATTCAATTTATAGGCTAAGGGGTAGAGGGATGGAGGGCTTAGATGCAAGGATGGATGAAGGCTTAAGGAGGGCTAAGATGCACTCAAAGGGGAGCACATGGATTGTGCTTGTTTAGCACCAATGGGAAGGTGACACTTGTCACAAGGAGGATGAGTGTGAGAGGGTAGGGTAAAGGGTTGGTTAAAGTCATGATGAGTGGGGTTGAGTATGTAAGAGGGATGTAAGAGGAATGAGTGTGGAAGAGGGAAGAGTGTGGAAGATGGGTGTAAGAGTCATGAGTGGGCTTGTAAGAGTCTTTATGTTTTGTAAGAGCACTCATGACTTAGTGGTTGGGTTTTTTTGAGGGGAGACTTTGGTTTGGATTAGGAAAGTCTTAAACTTGTTTAAGGAATGTGACAACATTAGGGGGTGGATTAGGCTTGGGTTTAGGATTAGCTTAGGGATGTTAGAGATGTGCAAGTGGATGGCATTAATGAGGGTGGGTGAGTTAGTGGCTAAGCTTGGTTAGTATGGGTGGATGGGGTGGATTAGGCTAAATGGAGGATTAGAGATAGGTTAGGGGTTTTTGAATTTGAGGATTTCATTTATCAAATAGATTTATTTAATAAATGGGGATTTTTGGAATTAGATAGAAGAATAGGATTTAATTGATAAATAATAGATTATTTGATTTATCAATTAGGACTATAGATGATTAATTAAATTAATCAACTAGGGGATGACAAAGGATTAATTAAATAGAAATTTAATTAATAATGCCTTTTTAGATAACTAAATAGGATTACTAAAATAGTGTAATCAAATTTAGGTGTCTACATTTTGCCCCTCTTTGACATAGTGTTGAGACAACACTATTTCAAAGAAGTTTGAATGAAGATGACATGAGGAAGATGTTTTAGCAACAAGGTTGCCCCAATCTCGGATAAGAAGAGGAGAGACTAGACTTAGATGATGCCCCCTCAAGAAGGCGATGGGGAGAGAAATGAGACTCGACGACTTCTTGAAAAGTACAAGAAATTGAGGTGAGCTGAGATGCAGGTTGGCGAAGAGAAGGGGCTGAATTAGCTCAAACTGTCACTACGAGAGAATGATAAAGGGAAATCAGAGGCACAATAGTAAAGCAAGCTTAAGACTTTCCAGGATTGGGGGGGGAGATGGAGGAGCGGAGCGCTATAAAAGGAATCCATGGTAGGGAGATGGATGATAGAATGATAAAGCTGATGCAACAAGATTTCAAAGAGTCAGATTGGTGGAAGATGGGTTTCGAGGATCCCTAGGACTAGGATTGTGGATCTCAAAAGATGAGGCTTGGTGGATTGATTTGATTGGTGGATCCCTAAAGCTAAGCGTGAGGAGTGATTCAAAGAGATACTGATGCATAAGCTGGGGTAGGAGCGACAGATGTAGGATATGGATGGGGGGATAATGGAGATGAAGGGAATCCATTGAAGCTTTTTGAGCGGGGGGATACTTCAAAGAGAAGTACCACCATGTAGTTGAGCACTAGATTTGCTATAAGACTGTTGGTTAATTGCCAGGGTTACCAAGAAAATCAAGGCCATTTTACCAACCATCTAGAGGACTGACGAACTGACTCAAAAAAAACACACAAGGATTGCCCCAGTATCACACATGAATCCCAGAGGAAGCAGTGTGGAAACGACACTAGGTAACCCACAAGCAGAAAAATAAAACAAGCAAAAGACCTGATCAAGACCTTACGCTCTAATTGCCCCATTCGTAGCATACCATGATATGGAAGATCATGGCAACCTTGAGGAGGGAACAAGGAGATTGCTTGGAAAAGATATTTCAAGACCCAAAAGGGAAGATCCCAAACCAAAAGAAAGTGAAAATCCAAAAGAGAACTGTTTGCCAACGAGATGGGTAGGACGAGGTACTAACGGACCAAGATTAGACATGGGGAAAGCTATATCCTACAAGGACCTATCGGAGGGCACCTAAACTGATGGATCAGGATGAGTAATGCATCTGGCAAGCTGAACTAAGAAGGATAACACTTTGGTGACATGAGATCTAGCTAAAGGATGCATTGGAATAGCTAACCAAGGTGTGCGATGTGTGCAAGATGTTGATCAAGGACAAACTGACACGAACGCTAGATAGATACAATGATACTAAGCTAAAGAGGATGTACAAGCTGACAGACCAAGATATGTTACAAATGTACAAGTTTGTTCATGTTTTGGTTTTTTGTGAGATGGAAATGTTTGTGAAGGATGGGATGTCTATAATAGTTGATAGGTGGATAGGTAGATGGTTTGTGAAAAGCTTAAGGAAAATGGGATTCCGTGTGTGCATGTGATAGGATACAGGCTAGGATACAAGATTATTTACAAGTTGGAATATGGTACAAGATTTGGAGAAGATTCAAATATATACAAAGTATGGTACAAGATTTACAAGGTATAATACAAGCTTTGGTACAAGATTTACAAGTTGTACAGGAGGTATTGACAAGCTCCATCAGATTTTGGATATTTGATTAGAACACCAAGGGAACAAGCAGGTGTTTTATGGGATGGTGGGTGGATGGATGAGGGATAGGATAGTGATAGATAATGGATTAGTCTTTAGCACACAAGGCACCTGAATTACCAGGTTTTCACCAAGGTACCTATCCAAGGCGCTTGAATTGCCAAGTTTTCACCATTGGACGCTTATTTCTCTTTACTATTTTTTTTTGTATTTTTTCAAAAGCTGGGTATACCAAGGATCTTCAAGCATAGAACTTCTTGAGATGAATGATGTTAGTGGGATCATTCAAGAGTTCTCCTTTTGGTGTAGATAATTGATAGGCTCCGGAGCCAAAGGAGGTAGTAACCACATAGGGACCAAGCCATGTAGGTTCAAACTTGCCTTTCTTTTCTCGATCTGCTTGGACTTTCATATTTTCTTTGAGGACCATGTCACTTGGCTGAAAGTGTTGTGGGAGCACCTTCTTGTTGAAATTCCTTTTGAGACGAGTTTGATAGACTGTGAGATGGTCATAGGCTTGTTGTCTCTTCTCGTCTAAGAGATCTAGCTGGGTGAGTCGAGCTACTCTATATTCTTCATCTGAGATTTGCCCTCGCAAAGATATGCGTAGTGAGGGAAGTTCAACTTCTATAGGTAATACCGCTTTGGCACCATAGACTAGGGAGTATGGAGTTGTGCCTATGGATGTACGGAAGGAAGTTCGATAGGCCCATAGAGCCGGATTTATTTGAAGGTGCCAATCATGGCCGAAATCATTGACAACTTTCTTTAGGATTTTGAGGAGGGTCTTATTAGTCGCCTCTGCCTGGCCGTTACCTTGTGGGAAATATGGGCTAGAAAGGCAGTGATGGATGCGAAGGGAAGTGCATAATTCTTCCATGTTGAGATTTTCAAAGTTACCTCTGTGGTCAGTGAAGATGGTGGATGGGATACCGAAGTGGCAAACGATGTGGTACAAGATGAACTTGGAGACTTGAACTCCTGTAGCTGAGACTAGGGGGACTGCTTCCACCCACTTAGTGAAATAGTCTGTGGCTGTTATTATCCATTTATGTCCATTAGATGAGAGAGGTGTGATAGTTCCAACTAGATCAAGGCCCCAACAAGCAAAAGGCCAAGGTGGTGCAATAGGCTGTAGATCCTGTGCTGGAGCGTGCACAAGATTTGCATGCTGCTGACATGGGAGACACTTTCTGACAAAGTCACAAGAGTCTTCTTCAATGGTAGGCCAATAGTAGCCTGCTCTAAGGATTTGTCGTGCTAGGACAATACCACTCGTGTGGGCACCGCAAATTTCGAAATGTACTTCTTTTAATGTCATCGCAGCCTCATTTTCATCTAAACATCGAGAGAGAGTATCGTGATAACCCCGACGATATAGGGTATTGGCTATGATAACATAGCGGGATGATTTTTGAATGAGGTTCTGGCGTTGGGTACGTGTGAGGTGAGGGGATATGATACCATCGTTAAGGTAAGCGTGAATTTCATGGTACCAAGGAGGTTGGGGACCAACCAAGATACAAACACGGTTTGAATCCTCATTCGCATAGGCAGGTGTGAGGAGCTGCTCAACTAAAAACTCATACTGCGTAGCTTCTTGGGGAATTTCCAAGAGCGAGCCGATAGTGGCCATGGCATCTGCTGCCTTGTTCTGCATTCAAGGCACTTGTGTAAATTGAAGCTTTGTAAAATACTGGGTCAGCTAATCAACTAGCTCTTTGTAGGGTAATAGCTTTTCATCTTTGGTTTGATATTCATTTAAGACTTGTTTGATGATGAGTTGGGAATCACCAAAGACTTGTAACTCAGTGATATTCCATTCTGTAGCTATCTTTAATCCTACTACAAGAGCTTCATATTCTGCTATATTGTTGGTGCTAGGGAATTGTAGCTTGAAGGCTTTTGGAATGTAATCTCCTTGAGGTGTAACTAATAATATTCCTGCCCCTGATCCATGAGAGGTGTATGAGCCATCAAAATAAAGCTTCCATGGGGGCTGTTCTTCAATTAGGCAGATATGCTCATCTAGAAATTCTGTTAGCAAAGGATATGCATCTACTAGAGGTGCATCAGCTAGGTGATCTGCTATAGCTTGCCCTTTGATTGCCTTTTTGTCCACATACTGGATGTCAAACTCACTTAGTAGCATAACCCATTTGGCCAAACGGCCTGTAAGTGCTGTTCTGGAGAGCATATACTTGAGAGGGTCAATCTTGGAGACTAGTTGGATGGTATGACTTAGCATGTAGTGGCGAAGCTTTTGAGTTGAGAAAACAACTGCCAAACAAGATTTTTCCATAGGAGTGTAATTGAGTTCATAACCAACTAGGGTTCTACTAATATAGTAGATGGATCTCTCTCTGCTATAATCATCATGTTGTGCTAGAAGTGCCCCTAGAGCAGTAGGTGTTGCTGATATATACAAGATTAAGGGACGACCAGGAACTGGTGGAACCAAGATAAGGGGATTGGTGAGATACTGCTTGAGCTAATCAAAGTTGCGTTGACATAAAAGATCCCACTTGAAGTTCTCATTCTTCTTTAGCAAGTGTGAAAATGGTGTACACTTATCTGCAAGTTGGGAGATGAAGCGCCAGACAGATTGAAGTTTTCCCTGAAGAGAGCGAAGCTGTCGTAGTGTCTGGGGAGGAGGCATGTCTAAGATAGCCTTGACCTTTTTGGGGTCAATCTCTATACCTTGTTTAGAAACTATGAAGCCTAGAAGCTTGCCAGATGTGACCCCAAAGACACACTTCTTGGGATTTAGCATGAGATGATATTGGGCCAACCTATCAAAGACTTTTTCCAGGTCAGCAAGATGATCCATGAAGGTGTGAGATTTGACCAGGATATCATCCACATAATCTTCCAAAATGCTATGGATAAGATCATGGAAAATGGCTGTCATAGCTCTTTGATAGGTAGCCCCAGCATTCTTTAGGCCAAAAGGCATCATGGTGTAGCAAAAGGTTACCCAGGGGGTAGTGAATGATGTCTTATGCTAATCCTCTTCTGCAATCTTGATCTGATTATACCCAGAAAATCCATCCATAAGGGATAGGATTTCATTTCCAGCTGTAAGATCTACAATCATATCTATGTTGGGCAAGGGAAAATCATCCTTTGGACAAGCTTTGTTAAGATCTCTAAAATCAGTACAGATTTTGATGTCACCAGAAGGCTTAGTGATAGGGACCATGTTGGAGATCCATTCTGAGTAGTCTATAGGTCGGATAACCTTAGTAGCTAACATTCTTTCTAGTTCAGCTTTGACTAGTAATGCCACCTTGGGGTGCATTTTTCTAAGCTTTTGTCTGATGGGCTTGATCTTTGGATCGACTACAAGATGATGAACTACAAGCTTTGGATCAAGTCCTGGCATGTCCTGATATGACCATGCAAATCGGCCAATGTTCTCTCGTAAAACCTCAAAGAGGAGGTCAGCTTGGTCTTGTGATAGGGATGCAGCAATGTGAACAATTCTAGGGATCTCTGAAGAACCAATGTTGACTTCTCTAGTATCCTCTATTAGAATAGAAGACACCTCTGGTCGATTATCTTGAGGAGGAAATACTAAATCCTCATGTTCTGCTTGTGGCTCTGGATTTTCTTGCTGAGGGGTTCTCTTCACTGCCTTAGCTAGTCCCAGATTTACCTTAGTTCCAATTTTGGGTGTATCGAAACTAGGTTGGGGATTTTCTCCAAAATACCCCTTGGGATCTAGCTTGTAGATGTAGGCAGAATCTGGCTTTGTCTTCTTATGAGGAGTTTCAGCTCCCATGAATCTTAGAAGTGCTTCCTCTAATGCGAACTCATCAATATGTATGACACTTGGTTGGTCCCAATATATGAGTTGTGGATGAGCAAGTGGTAGGTCAATGAGATGGATGGATAGTTCTCAGAGAATAGAGTCTCCTAGGAAGATTTGGTCTGGGATATCATCGTAGGCTCTCTTTTCAACTTCCTCAGGAATGTCTTCAATTTTGACAAGGTCGCGGTGGATGTTCAAAAAAGTGTGACCATTCTCGTTGGTGCCCCCAGTTGTGGGTATGCCAAAGCCAAGACCTGACTTTATTTCCCAATCATGTGCTTCGATGGGACATTGCATGCCCCTTTCTTCTGGTCCTAGTCCACCTCCTTGATAGTTCCATTTTTTAGTGATGAGCTTATGTTGTTGGGGATACTTCTGGCTGAAGTGATCAAGGCATCCTTGATTTCTTGGAGGTGCATCCTTATGTAGCCAATTGTTGATATCTGGAGTGAGCTCCTCATGAAGAGGGGTTTTTGAGGACACAAAGGTGGTTGGGCCAAACTGTTTGTATCGAGGAGGTGGAATCTCCTTAGCTTTGTGATATGTTGGCCATCCATGGGTATGTGGATCAAGTGGGATTGCTTCGACAGCAAATGCATCTGATAGACTATATTCTCCACATCCTTTGTTGTTGATCTTTATAGTAGATAGGGTGGAGGCAAGGATGGTTTCTGCGTCATTACAAGTGTGGGATGAGCTAGTGATGGTTGTGCCGATGTCTATTCTAGGGCAATGGTTTGTATATGAAGCTTCAACCGCATTACAGTAAGCAAAGGGTTCTGGATCAGCATGGATGGTTACCTTAGTGCCTTGATGCGGAAATTTGATGCACTGATGGTAGGTGGATGGAACGGCCTTCATAGCATGAATCCATGGGTGACCGAGGAGGATGTTAAATGGTAGGTTTAGATCAACAACATGGCAAACTGTCTCTTGAATGACTGGCCCAACCTTGATTGGTAGCAAAATAGTCCCTTCTGTGGTCCTTTCCAAGTTGTCATAAGCTTTGATGGTGATAACCTCACTGATCATATCTGCCTCAGTATACCCAGCTTGTTTTATGAATTTTAGGGTCCAAATGTTCAAGGCTGATCCATTATCTATCATTACTCTTTTCATGGCAAAATTGGATACCATTGTGGCTATGTGAAGTGGAAGGGTGTGATCTGGCTCAACTGCCGGTATGTCGACGGGTTTGAAAGATAGGGCACATGAGGATGAAAGGTGTCCAACAAGATTACGAAAATCAGTAGCATTGATATCAGAAGGGACACGTGATTCTATGAGAGCACTGTCAAGGATGTCTTTGTACACAGGACTAGTGTGGAGAAGGTCTAAAATGGATATTTGGGCTGGCATGTTCCCAAGGTGTTCCAAGATATTGTACCAGCTTTTTGATGGAGCTGATGGTGTTGATGAAACTGGTGGGCCTGCGATGTTAAATTGTGCTCTTCGAGTGGTGACCGCACACTCATTGTCTGGTCCTCGGATATTGATAACATTGACAGAAGGCTCTTTCTTAGATATACAACCTATAAGGCTACCATAGTCTATATAGGATGAAGTGTGGTCATTGTTCTTCCCATGCTGTTGGTTTGGCTGGTAGTTGTTGGTGTTGTTTTGGATAGGTGCTTTTCCAAGATTTTGGTTGTTGTGTGGAGGAAAAGCATTTTGATAAATCTGTAAGCCTGCATTGGGAGAGGTTTGGGCACCAACAGTGATTTCCTTCCGATCAATGAGGTCTTGCACATAGTCTTTCAGTTTCATGCATCTGAGGGTGGTGTGACCGTTTACCCTATGGAACTTGCAATACTCATTGTCCTTGTACCATGCAGCTTTGGATTGGCTTGGATCAATTTTCTGGGTAGGAGGAAATTTGATGAGGTTTTCCTTAGCCAATTTCTCAAAAATAACATCCAATGGCTCACCAAGGGGTGTATAGTTTCTAGGTGCAGGTTGGAATCTGGGCTTTTGCCCTACAGCTACATTGATGGCATTAGCTTGATTGTTAGACCCTTGAAAGTTGGGTCTTGTATTGTGGTTTTGATAGCTTTGGTTATTTTGTTGTTGGTAATTGGTAGCTTGTTGGTTGTTTGTTTGATATGGTGGGTTAGATTGGTTTTGAGAAGGACCAACGATATTCACATGTCTGGTGTCAGTAACCACATCTGTTGCAACATGCTTGTTTTTGTTCCAATACCTAGACTTGTCATTGGAATGTGATTGATTTTGGTTGGCCTCTTTGTAAATCTTTACCACACCATCTTTGATGAGTCCTTTCTCAAGGATCATTCCTTTCTCTTTTTTATCCTTATAGGTCTGCAAATAGTTCATGGTCATGTGGTGAGCCAAGCTGGGATGTGCATTATCAATAAACATTTTCACCACATGGCATTCTGGCAAGGTGCAGGATATGCGGGTGGTAAGGGTTTGCCATCTTTGCAGGTATTCGGCAAGGCTTTCTCCACCTTTTTTCTTGGTGTGGACAAGATCAACTATTGATAGCTCTGTTTCAACAAGATGGGCATATTGGGCTACAAATGCCTAAGATAATTCAGCAAAGTTTTTAATTGTGTCATAGGGGATTCTATAAAACCATTCAAGAGCTGGTCCAACCAAGCTTTTGGGAAAAAGGCGCAAGAGGAAGACATCATTGTATGCCATGTCCTGGCAATGCATGTAAAATTCTTTGATATGTGTGACAGGGTCTCCTTTTCCTCTGAATTTGTCAAATTTAGGTACCTCAAAGTGTTCGAGAAATGGTGTCGTGGTAATGGCTCTGTCAAATGGGTAAGGACACACATTCTCAAACTTGAATGTCTTTGGATCATTCCCTTCTTGGATGGCTTTCAGAGCTGTCTTCATTTGCTCCCACTCTGAATTGATAGGTGATGGTTGGGGTGCCCCCAATGTAGGAGTGCCTTGAGGTAGGTATGTGCTGGATGGGGCCATTGAATATGGATGGTTATGAGGGATTTGCTGATAGGGATTGTACATTGTTTGGGCAGCTGCATGGTGGATGACGGGTTGTTGAGGGGGAGGTGGCGCATATTGCTGCATGTGCTGCGAGGCTTGCTGTTGATATGGGATTTGAGGTTGGGATTGAGGAACATAAGTTGGCTGTGGGATAAATGGATTTCTTTGTGGAGGTAAGGTATAAGATGGTTGTGAGGCTTGGGGAAAGGATCGGGGGGCTTGTGGGGTTTGACCAATATATGTGGGTTGTGCCCCCATTTGGGATGGTATCTGCAAATAATTGGTGGTTGGCTGGGGTGGTGGATTACCTCCTAGAAGTGGCATTGAAAAGTAGTTGGTAATAGGAGGTAATGGATTAGTTGGTGGTGGAGGTGGTGGGAATTGAAAGCTTGGGAATGGAATTGATGGGGTTTGATAGCTTGGTGGCTGGATTTGGAAGCTTGGTATAGTGGTGGCGGGAGCTGGGGTCACTTGGGAGCTTGGTAGAAGATTGGCAGTAGCTTGTGGGTTTTGATAGCTTTGTAGAGTGAAGGTAGTAGCTTTTGGATTTGTGGCTGGTGGTATTAAGCTCCTGAGACCTAATGGAAATGATGGGATTGTGCTTTGGGCTGTGGTGAACAAGCTGGGGGTGATGAAAGGTTGATTACTTGGCCCCATGGGTGGCATCCCTATTGTATATTGCTGAGGTTGGCCAAAGATGCTAGCACTAATTTGGGAGATGGGTGGATTTGGAAGGCTAGGTGTGGGAGCAGCAGCAATAGTGAAGGGGGTGAATGGTGAGATGTTTTGGGTAAAGGGGGTTTGGAGTGGAGAGGTATGAACCAAGGATGGAGTGGTGGTGGCTGGGTTGGCTTGCGGCATGAAGATTTCAACTTGGGTGGATGATGGTATGTTTGGGTCTGTTGGGTCATATGGATTGGCTGGAGGCTCTTCTTTTGGAATATATTGAGGATAATTTGGATGATAAGAGCCTATGGGTGGTGGTAGCTATCCAAAAAATGGGTGAGATGGATCTGATAATGGAGGGGGTCTTCCAAAATCAAAGGTTCCTACATTGTCCCTTCAAAAATTAGCCATGATTGTCTCTTTGTTTTTGTCTATAATGGCGTTTACCAATACTGCATTTCCTGGTTGGTTCATGAAAGCTTCAATGTCAGTAGGTGATGGCATAGCTTGCTCTGGGCTGAAGGATGGCTGAGTGCTCAAGGGGGGTGAGGCTGTTCGATCCAAATGATAGGGCTCCATTGTTTCTTTCTTCTTGGCTAAGCGAGTGACGGGTGGCATGAAAAATTCTCCTAGGGATGAGATGCAATAATGCTGATGGATGCAAAAGGGGGAAGGCTTTTCTATGCAAATGATTTTCTAGGTTGAGGCAAAGCTATATGAAAAAACCTAAGGAGGATCAAGTTGGGGATTCCAACTTCAAAGATATGTTGTCAAAGCACAAAAGGTCTGCTTTCCTATGTGCAAGCTTGGTGGTGATTGTGTCAACTTAAGGATAGACTGATGATCCTTTAGGAAGAACATGAGATTGACCACTTGTGAATCCCAACCTTTAGCTCAAGGTGATGAGGGATAACAAGTGACAAAGCTAGATTACCCTAGACAAAGCTATGTCAAAGGGATAACCTTGGTGAGATTGGTGGATTTGGAAGATTTTAGGAATGGCAAACTTTTAGCAAGGTGACAACAATTTTGAAAGCTTAGATATGCAGAATTTTGATTACTGGCTAGATGGTATGATTCTAAATGATATGGATGAGCTAATAATGCTTAAGGGGATAACCTAAGATGGCTGGTTTTTCTACAAAGATGACTCTAAAGTGAAGCTTATCCAAGAAGATGTGGAGAAACAAGGGTGTCTAATCATAGAAATCATGCCTAGTTGGTAAGGCATCAGCAGGATTAACTCCTGGATGTTGGCTAAATTTGATGGTGTGCTCTAACCAGGCATCTTGAAGTGCTTCGTTGGTAGCTTTGTCCTCTGCTTTGTGGAGTTTGGAAATTCATGGGCTTGGTGTTATTTCTTTTCTCTTGGCTGAAAGTTCTTGGTATGCTAGAGATGGCTTGAGTTTGACCTTGTGAAACTTCTATTTGGGTTTGGGTTGTTCCGACATAAATTCCTAAATTTGCTTGGCTTTGGGAAAAATCTCAGTTGTTTTGCTTCAACTTGTTCAACTTCCAAAATAGGCAGTGACTACGCTAAGTGTGCCCTAAGCTAGGATTGACCAAATTTGGCAAACATTCATTCAACAAGTAAAATAAAAACAAGCAATAGATAGGAACACCCAAATAGAAGTTTGTGGTTCTTAGAATGTGATACTTGCACCAAGGAGTGTGTATGTTCTACAAATGTTTCGATCAGTCACTCCAAACACATTAACATCCTAGATGGTTTTCTGCAAGGCTGACAATTGGTTTAGCTAGGGAGTCCTCGATATATGCAAGGTACATGAGGCCCAAATCTATAGATGAGACCAAAAGGATGTCACACAGCCGAGAGGAGCGGTAACCCACTTCTCCTCTTTCACTTCACAAGGGTATAAAGTTCCTTGAGGCTTAGCTCGAATGACAAAATCTTGATCCCAAGAGAGGTGTCTTTCGATTCACCTCCCGATTCTTATACTCCGCCGGAGTGCTAGAGTTGAGGTCATCCAAGGGGTGATGAAATCCCCAAGAAGGCCTCCTAAAAAGAAACAAGGTTTTGGATCCTAATCTTATGCACCCAAGATGGCCTCGAAAGACGACAGGGGGAGAGAAGACTCAGATGACCTTGGGCTAAAAAACATGCTTGTTCTTTTACCAACTGACTCTTATGTGTGCTAATCTAGACTTTGCAAGCACTCATGTTTAAGAGACAATGTTCAATTCCAACTTGAAGCGCCAACAAAAGTAAATCGATCGAAGAATGCAATCAATAAGAAGAGTTAGGGTCAACAAAAGCAAACTCGCGTGCCCGGAGGCCCTCCACGTCAAGTATCGATTAATTTTCTTTAAGGCATTCAAGATTGAGTGTGAGTTTGTTTTAAGCCCAAAATAAAAGTGTGTGAGATTCGATTTCAAGCGCGCGCCCGAAGGCTCTCCACGTCAGTTGTTGTTCAATTTTAGTGCCCAAACTTGAAGTGTGATCGATTTAATCTAGAGTTTTGGCCATTTAAGAATTTTGATAAAGTTAAAGCAAATGTTCAAAGACCAAGTGAGTGAGTTAGATTGTGGAACATTTAACACCTTTTTCAAGTAGACCCATCCCCATAAATGGCGCTGAGATTGCAACCAATGGTTAATATTTGATGGGTGATTAGAAAAGAGGTGAGTCCAAGGAACTACTCAAATTGATTTTTGTAAATTTGTATTTTAACTTAACAAAGTTTCTTAAATGTTCAAAAATCAAACTTTACCTAGATTGCATGTGAAAAAGAGATTTGTTTTGTTCAATTTTAGAAGCTCCAAATGAAGTGTTTGATATTGTAATGGTTAATTGATCCTTGGCATTCAAGATTGGATTTTTTTTTTTAAGCATGCATTCCAAAGAAAGTTGATTTTAATCCATGACATTCAAGAGTGTGTTTTGAGCAACATTCATTCAATGGAAAATGTGTTTAACCATTCAAGTTCTTTTTTTTTTTAGCAACATGCATTCAAAGACAAATGGTTAAACATTCAAGTTCATTTTTTAGCAACATGAAAACCTGCAAGAAACATGGTTAGTGGTTCCATATGTGCTCCAACCTGCAATGAGACAAAAAAAAAAAAAAAAAAAAAAAAGCAATTTAGTTAGTTAGCCAAAATCTTCAAAAATGAGAGCTTAACTATGGAAAATTTTTTTTTAACTTTTTTTGTTGTTTTTTCTACGCGTAAAAATGCTTAAAATACGAAGACGCTGAAATACAGAGATGCCAAAATACGAAGAGGACAAAACAGATTTGCAACACAGAACACAGGTGACAAGAAGAGACGCCGATTTGCGCAGATGCGGATTTTCGCAGATGACGATTTTCGCAGACGTGGATTTTTGCAGATGTCAATTTTCGCAGACGCGAATTTTTGTAGACGTCAATTTTTGCAGACGCAGATTTTTGCAGATGTCGATTTGCACAAACGTGGATTTTTGCAGACGTCAATTTTCGCAAACAGAACAGGTTGCAGACGCCAAAACTACGCCAAAAAAGCTAAAAAATGCGATTTTATTTTTTTTAGATGGTATTTCTTCTTCCTAAGTGTGTTCTTTAACCTGCAAAAATAAGAAAAACACCCTCACAACACACTCAAACAACAACAAACATTAGATGATTAGAAAAATGACATATAGATCAAAATAGATGATTAAATGACCCATAGTGGGGTCCCACCGGGCGTGCCAAAATGTAGAACCAGAATCAGTATGCAAAGAACATTAACAAATAAAGTAAACATTCACAAACCAAAAACTAAATTCACATATATGCTTAGACAAAGAAAGAGAACAAGAAGTGCAAACCTTACAAGAGAAAACACTCCATACTTTCTTGATTCTGTAGATGTGTCCTTTTGCTGTGGATGTATGCTCAAGATGCTCAAAAGCTGTTTCAATGGAGATGGGTAATGGCAAATTGGTAGCTTTGTGAGCTCTCAATTTGGCATTATAAGGGTATGGTTGATGGCTTTGGTTCTCAAAATAGCATGGTAACTTTAGCTCAAAGATTGTTGATGAAATGGCTTGGGATGGGATTCAATTTATAGGCTAAGGGGTAGAGGGATGGAGGGCTTAGATGCAAGGATGGATGAAGGCTTAAGGAGGGCTAAGATGCACTCAAAGGGGAGCACATGGATTGTGCTTGTTTAGCACCAATGGGAAGGTGACACTTGTCACAAGGAGGATGAGTGTGAGAGGGTAGGGTAAAGGGTTGGTTAAAGTCATGATGAGTGGGGTTGAGTATGTAAGAGGGATGTAAGAGGAATGAGTGTGGAAGATGGGTGTAAGAGTCATGAGTGGGCTTGTAAGAGTCTTTATGTTTTGTAAGAGCACTCATGACTTAGTGGTTGGGTTTTTTTGAGGGGAGACTTTGGTTTGGATTAGGAAAGTCTTAAACTTGTTTAAGGAATGTGACAACATTAGGGGGTGGATTAGGCTTGGGTTTAGGATTAGCTTAGGGATGTTAGAGATGTGCAAGTGGATGGCATTAATGAGGGTGGGTGAGTTAGTGGCTAAGCTTGGTTAGTATGGGTGGATGGGGTGGATTAGGCTAAATGGAGGATTAGAGATAGGTTAGGGGTTTTTGAATTTGAGGATTTCACTTATCAAATAGATTTATTTAATAAATGGGGATTTTTGGAATTAGATAGAAGAATAGGATTTAATTGATAAATAATAGATTATTTGATTTATCAATTAGGACTATAGATGATTAATTAAATTAATCAACTAGGGGATGACAAAGGATTAATTAAATAGAAATTTAATTAATAATGCCTTTTTAGATAACTAAATAGGATTACTAAAATAGTGTAATCAAATTTAGGTGTCTACACCTTCAACATGTAGATCTTATAGATCAAATCTCCAATGCAAATGAAGAAATCATGAGCCAAAGATAGATCAATGAAAGATTAAGGAATGATCTAAATTTAGAAAGACAAATCAATGAAAGAATAAGAAGTGAGCTAAGATCTAAAAAGAAAATCAGTGAAAGATTGAAAAATGACCTAAACACTAAAAAATAAATCAATGAGAGAATGATGAAATCCTAAGTAAACATGAATCAATTAAATCAACTAAATGAGTAGAATCTCTATAGATAAAAAGGTAAAGCAAGAATCAAATACAAAGAAGGTGAGTCCTCTAAACAAGGTTCTCAAAGGAATCAAAGACCTACTTGCAATCACTATGGTAAGATAGGTCATACATCAAAAAAATGTTAGAGTAATGGTAAAACAAAATTCAATTGTAAATGTTACAATTGCAATAGCATGGTCACAAGGCTAATGAATGTAAAGAGAAAACAAAATTTGAAGGAAAATGTCACAAATGCAAGAAACAAGGACACAAGACATCAAACTGCATAACCAACTCATTCAATCCAGTAGAGCAAATTGTGAAAGCAATATTTGGTTGGGACTATAACACCTAGTGCAGATGCCATTACTATGGAGAGTATGGACACATTGGCATAAACTATGTTAAACATCACACAAGAAGAGAGATACCACCATAAGATGTTTCACTTGTACAAAACTTGGTCATCTAGCCAAAAACTGCATGAATATAGGTAGAATTGAAGACAAAAAGAAAGCTAAAGCATACAACATCAAAAAGAAAATGAGGCAACAATGGATTCCTAAATCCATTGAGAAAGCTAGTCCAAGAACTAATGGTCATGTCACTCAATAAGTAGGTGATTCCACCATTTCCAACTAAGTTCTTAAGCAAGAACTAGAACTACATTATCATGATCACATCCAAACAATTCCAAAATTGAAAGGAAGAAAAGATCCAAATCAATATTCAAGATATAATGGGATCATAGAAGTTTAGTATTAGTTATCACTAAGTTACTTTATCTACTGAGTAAGGTTGGGTCATGGACTCTACTGAGCAAGGTCAAGAGTAACTAGTCACACATGTTTGGTTACTGAGTAATGAAGCATTCACCAAGCAATCTAAATAGATAGTGGATGACAACCTATCGCACATAATCATATCATCATAGCTACTTTTGTACTAAGTATTAATGGAAAAATGTTATCAAAAGGTAGGAAGTTGAATTCATTTTTCACCAAAAATTTTAAAGTGTTATTGCGATCAAGTGAATTGCAGAGCAATCAAGCAATTTTGAGCTAAATTTACAATAAAAACTTTCAAATTTTTCCATAACCTACTAAGTAGCCATGGTAGCATCAAGGAACAATAGCAAGGCAAGGAAAGGGTTAGAAATGTTGGTCTAAGGAGTCAAATGGAAACCACCAAATTTCAAACTTGTACTAGCAATTGCGAAAACCCTCAATCCAAATGGAGCTCGATCGTAGATCCCTCCTAAGGTACTACTCATTAACAATATCCAAACTCATTTTAAGTTTGTAATTCAAGAAATTGAAACCCTAGAGATGGACGATTCCCTAGGTGAATTGTGTGTGAATGGTATTCTTAAACCTGAACATAAGCACTTGGAAGATAAGGGTTTAACCCACATTCCCCACCTATCCCAAAATTTCCAAATCAAATGGATTAGATACATCCTAAGCTAAGTTCACAATAATCAGTTATGGCTTGAGCAACTAGTTTTGATCACTAAGAAGATGATTCATCATATCACTAGCCTTCTCATGCTCTCCAAAGCCAAAACTACTAAAACCCTAGGTTGGGTGGAGTCAGACAAGAAAACCCTAGCTGAGTGGGGGTGGTAGAGGTATGAAGATTAATAGTGTAATAGATGCAGAACTAAAATTTGACATACATGTGATAGCTCACAAGATCTATAGTCCTAGTCATCTAAATAGTGTGTTGTGTGAAGTAGTAGACTTGGCATTCAAGGTCATGAAGAACAATCTATCATATGATCTTGTAGACTTCTTGTTGAAACAATTTAACAAAAACATGGAAAGTATAAGGACATCCAAGAACAATCCTTGTAAATTTGGTTCATTGTTGACATGTCTATTTTTCTATGTTCAAATTTTTTTCCCTTCTAAAGGTATAGTTGTATGGAGAAAGGACATGCCAGTTTTGCATTAGATTAACGATTATATTACAAAGATGGGTGAGAATTTCGTTAGCATAATGGATAATTACTTTGATGTCTTCAAGGAAAAAATGAATAATAGATTTAGAATTCCCAAGAAATTGGTTGAAGATTACAAAGATGATGTTTGTTTCATGGTAGACAGTGACAAAGTCTACATTTAGGTAGTAAAATGAAGAATTGTATGGGTAAAACCTCTTCCCTGTGAGGTGAACATTGATGAAGAAAAAGATATAGTTGAAGCCTTGATAAATGAACCTAAAATGCATCACACTTTGGAACATATTATGAGGCCAAGGCAAGAATAGAGCTTGAAATCAAGCTTCCATAGGTAGCTAACAAAGGCAAGAGGAGAGCAGCAAAAGTCAAATCTAGCACACCTCTTATGTTGACTGAGGGTAAGGGAGAAGATGATGATAAATTAGAGGATGAAGAAGAGTCAAAAAAGGAAGAAGAGCTAGTGAAGAAGAAAGGCAAGGTGATCATCACCAAGCCACCTAAGCCATCCACTATAGTGTTCAACAAGAGATCTAGAAAGAAAGGTAGTGAAGTTGTGTTTAGCAAGCCTCCTCCCACCTTCTAGGAAAAATTAAAACAATTGGAATAAGGTGTAGGTATAAAAAACTTAAAATTATTAAAGTATGAGACTAGGACAGAGGCTGAGAAGAAATAGGTTGAAGAATTGGTGCTAACCAAGATGGGCAAATGGAAGTATTCCCCTAATTAGATAGCCTCCCAGATCTCTAATGAACTATTAGAGAAGTTGAAGCCAAGATAGGACTTAGCTACATAGATAGAAAAATATATCTATGCACAAACCCTAAGGCAGTTGCTACCTAGCATTACAGATGTTGAGGTAAAAGAGTCCTTAAAGAAAAATGAAGACAAGATGACTCTTAGATTCAATACTTGTTTAATTTTGTTAAAGGATATAGAGCATGTAGTCAAGAATGCTATAGGTATGTGGAAGAATATTTATCACTTGCATAAACAAAGTGAGTTTCCAATAAAATTCAAGGATGATGATAATGATGATGAGGAAGAAGGAACATACTTTAAGACAATACAATTTGACAATGAAGAAGTTGAAGAAGATAAAGAGGAAGAAGCTACTGAGGAAGACAAAGAAGATGATGAGGAGACTGATCCTATGAAGATATTAGTAGTAGTCATTGCCTCACTTCCTCACTCTCCAAGAAAATCATCAGCTACATCTAGTTTGGAGTCAGCTTCAGCAAGTTTGGTTGTGACCACAATAGAAACATCAAATGTCCAATCACTCTTCTCTCCCTTATAGCTCAACACATCACTAATGGAAGTGTCTATCACTTCATCCAATGATTTGTAGCCTCCCTCTTCTTTAGTTTCCAAGTGAGCATCATTAGCAATGAGTATAGCATGTTCTACAATTTTGTGTTCTTCAGCAGTAAGTATAGTTTCAAGTTTTACAATTTTGGATTCTACAATTTTATTTTCTACAGCTTTGGATACTTCTGTAAGTATATCAATTTTTGATTTAGTAAGCATACTAGTCAGTATTCCATCTATTGGTAATATATCAATTTTTATAGCTAGTCCTACTATATCTACTCTTGTTTCCATTCTAGATTCCAAAGCATTAAGTACAAAGGTAGTTGAACCTAAGGCTCAACCAAGTACAAAATTTTTGAGTGGAAAGGAGATAGAGGAGAATATTAACCTAGATGAGGAGATTGAGATTCCAAAGTGGGATTTTGGTAATTTCATTATAGATCAAATACATATAGCTAGTCAACTCCTTCAGAAGAAAGAAAAATAGAAGAAATTGAGAGAGGAAAGAGACAGAGAATATAAAACAATAGAAGATGCTAAGAATATTTTGATTGAGTTGATAGGTGTTGAATTTGATACTTCTCAACACATTTTATTTCAATTGGAAGAGGAAATATAGAAGTTTAATGAGGACTCCAGTGGTCAAGAAAAAAATATTGAGAAAGTAGAGAAGAAATTCGATAACAAAGTGCTTGAGCACATTGCTCAACAAATTGCTATTTAGCAAGTGGAGCTTTCCTTAGTTTTGATCAATCTTGAAAAATATTGCACAAATGTAACATCACTTTTTGGAAAATTATGTAATGTTACCAAGTTCACAAAGGAAATAAAGAGAAAACTAACAAAGATTGATGAAGATCTGAAGGCTAGTGCATAGCAGTTGCAACTTGACCCTAGTTCAAGCTCTACACATCATATGAAAATCAGATTCTTGTCAGATATGTAAGCATAGTTGTTGAGAAAGGAAGCAGGGATCTGATCTTTACTGATAGATATTTAGAATATGGTCCTTCCCATCATGGACGCATTGCATAAGCACATTGTTTATTCAAAAACATTGATCCATGACAACAACTTCTCAATTGCAGATCGCATGATAGAACTCTCTGCAAAAGTCCAAATTGCTCTACATACATGTAAAGTTTTGCAAGAAAATTGGTCTAAGACTTTATCACTCATACTTCAAGTACATTCTAATTTTATTTCTTATTTTGGTGTCTTTGTGAAAATAATTTTTGAATAAATATTTAGCATTATTGTCAAAAAGGGGGAGAGACAATATGTATATATTGGGAGAGACACTTAGTATGTATATTGTATGGGGGAGAACCATGGAAAGGAAAGGAAAGTATATTGTATATACTTACAAAGAAAATTTTTGAAAAATCTCAAAAATAGTATACCATACCGAGCCAATATCACTATGATGTATATAAGTTTTGGCTGATAAGTGTTTTTGTCACTAATGCCAAAGGGGGAAAATTTTGACATTAAGTCAAGTTTATTATTAGTGACAAAACTTATTCAAAATATGTATGGTTACTGAGCTCATTGAATAGTCTACAATGTTTTCCATATAATTTAGTAGCCACCAAGCTTTATATTTCCTACTGAGCATCCCAATGGTTACCAAGTGAATTTAGCTAGTGTGAAGTCCAGCAGTTCAGTGGTTACCAAGCTTTGTAGTTCAAACCAAGCTAGTAGTTCATGTGAAGTGAAGTTAGTGTTAACTAAGCTATATGATAATTAGTTTTTACCAAGTGCAATCATGGTAAATGAGTAATTCAATATCTACCAAGTTACATAGTATCTATTGAGTCACTAGTGTAGATCGAGTTCAAGACTACTCTGAGATGATTAGTATGGACAGAGCTTCTAATTCTGCTAAATGCATGATGATGCCAAGTAATGAGAGTGGATGTCATTTATTAGAACTTCACCAAGTCATTCTTCAAAACCTAAGTGTCTTCATTTGAGCCAACTTTGTAATTCTTGAGTTGTTGTTTTACACAATGCTAAATGATAGTAATTCTTGTGAACTCCTCTCTTGAAAAGCTGATTTTTTGAATCAACTCCAAGGTTCTAGGTGATCTTGTAACCTACTAGAATCCACTCAGTTGAAGATAAATGTGAATTTTCATGAGGAGGCCTTTGCTGGTTCATTTTGGTCTTAGATGGAATAAAGAATCTGCCCATTGTTTGAAAAATAACACTAAAAAAGAACTATATTTTTGTATTTTAATGTTTTTTAATGAATGTAATCTAAAAATGTAACTAAAATGAATTCCTAAATTAAGAAGGGGTTAGTAAAGAAAATAACAAGAACTTTTAAAGCAAATAACATGAAAGTAAAATCCTAATGGACATAAGCTACAGAAAACAACACGTCTATGAGTTAAGCTTTTAAAGAAATCGGTAGGTAACCAATGAAAGTAGGAGTGGTGCTCCCTTAATTCCACTAATGTAATCATCGGTGAGAAACTTTAGTAATCATATGATGTTTCACTCTTCATCAAATCGTAAGGCCATAGAAAGTGTGCTCATGCAAGACAAAGAGTTATGTGGGCACAATTTGATGATTTCTTCTCGAGCTAGATATGTCAGTGGAATTCATCAAAACCATAACGAACACTAAAACTAATAAATCAAACAACTAGAAACAAAGCAATAAACCTTTGGCTCAATCACAATTTCATGAACATAAATTCACAAAAATATGACACATTTAGGTAGGAATGACTACACTCCAAATGCAAGCACCAAAAGCATAATTTTATTGCAAAATAATGACAACCCCAACTACATATTACAATTGAGTATTTATAAGAAATCATCTCCTCAATTTGTGTTGAGAGTGAGAGATATCTTCATGTAATAAGATTCTTTTAAATAATAAAACAAACTAATTACATAAAAACTAACTACCTAACTGGTGCTTAGTAGGACTCCATCCATATTTTATTCATTAATTGGATGCATGAGTCTTTACATGTCAAAAAACAAAGAATTATGGGAGAAGAAAGAATGAGAAAGCTCCAAGTCGAAGTGGAAGTGACTAGAAGTGCCAAAATTGGAAATTGATCCTTCACAGGGCATTTTTAGGAGTTAAATTATCGTTAGAATGCATTTTCAATGCATGGAAAGCTCTATTTTTGGAACTGGCAGTTAATTGTTGGTAGAATTTTTTCAAAAATGCAGAGCTACAGACTTACGCACCTCAAAAATGTGCATCTCCTAAAAATGTGCACCTCCAAAATTTGTAGTTGCTAAAAATGTGCACCTCCTAAAAATGTGCACCTCCAAAATGTGCACCTACTAAAAATGTGCACCTCTTGAAAATGTGCACCTACTTAAAATGCACACTTGCTCAAAATGCGCACCTCGATGAAATTTGTGCAAGGTGCTTAAATTGCCAAAAAATCAAAGTTCTCAATTTAGAAAATAGTTTCTAGGCTTTTCTCAAATGGAGTTTTAGATCACTTTTGTGTACTTAGTTTGATCCTTTTGATGATTTATACCCTCTTTGTAGCCAAAAAATTTCATAGACCCGAACTCCTTCTGCTTCTTCTACCTGAAATTCCAAGGCACCTGTGTTGAATCTTCTCATTGCATAATATGAGGAACATGTTCTACTTCATGTGTCCAACCTCTATATCTTTGATCTTTTCTTCTCTCCAACTACCCTATCCTTCTCAGTGAGAGACTAGGTGATCTAGATTATCTAAAATGATCAAATGTTTGAAACACTTTTCACAAGATTTTCTAGGCATTTTTAAATGGTTTTTTCAGAGGTCTTCTTCTCAAAATTTCAAGTTGAAACTTTCATCGGTCCCTAAAACTAGATAGCTGAAGGCTCACTATTTTAGGGACTAAAATTACATCTTTAGTTCTTCTTTCCAGCAGTGTAAACGATTCTAAATTTTGAGCTCTAGGTCAAAAGTTATGACCCCGACAAGTTGAGGATGTCCTTTTTACCTAAAAAAGAAGAAAACATTAGTCTGAAGAGTTGAAAATGCTTAACTAATAAGCCCTAACATGACAAAAAATATTGAGAATGTAAAAATGTTGCAAAACTCACAAAAATATCATTTTAGCATCTAATAAGAAAAAAAGAGCACACCGGTGCACCTCAGAGGTGTGCCTTTGTCCTCGTCAATGGTTTAATATATGATAATTTGTACCAACACACCTCATGCGGTGCATTGGGTGTGCATCTCACATATCCTTTCTAATTCATGAGGAGTATAAAGGTGCGTAGGTGTGCACCTTCTTTTTGTGTGCTTTCCTTTGAATTTTGGCGCACTAGTGCACCTAGGGAGGTGTGCTAGTGCACTTTTTTTTTCTTTGCAAATATGACTTATCCTCTTTGATGATGATTTTCAAAATCTAGGTTTCCAAACCGGGACTTGAATTTGACTAAAGACACTAGGAAAAACCTTAGAAAAAACTCAAACCCCGAACTAGGAATTTGAAAAGCTAGAAGAAAAAGTAGGGGGTCCCCATTTCTAGGCAAAATGGGGCATGCGTTGTGAAACTACAACAATAATATTGGTGTTAACTTGTATATTAGCTGATTTTGTAGTTTTGTAAATTGGATTGATATATATATATATATATGTATGTATGTATGTATGTATGTATGTATGTATGTATGTATATATGTATGTATATGTATATATATGTATGTATGTATATGTATATACATACATATATACATATACATACATACATATATATACATATACATACATATATATATATATATATATATATATATATATATATATATATATATATATATATATATATATATGCATGCATGTAAATATGTATGTATGTATGTATGTATATGCAATGTATTGTATCATATCCATACAGATGAATGTATGTATGCATGAATGAAAAGTGAAAATGAAGAATATGTAAGAAGTATGTGAATGTGAATCAGAAGCAAAGTGTAATGTAAGGCCATATGAGCAAAGGAGTAGTAGAGTCATATCTATCACATAAAGTTAATCAATACTTCAAAGAATCTCTATCAGCAAATCAGTTGTAAGTTAGAGATCTATTGTTTCATTCTAATAGGCAAACCAATCCAAATTGTCTAACAAGGTAGACTTAACATTCTTTTGTCAAATCTCTTTACCAAGTGCATACTTTATTGTATATTTGTAAAAACTTCTAACAATGTGGACCTAGCAGTCCTAATTGCTCCTAACAGTGAAAATCATCAAAAGTGATCATTATAAGCCTTAACAGGCAAACTTTATGCTATAGTATTGAAGTTTTGTGGGTATCATCCCCACCCTAGTTTTACTTTCTATTTGGAAGGTTTTTGGGTCACCAAATTTTTGTGTTCAAGTGCCATGAATGTTTATGTTTTCAGTTTCTCATGCATGTAGTTAGTTTTGATTTAATGAATTAAATAGTTATTGGATTATTGCAATTAAGATCAAAATTTGGTAAAGTTTTAAGGTTACTAATTCACCCCTCCCCTCTCAATAACCTAGCATGGTCTTGAATATTTCCACCAAATCCATTAATTAATATTTATTAATTTATTGATTCAACTTCACAAACAATGAGAATTCCCTATTTCCTAAGTCTTATTTTCTACCTTCAATTTCTATTTGTGTGGAATTATGAATTTTTAATTCAAATATTTCACCTAGTCTTGATACATGGATATCCTATGTCATGGATCTTCTCTCTAAACTTGGCTAAATCATATTAGATATATATTATTCCTTACACATGACTATTATAAGTCACCTTTTTATAGATTCTTGTCTACAAGTGGCTTTAAGGTGTCAAATGCAGGTCATAGATTCTCCTCCACTTTTAACCATGTTGACTTTCATGCATCATAGAATAATACATTTGGAATCTTGTGTCATATTTTTCATAGATATTCTAAGGAATATCATGCCAAGTTACACATTTGAATTGATAAGTCTCCATTCTTTCATTCACGTCTCACCTCTTGCACTATGTCTATAAATTGAGCCATCTTGCTCTCATTTTTTTATTCTTAAGAACATTCTTAGAGTCTTTATTCTCACATCACTCTCAAGCCATGCTTCTATTACTCTCAATAACATCATCCCATTATAGTATTTTTCTTTCAACTACGTGTACTATATAGAAGAAGTCTTGAAAATAGTTCCAAAAGTAAGAATTACTATACAGAAGAAGTCTTGGAACTAGTTCATACAAATTTTTGTAGACCAATAGGTACAAAGAGCTACAATGGAGAAAAATATTTTATTTTGTTTTTTGATGATTATTCTAGGATGATGACATCAATGTTCCTAAAAGACAAATATGAATCTTTTGAAAAGTTCAAGTGGTATCTAGCTAGAGCTAAAAAAGAAATAGGGAAAAATCTAAAATGCCTAAGGTTAGATAGAGGAGGTGAATTTATCTCTAATGAATTCAATGAGTTCTATAATGAAAGAGGGATCAAAAGATAAGTATTTACACCTAGTACACCTCAATAGAATGGAACAGAAAAAAGAAGGAATAGATCACACTAGATTGTGCAAGAACATTGATGATTGAGAAAAATGTTGCAACCAAATATTGGAAAGAAGAAATCAGCACAATAGTTCATACCTAAACTGAGTTCAACTAAAGAAAGGTACCAATCAAACACCTTATGAATTATGGTATGACTATAAACCTAATTTCTATTATTTCAAAGTATTTGGAAGCAAATGTTATATCTTGAAAGAAGAAAGGAAAGAAAAGTTTGATGCAAAAAGTGATGAGGGCATATTCCTAGGATACTCCAATAATAGCAAAGCATATAAATGTTTGAATCTTGCTACTTAGGAAATTATAGAACATGTACATGTGAAAATTGATGAGTTTGTAGAAAAGAGTGAAGAATAAATCAACAAGGGACCTAAGGACTAAAAAAACTTTCTTTACTATGAGCTTGAGACTTTACCCAAGTTATAAGAAAGTGTGATCGGGCAACAAAAAATTATACCACCTGAATCACCCAAGTCTATAGATCAAACTAAGTCTCAAATAGAGGAACCTACATCTCAGATAGAGGAACCTAAGTTATAGATAGATGGAACTAATTCTTAGATAGTAGAAACCAAGCAAAAATAGAAGTTCATAGAGTCATTGAACATGGTGAACCGAGTGGAACAAGTCTATAATCTTGAAGGAAAGAAAATATACTTGATAAATATGTTAGAAGGCATCATGCACCTAAATAAATAATTGGAGATTGGACTAGAGGCATGTTGACAAGGAAAAAACTAAAAGGTACATGTTTTCTTAGTGAATTTGAACCTAGATCTATAAAATATAATTTGATTAATGAAAGTTGGATAGAGGCAAAAAATGAAGAAATTGAGTAAATGAAAAGAAATAATACTTGGAATCTTGTTCCTAGGCCCAAGGAAAAAATGTAATTGGTACAAAATGAATTTTTTGAAACAAATTGAATGAAAAAGGTGAAGTATCAAGGAACAAGGCATGTATAGTGTGTAAAGGTTATGCTCAAGAAGAAGGTATTGACTATGGAGAAACATTTGCTCCTATTGCAAGACTTGAAGGAGTCAGAACACTACTTACATATGCTAAACATAAAGGATTCAAAGTGTATCAGATGGATGTAAAATCAGATTTCTTGAATGAAATTATGGAAGAAAAGAGTCTACATTGAACAACATAAAGGTTTCATTGGTCCAAATAAAAGAAACATGGTCTACAAACTGCAAAAGTCTTTATATGGTTTGAAACAAGCTCCTAGAGCATGGTATGAAAGACTACATGGTTATCTAGTAAGAACTAGTTTTCAAAGAAAAAATGATAATTATATTATCTATATTAAAGAAGGACCCACATAACAAGATATTACTAGCAGAAATATTTGTAGATGATATTTTGTTTATAGGACATGATGACTTATGCAAATAATTCTTTGAAGAAATGAGGAAAGAATTTGAAATGTCAATGTTTAGAGATATAAAATTCTTTGTTGGTTTACAAGTTCATCAAATGAAGGATGGCATCTACATCACTTAGTCAAAGTAAATCAAGGAAATATTGAAGAGCTTTGGAATGGAAGATTCCAAACTAGTTGGAATACCTATGTCTACTAGACACAAACTATCTAAGAATGATGATTTAAAGAATGTGATTTAGACTACCTATAGATCCATGTTTGGGAAAATTCAGTATGTGGTACAAACAAGGAATGATATTGCATTAGAAGTTGGTGTAGTTCCAAGGTTTTCTGTAAATCCTAAGGAAAATCATATGATGACAGTTAAAAGAATTATGAGATATCTAAAAGGAACTAAAGACTATGGTTTATGTTACAAGAAAGGAGGAAAATTTGTGTTAAAATCCTTTACTGATGCATATTGGGTTGGAAGCATTGATGATAGGAAAAGGACCAGTGTAGGAGCATTCTTTCTTGAAAAGAGGTTAGTGTCATGGACAAACAAGAAGCAAAAATACATCTATTTGTCTACAATAGAGGAATAGTATGTTGATGCAATAGTTAGCTATTCTAACATAATATGGATCAAGAAATTATTGTTAGGAATGAAGGAATAAATCAAGGAACTAGTGGTTATCTATTGTGATAACAAAAGTGATGCACACTAAGACAAAACACATTACAATCAAGTACCATTTTCTAAGGGAATTAGTTCAAGCCAAAGAGGTGACATTGGAATATGTGAACACCAAGGAGTAGGTTGTAGACATATTCACCAAGACATTACCTAAGGATTAATTTTTGTATCTTAGAAGTAAGCTAGGGGTCATTCCCCTATTTGATGCTCACTATAGTACATATTAATGATGTATCAATTGAGCTTCAATGAAGAACTATCAAGTTAATGCATGGTTTTTAGAGCATATTTCTTATGAATTGTTACATTAGGTACAATAAAATTTCATTGTATGAAGTCTTTGGAATTTGATGTCAAAGAGGGAGAGATTTGTATAAGAGCAAGAGGGAGAGATTGATAAGACATAGTTTGAAGATAGATGACAGAGGGAGAATCTTAGAGGGAGTTCTCATGGATAAAGAATCAAAATCAAACTAAGGATATTATAAAATCTTATAAATAAATTTTATTCTATAAATTTTATTTTCATAATGAAATTTTGAGTTGTCATCAATATCAAAGAGGGAGATTGTTGAAAATAATTATTCAATTGCATATTGTCATTGATGTTACACAAATGCCAAGCTTTAATCGAGCACATTTATCCTTAGTTGAGATTAGTTAGGCACTAAAGGAGATTTGATTATCAAACAAGTAGAAGGTAGTGTTAACCAAGTTTGGTCAATCAATGAAGAGAGATAGTATTAACTAAGTTTGGTCGATCATCAAAGGAAGTTCTATATTAATTGTGTGAATAGTCCAGTATTAGTTGACTATCAACAATTTACTTTTGATAATTAATTGGTTAATACAAGCCAACCAAATGGATGTTAAATATTTATATGGAAGTGTATTCAAGCTGAGTACTTGACATTGAACATCATATATATGAAAGGTCAAGTTGTGGATTGAATGAAGAAAGTTGGGGAACAATAAAAAAGAAGAAAAATGAGAATGATATATGATTAAAGATAGAGCATCCAAATTAGAAGAGCGGGCTATAAAGAATATTCTAATTAGGATTATCAATGGGTTAAACCAAAATAATGATTTGAATATGCCAAGTTAGTTTCTTCAACAATTAGGTCAATCATTGTTACTCTCTAATAATTGTAGCAGTAAAGAAATCTCTTAATAGAGTTGGCTTAACAATAATTTTGTAAATCCTCTAACAAGATAAAATTTCTAGATTAAAGTGTTTGAAGATATCTAACTATAATACTCCTAATAGGATCACACTTAACCATGTTTTTTGTAACCTTCAACAAGGTTGGCTCCTAACAAAAATCACTTTAAAAGAGTGAAAAGTTGTAACTAGTTGCATTGGTGGTTTTCCCAAATTGGGTTTCCATGTTAAATCTTGGTGTCTCATTCATTCATGTTATTTTATTAATGCTTTATGTTTTTGAAACTAATTTACAAAAGATTAATACCCATTAATATCTTAAGAATTCTTTGTTAACTGAGTTATAATTAATATCTAGTTCTAAATGAGCATAGCAAGAATTTGGTTTATTAAGTGAGAAGTCTATTTTGACATCTAATGGAATTGTAATTATTTTAATGCTAACTAATTCACCCCTCCCATCTTAGTTACTCCTTTCATTCTCAACCAGCCTAATTTTTTGCATGATTACGATATTAGAGCTTACATTTACTACAAATTCAAAAGTATTGGTGATAGTGATATCCACAAGGAGTTGAATGAATTTTATGACAATGATTTATCATTGAAGAAAGGGTATGGAAACCTCAAGGAAAATAAAATCATCAACTAGATGTTTTCTACTAAGTTTGAAAACTATGAATGGTTAAGGATAATTTTGAGTAGAATTCATGAAGGTATGTTCTTAGAAGGAGACATTCTTGTAATGATTGACAACAATCCAATCTATAAACTCACTATCCTAAGTAATGAAGGATGCAATCCTATGAATGAGAAAATGTGAAGAAACAAGTCAAAGTTAACCTAGGAACTACATATGATGGGAGGAACATGAGGATTGATCTGATAAAGAAAATAGATATCAAACTAATCGACAAGATTATTGGTTATAAATTGAATTACAACTCAAGAGTAAACTCTATACCTATTGGTTTCATCCATGCAACATACCTAATGGTAGAAAAGAAAGAAAAGTTAACATATGTGATATTTTGAAACAAAAATTGTTGGATAACATAGATATATTGAAGAAAACTAAGAATGAAATGCTTAGATTTGAATCACTGTTGAGACATTTGTTTTCCAAGTAATTAGATAGTTTCCTAGTGTAATCATTCAAGAATGGGACAATAATTAATGTACCATGAGCATGCTAACTAATCTTTAGTCATTCATGAAACAAAAGTTCATAATTCCACCAATATTAGTAGAAAAATATAAGGTTGACATAAGTTTTATGGTAGAAACATATGTCACATGCATGGATATAGTGGAACCAAGGGTAAAATTAATTGACCCTATTGGATATGAAATGACTAAGGAATTAATTAAAGGCTATCCTAAAATAATTCTCAAGTAAAAAAAAGACTTGACATATCCTAGATGGGAGACATATGAGGAAAAGGTGAAAGTGGTATACAATGAGCTTCACAAGAAAGAGATTAAGAAGAAAGATGAGAAGAAAGTTGAAACCATGAGAAAGGAATTAGGAATGAGTCCTGAGGAGTTCAAAGTGGCACTAGGAATAGCTTTAGAAATGAGAGCTAGCGATCAAACTGATGTTTTAGTTGCCACACCTCTAGTAGTTGCAACAGTGGGAGAAGGAGTCACTATAGTAGGGAAATCTACACAAATCCCATGTTCTCCCTATGAAATAGTGTTACAAGTGCAACCCATAGTTGTAAGGCCTATAGTGAAGGAAAAAGATGAAGAGGGGGTAACAATAATTGAAGAATAAACTATCACATCTCTTAGCACAAGTAATTCTACAAGGTTTTCTAAAGGAAAGTCAAAACTTACTGAATCCCAATCAAATAAAAGAGTAAAGAAAAAATCTAGTGGACAACCAAAAGAAGAAAGATACTACAATTTATTGATTCTAAAGAATAAGGTGAGGAAGAATTAGAGGAACAAGAAAATTGACCAGTTAAAAAGGCCAAGTCCAAGACAAAGAAAACTCCAGGTAAGAAAACCTGGAAACCCAAGGTAGAAATATTGAATGTTTAAATTATTGACACTAATAGTTTTGAGTAATTGAATAATATTTATCACTTGTATAGTAATATGGATAGATTAAAAATAGAGAATGTTGTAGTAAGAAATATGATTTTGACAAATAAAACGTTTGAAAGTATTCAAAAGAATATTCCTCAAGATTTGTATAACAAACTTGTAAACAGAAGAAGCATAGTAGTAGAAGAAGACAAAAAAGTTAGGAAAAATAAAATTAAAAAGTTATAAGAGGTGAATAATGATGATGAATTGGAGAGGATAAACAAGGGTATTAAGACCTTACTTAGGAAAAAGATAAGATATATTCTAATAATGGGTGGAAACTATGAGGAGGTCAAAGAAAAAACTATTGAAGAAATCCAAAGATTAATGATCCTAGAAGAAGAGAACAAAGAATTAGGGAGAGAAATCACTGCATTAGAAGAATCAACAGAATAAATTGAGGCTATGGAGGAAGAAGAGACCCAAACAATAATTGTGTTAGTTCTAGAAGTCAACAAGGAAGAAGATCCTATACCTTTCATCATAGGTATCGATCCATACTGATACCATGCAAATAGATAGTACAATAATCACAATAAATACTAAGGAAGAAGATCCTTTCAAGAACACACATTATTGAACATTTGGTTATTTATAATAGTTTTGAAGATAAGGAAGAGGAAAATAAGAAAAAGGAAGAAGAGAGAAAGAAAAGAAAAGAGGAAGAGAATAGGAAGAAGAATCTAGAAGAAGAGAAAAAGAAGAAAGAAGAAGACAAAGAGAATAGGAAGAAGAAGTTAGAAGAAGAGAAAAAAGAGAAGAGAAGAAGAAGAGAAGAAGATAGAAGAGGAAAAAAGAAAAAGGAGGAAGAGGAGAAAATGAGAAAAGAAGAAGATGAAGAAAAGAGAAAGGAGGCAAAAGAAGAGAAGAAGATAGAAGAAGATAAAAAGAGAAAGAAAGAAGAGGAAGAGAAAAGAAGAAGGAAAAAAAAGAGAAGATGGAAGAAGAAAGAAAAAAGAAAGAGAAAGAGATAAAGAGAAAAAGTGAAGTAGATGAGAAAAAGGAAAGTGTACCTTATTCTTTGAGGATACTTGTTACATTAGTGACATTAATAGGGATAGATGATGATGATCAGACTAAATTGATCTCATCACTAAGAAAAATCATAGAGAAAAATAGGTAGGTGAAAATTCTATAGAGCACCTTGATGGAAGCAACTCAAAGACTTGATAAAACCTTTTCTATAAATATTTCACAATTATATCCTCAAGATTGAGAAAAGGCCATGATATAGGATTTCGATATTGAGTTTACTAAGCTATCATACATCATAGAGATACAAGCATAGGCTAACCATGATGCACAAATGTTCAACACCGTTTGTCAAAACATTAGAAATGATTTGGGAAATCTTGATGTATGCATCAAGGAATTGAGAAAATGTGAACATGAGGGAAAGATAATGTATTATAAGTGTGCACTAACATTTAGGTTCACTAAGGAAAAGGATGATTTGTTGAAGAAGAAAAATGAAGAACTTGAGGCACTGTTAAGTTAGCTTCAACAATGAAATTAGAGGATTGAAGATTTGAGGTAGAAACTGAGAAGATCTATAATGAGATAAGGCTCATTGAGATGGAAAAATATATGATTTCAAAAAGATTTTCACTTCTCAGAAAAAATCTATATCTAAAAATTGGAACATTAGAGCAACAGATAGAAGAATGTCTTCAGGCTAAGACATCATTTGGGAAATTTATCTATTCAGACTTAAATGCAGTTCAGATTGCATCTTATGGACTTTTGTGCCCTTCTCAACATATCTAAAGGCATTAGAGATTCATGAAAGAAAAAATTCAAGAGTCTAAAGAATTTTTTTTATTATAGTATGACACGACTATCAACTTGATGCAAAGGCATTGAACCAAATTTTAACTTGTAAATAAATTTTGACATCTATGTGATTCATGTCAAAGGGGGAGAAAAGGTATGGGATATTGTATAAGATAAAGGATAGATGTATGTAATTCAAAGGGGGATTAATTTAATATATTTAGGATTTATAAGGAAATATTATTGATGTGATGATCCATAGTTTTGAAGTTTTGAATTTTTTGTCAAGGCCAATTTTGTAAACAATTTTGAAACATTTTGAATTGATAAGTTTCTTTTTGGGACTTCCTCATGTTGCCATCAATGAACATTGAGATATTGTTGGAAATTTGAATAAGATAATAATCTAAGTTGTCATTTATGGCAATATGATTTCAGTACAAATAGAGTAGATTATGAAAAGGAAATCAAGTCAATTATACTTATAAAATTTTCTAAGTATCAGATGGTTATCCAATAGAGTAGGAACAATTTTGATGAGCATGAATGATAGAGTAATATTTAATGCTTGCATAGTTAAGGAAAAGTAGTATAGATTGTCAAGATGGCATGGCTTAATGCATGTGATAGTACATAAAATATGACAAAAATTATGATCAATTTTCCAGATAGGAAGTATACATGAAAGAATAGAACATGAGAAAGAAATGAGGATTACAGTTTAAGGAATTATTTTTTTTCCAAAATAATTACAAAATAATTATTTAACTAATTAAGGATGACATCCTAGATGTTAACCCTAATCAACATGAATTAATTTTGTGTTTTTCAAGCACGTGAAAGCTTGAGGCCAATCGGGCAAGTTTTGTAAATGTAATGATATAAAGGAAGGATTGTATTATGTGAAGTAGAGTGCAAGTTGTATATGACATGTGAAGTATTATGTGAATTATATGTTGTGAATTATAATGTATGATCAAAGGTATGCAAAGAGAAGAGAAAGTAAGATTAGATATTGAAGATATCAATAGTAAGAGGTTTTTGTATCTATATCTTTTTTTATAAAGGAATTGTATTATAGAATTGCATGTTTCAGGAGTGGGCTCATCTTGTGTACATATTGTAATTTTAATACTAAATCCTAATATAGTTGAGGCTTTTAGCAGGACCTAGTCCCCTAACAATGACTATGACACTATATGTACTTAATAGACTCCTAACTATTGACATTAAGTCAAGTTTTTTATTAGTGACAACACTTATTTAGATTCTGTATGGTTACTAAGCTCATTGAATAGTCTATAGTGTTTTCCATGTAATTCAATAGACACCAAGCTTCATAGTTCCTACCAAGCATTCCAATGGTTACCAAGTAAATTCAAGCAGTGTGAAGTCTTATAGTTTCTATTGAGTAGTTCAATGGTTACCAAGCTTTGTAGTTCCTACCAAGCCATCAGTTCATGTGAAATGAAGTTTGTGTCAACCAAGTGATAAGATGATTAGTGTTTAATAAGTTCAGGTATGGTAAACATGGAATTTAGTTTCTACCAAGTTGCATAGTATCTACTGAGTTTCCAATGTAGATCAATTTTGAGACTACTCTGAGATGTTTAGCATGGACCGAGCTTCCACTTCTACTGAATGCATGATGATGCTGAGTAATGATAGTGGATGTCATGTATCAAAACTTCACCAAGTTAGTCTTCAGAACTTGAGTGTCTTCATTTGAGCCAACTTTGTAATATTGGTGTTAACTTGTATATTGGCTAACTTTACAATTTTGTAAATTGGATTGATGTGTGTGTGTGTGTGTGTGTGTGTGTGTGTGTGTGTGTGTGTGTGTGTGTGTGTGTGTGTGTGTGTGTGAGTGATGTATTGTATCATATCAAAACAAGGAAGAAGTACCAGTAATATGGATTGATGAGATATGTGAATGAAATGTATGCAAGCAAATATGAATCAGCAGTAGAGAAAATTGTATTGTAAGGCCATGTCAGGAGCAATAGAGTTATATCTATCACATAAAGGTGATCAATACTTCAAATAATCTCTATTAGAAAATTAGTTGTAAGCCAAAGATCTATTGTTTCATCCTAATAGGTGATTCAACTCCAAAATCCTCTAACAAGGTAGACTTAATAGTCTTTTGTCAAATCTCTTTACTGAGTGCATACTTTATTGTATGTTTTTAAATCCTCTAACAATGTGGATCTAGTAGTCCTAATTGCTCCTAATAAGGTTGATCATTAGAACTGATCATTGTAAGCCTTAATAGGCCAACTTTATGCTGGAGTATTGAGGTTTTGTGGGTATCATCCTCACCCCAATTTTACATTCTATTTGGAAGGTTTCTAGGTCACCAAATCATTGTGTTCATGTGTCATGAATGTTTATGTTTTTTAGTTTCTCATACATGCAGTTAGATCTGAGTTAATGAATTAAATGATTATTGGGTTATTGCAACTAAGGTCAAAATTTGATAAAATTTTTAAGGTTATTGATTCACCCCTCCCCTCTCAATAACCTAGCATAGTCTTGAATATTTCCAACAATTAGTATCAGAGCTTTGTGGTTCTCAAGATAAAGCTTGATAGCTTGAGCAAAGATCAAGGACAATGGAGATTTTTAGACTTGATAAATTAATTGACAATGAAAAGCTAGATCTAGAAATGTCCATTGCACAACTCAAGAAAGCTAAGGAGCAACTTTCCCAATCCCTGAAAAGAAGGAAGGAACTTGAAAATTAGATGAATGATCATTAGTACATTGAAGATTTTTTTCCCTTCAAGTAGTTTAGATGAAGCAAATGATGCAATGAAAGAACTCCTAAAAAAGAATGGTTCCCTACAAGAAGTAAGAAAATTGAAAATTGAATGAGAAATTCAGTCAATAATATTGTGTGAAATCCTAGAACAAAGGAATAAGGAAAAAGAATACTTGGATGCAAGGAATAATGAAATTCAAAATCAGTCCCTTCAGCAAGAAAATCTTATTGATCAACTCTCCAATACAAATGAAAAAATCATGAGTCTAAGATCTAAAAATGAAAATTTAAGGAATGACCTAAACACTAAAAGGAAAATCAATGAAAGGGTTGAAATTGATCTAAATTTTGAAAAGCAACTCAATTAAAGAATAATGAAATCCCAAGTAGACATGGATCAATTAAATTAGCAAAGTGAGTAGAATCTTGATAGGGAAAAGGGTAAGACAAGACCTGGATACAAAGAAGAAGGTGAAACCTCCAAACAAGGTGTTCAAATGAATCAAAGATCTACTTGCAATTACTGTGGTAAGATAGGTCATACATCAAATAAATGTTGGAGTAATGAAAAAGAAAAATTCAATGGTAAATGTTACAATTGCAATCAACATGGTCACAAGGCTAATGAATGCAAAGAGAAACCCAAATTTGAAAGAAACTATCACAGATGCAAGAAACAAGGTCACAAGGCATCAAACTGTAGAACCAAGTCATTCAATCCAACAAAGCAAATTGTGAAAGCATTATTTGGTTGGGACTATAACACCTGGTGTAGATGTCATTACTGTGGAGAGTATGGACACATTGGCATGAACTATGTTAAACGTCACACAAGGAAGAGAGATACCACCATAAGATGTTACACTTGTACAAAACTTGGTCATCTAACCAAAAATTGCATGAATATAGGTAGAATTGAAGATAAAAAGAAGGCAAAATAAGATAGCACCAGGAAGCAGATGAGACAATAGTGGATTCCCAAATCAACTGAGCAAGCTAGTTCAAGAAATGATGGTCATATCACTCAAGAAGTGGGTGATTCCACCATTTCTAACTAAGTTCTTGAGTAAGAACTAGAACTGCATAATCATAGTCACATCTAAAATAGTTCCAAAATTGAAAAGGAAACAAAGATCCAAATTAGTATTTGAGATACAAGGGGATCACAAAAGATTAGTATCAGTTATCATCAAGTAAGGTTGGGTCATGGACTCTACTGAGTAAGGTCAGGAGTAACTAGTCACACATGTTTGGTTACCAAGTTATGAAGTATTCACCAAGCAATCGGAGCAAATAGTGGATGATAGCTTGTCACGCATAATGATGTCATCATAGCTACTTTCATATCAAGCATCAATGGAAAAATTTAATCAAAAGGGTAGGAAACTAAAATCATTTTTCATGAAAATCTTAAAGTGTTATTGTGATCAAGTAAATTACAGAGCGATCAAGATATCTTACCAAGTAACCATGACAGCATCAAGTAGCAATAGCAAGGCAAAGAAAAGGTCAGATATGTTGGTCCAAGGAGTCGAATGGAAATTGCTAGATTTCAAACTTGTACCAACAATTAAGGAAACCCTCAATCTAAATGGAGTGCAATCACAAATCCCTCCTAAGATACTTCTCATTAACAATATCCAAACTCATTTTAAGTTGCAATTCAAGAAATAAGAAACCCTAGAGATGGACAATACCCTAGGAGAATTATGTGTGAATGATGTTCTTAAACCTAAGCATAAGAACTTGGAAGGTAAGGGTTTAACCCATATTCCCCACCTACCCCAAAGTTTCCAAATCATATGGATCAAATATATCCTAAGCCAAGTTCAAAGCAGTTAGTTATGGATTAAGCAACTAGTTTTGATTACTAAAAAGATGATTTATCATATCATTGGCCTTCCCATGTTCTCCAAAGCCAAAGATACTAAAACCTTAGGTGGAGTGGATTTAGAGAAGAAAACCCTAGATAAGTGGGATGGTAGGCGCATGAATATTAGTAGTGTAACTAATTTAGAACTAAAATTTGGCATACATGTGATAGCACACAAGATTTATAGTTCAAACTATCTCAATAGTGTGTCGTGTGAAGTAGTAGACTTAGTATTAAGTCATGAAAAAAATATGTCATATGATCTTGCAGAGTTATTATTGAAATAGTTCAACAAAAACATCAAAAGTATAAGGACATCTAAGAACAATCCTTGTAAATTTGGTTCATTATTGACATGTCTCTTTTTCTATGTTTAGAAGTTTTTCCCTTCAAAAGGTGTAGTCATATGGAGAAAGGATGTGTTAGTTTTGTATCAAATTAACAAGTACATTATAGAAATGGGTGAGAATTTTGACAGCATAATGGATAACTACTTTGATGTTTTCAAGGGGAAAATGAATATTAGATTTAGGATTCCAATGAAATTGGTCAAAGATTACAAAGATGATGTTTGTTTCATGGTAGATAGTGAAAAAGTCTACATTCAAGTAGTGATTCCAAGAGTTGTATGGGTAAAACCTCTTCCCTATGAGGTGAAAATTGATGGAGAAAAAGAAATAATTGAAGCTTTATTAAACAAACCTATTGATCTAAAGGTACCATAGTTTGTAACCTATGATGAGGCTAAGGCAAGAATAGAGCTTGAAATCAAGCTTCCATAGGTGGTTAACAAAGGCAAGAGGAGAATAGAAAAACTCAAAACTAGAAAACCTATTTTGTTGATTTAAGGTAAAGGAGAAGATGATGATGATGATGATGATGATGTAGAGGATGAAGATGAGTTAGAGAAGGAAGAAGAGCTAGTGAAGAAGAAAGGCAAGGTGATCATCACCAAGCCATCCACTATAGTGTTTAGCAGAAGATCTAGGAAGAAAGGTAGTGAAATTATGTTTAGAAAGCCTCCTCTCACCTTCCAAAAAATACTAAAACAAATGGAAGAAGGCACAGGCATAACCAACTTCAAATCATCGAAGTATGAGACCAAGACAAAGGCTGAGAAGAAGCAGATTGAGGAATTGGTGCTAATCAAGATGGGTAAATGGAAGTATTCCCCTAATCAAATAGCTTCTTAGATTTCTAAAGATCTATTAGAGAGATTGAATTCAAGATGGGACTCAACCATGAAGATAGAAAGAGATATCTATGAGAAAAACTTGAGGCAGTTGTTACCAAGCATTACAAATGTTGAGGTAAAAGATTCTATAAAGAAATATGAAGACATGATGACTCTTAGATTCAATACTTGTTTAATTTTGTTAAAGGATATAGAAAATTTAGTCAAGAATGCTATAGGCATGTGGAAGAATATATATCACTTGTAGAAACCAAGTGACTCTCCAATAGAAGTCAAGGATGATGATAGTGATGATGAGGAAGAAGAAACACATTTTGAAACAATTTAGTTTGACAACAAAGGAGTTGAAGAAGATAAAGAGGAAGAAACTATTAAGGAAGAAAAAAAAGATGATAAGGAGACTGATCCTATGAAGATAGCTATAGTAGTCATTGCCTTAATTCCTCATTCTCTAAGCAAATTAGTAGCTACATCAAATTCAAAGTTAGCTTCAGTAAGTTTGATTGTGACTATAGCAGATACATCAAATGTCCAATCACTCTTTGCTTCCTCTCAGCTTAGAATATCACTAATGGAAGTGTCTACCACTTCATTTATCAAGCTACAACATCCCTCTTCTTTAGTTCTTGAGTCAGGTTCATTAGTAGTATGTACAACATGTTCTACAATTTTGTGTTCTTCAGCAGTAAGTATAGTTTTGAGTTCTACAATTTTGGATTCTACAGTTTTTTTTCTATAGCTTTGGATACTTTTGTAAGTATGCCAATTTTGGATTCAGTAAGCATTCTAGTTACTATTCCATTTGTTAGTGCTATATCAGTTTTTACTACTAGTCCTACTATCTCTACTATTGTTTCCATTCTGGATTCTAAGGTAGTTTGTACTAAGGTAGTTGAACTCAAGACCTAACCTTGTACAATAATTTTGAGTGGAAAGGATATAGAGGAAGATATTGATTTAGATGAGGAAATTGAAATTCCAATGTTGGATTTTGATAATGGTACTGTAGATCAAATGCAATTAGCTAGTGAACTCCTCCAAAAGAAAGCTAAGCATGAGAAATTAAGAGAAGAAAGAGATAGAGAATATAAAATCGTAGAGAGTGCTAAGGATATTTTGACTAAAGTAATAGGTGTTGAAGTTGATACTTCTCAACACATTTTATTTCAATTGGAAGAACTAGTTCAAAAATTTAATGAGGATTCCAATGGTCAAGAAAAATTGATTGAGAAAGAAGAGAAGAAATTTAATAACAAAGTGCTTGAAAACATTGCTAGAGAAATCACTATTCAACAAGTGGAGCTTTCCTCAATTTGACCAATTTTGAAAATTCTTGCACAAATGTTACATCACTTTTTGCAAAGTTATGTGATATCACTGAGAAAACTAAGGAAATAAAGAGAAAATTGAATAAAATTGATGAAGATCTGAAGGATAGTGCACAACAATTGCAACTTGACCCTAGTTCAAGCTTTGCACATCATATGAAAATCATATTCTTGCTAGATATGTAGGAAAAATTGTTGAGAGAGGAAGCAAGGATCCAGTCTTCACTCACAGACATCCAAAATATGATCCTTCCCATCATGGATACAATGCAGAAGCACATTGCCTATGTCAAAAAATTGATCTATGACAATAATTTCTCAATTGCAAACCACATGATTGAGCTCTTTGTGGAAGTGCAAGTTTCTCTACAAACGTGCAAAGTTTTGCAAGAAAATTAGAATAAGACTTTATCTCTCATACTTAAGGTACATTTTGAGTTTCTTTCTTATTGGTGTATATGTGTAAATAAGTTTTGAGTAAATCTTTGGCATTATTGTCAAAAATGGGGAGAAACAAAATATATCTATGTGAGTCTATATGTATATATGGGAGAAACACATAATATGTATATTGTATAGGAGAGAATCATGAAAAGAAAAGGAAAGCACATACTTAAAATGACAAATTTTGAAAAATCTCAAAAATAATATTCTAGTACCAAGCCAATATCTTACTGTAATGATGTACATTTGGCGGATAAGTGTTTTTGTCACTAATGCCAAAGGGAGAGATTATTGACATTAAGTCAAGTTTGTTAATAGTGACAACACTTATTCAGATTCTGTATGGTTATAGATCTCATTAAATAGTCTATAGTGTTTGCCATGTAATTCAGTAGCCACCAAGCTTCACAGTTCCTATCAAGAATTCTAGTGGTTACCAAGTAAATTAAGGTAGTGTGAAGTCTTATAGTTTCTACTGAGTAGTTCAATGGTTACCAAGCTTCATAGTTCCTACCCAACCATTAGTTCATGTGAAAAAAAGTTAGTGTTAACCAAGTGATGAGATGATTAGTGTTTACCGAGTTTAGATATAGTAAATGTGGAATTTAGTTTCTACCAAGTTGCACAGTATATATTGAGTTGCCAATGTAGACCGAGTTCAAGACTACTTAGATGTTTAGTATGGACCAAGCTTCTACTTGTACCAAATGCATGATGATGCTAAGTAATGACAATGGACATCGTGTATCAGAACTTCACCAAGTCAACCTTTAGAACCTAAGTGTCTTCATTTGAGTTGACTTTGTAATATTGATGTTAACTTGTATATTGGCCAAATTTGCAATGTTGTAAATTGGATTGATATATATATGTAATGAGTTTTATCATATCAAAACAATGAAGAAGTAGAAATAGTATGGATCAATGAGATATGTGAATGAAATGTATGCAAGCAAATCTCAATCAACCACAGAGCAAAGTGTATTGTAAGGCCATATCATGAGCAATAGAGTTATATCTATCACATAAAGGTGATCAGTACTTCAAAGAATCTCTATTAGCAAATTAGTTGTAAGTTAGAGATCTACTAGTTCATCCTAACAAGTGATTCAACTCCAAAATCCTCTAACAAGGTAGACTTAACAGTCTTTTGTCAAATTTCTTTACTAAGTGCATACTTCATTGTATGTTTGTAAATCCTCTAACAAGGTGGACCTAGCTGTCCTAATTGTTCCTAACAAGAAAAATCATTAGAAGTGATCATTTTAAGCCTTAATAGGCCAAATTTATGTTGTAGTATTGAAGTTTTGTGGGTATCATCCCCACCCCAATTTTACTTTCTATTTGGAAGGTTTCTAGGTCACCAAATCATTGTGTTCATGTGTCATGAATGTTTATGTTTTTAGTTTCTCATGCATGTAGTTAGATCTAAGTTAATGAATTAAATGATTATTGGGTTATTGCAATTAATGTTTGAATCTAATAGAGTTTTTAAGGTTACTGATTCACCCCTCCCCTCTTAGTAACCTAGCATAGTCTTGAATATTTCCAACACCGACATGGTCAACATCCTTAAGATGATACTTTTGTTCAATGGATCATTTTGTGAGTACCATTCCCACAAGGATTTTCCCTTGGCCAAGGTTTCCCTACTTAAAAAAATATGGTGTTATGAGTTTTCTTTGTGTATGGTTATTATCACTATTTAGCATTGTTGGTTTACTTTAAAATGTATGTTATAAAGTAATTAACAATATTCAATTGTGAAAAAAAGTTTGTGGAATACCGATTCACACCCTCTCAGTATTACCTATTTATAATATAAGAATGTGAACAATATAATAAACAAACATAAGAATATATACATACACAATAACACAAGATATGTTAATTAGGGAAACCCCTTATTAGAGGGAAAAGCCCAATGAGGATGTTACCCACAAAATGTTCTACTAATATAAAAGTTCCTTGTAAAAGGATGGACTCTATTAAGAGCCAATGAAATAAATTTAGTACATATTAGCCCATATTAGGAGACTTTGAATCCTTGTTAGGAGATTCCAACCTTGTTAGGAGTTTTGCCAACCCTGTTAGGAACTGTAGAAGGTAGAAGGACTCACTATCCAAACAACTTCAGGGGTAAGATCACTGAAGTCACCTACCAAATGATATCTATATTATTCCTTGAAAAATAATATAAATTAAATAACTTCAGCTCATTCTTTGTCCTCTTGACTAGACCAAACCTCTTTTGATCTCAATACTAGATCACCAACTTCTCATCCAAATAATCCCTTAGATCGCTTACACACATTTACCAACTTTGCATATCATTGCACTATTCACACTTCACCCTCTTGCTCTACTCAATTGCATACTTTATAAAAAGCAAAATAACCTTCCTTTATACCATGTTCTCAATAATTCCTTGAGTCAACCTTGAGGCTTTTACAATTAATTATAATAGGACCTCATTAAGATATTACAAAATATTACATATTTTTGTAATTATAAGTCATTGTCAACTCATAGTCTTTGCAATTTCTCACCCATGCAACCTCTAACCTTATGAAATTTCTAATGTGATCATTAGGATGTCATATATCATAGTATAACTACACTTATCATGATTATATTCTAGTTAAGAGATATAACTAAATCATTAGAAATCACTTATCAAATACTCAATCTTCTTACTATCTTCTAAAAACCAAGCATATTTTCTACATGTCTCTAACTCTCTTTATGTACACTTGTTTAGATTACTAGGACATAATGTAGAATACATCTTTAGCTATGCTTGACTTGATAATAAATACATAGTTTGTAGAACCTTGTTCTTTGTCTTCTACTCTTCTACTCTTCACATAAACAATGCTATGTTGACATCAATGATAAACACAATCATGAATGCAATTGTTGGAAATATAGATGAAGTAATTGAGAGGGGAGGGGTGAATCACTTACCACAAAAACAATTTCAAAAATCTCTTAGATTTCTATAATACTTACTTACTATTGATACTCGGTCAATAGTGCAAGAATATTGTAACTTGGTAGGTTAACTAGTTATTAATCATCTAGCATTTATAGTAGTTAACATGCATGCAAAGGTTAAATAAATGAACACAAGAGACACCAGATTTAATGTGGAAACCCAATATGGGAAAAACTACCAAGTAACTAGTCACCAATTTTCACTCTTCTGAAGTGAGCCCTATTAGGAGCCAACCCTGTTAAAAGTTACAATTCACATTATTAGGTGCTACCTTGTTAGAAGATTTAATCACCCTTTAGGAGTGGCCTAGTTAGAGGTCTTTAGAAAAATTCAACTAAATTGTCACCTTGTTAGAGGATTTAAAAAATGGCAATTAAACCAACTCTGTAAAGAGATTCTGGATTCACTATTACAATGATTAGAAAGCAACAATGAAGTGACCTGAATGATTTGCAACTTATCTTTTGCTGGTTACATATCTCTATTCCACTTTACTAGATCCTTACTGATTAGATACAACTTTGCATCTCCTCCAAGATATCTAATCCTTCATCAGAATTTGCTTAATATTCACTTATTCCATTCTCATCCATATATTCACACTCACTCTCACACACTTAATTCACAACTTGAACATCTATATATATACCTTTTAGATTATCAAGTCAACTCAAATATACGTTACAACAACTAAACAAATCATTGCATCAGTCTGCTGTACTTATTGCATGAAGAAATTGAACTTAGTATCAAAACAATAAAATCCTTTGCTGGCCGACCTAGCTCAGTAACCACTACTCCAGAATGGTTTTCTAGTGTTAACCAAGTGAGGCTCAGTAAACACTGCAAACCCTACAAAAATCCTTTGGAGACCGAGTGAACTCAGTTAGCACTGACCTTCCTTTGCTATCCTTGTGAGCTAGGTAGAAACTAATTTCCTTTGATGCCCGAGTGAGCTTGGTAAACATTGACTTTTCTTCATTAACCTTGGGAGCTTGGTTAACACTAACTTTCTGCTACAAAATCCTTTGATGCCCGAGTGAGCTCAGTAAACATTAACTTTTCTTCGTTAACCTTAGGAGCTCGGTTAACACTAAATTTTTGCTACAAAATCCTTTGATGCTCGAGTGAGCTTGGTAAACATTAACTTTTCTTCATTAACCTTAAGAGCTCGGTTAACACTAATTTTTTGCTACAAAATCCTTTGATGCCTAAGTGAGCTCGGTAAGAACTAACTTCACTGAGTAATGTTTGGGAATGCTCGATAGACACTGTAAATTACGTTGTTGATCATTTGAGCTCGATAGACTTTATTTGATGACTGATATGACATTTGTGTAACATCAAAGACAATACACAATCAACAATTGTATCCAAAAATCTCCCTCTTTGGCATTGATGGCAACACAACATGTCATAGCAGAATGAAATTTGAAAAGAAGTCTAACAAGTCTTTTCTAGTCAAAACAACTTTCTCTATTAGATAGCAAACTCTCCCTCTTTCAGTAATCTCCCTCTATGAAGGAATTCCATAGAAAACTTTTCCTCTCAAACAAATTTCAGAAAGCTATGACAGTAAAACTCTCCCTCTTTGACAACACATGCCAAAGACAACACAACTCAAATGAATTTTAATGTACCTTTAGTACTAATTCATATGCAATATTTCTTGATTATGCTACATCAACTAATAGATCTTCAACTTGGTATGCATTGATGCATCACTAAAACTTCATTTTAGTGAACTTTAGGTAGGGGAGTGACCCCTAACTTACCTCTTAGATACAAGAATGCATACTTAGGTAATGGTTTTGTGAATATGTCCGCAATTTGTTCCTTTGTATGGACATATTCCAATCTGATCTCCTTATCTTGCACCAATTCTCTGACAAAATGATATTTTATTGCTATGTGCTTGGTTTTGGAATGCATCACTGGATTTTTAGATATGTTGATTGCATTTGTATTATCATAGAACATAACAACTGGTTCTTTGATTTCCACCTTCATGCCTCCCAAAAACTATTTAAACCAAACAATATTAGAACAGTTTACTACTGCAACAACATACTTTGCCTCTGCTGTAGATTCAGATGTTCAATTTTTCTTTTTGCTTGTCCAAAAAACCAACCTCTTTCCAAGAAAGAATGCTCCTCCACTTGTACTTTTTAAGTCATCAAGGTTTCCTACCCAATCAGCATTAGTAAACACTTTCAAATCTAGATTACCTCTAAATTTGTACCATAAACCATAATCTTCAGTTCCTTTCAAATATCTCATTATTCTTTTGATTGCCATCATGTGATTTTCTCTTGGTTTTGCTGAAAATCTTGCTACAATACCAACTACAAGAGAAATATCTGGTCTAGTATGGACTACATACTGCAACTTTCCAATCATAGATCTATACAATGTTTGATCTACTTCTTTTGATTCATCTTCCTTGGTAAGTTTTAATCTAGTACACATAGGAGTCCCAACTAATTTACAATCTTCCATACCAAACTTTTTCAATATCTCCTTAATGTATTTTGATTGAGTGATGTAGATACCATTTTTATTTTTCTGAATTTGAAGACCAACAAAGAATTTGATTTCACCAAACATAGACATTTCAAATTCCTTGTTCATTTGTTCTAAATATTCTTTGCAAAGATCATCATTCCCTGTGAAAACAATATCATCTACAAATATTTTTGCCAAGACAATCTTATTATCTAGTCCTTCCTTTATATACAAGCTACTGTTATCATTAGTTCTTAGAAAACCAATCTAAATAAGATAGTTATGCAATCTTTCATACCATTCTCTACGGGCTTGTTTCAAACCATACAATGCCTTGTGTAATTTGCAGACCATGTTCCTTTTATCTGGATCAACAAAACCTTCAGGTTGTTCAATGTAAACCTCTTCATCCAGTATACCATTGAGGAATGCTGACTTGACATCCATTTGATAAACTTTAAATCTTTTGTGAGTAGCATATGCAAGTAAGGTTCTGACTCCTTCCAATATTGCAATAGGAGCAAACATTTCTCCATAGTCTATTCCTTCTTCTTGAGCATATCCTTTGCATACTAGTCTAGCTTTATTTCTTGATACCTTACCATCTTCATCCAACTTGTTTCTAAATACCCACTTAGTTCCAATCACATTTTTATCTTTAGGCCTGGGTACAAGAGTCCATGTCTTATTTTTCTCTATCTGTTCTATCTCTTCATTCATAGCCTCAATCCAACTATCATTTTTCAATGCATCATTGATATTTCTAGGTTCAAAATTAGAAAGTAAACAAGTACCTTTCAACTTACTTCTTCTCATGGTTCCTTTAGATTTGTCTCCAATGATTTGATCTGCTGAATGATGTCTCCTAACATATTTTGCTAATACAGGTTCCTTGCCTTTTGAATGAATTTCATTGTTATCCTCTTGCACTTCAACTTTAGGTTTTGGTTGTTCTGGCTCAGTAGATATTGGCTCAGGTCCTTTAGACTTGGTAGACACTTGTTCAATAGCATCAGAATGTAACTCAGGTTGTTGTGGCTTGGTTTGAACTTCTTGTAACTCAATTACTGATGACTTAGGAGTAGAAGATTCTTGATTGACTGGTACTGTATCAAGTTTAGTGAAAATAAACCTTCTATAGTCTTCTGGTTCTCTTTTTCTTTCTTCTTCAATCCTTTCTGCAAACTCATCAACTTTCACATGTGCACTTTCTATGACTTTGTAAGTAGACATGTTCAAACATCTATATGCTTTACTTTTGCAAGAGTATCCCAAAAATATTCCTTTATCACCTTTTACATCAAATTTTCCTTTTATAGATTCTTTCAAAATGTAACATTTACTTCCAAATACTTTTAGATAACTTACATTAGGCTTATAGCCATACCATACCTCATAGGGATTTTTGAATGAGTCATTTTTTAGCTGTACTTAGTTCAAGGTATGAACTACAGTGCTGATAGCTTCCTTCCAGTATTTGATAGCAATGCTCCTTTCAATCATTAAGGTTCTTGTACAATCCATGATAGATCTATTCCTCCTTTCAACTATTTCATTTTGTTTAGGAGTTCTAGGGGCTGATACCTGTCTTTTGATTTCTCTTTCAATGCAAAAGTTATTGAACTCATGTGAAATAAATTCTCCACCTCTATTTGACCTCAAGTATTTCAATCTTTTCCCTTTTTTCTTTTCTACTCTAGCCAAATACCATTTGAATTTCTCAAATTCTTCTTATTTGTTTCTTAGATACATGATAGTTGTCATTCTAGAGTAATCATCAACAAAAAGAACAAAGACCTTTTCTCCAGTATAGCTTTCAATTCCAATGGGTCCACATAAATTAGTATGCACAATTTATAATATATCTTCAGACTGATATTTTTTACTTTTAAAACTCGCCTTTCCCATTTTACCAATCTGACAATTCTTGCATAGACTGACCTCAAGTTTCTTTATGTTAGGAATGCCTCTTACTTTCTTGAATTTTCTTATCTTCACCAAATTATCAAAATTGACATGACACAATCTTTTATGCCATAATCAAATTTCTTCAACTTGAGCAATAAAACATGAATATTCATTAAGTTCAAGATCAAATAAGTTATCTTTTGTTTGAGTGCCTGATCCAATCAGTTTTCCTTTGCCATCTAGCAATCTTGCTTTTCCATGCATGAGTTCTACTTTGAATCCATTATTGAGTAGCTATGCCACACTCAACAAATTATGCTTTAGTCCTTCTACCCAATAGGCATTATCACATATAAGTTCTTTGGTTAGAGAGATTCTTCCTCTTCCTTTTATACAACAAGGTTCATTGTTACCAAATCTTACACTGCCACCATCATAGTCTTCAAAGTATTCAAATTTAGTTTTATCACCAGTCATGTGATGAGAACAACCACTATCTATGATCCATGTATCATTTTTGCTCATATGAGAAATGAGTGCCATTTCCTCATCATTATTAGATTCATCTTTCACAATAATGTAGACAATTTCATCTTCTTCTTCATCATTAGAATCTTTATCTATAAAACATGTTTTCTTACCTTTATCCTTGAATGATTTGAAGTCTTTCTTGCCATTGTACTTGTAACCTTTCTTCTCATCTTTGTTCTGATTGTATGGGCACCTAGTAGCAATATGACCAATTTCTTCACATGAAAAATAGATTAGAGGAAATTTACCTTTATATTTTCCTCTGCCTCTAGAATATTTTCTTGCTAGTAGAGCTTCAATCACCTTAAGATCACTATCTGAACTTTGGTCTGATTCATCTTCACTTCTTGACTGAGATTCCTTTTTCCTTTTTCTTTTTTCTTTTCTCCTTGAGTGAAAGCTTGGCTTCAAATGCTGATTCAATGTTCTTGGAAGCTAAAACATAGTTTTCAAAGTTGTCTAGTTCAAATGTAGTTAATCTTTTAACTATAGCCTCTAGATTTATCTTGTGATTTGCTTCACATCTTCTTTTTTGAATTGCAGAAAATCTGATTGCATAAATGGGAAGCAGAGTTCTAAGAACTTTACTTATTACTATCTCCTCCTTGATATCTCCTCTAGATGATTTGATTGCACTGACACATGCTTTGACTCTTTCAACATATTTTGCAATGTTTTAATCCTCTCTCATCCTCATCTGATAAAATTGTCCTCTTAGACTTTCTGCTTTGGCTCTTCTTACATTATCATCTCCTCCATAGATTTCTTTTAGCTTTTCCCACATCTCAAAAGTAGATTTGTAGTCCTTGATTTCATCAAATTCTTCATAACTCATAGTAGATGCTATATCTATCATCATAATGTTGTGGGTCTTCTTTTCAGCAATATCATTGACAGATAGTGTACCAGTTGGTTCTGCATATTTTTCATTAAGGTATTTTAGTCTTGTATCTCCAATTGAAGCTAGATGAAGTCTTATCAACCCTTTCCATACTGAGAAGTTGTCCCTATTAAGTCTTGGAATTTTCCTCTTATAAGACATCCTGATCTTTGACTTAGATCCTTGAAATCTTATCCTGCAAGCACCAAAAGCTCTGATACCAATTGTTGGAAATATAGATGAAGTAACTAAGAGGGGAGGGGTGAATCAGTTACCACAAAAACAATTCCAAAAATCCCTTAGATGTCTATAATACTTACTTACTGCTGATACTCAATAAATAGTGCAAGAATACTGTAACTCGGTAGGTTAACTAGTTATTAATCATCTAACATTTATAGTAGTTAATATCAATGCAAAGGTTAAATAAATGAACACAAGAGACACCATATTTAATGTGAAAATCTAATATGATAAAAACCACCAAGTAACTAGTCACCAATTTTCACTCTTCTAAAATGAGCCATGTTAGAAGCCAACCCTATTAAAGGTTACAATTCACACTATTAGGTGCAACCTTGTTAGAGGATTTAATCACCCTATTGGGAGTGGCCTGGTTAGAGGTCTTTAAAACAATTCAACTAAATTGTCACCTTGTTAGAAGATTTACAAAATGGATGTTAAACCAACTCTATAAAGAGATTCTGGATTCATTGTTACAATGATTAGAAAGCAACAATAAAGTTACCTAAATGATTTGCAACTTATCTTTTGCTAATTAGAGATCTCTGTTCCACTTTACTAGATCCTTACTGATCAAATACAACTTTGCATCTCCTCCAAGATATCTAATCCTTCATTAGAATTCACTTAATATTCTTGTATTCCATTCTCATCCATATATTCACACTCACTCACACACACTTCAATTCACAACTTGAACATCTATATATATACCTTTCAAATTATCAAGTCGGCTCAAATATACATTACAACAACTAAAAAAATCATTACATCAGTCGGTTGCACTTTTTGCATGAAGAAATTGAACTTAGTGTCAAAACAATAAAATCCTTTGCTGGCCGACCCAGCTCGGTAACCACTACTCCAGAATGGTTTTCTAGTGTTAACCAAGTGAGGCTTGGTAAACACTACAAACCCTACAAAAATCCTTTGGAGATCAAGTGAACTTGGTTAGCACTGACCTTCCTTTGCTGTCCTTATGAGCTCGGTAGAAACTAATTTCCTTTGATTCCCGAGTGAGCTCGGTAAAAATTGAATTTTTTTTATTAACCTTGGGAGCTCGGTTAACACTAACTTTCTGCTACAAAATCCTTTGATGCTCGAGTGAGCTCAGTAAACATAACTTTTCTTCGTTAACCTTGGGAGCTCGATTAACACTAACTTTCTACTACAAAATCCTTTGCTGCTTGAGTGAGCTCGGTAAACATTAACTTTTCTTCGTTAACCTTGGGAGCTTGATTAACACTAACTATCTACTACAAAATCCTTTGATGCCTGAGTGAGCTTGGTAAGAACTGACTTTACTGAGTATGTTCGAGAATGCTCGGTAGACACTATAAATTTCTTTGTTGATCATCTAAGCTTGGTAGAATCTATCTGATGACTGATATGACATTTTTGTAACATCAAAGACAATACACAATTAACAATTGTATCCAATAGCAACATGTGAATGATGTACACAATATCTCCAATGCTTAGGATACTCCCCCAAAGGTATATTATCAATATCCATGCTAACAATCACCCCCTTTGGCATTGATGGTAACATAGATAAAAATATCTATGTTCTAACAATACCAAATCAAACTCTATTGTTGTTGTTGTTTTTGTTTTCTTCTTTTCAAATCCTCTTCATCTATCAAATGTGAAACTCATAAGAACATTACTCTATCTATTCTTTCTCATTCTTATGATCGACATCATTTTTTACACTTCTCCCTCATTGATATCATTCTTAATAGTATATCTTTTCCATTTTTACAACCTCTCTCCCCCATACATAGGAGTGTTGGAAATTTAATATAGACTAGGTGACTGGGGGGGAGGGGTTGAATCTAGAACTAATATAACTTTAAACTTAATGCATAAAACATTCATAACATTTTTACACAATATTAGTAACCCAGAAACCTTCCAAATAGAAAGTAAAAATGGGATGGGATGATAGCCACAAGCTTTATTACTTCAATATAAAGTTATCTATTAAAGCTTACAATTGATTACTTCTGGTGATCTGCTCTATTATGAGTAATGAGGATAGTTAGGTCCACCTTATGAAATGATTTACAACATACAATGAAGTTTGCAATCTGTTAGGAGATTTGGAATGAGACTATTAAGTCTACCTTGTGAAAAGATTTGACTGATACACTTGTTAGGATGAATGAGTGGTTGATCTCTGATCTACAACTTAGTTTTCTAAATGAGATTCCTTTGAATAAAAATGATCACTTGACTATGATAGATAAGTCTCTTCTTTTCATTATACTTATTGTAGCCTTCTTCAACTCACACTCATCTACTTCTTACTTGTTCACATACATTCTTCTTCTTATGGATATGATATAATACATTACATATATACCAATCCACTTGATTACCTTCTAGAGTCAGCTACAATACCAAATTTATCATAATTCACTAAGTTGGTTGACTACTGTAACTCAAGTTTTGAAGATAACTTGGTGATATTATGACACTTGATAAACACTATCAACACTCTGTAGACTCTGACACATGCTTGACATTGAAGCTTGGTCCATACTAATCACTTTAATTAGTAGGAACTTAGTAAGCACTCAAATGTGGAAGTTAAGATATGGGCTAACAATAGTTAAACAAGAGAAAAATATCCTCTTGAAGAAAATAATGATGAGGAAGAGGAGGAGAATGAAAATGAAGAAGAAATAGAGAAAGATAAAGGAGACAAGATAGCGGAGGAGACACAACAAAGAATAGATAAAGTGGCAATTGCTAAGGAGTAGCAAATAGAACAGAGTGTGCCAAACACACAATTGCCACCCCTGAGCCCTCCACATGACACCTCTACACCTGCAAACACAATAACTGTAAAGCATGTTTCTAACAACTCTATTTAGAACATAAACCCATTAACTACAAAGGATCTCAAGAAAATCCTTGACCAATCAACTCTACAAGCCAAGTTGTGTGACAACCCAATTTTAGTTAGTGTGGAAGAATTACAAAAAGTTGTAGCTAACTTGATAAGGGATAAGGTGAACCCACAAGAACTACCTTTCAACATATGTATAGCTACAAGTGGATAACCTATAGAGAAAAAAAGTATAGATACATCTACAAAGGTTGATTCCATAGTTAAAGTCTTGATGATTGAGCACAACACTCAAAATACAGAAGAGAAAGAGCCTACAAAAGATCAAACAGGGTAGATAAACATTTCTATCACTACAACACAAGAACAAGGTGCACCCCAAATAATTGTGATTGATAAAGATAAACTATATGAGGACAAATAAATTCCAAAAGAAAAGGAGAAGGAGGAAATTCAAACTTTGGCGAATCTATCGACTACTAGAACTCCTACAATGCTTTAGAAGCCGAGCACTAATGCCATGCCATTAAAAATCATTGCACTAGGATCGAGCTCCACAAGAGTAGCAAGGGTACTTCATTATGGAGACCCAATATTGGATGAAGAAATAGTCATTCCCAAATATGACTATGACAATATTACTCTTGAACAAATTAACCTAATGCAAGAGTCATTAGAGAGGAAAAATAAGCAAGAGATACTAAAAAATGAGTATAAATAGAAGTAGGCACTACATGAGATTAAGGACATCTTCTTAGATGCCTTTAGCATGTAATCACTTTATGAAACAAAGCCCATTACGAAGAAACTTTTAGAAATAGCTACCAGGTGCAAAGTCAAGACCATGATTCCAATGCAAAACTAATGAAGTGGTCAGAAAAGAAGTTTCAAGCAAAGGTGAATAAAAGAATATCTTGTGAGATAGCACTTTCATAGGTAGAACTAGCTAAGAAAATAGATAAAGTGAAGGAAGTACTTGAGAATATCTTCTCATTGTACTTAAAATTGTGTGATCCTTCCATTTTCACATAGGAAACTAGCCAAAGAATAATGAGCTTGGAGAGAAACTTGAAAATCTCTAGCATGCAACTGCCAAAGGACCCAGCTCAAAGTGAGAAGCATTTTCATACAATGATTCACACATAGAAAGAACTAGCTATACTAATAGCAAATGAGGCTAATACAATAGCCAAAGTAGTTCAAATTCAATCCACCCTAACCCCTCACATGGAGATTTTACAAAAAAGAACTAGCCTACACAAAAAATGTGTTAAAGAAAGATCCAAATATTTCTACATTACATGGTTTGGTTCACCTTGTAATAGAGACAACTATCCAAATCAAATCCCTAGAAGTTGTGATACACAAGTTGGATACTACTCTAAGGATTGTAAAGGAAGTAAATAAAACCTTCTTGGCAAAATACTCAGTTAGAGTATAGCTCTTTGACATAAGTGTCAAAAAAGGGGGATAAATTAAAAACAAAGGAAGATTAGAGTTTTTCAAGCCAAAAGGAGACTTAATCTGCAAAGGATACATGTGAAAGGGGCATTCAAAACAAAATAGAGAAAATAGTAGACAAAAAATGGGGAGTGAATAGCAAACGCACAGAAACAAAACATATCATATAAAGAGTGTCAGATAAAGTGTATCAAAATGAATTAGTATACAAAAAATCTGCTATGAGAAGTTTTGGATACAGTAAAGGCACATCAACTCAAGGGGAGTTAAAAAATTTTGAGGTATATAGTCCTTTACAAAATTTTGAACAAATTTTAAATTTTTTTATATATGCGGAACTAAAGTTATATTATACTTAAGGGAGTTAGATACATCATGTATAGTTAAGTGTTTTTGACACTCATGTCAAAGGGGGAGATTGTTGATCTTAGAATGGTCTTGACAATTGAGTGTCAACACACTTAAGCCATTTGCTAAGTTCATACCGAGCTAGCAACATATGTTGAGTATAATATATGCAAGTGCCAAGTTGCAATAGGTGTCAAGTCATATGGATAGTAAGTGTCGAGTCATTTAGGTGCCAAAAAAATAGACAATGTCGAGCAAGTGTGTATGCCAAGTGAATAACAAATGTCAAGCATATTCATGTGCCGAGCCAAAAAAAAATTTAGTATGTGCCAAGCAATAGTTTTATCAAATACTGAGTAACACAGAATCAACATATGAGTTTGTGCCTTCATAGACTAAGATGTAAACCATTTTGTATGCTAGCTAATGGATAGATCTTGAAGATTAGAGATAAGATCAAATCTATTTGATTCCATATATAATCAACATGCAACAAATTAGAAAAATGAAATGCTAAAGAGGCAAAAAGGATGCATCTTAGCCATAAATTAATACCTAACCCTAAGTCACAAAGATCTTTTAAGGAGGTCAATGCCCCATAATTCAAGAGAGTGAATAGAGTGTGAGTTAGAGAAGAATAGAAGGAATAAGGGGTGATGTGTTAAGAGGACATACAAGGTGACTTAGTAGATTGCAAGCTCAATACTAAAAATAGATTCATATTAGATCAACAAGGATCATATTGGATCGAATAGTGATATGAAATCAACAATAGAAGATTGTAGGTGATTAGATCAAACATTCTACTATACTTTATAACAATTGTATTAGCAAAATGAAATCCTATGGAGAGAGGTTGGTTTAATAGCCATTGTATAAATCCTTTAATAGGGTGATGTTCCAAGTGAATGTTTTGTAAATCCTTTAGAGAGGTACACTTTTAATAGGGTGTAAGAGCCTTTAACAGGGCAGACCATGTCTCATGGTCAAACATTGTAACCTTGAAAAGTTAGATTATTGTTGTAATGATAAGTTGTGGGTCTCATCCTCACCCCAGTTTTACCTTCACATTTTGTAGGGTTTCTGGGTGATCAAATCTAGTGTCAAATATTTTCATGCATCTTTTACTTTCATGTTATTTGATTATGTTACATGCATGAATTTTTTTAAGCTAAAAAGTTTTATAGGTTAAAGCTTGATACTTCTGATTCAACCCCATCCCCCCCCCCCCCCCCCCCCTCTCAAAAGTATACTTCCCACTTGTAAATTTGAACAATTGGTATCAAAGCTAAGTTCTCATCAGAAAAAGCTTTACAACTTGGAGAAAAGATCTGGACATGGAGGTCTACAAGCTTGGGAACATTATAGAGAACCATGAGATTAAAATACATCTCATTTTATATTCTTTGGAAGAAGCTAGGGAAGAACTGAGGAAATCCCTAAAAAGAAGAAAAGACATTGCCATAGCTGAAAATGATACTCAATACAAGGAGATTAACACCATGAAAGTATTTGTGAATGGATACTCAAAGGAATCTGATACAACAATTGCAAACCTAATGGAGAAAAATAGAGCTTAAGCAGAAGAGATCAAAACTCTCAAAATTGAGCAGGAATCGCAAGCCATGATGCAATGTGAAATAACTGAATAGAAGAAGACACCCATTAAGGATAAGGTCATGATAGAAGATGACAAGAGGAACTTAACCAAAAGACTAGAGGAGAATTCAACTAAACTTGATAGAGTTTCCAACATGCAGCTAGATACCCTAATCTAAATGATGAATGCACATCATGAGTTGAATATCAAAGACATTCAAATCTCCACCCTAAAATTGTAGAATGAACAATTTCAAAATGGTTTAAGGAGAGAAAGACAAATTTCAAAAAGCTTCAACAAGCCCAATGAAGCCATCAAGTACTTTGAGCAACTACAAAAAACTCTAAGATCCAACAATGACACATCAGGACTAGGATATACTAGCATAGAAGAAGGAGAGTCATCCAAGACTGGTGAACAAAGAAGTGACAAAGGTAAAAATTCAAAACCCACTTGTCATTTTTGTGGTAAGAAAGGACATATTGCTAATGTGTATAGGAGCAATAATTCTAATTAGCATGACAAACCTAAGAAAAAGGATCACTAACATAAATGCAATAAGCAAAGTCATTAGGCACATGACTATAGGACTGGAACCATCAGGACACTAAGATTTGAAGGACATTGCCACAATTTTAAGAAGTATGGACATAGAGCCTTTGAATACATATCCATGCCTATGTAGTCACCAAACAAACTATCAAAGACAAAAATTCATGAACACCACTACAATTGTGACTACAAAACTAGGTAGAGTTGTCACTAATGTCAAGAGTATGGACACATTCTTGAGAACTACATAAGTACACACTTCAGTGGTAACTACAATAGATGGTTGAGTTAAACCACTTATTTTAGCTGCCTAAAGATAGGTCACATCAACAAGTATTTCCCAACTAGATCAAAGGCACCCAACTCTGAGTTCAACAAAGAAAAAGGAAAAGTAGATGTTGAGCACATTAGAGGAGAAATGAATAATACATGGAAGAGAAAAGATGGAAGTAGCTCATCAAATGGAGGGATCACTTCATCCAAAGGTTCAAGTGGTCATACATCATCAAAATAAGCAAAAGAAGGTATGTGGGACTGATATTTAAATGCTATATCATACATCAGTTTGAAAACAAGTTAGCACTAAAAAGAAAAAATCAGCATGAATAAAGATGTAAGGTTAAAACTTTAAGTTTTCATCCTATTTCCAAGTATGACAAGTTGCCTTCAGCTACCGAGAAATATCATAGTGTGTGCCAAATTATCAACTAAGACTAGTTGGAGCTGCGTGAGTAGTTGTTGTTGAGTAAAATTACATTAGTTGATGCTGAGTAAAGAGGAATTTGCATTGATTCCAAGTAAAGAAGGAAATTGTATGCAAGCTGAGTATCTAGCTGTATATGCACTAAGCATTTAATGTTGTGTAGTGAAGGGTATAAGGTCAATATTTCAATCATAGAGCAAAGAGAAAAGATAAAATAAAGCAATTTCAAGAAAGGAAGAAGCATTCAAGTAGATTCTAATAGCAGTTCAAAGTGATATCATCAATTCAAGGTATTTACTCAAGTGTCGAGCTTCACTATTTTGAAATTATTAAACCCTAGTTTGCCAAAATGGCTTCTAGCTCAAAAAACCCTAAAGACAAGGAGCCCTTCAAAGTCTAGTTAGTGATTAATGAGGTTAAACGACCAAATTTTAGGCCAATCTTAGAGGTGGCATACAAAAATGACCCTGCTAGTGCGTTATCCATCATCTCGCCAAAAGTTGTTATGGTCCAAGATATTATGAAATGTTGCAATTGCAAATTTGGAGGTATAGGTGATATGGATATTTGTGAAGACTATAATAAACTATGTGACAATGACACATTGAAGGAGGAATTCAATATTGCTGAAAAGAAGGGACCTAATCCTACCCTATATTTCCCTATGGTCTTCAAGACGGAGTGGATTAGGTTAGTATTGTGTAGAATTCACAATGGTTGTTTGTGGTTGGAAGGTGGACCTGTCAAAATAACAAAAGGAATCATCCATAGAGTCATAGGATACCCAACCCTAGATAGGCCAATGACTCTAAGAAGTGACTCCAAGGAGGTCATTGAGAAAAATACTGGTGCACAATGGAATAAGAGGGTATGAAAATAGAGACAATCAAAGACCCACTCATAGAGTTTGTAGTAAGAGTTATCTCACACAAATTCTATCAATCAAGTAGATTGAATAGTGTGCTTTGCATTGTAGTAGATGTAGGTTATAAAATTGTTAAGAATGATCATACATATGATCTAGTAGAGCTACAACTACAATAAATAATGGAGAATTTGAGAGCCATAAGAAGATCAAAAAGTGCTCAATATAAGTTTGGGTCAATTATGATATGTACATTCTTTTATGTTCAAATTTAATTTCCTTCTTTTGGTAAGAAAAGTTGGAAGACCAATATGTCTATAGTAGTACAAATTAATGAGTATATAGAGTAGATGGGAGAAAACTTTGAAACCATCATGAAAAGCTATTTTGAAGACTTCAAAAATTCTATAAAGCAAAGGATCAGAATATTAGTTTCCCTTGTAGAGCAACACATCAATGATATTTGCTTCTTAGTTGATATTGATTACACTTACATCCAAGTAGAAGTACCAACAATTAGATGGCTAAGGCCACTTGGATATGAAATAAACATAGATGAGGCATTAGTAGCAATCACAACATTACTTGTAAAAGAAATTGACAAAAGTGAAAAACCCTTTAGCACTTATGATGTTGTTAAGTGAAAAGTGGATATGAAACAAAAAACTACATCCACTATAAAGAAGAAAGAAAAATTGATCAAGAAACTTATGGCCAAATTTGGAGAAGGAACAACAGAAGGAGAAGATGATGATGAAGAAGAAGGATAATAGGGCCAAGGGCCACTTTCCTTGACACAAGGCATGGGAGAAGATGAAGAGGAAGAAGGTGCCAAGGAGGAACAAGCTGAGGAAGCACCTAATAACTAGGGCCTAAGAAAAGAAAGGAAAGCACTAAGCATGTACCAAAGTCAAAGAAATAGAAGCCTGCTCAGCCAAGCCCTATAAAGCCCACTACAAGAGCAAGCACAAGGGCTACCACTCAAAAGGCCAAGGAGTAGGCCAAAGAAAAGAAGAAGGGAACTAAGAAACAAGGACTAGAAAAGAAAAGACTAAGATGAAAATATGTTGCTCAATCTAACTCAGATGAAAAGAGAACAAAGTCAGAAGACAAAAGCCAATTTAGAGTGGTAAGTCATGCATTAAAATCTGATCTAGAAAACATTTGTGATAATGTTAAAGATAATGCTAACTTAAATGGCTTGAAGAATATTGAATTCAGTAAGTTAAGTAGAAATGAGAAAAACATGGTTGAAGAATCAGTTTATACCATGATCACCAAGTTCAAGACCACCCCACTTGAACTTGACAATTCAATACCAAAAGATTTGTATTCTATTATTGAAAATAGATGGCATCATTGCCTAAACATGGAGAAAGAAATAAGAGAGTCTACATTGGCTTGAGTTATGCTAGAGCTAAAAAAAAGTCAAATAAACAAGGCTAGCAAGAAGCATGGGAGAAATTTGCACCTAAATATATAGCCTTCAGCATTCTTCAAAACAAGATTGAAGATTTTGTTAAGAAGTCCACTCAAATGTGGAAGTTAATATATGGGCTAAAATAGTTAAACCAAAGAAAAAGATCCTCTTGAAGGAAATAATGATGAGGAAGAGGAGGAGAATGGAAAAGAAGAAGAAATAAAGAAGGAGAAAGGAGACAAGATAGTGAAGGAGACACAACAAAGAATAGATAAAGTGGCAACTGTTGAGGAGCAGCAAATAGAACAGAGTGTGCTAGACACACAACCACCACCCTTGAGCCCTCCACATGACACCTCTACACCTGCAGATAGAATAACTATAAAGGATGTTCCTAAAAACTCTAGTTAGAACATAAACCCATTAACTATAGAGGATCTCAAGAAAATCCTTGACCAATCAACTCTACAAGCCAAGTTGTGTGACAACCCAGTTTTGGTTAGAAGAATTGCAAAAAGTTGTACTTGACATGATAGGGGTTAAGGTGAATCTAGAAGAACCACCTTCCAACATCCCTATAGCTACAAGTGGACAACCTATAAAGAAAAAAAGTATAGACACATCTACAAAGGATGATTCCATAGTTAAAGTCTTGATGATTGAGCACAAGACTCACAATACAAAAGAGAAAGATCTTGCAAAATATCAAACACGACAGATAAACACTTATGTCTCTACAACACAAGAACAAGGTGCACCCCAAATAATTGTGATTGACAAAGATAAACCAAAAGAGGACAAATAAAGTCTAAAAGGAAAGGAGTAGGAGGCAATTTAAACTTTGGAAAATTTGCCAACCACTGGAACTCCTACAATACTTTAGAAGTTGAGCACTAATACCATGCCATTACAAATCACTACACCAGGCTCGAGCTCCACCAGAGTAGCAAGGGTACTTCATGATGGATACCCAATATTGGACAAAGAAATAGTCATTCCCAAATATGACTATGACAATATTAATCTTGAACAAATTAACCTAATGCAAAAGGCATTAGAGAGGAAAAAGAAGCAAGAGATACTAAAAAATGAGTATAAACAAAAGTAGGCACTACATGAGATTAAGAACATCTTCTTAGATGCCTTTAGCCTACAATCACTTGATGAAACAAAGACCATTATGGAGAAACTTTTATAAATAGTAGACCAAATGCAAAGTGCAGACCATGATACCAATGCAAAATTGATGGAGTTGTCAGAAATGAAGTTTCAAGCAAAGGTGAATGAAAGATTATCTGGTGAGATATCACTTTCACAGGTAAAACTGGCTAAGAAAATAGATAAAGTGAAGGAAGTACTTGAGGATATCTTCTCATTGTACTTAAAATTATGTGATCCTTCCATTTTCACACAGGAAACTAGCCAGAGAATAATGAGCTTGGAGAGAAACTTGAAAATCTCTAGTGTGCAACTACCTAAAGATCCAGCTCAAAGTGAGAAGCATTTCATACAATGCTTCACACACAAAAAGAGCTAGCTATACTAATAGTAGATGAGGCTAATACAAGACCCAAATTAGTTCATATTCAATTTTCCCTAACCCCTCACATGGAGATTTTACAAATAGAACTAACCTCACAGAAAATGTGTTAAAGAAATATCCAAATATTTCTACATTAAATGGTTTGGTTCTCTTTGCAGCAGAGATAGCTATACCAATCAAATCCCTAGAAGTTGCACTACACAACTGGGATACTACTCTAAGAATTTTAATAGAAGTAAACAAAACCTTCCTAGAAAAATACTCAGTTAGAGTATAGCCCTTTAACATAAGTGTCAAAAAAGGAGAAGAAATTAAAAACAAAGGAAGATTATAGTTTGTCAAGCTAGAAGGAGACTTAATCTACAAGGGATACATGTGAAATGGGGAGTCAAAACAAAATAGAGAAAAGAGAAGACAAAAAAAACATAGAAATAGAACACATTAGATAAAGAGTATCAGATAAAGTGTATCGAAATGAACCAGTATGAAACAAATCTGCTATGAGAAGTTTTGGATATAGTAAAGGCACATCAACTTAGGGGGAGTTACAAATTTTGAGGTATATAGTCCTTCACAAAATTTTGAAATTTTTTTGAAATTTTGTATATATGTTGAACTAAAGTTATATTATACTTAAGGGAGTTAGATACATCATGTATAGTTAAGTGTTTTTGACACTCATGTCAAAGGGGGACATTGTTGATCTTAGAATGGTCTTGACAATTGAGTGTCAACACACTAAAGCCATTTGCTAAGTTCATGCCAAGATGGAAACATATGGAGAGGATAATATATGAAAGTGTTGAGTTACAATAGGTGCTGAGTCAAAACAATAATAAGTGTCAAGTCATTTAGGTGCCAAGAAAATAGATAGTATCAAGTGAGTATGTGTGTCGAGTGAACAACAAATGTGAAGCATATTCAGGTGTCGAGCTAGGCAAAATTTTAGTATGTTCCAAGCAATAGTTTTATCAAGTGTTGAGTAACACAAAATCAACATATGAGTTTGTGGCCTTACAAACTAAGACGTAAACCATTTTGTATGCCAACTAATGGATAGATCTTGAAAATTAGAGATAAGATTCAATCTATTTGATTCCCTATGTAATCAACATGCAACCAATTACAAAAATGAAATGCTAAAGAGGCAAAAAGGATGAATCTCAGTTGTAGATTCATACGTAACCCTAAGTCACGAAAACCTTTTTAGGAGGTTGAAGCCCCATAATTTAAGAGGGTGAATAGAGTGTGAGTAAGCAAAGAATAGAAGGAACAAGGGGTGAATTCTTAAGAGGAAATACAAGGTGACTTATGATGTAGGAGCATCCAGAGGTATAAGGGCAATCTTGTGTCATACAAAAACAAAATGTACTTAGACTTAGTTTTTGTTTCATGTTTTTTCATTTTTGGATACCCATTTGGGTCAAATAAAGGTTCCAACTCTCACAGTTCCACTATTAGTGTTCTGGGTTAGAGTTTTTAATCACCTTGGGATATGTGTAAATGCCAAAAAAATAGGAGTATGTAATTGAGCCATCTTTTTGGTGAACTAGAAGGTTAAATTGGTCAAAATATTATCATTGTAATTTAGAGCATTCCAGAAAAAGAATCAGGTCAAAAGGCCCCATGGTTTGAAAGTTATCGCAATTTTTCAGTTTCTGGAGACATCCTAAGAATGCTTCAAAGTTAGGTTAGGGGAACTAAATGACCTTGAATAGGTCTGAAAATGTGGGACAAGCTGATCTTGTCCATAGGGCTATAGATCACTTCAAGATCTTTCTAAAAATGTAAACGGTTCATCAATTGGAGCTACAGTTCAAAAGTTATGCCTCTCAAAAGTTCGATTAACATTTCTGGATTCTTCTAATTTTGCACTGACTTCTAATGCAACTTCTAGAGCCTTCTATTTGGTTGGTGGATTCCTACTAGCACTTTATAGAATTTATTCCTAATCCTTAACCCTCCGAGGTCTATTTAAGAATATTTCTAGCATTGTAAAAGGCAGTTAGGAGTGGAGTTTTGAGAGAAGGTACTGGGAGAAGAATTTATCTCCAAATTTATGCTATTGTAAGCCCATAGGGCATGTTTTGGAGTCTTTTTCTTTGCAATAAGTGTACTAGCACATTTTTATAGTTAATAAAATTTTCCCTTTCCTATTGTGTCCATTCTGTGCTTGGGTTGTGTCCCCATCAACTTAACAGATTGCATTATTAGTTAAAAGAATAGAGTAGTAGTACTACAAACATCTTCATATCATATTAGCATAGATTAGATTGGATTGAATAGAAATCTGAAATCAGCAATAGTAGATTGCAAGTGATCAGGTCAAACATTCTATTATACTTTCTAACAATTGTATTAGCAAAATGAAATCAAATGGAGATAGGTCAGTTTAATAGCCAGTGTATAAATCCTTTAGTAGGGTGATGTTCCAAGTGAATGTTTTGTAAATAATTTATATAGGTACATTTTTAATAGGGTCTAAGAACCTTTAATAGGGTAGGACCCTCATAGGGTAGACCATGGCTCATAGTCAAACATTGTAACCTTGACAAGTTACATTATTGCTATAGTGATAAGTTGTGGGTGTCATCCCCACCCCAGTTCTACCTTCTCATTTCGGAGGGTTTCTAGGTGATCCAATTTGGTGTCAAATATTTTCATGCATGCTTTTACTTTCATGTTAAATGTATGAATTTTCTTAAGATGAAAAGTTTTATAGGTTAAAAATTGATACTTTTGATTCACCCCCCCTCTCAGAAGTATTCTTCCCACTTGTAAATTTCAAAAAATGGTATTAGAGCCAATTTCCCATCAAGAAAAGCTTTACAAATTGGATAAAAGATCTATACATGGAGTTCTACAAGCTTAGGAAGATTATAGAGAACTGAGAGATTGAAATACATCTCATTTTACATTCTTTGGAAGAAGCTAGGGAAGAACTGAGGAAATCCCTAGAAAGAAGAAAAGACATTGGCATAGCTTAAAATGATACTCAATAAAAGGATATTGACTCCACGAAAGTATTTGCAAATGGAGACTCAAAGGAATTTGATGCAGTAATTATAGGCCTAATGGAGAAAAATGGAGCTTAAGAAGAAGAGATCAGAACTCTCAATATTGAGCAGGAATTACAAGCCATGATGCTATGTGAAATAATTGAACAAAAGAAGAAATCCATTGAGGATAAGGTCATGATAGAAGATGACAAAAGGACCTTAGCCAACAGACTAGAGGAGATGTCAACTAAACTTGCCAGAGTTTCCAACATGTAGCTAGATACCATAAGCCAAATGATGAATGCACATCATGAGTTGAATGCAAAAGACATTGAAATCTCCACCCAAAAATTTTAGAATAAACAATTTCAAAATTATTTGAGGAGAGAAAGAGAAATTGCAAAAAGCATCAACAAGCCCAATGAAGCCATAAAGTACTTTGAGTAACTATTGAAATCTCCAAGATTCAGCAATGACACATCAGGACTAGGATATACCAGCACTGAAGAAGGAGAGTCATCCAAGACTGCCTGTTGAACAAAGAAGTGAAAAAGGTAAGAATTCAAAAACCACTTGTCATTTTGTGGTAAGAAAGGACATACTGCTAATGTGTTTAGGAGCAAGAATGCCAATTAGCATGACAAACCTAAGAACAAGGGTCACTATCATAAACGCAATAAGCAAGGTCATCAGGCACATGACTATAGGACTAGAACCATCAGGACACCAAAATTTGAAGGGCACTACTACAACTACAAGAAGTAGGGACATAGAGCATTTTAATGTAGATCCAAGCCTATGTGGTCACCAAACAAACTAGCAAAGAAAAAAAGTCATGAACACCACTATAATTGGGACTACAACACTAGGAGAAGCTGTCATTGCTATCAACATTATACACACATTCCTGAGAATTGCATAAGAACACACTTCAATGGTAACTACAATAGATGGTTAAGTCAAACCACTTGTTCTAGCTACCTAAAGACTTGTCACATTAGCAAGTATTTCCCAACTAGGTCAAAGGCACTAAACTTTGAGTTCAGCAAAGAAAAAGGGAAAGTAGACGTTGAACACATCAAAGAAGAAATGAATAAGACATGGAAGAGAAAAGATGGAAATAGCTCATCAAATAGAGGGATCACTTCACCCAAAGGGTCAAAATTTGAGTCATATGGATTACTATCAATAGTTATCCATGACTCATCCCCTTTAAGCACAAGCATAAGACTAGAAGGACTTTTAGTACTCGTAGGAATATAATATTCATCATCATCATAATCATTGTCACTATAGGCATTATAGATAGGCATATCACTAGAATTTTCATGTTTTTCATTATGGATATATCAATAAGAGGAATAAGACTCTTGGTAGAAGTAGAAGAAGAATGATATTGTGAAGAAGATGTAGGTGAAGACCTACACAAATGATATTTAAAAGAATCATTATAAGACTTGAAATATGAAGAGTGTGAATGATATTTAGAAGAATCATGATAAGACTTAGAAGATGAATAATGTGAATGATATTTAGAAGAATCATAATAAGAATTAGAAGATGAAGAATTTGAATGATATTTAGAAGAATCGTGATAAGACTTAGAAGATGACGAATCTAAACAATATTTATAAGAATCATGATAAGAATTTGAAAGATAAGGAATATTTGGAAGAGGCATATTTTGATATGATATTTGTATGATCCTATCAAGAATGTCTAATTTCTTCCCTTTTTACATCATTTTCATCACAATATTGGCATCCATATATCTATTGGAGTAACAACACTTTTCAAATTCAATAAGGAAGTCAAGTTCATCTATGCTCAAATGATAGTCCCTAATAAGATATTCAAGATCCATGGTTCTAGAAGAAGAAGAATCAAGAATGGAAGAAGAGAAAGGATGAATAGAAGAAGGTAGACTATATGATAATAGGAGGAAAAGAATCAAGAAAACATGAAGAAGAGAAAGAATGGAAATGGGAAACTAGAAAGACATGGAAAATGAAGAAGAAAGAAGACCAAGAGTCATTTTGTGAAATTTAATACCATTTGAGTTCATTTGAATTTTGAGAAACATATAATAGCACTTGTAACCAACATGAAAGAAAAGGTACTAGTTGATAGGATAACCCTAAGAAATGTTGGGACCAAACTAGGATAGTAAAAGCACTCACTTGTCTAAAAGATAAATGATAAGATAAAATATTACAATAGGCATAAACCAACACTACCATAGAGGTGCTCACAACTTTGGGTGAATACCATAGAACATATAGACCAGGAGGATGATTTACCCAAATTATAAATAATTAAAATTGATTTTTTTATGAAAGTGCATGGACAAGAGATTACTAAGATTCTCCAAGCATAATATCAAAGAATCCAAGGTATATCTTTCTCAACAAAGATGGTCTCTAACTCACCAACTCCAAACAAGGTCTCTTGTGAAATCAATGATTACTAATTCAAGACGTCAAAGCACAATAATCCAATGTGTAGACAAGCTTCTAACAATGGGGTAAGTAGCCTAATTTGAACCAAATCAACCTAGGGAGACTAGAAATAATAGGAAAACAAAGCAGTTTGATCATAAAGTCTTGACTCTAAAACTCAGATTTTATTTTTTTTAAATATCTAACTAGGTGTATCAATAGATTTTTAATCATGAAATAGGCACACAAGACAACAATCAAGGATTTTTAAAAAATGTCTTCAAATAATGAGCAAGGGACAAAGCAACCTTGCACATGAACAAGAATAGTATCATACTATCAATCTAATCCCTAGAGCCACTAACATATATGTTCTCAAAATATTTTTCAATCATGCACATGATCTTAGAAAAGAAAATTTTGTAGCACTATGGTTCTTAGTAATGTTTGACTCTATAGCTTTTGCAATCTAGAGTGGACAAAATCCAATCCCAACACACTAGAATTTTGACATATTCTGAAAATTTAATCAATTGAAGATATCGAGGAGATCTGATAGCCCAACAAAAGACTACACTCATGAGGATTTCTCCCACAAAGAAATTTATATAGCAGTTGCTACTACCACATCAAAAATGACTATTACCACTTGAGGTTTCATCCACGTGGTTGACCTAATAAAGGGAATGTCCACTGTGGTTTAACCCTCTCTAATCAAGGAAGACTCACAAAGTTGTACCACATGGGGACTTGGTTTGGATTCAAAGGTTCCAAGTTTATGATGTGCCCAAAAAGGAACAAAGCATACTCCTCTAGCCTCTTCACCTTACCCAAACATAGCAAACAAGATTCTTTGACATGCTAATTTTAAATCACCTCACCAACTATTTCGAAAATCCAACAACAAACACCACCAATATCAAAAGAGAAAGGACTAATGGATGTTGAAGACAAATCCAAGTGGAATAATAAGATAATAACAAATATCCTTGCCTACCTACAAGGGGATCTATCATCAAGAGGAGCTTCGCATGTAAAGAAAGTGAATGAAGATCAATCTCTCAAGATCTCCCAAATAGTGTTCATAGGGCCTAATTACTATGTGAAACATAGATGCATGAAAGTAAATCTAGATCCAATTTTAGAGCACCAAATGAAGTGTGAATCTATGAAAGTATATAAAAGCACTCAAGCCAAACACATGAGATGTATATTTTAGTTCCAAATTCAAATGTTATAGAGATCTAAAAAAATACCTAATAATCCTTGCAACACATCTTTTCTCTGTTGTACCTTTCCTTTACACTTGAATGCTCACGTACAACGAACAAAGTAGCAAGCAAAACAAACAAACACAAGATATGCAATATATATCTAACTTATGCAAAACTAGGGTTAGATTTGAAAATCTAATTTTTAAGAGTGATAATAATCAGAAAATAACCCAAATAAAAGCTCACATCATGCATTGATCCATTGTGAAAATTAAATGCAAGCTATTCATTAAATGCCCTTTTTTATTGATTTTTGACCTAGTCATTAAGATTGGACCTATATGATATGAATTCAAATCCAAAACCCTAAATGTAGAAAAGTGAACCCTATCAAAAATTAGATGTAGCTTTCCAAAAATATTAGAATTTTGAAAATATCTTTTCATTTGTGCCCTAGAGAGCCATTTATTCAAATAGACTAGTTTTGTAAATTGAATTATTGAGCCCTAATATGATCTCTAAAATCAAAACACAAAGAATGAACTCTATTTATAATTCAAAGAGCTTTCCAAAAATGTAGACTTTTTCAAAAAAATTGCTAATTTTCTCCTTAAAATGATTTTTTTATTAAAAATAAAGAAAAAATTATAAAAAATAAAAAATACCTCAAAAAAATCTGAAAATTGGACTAAAACTTTTCTAATATGTCACCACCTTGCAAAAATTAAAATTCAAATACCTAGCCATTTGGAAGATATGATCAAATCTTTTAGATCTAGGGTTTTTTTGTCTCCAAACAAATCTGCACAAGGGGGTTAACTCCAAAAATATCTAAAACTAGCAAGTAAAGGTTGGTGGTGAGCACAAAAAATGTATGCCTAAAATGTGGGCGCACTTCTATGAGTCATTATATCCAAGATTGCTCAAGAATGAGGTCTTAAATGGTAGCTCATAGCTCTCTATTCATGAAGTGCAAGGGTTTGTAATGGAGGCCCCCAGTTTAACCTAGTTTGTGCCCATGCAAGTACACCATGAAATAAGAGATTCAAGGATCAAACTATGAATGCAAATGAAGATTGAAACTAATCTAAATGATGAAAATTCAAAGCAATGCAAGAAATAAAATCTAAGCTATGAAAGGAAATAACAATGCAATATTAATCTATGAAAAAAAATATGACTCTAAGATAATATAAAAATGCAAGGATGAAACCTCATGATAGAAGCAATGGATGCAAGAGAGAATAAGACAAGAAGATTAGAAGTTCTCCACAAAAAGCTTTAATGCTCAAACTCCTTCTCCAAAAATCATTCTCCAAACCTGTAGCATACAACAACATAATAATGAATGTCAAAAATGAGGAGAGGGCTCTCCCTTATAAAGAAAAATGTGGAAGTGGGAAGCTTCTCACAACCAATATGGGATAATAGAGTTTGATCCATGTGAGACAAAATTCTACCAATGAGAAAAGAGGAGAAGAATTAAATGAGGGAAGGAAAAAGGAATTTATTTAATTTTTATTTATTTCATTTCCTTTTTTAGGTGGGATTTATTTAATTAAAGGGAGCAAGTTCTTTTAATTAAATAAGAAATATTTAATTAAATTAAAAGAGGGGTTTTTCTCTTAATTAATTAAATATGGATGAATTTAATTAAAAGAGAGGTTTTCTTTTAATTAAATGGGGACTTATTTTATTTAATTAAAAGAGAGATTTTCTTTTAATTAAACAAGACTTAGGATAAAATTATCAACCTTAGAAGAATAAATAATTGAATTTGATCAAGAAAATTGATTTAAATTAATTTAATAAAATATTGCAAACCATTGATTTAGGAAATTTGATAAATTGATAAATTGAATAATGGGGGCCCATAGTCTAGGCAACCATTTTAGGGTGCATACAATAGTGTTTACAACTTCTCATACATGTGACCTTTGACCTTGTGTAGTCATTGACATCATCATCTGGTTGTCTTCTATCATAGTCTAACTACACTTATCATGATTCTATCCTAGTTAAGAGATACAAATCAATCATCAAAAACCACTTATTAGATAATATGTTTGCTCACTCTCTTCTATAAATCAAACATATCTTTTGCATGTCTTTGACTCTCTATATGTACACTTATCTATATTACTAAGAAATAATGTAGAATACATCCTTAACTTCACTTGGCCTAATAATCAATACAAGTTCATACAACCTCATTCTATTTCTTTTACTTTGTTAGTCTTCACAAAAACTATGCTATGTTGACATCAATGACAAACATAGTCATGAATGCAACATTTCAATTATGTGTATAGTCTCTTCAATGGTTAGGATACTCCCCCAAAGGAATATCATTAGTATTCATGTTAACAATTTGAGTCTCCTTAGGATTAGATGAAAACCTTGCAATAATTCCAATAGTAAGCACAATATCTAGTCTAGTATGTACAACATACTATAGCTCTCCAATAATGGATCTATGTAGTGTTTCATTTACTCACCAATAGTGTCTTCTTTTGATCATTTTACTCTAGTTACCATAGGTGTACTGACTGGTTTGGACTCATCCATCTGGTTTGGACTCATCCATCCTAAATGTCTTCAATATTTCTTTCACATACTAAGACTTAGTCATATATATACCTTTCTTTTTTTGATGGACTTTCAATCCAAAGAATTTTTTTATCTCACAAACTATAGACATCTCAAATTTAGTACTCATTTATTCAGAGAATGTCTTACTCAACATGTCATTTCTTCCAAATACTATGTCATTAATAAATATTTCAGCAATCAACACCATATCTTTGGAATAATTTTTCAAATATATATTACTATTTATATTTGTATTAGGAAATCCAATATTAACTAGATAAGAGTTTAATATTTCATACCATGCTCTAAAATCTTGTTTTAGTCTATACAATTCTTTTTTCAACTTGTAAGCCATGTTCTTCTTTACAAATTCAATGAATCCTTTAGGTTTTTAAATATAGACATCCTCCCCAAGTATTCCATTCAAAAATTTAGATTTTACATCTATTTGATAAACTTTGAATTTCTTATATGTAGAATGCCAATAGTGTTATTACTCCTTCCAATCGTACCACAGGTGCAAAAGTTTCACCATAATCTATTCCTTCTTCTTTTGCAAGACCTTTACAAACTAATCATGCCTCATCCCTTATCCCTTCTTTATTATCATTTCAACTTGTTTTTGAAAATCCATTAAGTTCCAATCACATTTTTATCAACAGGTCTCAGTACTAGTGTCCACATATTATTCTTCTCAATCCATCAATCTCCTCATTCATAGTATTACTCCAACATTTATCATCCAATACAACCTTTACTATTATTGATTCAAAATCATTAATTAAACATGTACCTTCTCTTAACTTGCTTCTTGTTTGTACTCTAACATGTTTCTCTCTAATTATCTATTCAAGTGAATGATTCTTCCTCACATATTTGGCTCATATAGGTTTAGTTCTTTGATTTTCAACATTTCATTCACTTAGTAGAGGTTTAGCTTCCTACTTAGGTTCTTCTATATGGTTCTCAAGTATAGCAATCCATGACTTGGTTGCTACTATTTTGTTTTTGGTAGCTTTGTGTTGTAATTCAGGTAGAGTATCAAGAATTTCTTTATAGACATATACAAAATTGTTGTAATCTTTAGTTTCCTTCTTTTTGTCCACATAATTCCTTTCTAAAAAATCATCAAATATCACATTTGGATGTTTAATCTTGTTAGTAATATTGTTCAAACATTTTTAATATTTACTCTTAGATTAATAACCAAGGAATATATATTGATCTCCTTGAACATCAAGTTTACTATTCCTTTCATCCCTATGAATATAATATTTACTTGCAAATATTTTGAAATAACTTATGTTCTATGTATGACCATACCATAGGGAGTCTTGTTTGTTCCTTTCTTCAAATGAACTCAATTTAGTCTGTAAACAACAATACTATTTGCATTTCTCTAGAATATTTGAGAAACCTCCTTCTCAATCATCACTTTCCTTACACAGTCCATAATCAATCTATTTCTCACTTCAACAATACCATTTTTTTATGGTTTCCTTAGTGCATATAACTATCTTTTAATACCATTCTCAACACAAAATTTAATGAATTCAATAGAGATAAAATCACCACCTCTACCAAATCTTAAACATTTCAAAGATTTACCAGTTTGATTTTTAACTCTAGCTTTATACCATTTGAACATATGAAAAGCATGTGATTTCACCTTCATGAACACTATAGTCATTATCCTTGAATAATCATCAACAAATAATATGAAATACTTGTCACCATAGTGACTGCCAACAATAATTGGACTACATACATCTCTAGGAACCAATTCTAGAATATCATTTGTAGTGTATGTCTTGCTAGAAAAACTAGACTTTGTCATCTTCTTGAGTTGACATTATTTGCACATAACATTCTCTAGTTTTTGTAGATTTAATAAGCCTCTTTGTCTTTTCTTTCTACTATTTTTCATCATGTTCTCAAAGTTTACATGACACAACCTTTTATGCCATAACCACACATCCTCAATTATAGAAAATAAGAATGTCTCAATTGAATGATCAAGATAGAATAAATTACTTTTTTTCACTCCTATTCTAGTTAGGTTTCCTTCATCATCAAAGATCTTGACCTTCCTTTTCTCAAATTCCAACTTGTGACTTGAGTTGTTCGACTATGAATCACTCAAGAGATTACATTTAAGTCCTTGAAACCAATATGTATCATCACATATAATCTTATCATTCAAAATTAGTGACCCTTTACCTTTCACTAGGCATGGAACATCATTTTCTAGCATAAGAGTTCCACAATTATCAATTTCATCAAATTTATCAAACTTACTTAGATCACCAATCATGTGATGTGAGCAACCACTATCAATAATCCGTGAGTCATTCTTACTAACATCTAAAATTAGGGAATATCTCATACCTTTCACCATTTGGATCTTCCTTGATTACAACATAAACCATCTCAACTACTTCATTTTCATTATCAAAGTTGGACTCAATATGCTCTTCTTCAAAAATATAGCATGACTTCTTTCCTTTTTATTTGTAGTCCTTGTTCTTCCTGTACTTGAATCTTTCTTTTCATTTCTATTAGACTTACTTTTTTTAGGTCATTTGGAATAAAAGTGACCTACCTCATTACATTTGAAAAAAATCAAGGGAATTTTACCTTTGTATTGTCCTTTACCTCTTGATAACCTTCTTGCAAGAAATACTTCAAGCTTATCAAAGTAATCTTTTTGTTTCAAAATTATTTTCTCTTTACTTCTCTTCTCTTTCTTTGAATTACTAATGGTTATTGAAGACTTAAAGTCATTTCCCATTGTAATGATATTGTTTTCATAATTGCTCAACTCAAATGCAATCAACTAACCAACTCGACTATCGAGGATCAAACCATTTAGCTCTTATTTCATGGATTGCAAAAACCTTAATAGCATAAACATGTAGAAGATATATGAGAACTTTGCTTATATTTTAAGAATCAATGATAGTTTGTCTAACAACTCAAATTGCACTTACAACATCCTTTATTTGGTTCACATATTGTGCAACATTATTTTCTTCTCTCATTCTCATATCACTCTATTTACCTCTCAAAATATCATCTTTGGATCTTCTAACATTATCATCTCCACAATGTACAAATTTTAGTTTATCCCAGATTTGTTTAACATTGGCACAATTCTTTATAGAATCAAACTCATCATCATTGGGTGCAAATGCAATCTCAATCATCAAACTATTATGATTCTTCTTCTCATTTATTTGTTCCACAGTCAGGGGACCAACCATTGTATTATTATAATTCTCCAATCAATGTGTACAATTATCTCCAATGCTAGAAATATGTAGCTTCATTTGATCTTTCCATGATGCATAGTTTTTCTCGTTCAATCTTGGTACCTCTCTCTTATACATCTTTGATTGTTAGCTCAAGTTCCTTAAAGCTTCTTACTACAAGAACTATGCTCTAATATCAATTGTTAGATAACTAGGGGGGGTGGGGGCTGAATATATTCATTCTAGTTATCATACAATCCCTTAAAACTATTTCAATACCAATAAAACTTCATAAGCTTTAACAACAATCACTCAGTCTAACCTTTCAACTTATCATTTAACTCTTTCATTCACTTTTATTGAAAATTGTTAACTTAATATTCTTTGCATTACTAAGCATCAATAAAATTACCTTTTTATGATCAACCATAAACCTGGTTATTACCAAGTTATAGGAAACTATAAAAACATGTAAAACAACTTGCAACAGAAATATCATTTACACACTTGACACCATGATTTTAACATGGAAATCTTGTGAAGGGAAAAACTATTAGAAAATAAATTTCACCAATAAAATTGAGAAGTGGGGGGGGGGAGGTGTGAATTAGTTATATAACTATATAAAAATTATCAACCTTATTAATCCTTATGCATGTGAACAATATAACCAACAACCATAGTAATATTCTCATACACAATAACTCCATATATGTTGACTAGGGGAACCCTTGATCAGAGGGAAAACCTGGGGATGGTACCCAAAAAATGATGTACTAATATAGATGATCCTTTTTAGAGGATGAACCCTATTAGGAGTCAATAATTTCATTCAATACATATTAGTCTCTATTAGGTGATTTTGAATCAATGCTAGGAAATCCCAACCCTGTTAGGAGTTGTAGAAGGTAGTGTATATGAGCAATGTTAGTATGCTAATAGAAACCAAATTTAAATAAAGCCTCTACAAACTAAACAAAATTCATAAACTTCAAGATAGACTAAGATGAGCTCTCAATTGATAATATGAGTCATTAATGGACTCTCTCAATAAGAAGCTCTCTTGTTGAGTAGCTTTGTCTAAATAGATAGGATGTATGCTCAAGCTTTATGCTTCAAAAAGGGCTTCAAATAGAGTTGGAATTTGGGTGTGAGTGTATGGTTTTGATGTAAAATGGCTTCTCAAAATGGCATTATGACTTTACTTCATGGATTGTGTTATTTTGCAAAGGGGAAGGATCCAATTTATAGGCAAGAGGCTTAAGGGATTGAGGGCTAAGATGCAAGGATGGGAAAAAGCTCATGGAGGGCTCAGATTGCATGAGAAGAGAGCACATGGATTGTGCTTCCTTATAGCCAATCAAGGAGTGACACATGTCACATGGTGAGAGGATGGAGGAAAGGGGAAGGATGAGTCAACAAAAGAGGCTCAAGGGATAAAATCTTCATAAAGACCCTCATAATGACTTGTAAGAGCAATAAAAGGGCTTGGAAGAGTTATTTATGGCCTAGTGGGCTTCATAAAGTTTTATGGTTGAGATATTTTGAGGGTGATGAGAGAAATTTCGACTTGGACTTGATTAGGAAGGTTTTAAGCTTGCTTAGGCTTGTGCAAATGATTAGAGGATGGATTAGGATGGTTTAGGATTAGCTTAGGGATAGGCAAGTGGATGGCATTTAATGAGGGTGGGTGAAGGAGGAGATATTTGTTAACTTTGGCTTGGGTTAGTAATTCTTAACCCATGTTTAGAGAATGTGACAAAGTTAGGAGGAGATTAGGATTAGGTTTAAAGACATCTTTTAGAAGAGTCTAGACTTTGGATGAGGATAAAGACTTTCTAGAATAGTCTAGAATTTCCTAGGATGAGGATGAAGACTTTCTAGAAGAGTCTAGAACTTCTTAGGATGAGGATAAATTAGATTTTTAGAAAATAAATAAAATTTTATTTATTTCAAGGGTTTGGGTTGAGGAGATATTTATTAAAACTTTTTTAATAAACATGAGGATTAATATTTAATCTTAATTAAATATTTTGAGTTGAGATTAGGGGTAGGAAATGATGGGATTAGCCTTTAATCGAAATTAAAGAAGGATTAAAAGATTTTGGAAGAGGTTATTGGTCATAAAGAAATTGGCCAAGTTTTGGGCAAAAAATAAATTTTTTATTTATTTTGGGTTTTTTGGTCAATTTATTAATTAAATAATTAATAAATAAGGAAATAATGTTTAAATAAGATTTAAACATTTTTGGGAGGGATTCCTTAATTAAATATTTTTAATTAAAATAAAAGGATTTAATGGCATAAAAATTAATTAATTAATTAATTAAATAATTAATTAATTAATGATGATGTCATCAGGGATTTTTTCAAAAAATAAAAATACTTTATTTTTTAAAGGATTTTTAGGTGTCTACATTTTGCCCCTCTTTGATGTGATGCCGCAAGTGGCATGGCATCAAAGATAAGAAAATAAGATGCCCAAGGCTAGAGCAGAAGAGGAGAGAATGGACTGTGAGATGCCCCCTCAAGAAGGCAGCGGGGAGAGAAAGCGAGGCTCGGTGGCTTCTTGAAAAATAAAAGAATCTGGGATGAGCAAGGAGACTCATATTGGATTAAGAGAAGAGGTTTAGTTAGCTCAAACTCTTACTATGGGAGAATGATAAAGGGAGAATTAGAGGCACAAGAGGAAGCGAGCTTAAGATCTCAGGGATTGCAGAGGATGAAGGAGCGGAGTGCTATAAAAAAGAATCCAGGATAGGGAGATGGATGAGGGGATTATAAAGCTGATGCAACAGGATTTCAAAGAGTTAGATTGGCGAAAGATGGGTTTCGGAGATCCCTAGGACTAGGATTGTGGATCTCGAAAGATGAGGCTTGGTGGGTTGATTTGGATTGGTGGATCCCTAAGACTAGGATTGTGGATCCCTAAAGCTAAGAGTGATTAGTGATTCAAAGAGATACTAATGCATCAGCTAGGGTAGGAGAGACGGATGCTAGATATGGATGGGGGATAATGGAGATGAAGGAAAACCATTGAAGCTTTTTGAGCGGGGGGATACTTCAAAGAGAAGTGTCACCATGTAGTTGAGAACTAGATTTGCTATAGGACTATTGGTTAATTGCCAAGGTTACCAAGAACATCAAGGCCTTTTCACCAACTGTCTAAAGGACTGACAAACTAACTCAAAACAAACACACAAGGATTGCCCCAGCATCACACATGAATCCTAGAGGAAGCAGCGTGGAAATGACACTGGAGAACCCACAAGCAGAAAAGAAAAACAAATGAAAGACCTGATCAAGACCTTACGCTCTAATTGCCCCATTCACAGCATACCATGATATGGAAGATCATGGCAACTTTGAGGAGGGAACAAGGAGATTTCTTGGAAAAGATAGTTCAAGACCCAAAAGCGAAGATCCCAAATCAAAAGAAAGTGAAAATCCAAAAGAGAGCTGTTTGCCAACGAGATGGGTAGGACAAGGTACTAACGGACCAAGATTAGACATGAGGAAAGCTATATCTTGCAAGGAGCTATCGAAGAGTACTGAAGCTGGTGGATTTGGATGAGTGATGCATCTAGCAAGCTGAACTAAGAAAGATAACACTTTGGTGATAGGAAATCTAGCTAAAGGATATGTTGGAATAGCTAACCAAGATGTGTGATGGGTGCAAGATGCTGATCAAGGATGAACTGACATGAATGTTGGATAGATACAATGGTACTAAGCTAAAGAGGATGTACAAACTAATGGACCAAGATATGTTACAAATGTACAAGTTTGTTCATGTTTTGGTTTTTGTGAGATGGAAATTTTTGTGAAGGATGGGATGTCTATAATAGGTGATAGGTGGATAGGTAGATGGTTTGCGAAAAGCTTAAGTGAAAATGGGGATTTGTGTGTGCATGTGATAGTATACAAGCTAGGATACAGGATTATTTATAGGCTGGAATATGGTACAAACCTTGGACAAGATTCAGATAGACAAGGTATGGTACAAGATTTACAAGGTATAATACAAGCTTTGGTACAAGATTTACAAGCTATACAGGAGGTATTTACAAGCTTCATCAGATTTTGAATATTTGGTTGGAACACCAAGGGAACAAGCAAGTGTGTCTTATGGGATGGTGGGTGAATGGATGAGGGATAGGATAGTGATAGATAATGGATTAGTCTTTAGTACACAAGGCACCTGAATTACTAGGTTTTCACCAAGGTACCTATCCAAGGTGCTTGAATTGCCAAGTTTTCACCATTGGATGCTTATTTCTCTTTACTATTTTTTCTTTTGTATTTTTCAAAAGCTGGGTATACCAAGGATCTTCAAGCATAGAACTTCTTGAGATGAATGATGTTAGTAGGATCATTCAAGAGTTTACTTTCTGGTGTAGATAGTTGATAAGCTCCGGAGCCAAAGGAAGCAGTGACAACATAAGGACCAAGCCATGTAGGTTCAAACTTGCCTTTCTTTTCTCGATCTACTTGGACTTTCATGTTTTCTTTGAGGACCATGTCACCTGGCTGAAAGTGTCGTGGAAGCACCTTCTTGTTGAAATTCCTTTTGAGATGAGTTTGATAGACTGTGAGATGATCATAGGCTTGTTATCGCTTCTCGTCTAAGAGATCTAGCTAGGTGAGTCGATCTACTCTATATTCTTCATCTGATATTTCCCTTGCAAAGATATGTGCAAGGAGGGAAGTTCAACCTTTATAGGTAGTACCACTTCGGCACCATAGACTAGGGAGTATGGAGTTGTGCCTGTGGATGTACATAAGGAATTTCGATAGGCCCATAGGGCTGGATTTATTTGTAGGTGCCAATCACGGTCGGAATCATTGACAACTTTCTTTAGAATTTTGAGGAGGGTTTTATTAGTTGCCTCTACCTAGCCGTTACCTTGTGGGAAATATGGGCTAGAAAAGCGGTGATGGATGCAGAGGGAAGTGCATAATTCTTCCATATTGAGATTTTCAAAGTTACCTGCGTGGTCGGTGAAGATGGTGGATGGGATGCCGAAGCAGCAAACAATGTGGTACAAGATGAACTTGGAGACCTGAACTCCTGTAGTTGAGACTAGGGGGACTGCTTCCACCCATTTAGTGAAATAGTCTATAGCTGTTATTATCCATTTATGTCCATCAAATGAGAGGGGTGTGATAGTTCCAACTAGATCAAGGCCCCAACAAGCGAAAGGCCAAGGTGGTGCAATAGGCTGTAGATCCTGTGCTGGAGCGTGCACAAGGTTTGCATGCTGCTGACATGGGAGACACTTTCTAACAAAGTCACAGAAGTCTTCTTCAATGGTAGGCCAATAGTAGCCTGCTCTAAGGATTTATCGCGCTAGGACAATACCACTCGTGTGGGCACTGCAAAGTCCAGAGTGTACTTCCTTTAACACCATCGCGGCCTCATTTTGGTCTAAACATTGAGAGAGAGTATCATGATAACCCCAATGATATAGGGTATTGGCTATGATAACATAGCGGGATTATTTTCAAATGAGGTTCTGGCGTTGGGTACGTTGGAGGTGAGGGGATATGATACCATCGTTAAGGTAAGCGTGAATCTCATGGTACTAAGGGGATTGGGGATAAACCAAGATACAAACATGGTTTGAATCCTCATTTGCATAGGCGGGTGTGAGGAGTTGCTCCACTAAAAAATCATACTGTGTAGCTGCTTGGGGAATTTCAAAGAGTGAGCCTATAGTAGCCATAGCATCTTCTGCTTTGTTCTGTATTCGAGGCACTTGTGTAAATTGAAGCTTTGTAAAATGTTGGGTTAGCTGATCAACTAGCTCTTTGTAGGGTACTAGCTTTTCATCTTTGGTTTGATATTCATTTAGGGCTTGCTTGATGATGAGCTGAGAATCGCCAAAGATTTGTAGCTCAACAATGTTCCATTCTGCAGCTATCTTTAATCCTTCTATGAGGGCCTCATATTCAGCTATATTGTTGGTGATAAGGAATTGTAGCTTGAAGGCTTTTGGAATGTAATCTCCTTGAGGTGTGACCAACAATATTCCTGCCCCTAATCCATGAGATGTGTATGAGCCATCAAAATAAAGTTTCCATGGGGGTTGTTCTTCAATTAGACAGATATGCTCATCTGGAAATTCTGTGATCAATGGATAAGCATCTATTAGAGGTGCATTAGCTAGGTGATCTGCTATAGCTTTCCCTTTGATTGCCTTTCTATCCACATACTGGATGTCAAATTCACTAAGGAGCATAACCCATTTGGCCAAACGGCCTGTAAGTGTTGTTCTAGAGAGCATATACTTGAGAGGGTCAATCTTGGAGACTAGTTGGATGGTATGACTTAGCATGTAATGGCGAAGCTTTTGAGTTGAGAAAACAACTGCCAAACAAGATTTTTCCATAGGAGTGTAATTGAGTTCATAACCAACTAGGGTTCTACTGATGTAGTAGATGGCTCTTTCTCTATTGTAGTCATCAAGCTATGCTAGAAGTGCCCCTAGAGTAGTAGGTGTTGCTGATATGTACAAAATCAGGGGACAACTAGGAACTGGTGGAACCAAGATAAGGGGATTGATGAGATACTGCTTGAGATGGTTGAAGTTGCACTGACATAAAGGATCCCACTTGAAGTTCTCATCCTTCTTCAGTAAATGTGAAAATGGTGTACACTTATCTGCAAGCTAGGAGATGAAGCGCTGAACAGATTGGAGCTTTCGTTGAAGAGAGCGAAGCTGTCGTAGTGTCTGGGGAGGAGGCATGTCTAAGATAGCCTTGACCTTCTTGGGGTCGATCTCTATACCTCGTTTAGAAACTATGAAGCCTAGAAGCTTGCCAGATGTGACCCCAAAGACACATTTCTTGGGATTCAGCATGAGATGATATTTGGCTAACCTATCAAAGACTTTCTCCAGGTCAGCAAGATGATCCATGAAGATATGAGACTTGACCAAGATATCATCCACATAATCCTCCAAAATGCTATGGATGAGATCATGAAAAATGGTTGTCATAGCTCTTTGATAGGTAGCCCCAGCATTCTTTAGGTCAAAAGGCATCATGTTGTAGCAAAAGGTTCCCCAAGGGGTAGTGAATGTTGTCTTATGCTGATCCTCTTCTGCAATCTTGATTTTATTATACCCAGAAAATCCATCCATGAGGGACAAAATTTCATGTCCAGCTATAAGATCTACAATCATATCTATGTTGGGCAAGGGAAAATCATCTTTTGGACAAGCTTTGTTAAGATCTCTAAAATCAGTGCAGATTATGATGTCACTAGAAGGTTTAGTGATAGGGACCATGTTGGAGATCCACTCTGAGTAGTCAATAGGTCGGATAACCTTAGCAGCTAACATTCTTTCTAATTCAGCTTTGACCAATAATGCCACCTTGGGGTGCATTTTTCTAAGCTTTTGTCTGACGGGCTTGATCTTTGGATCAACTGCAAGATGATGAACTACAAGCTTTGGATCAAGTCCTAGCATGTCTTGATATGACCATGCAAATTGGCCAATGTTCTCTCTTAAGACCTCAAAGAGGAGGTCAGCTTGGTCTTGTGATAGGGGTGCAACAATGTGAACAAGTCTGGGGATCTTTGAAGAACCAATGTTGACTTCTCGAGTATCCTCAATTAGAATAGAAGACACCTCTGGTCAATTATCTTGAGGAGGCAATGCTAAATCCTCATGTTCTTCTTGTGGCTCTAGATTTTCTTGCTGAGGGGTTCTCTTCGTTGCCTTAGCTAGTCTCAGATTCACCTTAGTTCTAGTTTTGGATGTATCGGAACTAGGTTGGGTATTTTCTCCAAAATACCCCTTGGGATCTAGCTTGTAGATATATGCAGAATCTGGCTTTGTTTTCTTGTGAGGAGTTTCAGCTCCCATGAATCTTAGAACTGCCTCCTCTGATGTGAACTCATCGATGTGTATGACACTTGGTTGGTCCCAATCTATGAGTTGTGGATGGGTGAGTGGTAGGTCAATGAGGTGGATGGATAGTTCTTGGAGAATAGAGTCTCCAAGGGAGATTTGGTCTAGGATATCGTCGTAGGCTCTCTTTTCAACTTCCTCAAGAATGTCTTCAATTTTGACAAGGTTGCGGTGAATGTTTGGAAAAGCATGACCGTTCTCATTGGTGCCCCCAGTTGTGGGTATGCCAAAGCCAAGACCTGACTTCGATTCCCACTTGTGTGCGTCGATGGGGCACTGCATGCCTCTTTCTTCTGGTCCTAGACCACCACCTTGATAGTTCCATTTGTCAGTGATGAACTTATGTTCTTGGGGATACTTTTGGCTGAAGTGATCAAGGCATACTTGATTTCTTTGAGGTGCATCCTTATGTAAGCATTTGTTGATATCTGGAGTGAGCTCCTCATGAAGAGGTATTTTCGAGGATACAAAGGTTGTTGGGCCAAACTATTTGTATTGAGGAGGTAGAATCTCCTTAGATTTGTGATATGTTGGTCGTCCATGGGCATGTAGATCAAGTGGGAGTGCCCCGACAACAAATGCAACTGATAGACTATACTCTCCACAACCTTTTTTATTGATCTTCACGGTAGACAGGTAGAGGTGAGGATGGTTTCTGGGTCATTATAAGTGTGGGATGAGCTGGTGATGGATGTGTCGATATCAATTCTAGGGCAATGGTTTGTATATGAAGCTTCAACCGCATTGCAGTAAGCAAAGGGTTTTGGATCGGCATGGATGGTTACCTCAGTGCCTTGATGCAAAAATTTGACGCACTGATGGTAAGTGGATGGAACGACTTTCATGGCATGAATCCATGGGTGACCGAGGAGGATCTTAAATGGTAGGTTTAGATCAATAACATGGCAGAGTGTCTCTTAGATGATTGGCCCAACCTTGATTGGCAGCAAAATAGTTCCTTCTGTGGTTCTTTCCAAGTTGTCATAAGCTTTGATGGTGATAACCTCACTAATGATATCTGCCTCAGTATACCCAGCTTTTTTTATGAATTTTAGGGTGCAAATATTCAAGGCTGATCCATTATCTATCATTACTCTTTTCACAGCAAAGTTGGATACCATGATGGCTATGCGAAGCGAAAGGGTGTGATCTGGCTCGACCACGGGTATATCGGTGGGTTTGAACGATAGGGCACATGAGGATGAGAGGTGTCCAACAAGATTATGAAAATCAGTAGCATTGATATCAGAAGGGACACGAGATTCTATGAGAGAACTTTCAAGGATGTTCTTGTACATAGGACTAGTTCGAAGAAGGTCTAAAATGGAGATTTGGGCTGGCATGTTCCCAAGGTGTTCTAAGATATTGTACTAGCTTTTTGATGGATCTGATGGTGTTGGTGTAATAGGTGGGCCTGCGATGTTAAATTGCACTCTTCAAGTGGTGACTACACACTCATTGTTTGGTCCTTGGATATTGATAACATTGATGGAAGGCTCTTTCTTGGATATACAACCTATAAGGCTACCATAGTCTATATAGGATGAAGTGTGGTCATTGTTCTTCCCATGCTGTTGGTTTGGCTGACGGTTGTTGGTGTTGTTGTTGTTGGTTTGGATAGGTGCTTTTCCAAGATTTTGGTTGTGGTGTGGAGGAAAAGCATTTTGATAGATCTGTAAGCCTGCATTGGGAGAGGTTTGGGCACCAACAGTGATTTCCTTCCGATCAATGAGGTCCTGCACATAGTCTTTCAGTTTCATGCATCTGAGGGTAGTGTGATCTTTTACCCTATGAAATTTGCAGTACTCATTATCTTTGCACCATGCAGCTTTGGATTGGCTTGGGTCAATTTTCTGGGTAGGAGGAAATTTGATGAGGTTTTCCTTGACTAATTTCTCAAAAATGTCATCCAATGGCTCACCAAGGGGTGTATAGTTTCTAGGTGTAGGTTGGAATCTAGGCTTTTGTCCTGCGGATACATTGATGGCATTAGCTTGATTGCTAGACCCTTGGAAGTTGGGTCTTGGATTGTGGTTTTGATAGCTTTGGTTATTCTATTGTTGGTAGTTGATAGCTTGTTGATTGTTTGGTTGATATGGTGGGTTGGACTGGTTGTGAGAAGGACCAACAATATTCACATGTCTGGTGTCAGTGATGCCATCTGTTGCAACGTGCTTGTTTTTGTTCCAATACCTAGACTTGTCATTGGAATGTGATTGATTTTGGTTGGCTTCCTTGTAAATCTTGACCACACCATCTTTAATGAGTCCTTGCTCAAGGATCATTCCTTTCTCTTTGATATCTTTGTAGGTCTGCAAATAGTTCATGGTCATGTGGTGAGCCAAGCTAGGATGGGCATTATCAATAAACATTTTCACCACATGGCATTTTGGCAAGGTGCAGGATATGCGGGTGGTAAGGGTTTTCCATCTTTGCAGGTATTCGGCAAGGCTTTCTCCACCTCTTTGCTTGGTGTGGACAAGATCAACTATTGATAGCTCTATTTCAACAAGATGGGCATATTGGGCTACAAATGCCTCAGATAATTCAGCAAAGTTTTTAATTGTGCCATAGGGGATTCTATAAAACCATTCAAGAGCTGGTCCAACCAAGCTTTTGGGAAAAAGGCGCAAGAGGAAGACATCATTGTATGCTACGTCCTGGCAGTGCATGTAAAATTCTTTGATATGTGTGACAAGGTCTCCTTTTCCTCTGAATTTGTCAAATTTGGGTACCTCAAAGTGTTTGGGAAATGGTGTCATGGTAATGGCTCTATCAAATGGGTAAGGACACACATTCTCAAACTTGAATGTTTTCGGATCATTCCCTTCTTGGATGGCTTTCAGAGCTATCTTCATTTGCTCCAATTTTGAATTGATAGGTGATGGCTGGGGTGCCCCCAATGTAGGAGTGCCTTGAGGTAGGTATGTGCTGGATGGGGCCACTGAATATGGATGGCTATGAGGGATTTTCTGATAGGGATTGTACATTGTTTGGGCAGCTACATGGTGGATGACAGGTTGTTGAGGGGGAGGTGGCGCATATTGCTGCATGTGCTGTGAGGCTTGCTGTTGATATGGGATTTGAGGTTGGGATTGAGGAACATAAGCTGGTTGTGGGATAAATGGATTTCTTTGTGGAGGTAAGGTATAAGATGGTTGAGAGGCTTGGGGAAAGGATCGGGGGGCTTGTGGGGTTTGACCAATATATGTGGGTTGTGCCCCCATTTGGGATGGTATCTGCAAATAATTGGTGGTTGGCTGGGGTGGTGGATTACCTCCTAGAAGTGGCATTGAAAAGTAGTTGGTAATTGGAGGTAATGGATTAGTTGGTGGTGGAGGTGGTGGGAATTGAAAGCTTGGGAATGGAACTAATGGGGTTTGATAGCTTTGTGGTTGGATTTGAAAGCTTGGTAGAGTGGTGGCAGGGGCTGGGGTCACTTGGGAGCTTGGTAGAAAATTGGTAGTAGCTTGTGGGATTTGATAGCTTTGTGGAGTGAGGGTAGTAGCTTGTAGATTTGTGGCTAATGGTATTGAGCTCCCAAGACCTAATGGAAATGATGGGATTGTGCTTTGGGCTGTAGTGAACAAGCTGGGGGTGATGAAAGGTTGATTACTTGGCCCCATGGGTGGCATCCCTATTGTATATTGCTGAGGTTGGCCAAAGATGCTAGTACTGATTTGGGAGATGGGTGGATTTGGAAGGCTGGGTTGGGGAGCAGCAGCAGCAATAATGAAGGGGGTGAACGGTGAGTTGTTTTGGGTAAAGGGGGTTTGGAGCAGAGAGGTATGAACCAAGGATGGAGTGGTGGTGGCTGGGTTGGCTTGCAGCATGGAGATTTCAACTTGGGTGGATGATGGTATGTTTGGGTCTGTTGGATCATATGGATTGGTTGGAGGCTCTTCTTTTGGCATATATTGAGGATAATTTGGATCATAAGAGCCTATGGGTGGTGGTAGCTACCCAAACAATGGGTGAGATGGATTTGATAATGGAGGGGGTCTTCCAAAGTCAAAGGTTCCTACATTTTCCCTTCAAAAATTAGCCATGATTGTCTCTTTGTTCTTGTCTATAATGGCATTTACCAATACTGCATTTCCTGGTTGGTTCATGAAAGCTTCAATGTCAGTACATGATGGCATAGCTTTCTCTAGGCTGAAGAATGGCTGAGTGCTCAAGGAGGGTGAGGCTGTTTGATCCAAATGATAGGGCTCCATTGTTTCTTTCTTCTTGGCTAAGCGAGTGATGGGTGGCATGAAAAATGCTCCTAAGGATGAGATGCAATAATGTTGATGGATGCAAAAGGGGGAAGGCTTCTCTATGCAAATGATTTCCTAGGTTAAGGCAAAGCTATATGAAAAAACCTAAGGAGGATTGGGTTGGAGATTCTAACTTCAAAGATATGTTGCCAAAGCACGAAAGGTCTGCTTTCCTATGTGCAAGCTTGGTGGTGATTGTGTCAACTTAAGGATAGACTGATGATCCTTTAGGAATAACACAAGATTGAACACTTGTGGATCCCAACCTTTAGCTCAAGATGATGAAGGATAACAAGTGACAAAGCTGGATTACCCTAGACAAAGCTCTGTCAAAGGGATAACTTTGGTGAGATTGATGGATTCGGAAGATTTTAGGAGTGGAAAACTTTTGGCAAAAGTGACAACAATTTTGAAGGCTTGGATGTGAGGTTTTGATTGCTGGCTAGATGGTTTGGTTCTAAATGAGATGAATGGGCTAATAATGCTTAAGGGGATAACCTAAGATGGTTGGCTTTTCTACAAAGATGACTCTAAAGTGAAGCTTATCCAAGAATATGTGGAGAAAAAAGGGTGTCTAATCATAGAAATCATGCCTAGTTGGTAAGGCATAAGCAGGATTAACTCCTAGATGTTGGCTAAATTTGATGTTGCGTTCTAACCAGGCCTCTTGAAGTGCTTCATCGGTAGCTTTGTCCTCTACTTTGTGGAGTTTGGCAATTCATGGGCTTGGTGTTATTTCTATTCTCTTTGCTGAAAGTTCTTGGTATGCTAGAGATGGTTTGAGTTTAACATTGTGGAACTTCTGTTTGGGTTTGGGTTGCTCTGACATCAATTTTTGAATCTGCTTGGCTTTGAGAGATCTTGGTTGTTTTGCTTCAACTTGTTCAACTTCTAAAATAGGCAGTGACTACACTAAGTATGCCCTAAGCTAGGATTGACCAAGTTTGACAAATATTCATTCAACAAATAAAAGATCAAGCAATAGACAGAAACAACCAGATAGAAGTTTTTGATTCTTAGAAAGTGATACTTGCGCCAAGGAGTGTGTATGTTCTACAAATGTTTCAATCAGTCACCTCAAACACATTAACATCCTAGATGGTTGTCTACAAGGCTGACAGTTGGTTTAGCCAAGGAGTCCTCGATATACCCAAGGTACGTGAGGCCCAAATCCGTAGATGAGACCAAAAAGATGTCACACAGTCGAGAGGAGCAGTAACCTACTTCTCCTCTTTCACTTCTCAAGGGTATAAAGTTCCTTGAGGCTTAGCCCGAGTGACAAAAATCTTGATCCCAAGAGAGGTGTCTTTCGATTCACCTCTCAATTCTTATACTCCACGAGAACGCTGGAGTTGAGGTCATCCAAGGAGTGATGAAATCCCCAAGCAGGCCTCCTAAAAAGAAACAAGGTTTTGGATCCTAATCTTATGCACCCAAGATGGCCTCAAAAGACAACAAGGGGAGAGAAGACTTGGATGACCTTGGGCTAAAAAACATGCTTGTTGTTTTACCAACTGACTCTTATGTGTGCTAATCTAGACTTTGCAAGCACTCATGTTTAAGAGACAATGTTCAATTCCAACTTGAAGCGCCAACAAAAGTAAATCGATCGAAGAATGCAAAAAATAAGAAGAGTTAGGGTCAAAAAAGGCAAACTCACACACCCAGAGGCCCTCCATGTCAAGTATCGATTAATTTTCTTTAAGGCATTCAAGATTGAGTGTGAGTTTTTTTAAGCCCAAAACAAAAGTGCGTGAGATTCGATTTCAAGCGCGCACCCGGAGGCTCTCCACATCAGTTGTTGTTCAATTTTAGTGCCCAAACTTTAAGTGTGATCGATTTAATCTAGAGTTTTGATCATTTAAGAATTTTGATAAAGTTAAAGCAAACATTCAAAGACCAAGTGAGTGAGTTAGATTGTGGAACATTTAACACCTTTTTCAAGTAGACCCATCCCCATAAATGGCGCTAAGATTGCAACCAATGGTTAATATTTGATGGGTGATTAGAAAAGATGTGAGTCCAAGGAACTACTCAAATTGATTTTTGCAAATTTGTATTTTAACATAACAAGGTTTCTTAAATGTCCAAAAGTCAAACTTTACCTAGATTGCATGTGGAAAAGAGATTTGTTTTGTTCAAATTTTAGAAGCTCCAAATGAAGTGTTTGATATTGCAATGGTTAATCGATCCTTAGAATTCAAGATTGGATTTGTTGTTTTAATCATGCATTCAAGGAAAATTTGATTTTAATCCATGGCATTCAAGAGTGATTTTAGCAACATGCATTCAAACACAAGTGGTTAAACATTCAAGTGTTATCTTTTGAGCATTCAAGATTGAGATTTTGTGTGTTGTTTTAACAACTTTGAAGTGCTTTGTTTTAACCTTAGATCATTCAAGATTGTTTTGGACTCAAAAGTGAAAATGACTCTTTGGACTTTGGTTTTCATTCAAGATTTTGTGTTCTAGTTTGCATATTTTAAGCCCAAAAATGATATTCCTAGATTGTTTTGATGCATGAAAAACCTAAGAAACATTCAAGATTTTGCAATAAGAAATTTGTTTGGAACAAATAACAAAGCTTTTAGGACAATTTTTGGTAACCATTTAGGACTCTTAGTTTTCATGAGATTTTTTAAAAGAACTTTAGTGTGCACTTAGTGTTGATTTTGAACTTTTTGAAATGGAAACTTGAAGTTCTTTTTAAATTCCCAAAAATGAAGTGTTCCTAATTTTGCATGAATGCATCTAAAACCTTGATTTTGCAAGGATGCAAATGATTAGATTGGTTTAGCTTCACTTGTTAAAAGATTTTTTCTTTTTTGCAAATTTTTAATTTTTCAATGGATTTAAGTATGATTTGGGGGTTCATTTTAAGCACTAAAAAGAAGTGTGTATGATTTTGCTTCCTTAAAAAAAATGGCCAAGATCTCCCACAAGAAGAAGAAGAAGAAGTAGATGGAATAAGAAGAATATAGACAAGAAGAGGAAGAAGAAGTTCAAGTTCTTTGTCCACTTATAAGCTTGAAAAATCTGCAAACACTATGAGATAGATTATGAGTTCCTTTGTCTTCTTCATGCTCATGTGGACCTACAAAACCAATTTATACAATCCTACCAATCACAAAAACAAGATAAATTAGCCAAAATCAGCAAATGACATACAAAACTTGACTAAAAAAGCTAATGAAGATGACCCATGCAGGGTCCCGTCGGGTGTGCCAAAGTGTATATGAGCAATGTTAGTATGCTAATAGAAACCAAATTTAAATAAAGCCTCTACAAACTAAACAAAATTCATAAACTTCAAGATAGACTAAGATGAGCTCTCAATTGAGAATATGAGCCATTAATGGACTCTCTCAATAAGAAGCTCTCTTGTTGAGTAGCTTTGTCTAAATAGATAGGATGTATGCTCAAGCTTTATGCTTCAAAAAGGGCTTCAAATGGAGTTGGAATTTGGGTGTGAGTGTATGGTTTTGATGTAAAATGGCTTCTCAAAATGGCATTATGACTTTACTTCATGGATTTTGTTATTTTGCAAAGGGGAAGGATCCAATTTATAGGCAAGAGGCTTGAGGGATTGAGGGCTAAGATGCAAGGATGGGAAAAAGCTCATGGAGGGCTCAGATTGCATGAGAAGAGAGCACATGGATTGTGCTTCCTTACAGCCAATCAAGGAGTGACACATGTCACATGGTGAGAGGATGGAGGAAAGGGGAAGGATGATTCAAAAAAAGAGGCTCAAGGGATAAAATCTTCATAAAGACCCTCATAATGACTTGTAAGAGCAATAAAAGGGCTTGGAAGAGTCATTTATGACGTAGTGGGCTTCATAAAGTTTTATGGTTGAGATATTTTGAGGGTGATGAGAGAAATTTTGACTTGGACTTGATTAGGAAGGTTTAAGCTTGCTTAGGCTTGTGCAAATGATTAGAGGATGGTTTAGGATGGTTTAGGATTAGCTTAGGGATAGGCAAGTGGATGGCATTTAATGAGGGTGGGTGAAGGAGGAGATATTTGTTAACTTTGGCTTGGGTTAGTAATTCTTAACCCATGTTTAGAGAATGTGACAAGGTTAGGAGGGGATTAGGATTAGGTTTAAAGACATCTTTTAGAAGAGTCTAGACTTTGGATGAGGATAAAGACTTTCTAGAATAGTCTAGAATTTCTTAGGATGAGGATGAAGACTTTCTAGAAGAGTCTAGAACTTCTTAGGATGAGGATAAATTAGATTTTTAGAAAATAAATAAAATTTTATTTATTTCAAGGGTTTGGGTTGAGGAGATATTTATTAAAAAAAATTTAATAAACATGAGGATTAATATTTAATCTTAATTAAATATTTTGAGTTGAGATTAGGGGTAGGAAATGATGGGATTGGCCTTTAATCAAAATTAAACAAGGATTAGAAGATTTTGGAAGAGGTTATTGGTCATAAAGAAATTGGCCAAGTTTTGGGCAAAAAATAATTTTTTATTTATTTTGGATTTTTTGGTCAATTTATTAATTAAATAATTAATAAATAAGGAAATAATGTTTAAATAAGATTTAAACATTTTTGAGAGGGATTCCTTAATTAAATATTTTTAATTAAGATAAAGGGATTTAATGGCATAAAAATTAATTAATTAATTAATTAATTAATGATGATGTCATCAGGGATTTTTTCAAAAAATAAAAATACTTTATTTTTTAAAGGATTTTTAGGTGTCTAGAGGTAGATGTACCCAATGTCCAGACAACTTCAAGGGTAAGATCAATGAACTCACTATCCAACTAATCTCCATATTATTCCTTGCATAATAATAGAAATGAACTATACTTGTACTTCCTCTAACTTATCAACTAGACTTCCTCTTTAGATCTCCATACCAAATCACCAACTTCACATCCAATAATCCCTTGGATCACTTACTCACATTTACCAAATTATTCCTATATTCCACTTCAATTGCATAATTCATCAAAATGATAATAACCTTCCTTTATACTATATCCTTAAAATAATTCCAATTAACTATAATAAGACCACATTAAGATAATTAATTATATTACAATTACACAACATTGTTGGCTCACAATATTTACCACGTCTCACACATATGACCTTAGACCTTATGCACTTACTGACATCATCATTAGGGTTTCTACTATCATTTTATAACTACACATATCAAGATTCTATCTCACTAAGGAGATACAAATCAGACATCAGAAACTACTTCTCAGGCACTTTGTCTACAAATAGTTCTCTATAAATCAACCATATCATCTACATATCTTTGACTTCCTGATGCAAACTTAAATGCATCATCAAGACATAGTTTAGAATATTTCCTTAACCATGCTTCACCTCACATTTAATACTCCATCTATATGACCTCATTCACTATCTACTACTTTGCTAGTCTGATGGGAACACAACCCAAGAACAGAATGGAACCAATAGAAAGGGAAAATTATATTAACTAAAAAAATAAGCTAGTACAAATAGTGCTGAGAAAATAAACTTAAAAACATGCCCTAAGGGCTTACAATAGCATAAATTTGGAGATAATTTCTCCTTTTAGTACCTCCTCTCAAACTCCACTCCGAACTACCTTTTACAATGCCAGAAATCTCCTTAAATAGACCCCAGAGGGTTAAAGACTAGGAGTACATTCTAGAAAGTGCTAGTAGGAATCCACCGACCAAATAGAAGGTTTCGGAAGCTGTGTTAGAAGTCGGTGCAAATCTAGAAGAATTCAGAAACAGTAACCGAACTTCCGGGAGGCATAACTTTTGAACCGTAGCTCCGATTGACGAACTGTTTACATTTTTGAAAAGCTCTCAAAGCGCTCTATATCTCTATGGACAAGCTTTGCTCGTCCCCCATTTTTTAGCCCTTTTTGAGGTCATTTAATGCCCCTAACATGACTTCAAAGCATTCTTAGGAGGTCTCCAAAACATGAAAAACTATAATAACTTTTAAACCGTGGGGCCTTTTGACCTGATTATTTTTTTGGATTGCTCTAAATCACAATTAAATTCATCTAGCCAATTTACACCTTCTAGGTCACCAAAATGATGGCCAAATTGCATGCTCCTATTTTTTCGAGATATTCAAACACACTGATAGTGGAACTGTGAGAGTTCGAACCTTTATTTGACCCAAATGGGTATCCAAAAATGTAAAGACATGAAATAGAAACTAAGTCTAAGTACATTTTTTGGGTGACACAGGATTGCCCTTATACCTTTGGATGCTCTTGCATCAGATACCCAGGGTAGATTGAAAAGTGACCCTGTCACTTTATGGATGGTAGAGGAAATCCCAATTGGAAAACCTCAACTGCTGAAATCCAAGTTGAGTCCTCGATCGGTCGTCCTTTCCATTTGACCAAATACTCTTCATACTACCTATTTCTGGTACTCCTACCCACACGATGATCTAGAATGTCTTCTATCTCCTCCTTCTTAGAAGCAGGAATTGGACATGGCTCTAACACCAGCTCATTATCTGTACCATCATCATGATACTCTGTTAAATTTGCAATGTTGAAAATGGGAGAAATGTGAATACCATCTGGCAGCTCCACTTCATATGCATTTCCTGAGTCATGTTTTTTCAAAATTTTGCAAGGGCCAAATTTCTTCATTTTCAGCTTGTTGTAAGTACCAGCTGGAAATCTTTCTTTTCATAAGTGCACTATAACTAGATCCCCAACTTGGAATTCCTTATGTCTTCTCCTTTGATCAGCCCTAGCTTTATACTCTTGATTCATCTTGGTTATGTGTGCCTGAACCTCCTCATGTAGACGCTTGATATGTTCAGCAAATTCCTCAGCTTCAGCACTCGTCCTCTCCCCGTGTTCTATCTTCCTCAGCTCTGGTGCAGTCCTTGGGCTATTCCCATATACAATTTGGAATGGTGATTTTCCAGTACTCCTGTTTATAGAGTTATTATAAGAAAACTCTGCCTATGGTAGAATCAAATCCCATCCCTTGGGCTTATCCCCAACTAAACATCTCAGCAAATTGCCCAAACTTCTATTTACCACTTCTTTTTAACCATTAGTCTGTGGGTGATGTGTGAAACTAAATTTAAGGTCTATTCTCAACTTCTTCCACAATGTCCTCCAAAAATACCCCACAAATTTAGTATCTCTGTCAGAAACTATAGTCCTTGGAAGACCATGTAGTCTTACCACCTCTTTGAAAAACAAGTCTGCAATATGGACAGCATCATGAGTTTTGTGGCATGGAATAAAATGTGCCATTTTGGAGAACCTATCAACCACCACGAATACTGATTCATTACCCCTTTGTGTCCTTGGTAATCCAAGAACAAAATCCATACTTATGTCCTCCCATGGCCTTGATGGAACAAGCAATGGCTGATATAGACCAGTATTGTGACTAAACCCCTTGGCAACTTGACAAACTTGGCAACTTTGTACGAACTTCTTCACATCCTATGAAATTTGAGGCCAAAAATAATGTTCTCTAAGAATGGAAATGGTCTTATCTCGACCAAAATGTCCTGCCATTCCTCCACTGTGTTTCTCCTTAATTAGATTTTCCCTCATGGAACTCCTTGGAATGCACAATTGACTACCTTTGAACAACATGCCATCCTAAATCAAATAGTCTAACCTCTTGGTTCTATCTACAACAACAAGTTCTTTACAAGCTTTCCATGCTTCAGCAAAATCAGGATCCTCGGGGTACAAATTCTTGAGTTCATCAAACCCAACTACTTCAACCTACATTACTGTAAGCAGTGACTGTCTCCTACTTAGTGCATCTGCAACCCTGTTAGATTTTCCACTTCTATGCTTCAACACAAATGTATAACTCTGCAAGAATTCTACCCACTTCATATGCCTCTGATTCAATTTACCTTGGCTATTTAGGTACTGTAATGCCTGATGATCAGTATACAAAACAAATTCCTTTGGCAATAAATAGTGCCTCCATTTCTTTAAGGCCTGAACTATTGCATAGAACTCTTGATCATAAACAGAATACTTCTTATTTGCATCATTCAATTTTTCACTAAAATATGCAATAGGCTTACCTTCTTGGCTTAACACAGCCCCAATAGCGCTACCACTAGCATCACAATCCACTTGGAACACTTTTCTAAAATTTGGAAGTGCCAACACAGGCTATTCTGACACCTTCTTCTTTAGCAATTCAAAACTTCTCGTAGTTGTTGCAGTCCATTTGAACTCTTTTCTATCGCCTCTTATTGTATGAGTTAGGGGTGCACATATGCCACTGAAATTCTTAATAAACTTCCTGTAAAAACTAACCAAACCATGAAATGATCTTACCTCGGTAGCAGACCTCGGAGCAGGCCATTCCAAGATGGCTTTTACCTTCTCTGGATCCATTTTGAGACCTTCAAATGATATAACAAATCCCAAATAGACTAACTCCCTTTTTGCAAAGACACACTTCTTTAGATTAATTAATAGTTTCTCTTCCCTTAGCCTTTCAAGGACACTACAAATATGTAGTAAATGTTCTTCCAAAGTCTTGCTGAAAATTAAAATATCATTCAAATAAACAATAACAAATTTTCTCAAGAACTTCTTAAGTACCTCATTCATGAGCCGCATAAAGGTGGTTGGGGCATTCGTCAATCCAAAGGGCATGACTAACCACTCATAAAGACCCTCCTTGGTCTTGAAGGCTATTTTCCACTCATCTCCTTCTCGAATCCATATCTGATGATAACCACTCTTTAGATCTATCTTTGTGAAGTACTGAGCTCCACTCAAGCAGTCCATAAGATCATCCATCCTTGGCAAAGGAAACCAGTACTTGATGGTTATCCTATTTATAGCTCGAGAATCTGTGCACATCCTCCACTCTCCATCCTTCTTTGGTGTGAGTACTGCAGGTACTATACATGGACTCAGGCTCTCCCGAATCAAGCCCTTCCTCAATAGTTCCTGAACCTGTTTATTTAGCTCCTCTGTTTTAGTAGGAGTCATCCTGTGAGCAGCCTTGTTCGGCAAACTAGCTCTTGGAATCAGATCTATCTGATGACTGATTTGCCTTACTGGTGGCAATCCGTCTGAAACATTATCAGAGATAATATCTCCAAACTCCCCTAGTAAATCTAAAACTTCAAGTGGTATTTCACTACTACCTTCTTTATCTTTCCTAGGAATCAAAGCATAGCACATATGCTGATGTTTCATGCCATCTAAAAACTTCCTTCCATCAACAAGACAAATCCTAGCACTGCTACATACCTTTTCACCTTCCTTTTTCATGGGCTTCAATTTGTGGCGAACTCCATCCTTTGTTAGAGAGTATGTTTTTGCATGTCCATCATGCACTGCATATCTATCAAACTGCCATGGTCTACCCAACAATAGATGGAAAATATCCATTGAAATAACATCACAGAGAACTTCATCATGGTAACTCCCAATTTTAAATTTCACTAAACATTATTCACTTACCAGGACCTTATGATCATCTTTTACCCAAGAGATCCGATAGGGCTGGGGATGTTTCTCCCTCTTGAGCTTTAGCTTAGAGACCATCTCTTCTGATACCAAGTTATCAGTGCTACCACCATTAATGATCACATCACAACATTTATCCTCACACTTGCATCTGGTACGAAACAAACTCCTTCGTTGTCCTGGTTCATTCTCACCACTTAGTAGGACTCTTTCATTTACCAAGGTCTCTCTTCTTTCTGCATCCTCTGAATGTGATGATTGTGCATCCTCATCCACATGAGCAACCCTAGCTTGGACCTCAGCTCTCCTATCTATCCTTCCTTGTCGTTGAGGGAATTCAAAGGCACGATGACCTTCTTCATTGCAATGGAAACAGGTTCCATGGAAGCCTCCTCTTCCTTGTCCACGTCCTCTACCTCTTCCTCTTTGATTTTCAAAGTCTTGATCATGGGAGCAGTTGAAACCCTCATTCCTCTGGTTTCTACTAGTACCAACATCTTCATTTTTCTTTTGGGTGTGGCCTCCAGATGATCTACCACTTCCCCTTCCTCCTTGACCGTGCCGTCTTTGTCTTCCTTCAAACCTTTTACTCAGCTTCTCTTCAACTCGTAGGGCAAACTGATATGCTTCTTCAACGCTGGTCATTCTTACCAGACTTAATTCCTCCTGGATGCTAGGTCACAACCCACTGATATAATGAGCAACCTTCTCCTTATTTGCTTCTGCATGCCCCGCTCTAATCAAGAGTCGGTAAAACTCCTCTGTATTTTCTTGGACTGATCTTCCTGCTTGCTTTAACCCATGCATCTTCTTAAATAGATCAAGCTCGTAGTCCACAGGAATGAACTGCTTCTTCAATTTGTCCACCATGCGATCCCATCTTGTGATCTTCTCCTTTCCTCTTCTAAGTCTTTCCAGTTGAACCTCTTACCACCAGATTTTGGCATGGCCTTTCAGTTTGGCCTTTGCAAACTTAACCCTATCTAGGTCCCTTATATCCTCATACTCAAAGTATTCTTCCAGTTCATTGATCCAATCGATCAACTCATCTAGTTTCAGATTTCTTGAAAATATACCCACTTCAATTGTAGGACTTTTCCCAAACTTAGTAATGGCCCTAAAAAGCCTTTCCTCTACAGGATTTAGAACTTCCCCATCAACTTCCTCTTCTGGTCCCATTACTTCCTCTTCATTGTCATCCTCACTGTTGTCACCTGTGGCAACATTTGCTCCTCTACGAAGCTCCTCTTGCAATGCTTGTACCTGCCTTTGGAGGGCTCTAACCTCCTCAGGATCAATAGATCTAGCCCTTTTTCCATGCTCTCTTCATGGAGGCATCTTCTAACTCGAACCCACAACCACACAGTCCTGGTGCAAACTGCCTCACAATCGGCGCTCTGTCTACACACTTAGGAAAACCAGCTCTGATACCACTTGATGGGGACACAACCCAAGAATAGAATGGAACCAACAGAAAGGGAAAATTATATTAACTAAGAAAATAAGCTAGTACAAATAGTGTAGAGAAAATAAACTTCAAAACATGCCCTAAGGGCTTACAATAGCATAAATCTGGAGATAATTTCTCCTTTTAGTACCTCCTCTCAAACTCCACTCTGAACTGCCTTTTACAATGCCATAAATCTCCTTAAATAGACCCCAAAGGGTTAAGGACTAGGAGTAAATTCTATAAAGTGCTAGTAGGCATCCACTGACCAAATAGAAGGTTCTGAAAGCTGCGTTAGAAGTCGGTGCAAATCTAGAAGAATCCAAAAACGGTAACCGAACTTCCGAGAGGCATAACTTTTGAACCGTAGCTTTGATTGACGAACCGTTTACATTTTCAGAAAGCTCTCGAAGCACTCTATAGCCCTATGGACAAGCTTTTCTTGTCCCCCATTTTTCAGCCCTTTTTGAGGTCATTTAATGCCCCTAACTTGACTTCAAAGCATTCTTAGGAGGTCTCCAAAACTCGAAAAACTAGAATAACTTTCAAACCGTGGGACCTTTTGACCTGATTCTTTTTTTGGAATGCTCTAAATCATAATTACATTCATCTGGCCAATTCACACCTTCTAGGTCACCAAAATGGTGGCCAAATTGCATGCTCCTATTTTTTTGAGATTTTCAAACACACTGATAGTGGAACTGTGAGAGTTGGAACCTTTATTTGACCCAAATGGGTATCCAAAAATGTAAAGACATGAAAGGGAAACTAAGTTTAAGTACATTTTTTGGGTGACACAGGATTGCCCTTATACCTTTGGATGCTCCTGCATCATAGTCTTTACAAAAATACTACTATGCTAACATCAATGATAAACAAAATCATTAATGCAACATGTAAATCATGCTAACAATCTCCCAAATTCTCTAGAAATTCTTAGGATACTCCCCAAAAATAATACCATCAAAATTCATGCTAATAATCTAAAGACTTGATTTTTACCCAGCAAAAAAATTTGTGATATACTTTCAAAATTAGGAAGAAAGTTTATTTCAGTTCTTTAAGGTTTCTAAAAATGTGTTATTCCTCATGAAAAAACCTAGGGCAATGGTCATGTTTTGTGAATTGTTCATAAATTGACTTATAAGTATAAATAGGGATACATGAAAAACTTTTCTTATACATTGATTTCTTTTATATCTCTAAGTCATTTGATCATTTGTCATATAATTAAGTTGTGTCTCTAAAAATCTTTTAAGTTTGCAATGTTACAATATTTCTTTGGTCAAAAAATTTCTCCTTTATGATCTCTAATGGTTTTGGAAGCTACAAAGATGTGAAGAAATCAAGTAGAAGGTCATCATGATGTCACAGATGTTAAGGATAACTTCATAGTTAGGGTTGAAAAGAGGTGATAAACTATAGATCATAAAGTCATGACTTGTATTAAGCTTCAGACATTTCAAGTTGTGATGATGTAGAGGATAACCACAATAGTCAAGACTTAGGCTATCGCAACATCACATGTAGTTAAAGATAACATTGGATCACAATTGTGAAGTAGCAATGACCCATAATCATAGTTTTGTAAGGATAAATGATGAGTTAAAGCTTTAAGTTGTGAGGTTGTGATCAAGCTAATTGTTAAGTTCAAATGATCATTGTAACATCACTGGTGACAAAGTAGCAAATGTATTTGAAGTTGAAAAGGAGTGAAATAGATCTAGGACAGTCAAAGGAAAGGCTACCACTTCATTGCTAGTAGTTAAGGTTAACCTATGGTCAAGGTGGAAAAATTATCAAGAGTTCATCATCACAACTTCATAGGGTTAAGATGAGTTAATGTTTAGAGTTGTGAGTCCACAAAAGATAATAATAGTTATGTACAAAAGGTGATTGTGGTATTACAAGTAGTAAGTCTAATTCTCAAATTTAAGTTGCAAAGTAGTGATAAGCCCTAATTTTCAACATTACAGTTTGTATTCCTCATGATGAAAGTTAAGTTGCAGAGCTACAAAAGGTTCTTTGGGTAGTTAAGTATGAAGTTTTCACAATATTGTTGGGTTCAAAGGTGAGTTGAGGTTTGCATTTGTGAAGTAGTGAAAGGAGTGATAGTCAAACATAAAAACAATTATCACATTGTCGCAAGAGATAAAAATGTTAAGTCATAAATGGTTATGAAGTAGCAACATAGTCAAAATCAAGGTTTCACTACTTCACAAGTTTGAAGTGACAATTAGGAATGTGAGTAATGATTTTGTGATAAGATGTCTAGTAACCATTTTGCTATTTCACTAAAGGATAAAAGTACAAATTTGTGTCACCTTTTATAAAGAAATAGGATATCAAAATGCGATAGTTCAACATTAATGACAAAAAAAAATGGTATTTGTGTTTAGAATATGAAGATAATGTAAACTAATGAAATGTGTATAATTGGATGAATTTTATGCCTATAATTTTTATAATTTTTTTGAGTAAGAATTTATTCATTTTATTTTATTTTGAAGTCCCTTTTTTAACTATAAAAAATATAGGGTGTAGTTCCCATCAAACAAGTATATGCAAATCATCTTTTTTTGTTTTGATTTGAAAATATATTATAGATGACATGTATAGCTAGGGGAAAAAAAGAAATAATTAATTTTTATGTATATTTTCTTTGTTATAAGTACTCAAGTTCGACCTTATCAGAATCTAATAGTTTTTCCCTCTTGTCAAAACTTCCCTATCAAATCTATACCTTCTTGAAAAAAAATTACATATTCATGAAGAGGATTCTCTCCTCTAAATATTAAATTGATTTTTAATTTTTTTTAATATGATTTACTATTTTTTTTCCTTTTTGAGGAAGCATCTTTTGAAATGTTGAAATATCAACTTATAATATTTTGAGATTATAACATATTATAACTAATCAAAACACTCAAAATTTTATATAATGACGATATTGAATTTGAGATCTATAAAAGGGTATTTTTATTTTTATTTTTAAATGATTTTTGATAGAGAAATGATACTTGACCAAAATAGGTTTTGGTATCCTAAATGGTGACATAGATATGTGCTTTTACCCTATGGTTAAAGAAATAAAGGGTTAAAGGGTCATGAAGATGCAATATGGTGAGTTTGATAGTCATCATCACTTCGCAATGATTAGTAAAATAAAGTGAAACAATTGAGAAGAAGTGATAAAGGATAAAATAGAGAGATCATTATTTCACAAGCCCATGTGATCAACAAGGAAATTGAGTTGTGAAGTAGCGAATAAAAGGAAGTGCAACATCGTAAGCTTAACATAGTAGTTAGGGATTCAGGTGACAAAGTTGCAAAACAGATAAGATATCCTTTTTCACAAGGTCATAGCCAAAAATAAAGAAAGATAAGAGACCATGGTGAAGAAGAGATAAAAGAGGATTGCAACTTCACAACCTTCAATTGTAAAAGAAAAAAATTTAAATGACCATGTCCAAGTTAGAAAAGAGGATGTTAGTTAGAAGTACAAATAGTGAAAAATTAAAGATATCACCAACTTTTTGAAGACTGATAGGATTTAAAGCATGCCAAATTTAATGCCATTAATTCCATGTTCTCTTTCCAAAAATAGATAAGTTCTCAGAAGAACAAGTATTTTCATTACCATCTGCAAAGAATTGAAGTGCTAGAGTGATTTTTGAGTTGCAGAGTGAATTTTGTTACAAGTAATAGTTCACCAATATAACTGAGAGGGGGGGAGGTGAATCAATTATATTAAAATATTAATTCAATTCTTACTTTATTAACCAAAGTAAATAGAAAATATAAATGTGCACACACAAATACACCAGATATGTTGACAAAGGAAACCCTTGATCAAAGGGAAAACCCTAGTGGGAATGATGCCCACAGAATAATGTACTAATCTAAATATTCCTTGTTAGAGGAAAGACCCTGTTAGGAGTCTATTACAATACTTGGTACAAAGAGTCCCTATTAGGAGACTTTGAATCCCTATTAGGAGTTGAAGAAGGCAGTTGAACCCACTATCCAAATAGCTTTAAGATCAAATCAAAAAACCCACTATCCAATTGATCTCAGTACTATTCCTTCTAGAATAATAGATGTGGAACAATATCTTTCTCTTCCTTTGTCTAGTATGTCAGACTTCTTCACCTTTAGATCATGCAAATAGATCTAGAACTCATCAGTAACCCTTAAGATCACTCACACACATTAGCAGATTACTTCTACTCTTCTACTTCACGTTTCATAAGTCTTCTCTACTTCTCCATCACAATAATAATTGCTAGAACTTGGAAAACATCTTTCATTTATACCATACTCAATTATTAATCTTTTGAGTCAGCTCCATACATTTAACATTCATTTGAGTCAGCTCCATATGAAATACACATTTAATTAATGTTGTCGGCTCATAGTTGCTTCCAAACTTTCACATGTGCAACTTCCATACCTATGCACTTGTTGACATCATCATTTGTTAGTGTACTCTCTCTAGTTAACTACACAACCCTTCATTCCAAGCACAATATGTTATATTGATCATACAATAGAAACCATTTTCTCAATACTCTATTTTCCTACAATTCTCAATAAATCGTCAATATCTTTCATACATTATCAATTAAAGTTCTCCGCACTAAACCATAAGTCAAATAAATGTTGTAGTCTATGTTGTTAACTATGCATGGGTAGATATGCAATGTGATGTCCTCAATACATAAATCTTAGTATGTTGTTCTATCAATCTTACTATGTTGTCATCAATGAAAAATAAATTCATAACACTAATCTGCAATATTTTCTTATAGCATTAGCATTCACGCTACTAATCTCCCCCTTTGGCATTGATGGCAACATAGATGAAAAACATCTAATTCCAAGAGTACCATTAAATTTTTCTTCATCAATCAAATCTTGCTTCATGTAATTCCTTCAACACTACCCCCCCATAGTGCAAGTTCTTTCTAATGTGTTTCATATCACTTCTCTCTCATTATAATGTTTTTCATATCACTCTCTCTCCCCCATTGACACCAATGTCAAAGGTAGTACAAGAATAGAACATATAACAATCTACTAGCATGACCACAAGATAGTTTGTTGCTTTACAATCTTTGCATATAACTGAATAACAGAAGTATCTAAAGATACTATTGTGTACTAATTACATCTGTTCATCATAGATACTCCCCCATTGAGGAAGTATCAACATTCAGTCTAGTCTAACAATGGTGGTGTGTACCTTGGACTGATGCACCTCTACATCTTTTACTCTAAGCTAGGTAGGGGCATAACCCCAAGCATAGCTCTCAAGTACTGAAATGTATACTTTGGTAAGGCCTTTGTGAAAATGTCTTCAATCTATTCCTTAGTACTAATGTATTCCAATCTGATTTCTATCTCTGCAACTTTTTCTTTCAACACATGATATTTGATAGCAATGTGCTTAGTCTTAGAATGCAAAATAGGATTCTTAGACATGTTGACTTTACTTGTATTATCATAGTAAATGATAACATGTTCTTTGAATGTGATTCCAATATCCTTCATCATCTGCTTCATCCATATGACTTGGTTACAATTGTTTGTTGCTACATAATACTCTACCTTTGTAGTACTTTGTGAGGTACAATCTTGTTTCTTGTTGAGCCAAGAAACTAATCTTCCTCCAATGAAAAATGCTCCTCTGCTAGTGATTTTACTATCATCCCTATCTCCTACCCAATCAGCATCTGTATAGGTGCAAAGAGTAAAGTCACTATTTCTATCATACTAAATACCATAATCTAATTTTCCTTTCAGATATCTGAATATTCTTTTTACTGTTGCATAGTGATACTCCTAGGATCATCTTGAAATCTTGCTACAATTCCAACTGCATTAGTTATGTTTGATATGCTATGAGTCAAATACTGTAATCCACCAACCATAGATCTATACTTATTTTGTTCAATAGTAGGCATCTCATCTCTACTTGATAACTTATGACCAATTACCATAGGAGTTCCAACAAGTTTGCAATTTTCTAAACCAAATCTTTTTAGTAAATCACTTAAATACTTAGTTTGAGATATAAAGATACCTTCTTTATTCTAAACAATTTGCAATCCCAAAAAAAATTCATTTCACCTATCATGCTCATTTCAAATTCATCCTTCATGTCTTCTAAGAATTTTTTATTGGCTTCATCATTTCCACCAAAAATGATGTCATCAACAAATACAATGATTATTAGCAAACTATCTTCTATTTCCTCCAAGTATAGGTTACTATCTACTATTCCTTTAGAAAATTCAAGCTTTGCTAGGTATTTTTCTGACCTTGCATACCAAGTTCTTGGTGTTTTCTTTAACCCATAGAATGCTTTCATTAATTTGAAAACCATGTCTTTTTATTCTATTAAAGGAAAGCCCTCTAGTTGTTCAATGTAAACCTTTTCTTCAAGTTCTCCATTTAGGAATGTTGATTTGGCATCCATCTAATATACCTTAAAGTTCTTGTTTATTGCATATGCTAGGAACATTCTAACTACTTCCATTCTTGCTATAGGTGCATATGTCTCTTCATAATCAATTCCTTCTTGCTAAAAGTATCCTTTGCATACAATTCTTGCCTTGTTTCTTATTCCTTCTCATTGTTCATTCATTTTATTTTTGAATACCCATTTAGTGCCAATGACGCTTTTTTCCTTTAGTTTAGGAACCAATTCCTGTGTGTCATTCTTGATTATCTATTGGAGTTCTTCCTCCATTTCTTTTATCCAGTGATCATCTTTGATTGCTTCATCTATGCTTCTTGGTTCTACTTGAGATATCAGACACAGTTCTTCATTAATTCTACTCCTTGTCATCACTCCTTTTTTCTTTACTTCCTATCATCTAATCAATAGGATAATTTCTTGTCAAGTTTCAATTTGGGGTAGGAGTTTTTGCTTCAACTCTTATCTTAGGTACTGCATTCTATTCTTCTCTCACATCTTCAATTTGCACATTATTCTACATGTCATTGTTAGTCTTGAAAAATAATTCATTGCTTCTTTTAGCCATTCTAGAGTAATCTTCTTCATTAGATTTATAGTCCATTATCTTTTCCTTGGTACCAAACTTTTCATCAATTTTAACATTTTTGCACTCTAATACGGTTTCTATTTTATAGTTAAAACATTTGTAGGCTTTACTTTTTAATGAATAGCCAAGAAACATACCTTCATCGCTCCTTGGATCAAACTTAACAATATCATCATCTCTTCTGATGTAAAATTTGCTTCCAAATATCCTAAAGTATTTGACTGGTGATGAATGACCAAACCATAATTTATAGGGTGTTTTGTCCATACCTTTCTAATATGTACTATGTTCAGTGTGTATACTGTTGTATTAACTGCTTCTCTCCAAAAGATTTTTGGTACATCATTCTAAAATAGCATGGCTCTTGTTGCTTCAACAATTGATTTTTTTCTCCTTTCAACAATCCCATTATGCTTAGGTGTATGGGGTGAGGATAGTTGTCTCCTGATACTATGTTCTTCACAATAGATATTGAATTCTTTAGAGGTGAATTCTCCTCCTCTATCTGATCTTAAGCTTTTTATCTTGACTCCAGATTCATGTTCAACCTTGTTCTTAAATATCCTAAATTTCTCAAATGCTTCTAATTTTTCTTTAAGAAAGGCTACCCACATCATCCTAGTGAAATCATCAACAAAAATCATAAAGTACCTTTCTCCATAGAAACCTCTTGTTCTTGTAGGAACATTTAGATTTGTATGTACCAATTCTAGCTTTTGTGTAGTGCAAAACTACTTGATAGGGAATGAGACCCTTTTCTACTTGGCCAAAATATATTCCTTGCAAATAGTGTCAGTGGGTTTAGAGATCTTGGGAAAATCTCTCACAGAAAGTGTGTTACTGGCATTTACAATGTTATCAAAATTAATGTGACAAAATCTCCTATGCCATAACCAACTATTGTCAAACTTATCTACTAAACATGTTATTTTAGTGGAATTTAATTGAAATACATTACCTCTAGTTTTTGTGCCAGTACCAAGTAGTCTTCCTTCCTTGTTCTTGATAATGCATGTATCATTATCAAACTATAGCTGATAGCCTTTGTCCATAAGATGTCCAACACTCAACAAGTTATGCTTAAGTCCATTAACAAAATAAACATCATCAGTATATGTTTTACCATCAAATTTTATACATCCAATTCCTATAATATGATAGGCTACATTATTCCCTACTCTGAAAATTCCTCCGTCATGGCTTCTAAATTTGACAAACTTGGTCATATCACCAGTCATGTGATGTGAACAACCACTATCAATGATCCAATCCTTCCTTTAAACTTGCAAAATCAACACACTTTCTTCTCTAATTTCTTTGTCAAGATCATTCTCTTTTATAGCTACAAATCCTAATTCTTCTTCTTCTTTATGAGAACATAAACAATTTCTAGATCTTCTAGATTTGATTCTACCCTTAAACTTCCTTTCTCTTTTAGGACACTTAGATGCATAATGACCATGTTCGTTACAATTCCAACATTTGAAGATATTCTTACCATCCTTTTCTCTTTCCACAAGAAGAGCCACTCCTTCTTGGGTCTTTTCTTCAATGGATTTGCTACTGCTAGCAATGTCTCCCTATGTTTTTGTGCTCCTTACTAAACTAGGTTTGATGTTTAATGCACTGAATGCTATCTCAACTTTTTCCAATTCTCCAGATTGTTTTAGATCAAATTTTGTAGCTTCTAATCTACCAAGCAATGTCTCTTTGGTGAATTTAGTAGTGCAAGGTATCATCAGTTGAATTATTTGTGCCACTAACTTGAAAGGTGGTATCAGAATTTTCAATATCTTCCATATCACTTCATCATCAGATTTCTTTCCATCAAGAGATGTGATTCCTATAAAAATATTAGATATTCTTCCAACATAGCTTCTTACAAATTCATCTTCCATCATTCTAGCATGTTGAAATGCATAACACAAATTTTGCAATCTAACTCTTTTTGCATGTGTATCACCTTCATAATTAGCTTCTAAAATTTTTCAAATTTCATGAGATTTTTTACGTAGTTTTACCTAACTATACTCACTGTTAGGTAATGTTGACAATATTGCTTCTCTTTCCCTTATGTTGCACATAAATACTTCTCTCTATTCTTCAGTGCAGGCTTCAATATTGTCTTCTTCTACAATGTTTTTGGATGTCTTGGTCACAAGCCAATATCCTAGTCCCATGCACAAGAGATGAGTCTTCATTCTATCCTTCTAGCTATCATAGTTTGTGCCATTGAATCTAGGACTTTCTTTTCTGCACATATTCTCTATGGATCTCCCAAAGTTGTTAAAATTTCCTTCAAGGACCTATCACTCTAATACCAATTGTTAGAAGTAATAGTTCACCAATATAACTGAGGGGGGGGGGGGGGGGGGGGTGGTGGTGGTGAGGGGTGAATCAATTATATAACAATTTTAATTCAATTATTACTTTATTAACCAAAGTAAATAGAAAATATAAATGTTCACACACAAATACATTAGATATGTTGACTAGGGAAACCCTTGATCAGAGGGAAAACCCTGGTGGGAATGATGCCCACAGAATAATGTACTAATCTAAATATTCCTTGTTAGAGGAAAGACCTTATTAGGATTCTATTACAATGATTAGTACAAAAAGTCCATATTAGGAGATTCCAACCCTGTTAGGAGTTGAAGAAGGTAGCTGAACCCATTGTCCAAATAGCTTTAGGATCAAATCAACAAACCCACTGTCCAATTGATCTTGGTACTACTCCTTCCAGAATAATTAATGTGGAACAATTTCTTTTCTCTTCCTCTATCTAGTACATTGGAAATCTTCACCTTCAAATCATGCAAATAGATCTAGAACTCATTAGTAACCCTTAAGGTCACTCACACACATTAGCAAATTACTTCTACTCTTCTACTTCATAATTCTCATGTCTTCTTTACTTCTCCATCACAATAATAATTGCTAGAACCTGGAAAACATTTTTCCTTTATACCATACTCAATTATTAGTCTTTTAAGTCAGCTCCATACACTTAACATTCATTTGAGTTGGCTTCATATGAAATACATATTTAATTAATGCTAACATCTCACAGTTGCTTCCAAACTTTCATGCATGCAACTTTCATACCTATGCACTTGCTGACATCATCAATTGTTAGTGTACTCTCTCTAGTTAACTATGCAATCCTTCATTCCAAGCACAATATATTATATTGATCATATAATAGAAATTATTTTCTCAATACTCTATTTTCTTGTGGTTCTCAATAAATCATCAATATCTTTTGTACACTATTGATTCAAGTTCTAGACACTCGACCATATGTCAGATACATGTTGTAGTCTATGTTGTTAACTATGCATGGGCAGATATGCAATGTGATGTCCTCAATACATAAATCTTAGTTTGTTTCTTTGTGAGTCTTACTATGTTGTCATCAATGACAAGAAAAGTCATAACACTGATCTGCAATGTTTTCTCATAGCATCAACATTCATGCTAACAAATTTTTAGCATATGACATTCAAAATTGCTATGATATTTTGAAGAAATAGCATAGGAAGAGGGTGAACTAATTGCACAGACACACATTTAAGAGTCTACTTCAAAAGAAAAAGGCCCTAGCCCTTTCCTAAAATAAATGGATGCAGATTCTACTAAGGTCTTCCAATGCATAGTCTACAAATGATCATGTGTTCAGAGATCCTTACATATTTTATAGAGATGCAAAGGTTCTTAATAGGAATGAAAGTGAATTTTTTCAGTTCTTATACAAAAATGGATTAAAGAAGGTTCCAATTTCAAACCCTTGGACTAGAAACTTGGGAAAGATAATTATGCCCGAGGTCTCTGTGGATGTTGACCTAGTGAAAGCATTGATAAATTTTTACACTCTAGTCAACAAGTCCTTCCAAAGGAAAGATAGAAGCATATTCTTGGCATTGGATAAGGAAAATTTTATAGAAGCCTTTGATTTGTGAGGTCCAATATAATTACCTATTGACATGGACAAATTGAATGAAAACTTCAAAAATCAAAAGAGCCTCTACATGGGTAGAACAATGACAAGGCATATCCCAATGTCAAGGAAAGATAAAGGAGAAATTCAAAAGAAAAAGGATTTGGAAGACCTTATAACCCTAGAATTCTTTCAAAGATATATGAAGAACACTATTTTTGTTCTGAATAAAGCCCTAGGTTCAGATGGAATCATGAATGCTCTTGGTGGGCATTACATCATGGCTTTGAATATCCAAGACCCAAACACAAATGTTGGGTATAATTTTGTGAGCCATATCATCAATAAGATCCATTATGAAATTGTTGTTGCACAGGAGGGAAGAATGGAGAATTTCAAGTTCCATCATTACTCATTGATCATGGATCTAATCCTATTTAGAAATGTACAATTCTTTGATCAAATCTTCTTTGAGTGTATAGAAGAATGGGGAAAAGGACTACCTATATAAAGATGGACAAGGGTATGGGAAAGATTCTACCCATATTAAAATGTTATTTCTTTTTATAATAAATTTTTGCAACATACTCTAAATATGATAGGTGTTGTTAATAAAAGAATACCTAGATGCGTTAGAAATGATGTTAAGCCCAACCTATGTTTTGATGTGGGGAAAAAATAAGGGCATGCTCAGGGAAGTGTTTTTCTATTTGAGGAATATATTGTTATCAGAATTTATGGATGCCCTCAAGCACCTTACCTTCTACCAAATTATGGTCCAAAGAGTCTAGGATTTATAGAAGTCTAGGCCAAATTATCAAGAAGGGAACATTTTTTTGTAGATGTACCAAAGAAGGAGATTTTGATATAGAGAAGAATGACATAGAGGAAATTGATGCTTTCTTTAAAAGCTATAAGTTTCCAACTAGGCCTAGAAGAACATATGACCCCTATAATGTAGTCAAAAATGCTTTAAAGGAAATGAGGGTATATAATTTTCTCCAACAAAGTGTTTATGGTAGGAGGATGTCATTGTTGATTGTTTAGATGAGAATGTGTGTAGAGAAAGCATGATTAAATGCATAAATGTTCTAAGTTTTGAACATGAGATTAAAAAGGTAGATCCATCCTTTAAGGGCTTCTATCCTAAAGTAGACTACTAGTCTAGGTTGGACAAATGTATTCAAAACTTTGATGAGATATTAACACAAATACTAGAAGAAATAAGGAAAAAGGTGGATCCTAAGTTTTTTGAGGATATTGTTGAAGAGGTTAGTGATGATGATAAGGATCACTTTGAAAGTTTAGAATGAGCTCAACAAAGAAGAAAAAAGTGAAAAATGGTGGAGATCCTAGAAAAGGAAAAACAAAAAGTTGTGTAGATCCTACCAAGGAATAATCAATACTTTGACATTGTAAGAATAAACTATTTGATTTCTCAGGCCACTGAGGACACACAAAGGGCTAAAAAGTTATAACTTTAGGCTTAGATAATTGATGAAAGAATAATTGAGGCTAATGAGTTTAAACTAATGAAATTTCCATCAAGATAGAAGAATTCAAGAGCTTTTTGTTCAAACTGAAGTAGAATGATTTGTCTTTGCAAATGAAACTAGGTGCTTTGATGAGGTAGCTACTAAGATGGTACAAAAACTACAAGAATATAATCCTACTAGTGAAACCCACACTGTGGAAGAGGATAGAGAGATAATACAAAGGAGTGGAATGATTGTATTCCTAGGATGGGATATTAGTTCCTCATTTTTGCTAGATTAAACAAGGAGGCAGGAAAAGAAAATCTCATTTAAATCCACAGGGGGAGTTGAGAGGATCTGGATATAACATTGATTCCTAGACCATGGAAATATGGAGTTTAGGTCCAGAGCACAAAAATCCAACTCTCATGGAGATTAAAAACTCTCTTAGGGGAAATTACATATTTTGGAATGTCCATTCTACATATAGCAACCAAATTTATTGGTTGCAAATTTTTGCATCACTGTTAGGGAAAATCTTAATTACTTTCCTAGAAAAACATTTGGAAGGAGCCTATGAGAGGTATATCAAGACCATGAGGCAATATGAGGAGGAAATGAAGAAAACTTATGTCTTGGAACAAAATAACCTCTAGCTAGAAAACAAGATGGTAGTATTAAAAAATAATATTAGATCTACTACAGAGGTTGAAGATAGAGGGATACAAATAGAAGGTTATGCACTTGAGATAGAGGATGTGATAGGTTAGGCTATGGCAGTGGATGAAGAAGATTTGGATTCCAACAACGAGATTGAAATCAAAACCATCAAGAACTTTCCAATTCATAAGGTAAATGCATGAAAATTGGTTTCTCAAAATATGCATAGCAACTTTATTGTTTTACAAGGAGAAGAGTATAAATGTTCTAAGACAATTTCCTTGTTATACCCTTTATTAACCACATGAGGTTCCTATACCCGATTATTTGAGAGCATTGTGCCCATGCTTCCCTAGAAAAAATACCTACAAAAGAGGCAAGTTATTACTATTAGGAAATTAATTCACAAGGTAAAAGAGTTGAATGGTTTCTTTATTGGCAAGTTGCAGTTAATTCAAAATAAGATGAAAATTATTGCCATAGGAACACCAATTTTTTTACCTACCATTTTGGATAATGATGAAGGAATCAAGGAATGGCTAGAATGGTCATCCTCCTTTGATAACATCCTAAATCACTCTAGATTTTTGGAATACTACAATGGTAAAACTGACATTGCAATAGTATATAATTTAATAGATATGTTATGCAAAATAGAGGCAAAGATGGGAAAGATAAATGTAGAGGTTAAAGCTATAATCAATGCCAAAAGGAATAAATGCCTCAAAGAATTAAATGGTATCAGAGATGCCACATGGCCTAATGTGGACACTGAGATAGCCATTTGAGAGGTTATAACAAGAATAATGGCTTTACCATCAGGGGACAATGATTGAGTGATTAAGGTCATAGTTAGAGGCAGAAAAGACAAAATAGACAAAAAGGGCAATGAAAGAAACAAATAGTTAGAGTAAGAATAGATTCAAGCTAAAGAAATTTGAGGAAAGTGCTACCTACTAGTTTTGCAACTGCACCCCCAATTTTGATCAAGTACAAAGAATTTTTGAAAAGTAACAATGTCAAATACCTTTTTCTTCCAAGTAAATTTTTGACGTGTCCTCCCATCTAAATCTTGTTGCGATCATTCTTATAAAATGATTTCCAAGATGTGGAGTGAGGGTTTGAGTCTTATAGAATTTTAGTATTATGCTAATTAAAGTTGGTCCAAGTTTTGTGCCAATTATATGTTGTATTCAATTTTGCAAAATCTAAGAATACAATGAATATTGAATGACAAGTTTTGTAATATCTTGAGTTATATTTTTAGTTTCATACTAGTAATGTATGGTTGTCAAGGAAAATTAATATAAAGGAGAGTACTGCATATCCGTGTTGTAGTGCCTCCCCAAAGGTCACATTTTTGTTATCATTGTCAAACTCTTTTAGGGCTAGTTTTATGTTGATGGTTAGCAGCATTGTTTTGAGACTATCAGATATTGTGCTATGGATTCAGTTGATATGTGATGAGATTACTTAGACTCTACATTTCATGTATGCATGATGATTATTCCATTACCTTCAATTATTGATGATGATTAGTTAGATGGTTATTATCTCATGTGTTTTCTCATGGATACTTACCCCATACTTGCATGTGTATGGTGTGTGTGTTTGTTTTCTTTCTGTATGGCATTTCTAATGTGGTTAAGGAAGGGAGTCATAGTCACCTACTAGTTGGGATCTACATGATTCACCACTTCCTGCCATTGCCTGTTTAGCTTAGCATATATATATTGTATGTAAATGCATGGTTTTTATGCAAGTTGCAGGTACTAGGTATTGGCTTCCCTGAATTGCCAGGATGAGCATACCCTATTGCATTATCTCAAATGGTAAGAGAGGGGAGATAAATTCTCAAGTCCAAATCCCAACCCTTTACGCCATTTGTCCTAATTAGAAATTAGGACAAGTATCTGAGTTGAGTACCCTTTGAATGCATCAGATGACGTAATACGTGATATTAACCCTTTTGGTTTGATTTTGTATGTGTTTTGCTATAGTGGATTTTTCATATTTTATTTTATGAGTCTTTGGTTTATTTTCTATTAATTAAGCCTAGTTAAAAGATTTAATTAATGGTTTAATTTAATGGAAAATTAATATGATATTTTAATATTTATTTTATTTGATTAATTGGGAAATTAATTAAATAAAATAATTAAATTTGAAGATAAAAGTTATAATTTTAAAGTTGGAATGGGATAATATTTATTTAAGTTAATAAATATTTTAGCAATTAAGTTTTGAAAATAATTTTAAAAGTGGAAAAGATATTAAAAATTATTAAAAGATTATAGGTTGCATGATGTGTGCATGTGATTAAAATATAAATATATTAAGATAAAACAAGTGGAGTTATTAAAGTGAGTGCATGAGATTTAAAAATTAATAAATTAAATTGAAAAGAGTAAAGTGAATATTAAATTAATTAATGTGCATTATTCATTCACATAGGAGTATGCGAGCTCTTGGGAGTTGTCATGTTGACAACACAGGAGTTTGCACTCTAATTATGCACGATTGTCAACAACACAGGAGTTAGCGCACAAATTAAGCACAGGTGTCTACAACATTATGACTTATCTAGAAGGTTGGAAAAGCTCGTGCTTAGTTGTCAACACCTTTTGGTAGCTTCTAGAGACATTCTAGGTGCTTCCTGAGAGTTCTTTATATTCAGGCACTCCTAGAAGCTTAGGGAGATCATTTAGAGTGTTTTTGGAGGACTCAGGAACGTGGGAGAAGGAAGGAGCTTGCTCTATAGAGTTCTAAGGAGAAGCGAATTAGCATTAGTATCTGGGTAGACACTTGTGATTCTTCCTATGTTATTTCTTCTTGCACTTCCTATCTTCTTCGTGTCTTCTGAATGCTTTCTGAGGATTTTCATATCTTGGTTGTATGCATCTTGTCATGGGCAATTAAATTTTATATGAGAAACTTTCATATGTGTAGATCCGATGAAATTATGGGACTAGGGTTAAAATTTATAGTCAAACCTGTTAGAAGAATTAGTGGGTAAATTTGAAGAACAAATATGTTATAGGGAAATTCTTAAATTGGAAGCCCTTAAAAAAAATTGTGTATATGTTCTTTGTAGAAATGTACCTATTTATATTTTCAAATCTGTATACACACACACACACACACACACACACACACATATATATATGTTTATTATTAAAAAAATATGCATGTATATATACATACATACATATATACATATATACACATATATACATACATATATATATTTATTTATTTATTGGAAAATCGAATACTAAATTGCAGTGGGAAATATATATTAAAAAATCTGAATTGGTTTGGATGAGCATTTTTAGAAAAACATATATTAAAAAAAAAAATTCATTTGAATTGTGGGACGGCACGAAACATACCTGCGAGTGCCAAAGACCTACCATCGCAGGGACTGCAACGAAAGGGGTACTCTGTACCTGCTATTGGCATAGTGCCTGTGACAGTAGGTACTACGTACCGCATATATATATATGTATATTGTGGTTTGTTTGTTTTTTTAATGTAGTATGTGTAATTTGATTTTGATATTACATTGTTATTAAATATTAATAACTTTTAAATATTAACCATTATATAGTATTAAAATATTAATTATTATATAATGTTAATTAATATATTAATCAATCTACTTAATTAGAATTTAGTCTAATTAAGGTTAGTGAGAATGTTACAAATAAAAAAATATTTAAGTCATCTAAATTATTATTTTGGGGTTTTTGAAATTGTAAATCGACTTATTGAAAATGATAAATGATTTAAAAGTATTAATAATAATTGTCAATTAAAGAGGAGAGATATTAATATAGTTCTATACATTTAGAATTTAATAATTAAATTAATTAAACTTAGTTTAATTAAGGTTAATCATTAGAATATATTATAAATCGAAGTTTTTGAATTATGCAATTATTGTTATCAATAATATTAGTATTCATTGAAAAGAATGACAAATGTGGTCATTATAGATTTGTTAATAAGATTTCCAATATGACTTGTTATTAAATGATAACGAGTCATTATTGAACTATTAATATTGGAGAATTGGATTATAGTTGACTTTTAACTTACAAATTATAGTTAGTTATTAATCAACTGATATTCATTGGGTCATTGATATGGATAGGTAATTATGAATTTAATTAATTAATTAGAGTTAATTAAATTTAATAATTAAGTTATGTAATAAAGTTTTAATTGATATGCTAATATCGATTCTTCTAGCAAAGTTGTGAAGTATTTACATCGAAGTTGATAAGTCTTATTCTAATGACTTGAATAATGACTTTGGATATTTTAATAGTTATTAGTGATGATTTAATTATTATAACAATTAAATTAAGAGACCTAAATTTTAGTAATATTTTGTTGAGTTTTAATTAAGTATTGTTAGAATGGTAAAAGAGTCATACCTATGTTCATTATTAATTGATTTAATTAAGATTAATTAATAAAGTGAATAATATTAATTAAGAGACAATGAAGATTAGTGTAATGAGTAAATATTTATCCTTCAGTTATTCTTAAAATGTAATTTTAAATAATGGAAGGATAATGTTATCAAGGGAACAAATGGGTTGACTTGTAGGTCAAATGATAAATCTTATATACTTGAAATATACTTGCAAACAGAAACTGAAACCTCCATACTTAATTCAACTATGAAATTTTAGCAAACCAAAAACATGTGCTTGCATTGTGTTTTCTCTATGCTTCTTGTTTTGGGTTTTTGGGTTGACTAGTGTTGACCAATTATAGAACATCTACTAGAGGCTCGAGGGTTATGATTGTGATGTCATGATGATGTTTTGATCTTGATTCTATATAAACCCAACCATGGTAATGTGATGGTATGCTCTATGAGATGTTTGTATTTACTGATTAGTATTGCTCATCAGTCTTCGTGTGTGAAGCTGAGATTTAAGCGTATGAAACACTTGACTTAACCATTTTTGAGTCATTGATCAGTTATCCTTGGATTACTTTCCCGTCGCCATGATGGGACTGAATGTTGATTTATTTCTTGATGATGTCATGTTGTGACATGTTTTGACTCAACCATTTTGGAGTCTTTGATCAGTATGATTTTGAGATATATTTTGGTTATTGAGAACCAATGGATATTGTGATTATCAGTGATACCTTCAATTTCCAATAGAGAACTATTGTGGTCATGATTATCTATGGATGCTTTTCATGTGCTCATGGAGGTTTGATGCTTTTATTATGGGTTATCTTTTGGTATTTTCCAATCACTTGTATAGGACTATGGTGATTTTGGGATTTATGATTCCATGAGCTTAGGGTAGGTTATCTACTTGTAGTGTCAGGAAGTGGCTTGCAATGGGGGCCAGGGCCCTAAGTGGCTGCTAGGGTAACTCATTGTAAGTTATTTAATAAGTGAAAACATTTATAGTAAATTGGAATTAAATGAACCTAATAAGATAATTGTATGTTCTCGCCCATGCCTCGAGTGCTTGTACAGACTAGGATGGTAGTAGAGAGAATGCTTGGTTGCGACCTTGCATTCTATAGTATGCCTCATCAGTATGAGAGGATACTAGTGGCCGCACAGGGATCACTAGGGGGCTGAGGTCTATTGAGAGACTGTCAAGGTAACTCTAGCATGATCTGTGTGATGACACTTTTCCACTTGCATAGTAAGTTTCTTACATGTCTTTGTGTGCCTCTAGGATTAGATGTCGATTTGTGTTGGAACCCTTGAGTTAGTATACTTTTAGGATTCCTAGACTTAGAGAGTTTTTGTGCTATGTGATTTGATAACCTATTTGGGACTCGAGATTATCTCCTCAGCGCGGTGGGAGTGGACCATTTATGTTCCATGTGGTCGGGTGGTAGTGCTTTATCACTCTTATCATTTGAGATCTGTCTGAGACACCGTGGTTGATGCATTCTCTTGTTGGCATCTATCTTCATTCTATTCATGGATTATGATGGTGGACTCATATCCTTATATTGATAATTTGCATATGTTAGATGATGTTATCTTATGCTTTACTTGCATGTTAGATTTCTTTCTGCATATGATGTAGGATGTTTTAGGAGTGACATTCCTACTATGATAATACCAATGATCTCTTCGATGATTTGGGATGTTACACATGGAGGGATGGCTAGGATCCATGATGGTCTAATGATGCTATTAATAGTTGGGAGGAACCATGCACTTACTTAATTATGTTTGTGAAAAATGGTTATCTTTTATCATGTTTATATCTTGTATGATGATGTATCATGTATGATATGCGGTTTCATTTATGTTATTGTATCATGGATTAGAGTTAGTATGATGATGTACTTTATTTTTACAGATGGATATTATTTTAAGCCTTTCATACCCTATGGCATGTGCAGGGGATGATTGAGCATTCAAAAATGTAATTTATGAACTTTGGACTTTTCATTATTATTTCATGTGGATGTAGTATTAGATGGATTCATTAATAGTTAATATAGATGTGATTCAGCGTTAAAGGATCCTTAAAGAATGTAACTTGTTATGTATGTTTATGATTACTTTCAGTTGAACAATGTTATTGCTTTCGCTACTATGTTGTGAATGGTGTTACTTTCATGTTTCAAAAAAAAAAATGTTACCAAACTTAGTGAAACTTTAGGTTAATTCTTTGGATCTCTTGGTGGGGCATTACGTGTGTCTCTAATTTTTGTCTCCATTTTCATGTATCTATCATTTTGAGATTGAAATGAGCAAGGTTCTTTAAATTTAATGCAGCTTGTATGAGTTGTACATCTTTTCTTTGATTGCTTTTAATTCAAGAAATTAAGTAAATGCTTCCATGAAGGGATAGGATTTCTAAGTATATAGGAGGGATATCATAAGGATGAAATTTAGAGTTAACAAATGATAAGTTTAATTGCAAGTCAATTAAATATGTCAAGGGTTAGTGTTTTGACTCTACATAATAATGGATAAGGTGCTAATCATTTATTTAGATGCAAATTGATATAGTCATGTTGCTCCATAATAAATGTAGTGTCTCTTGTGTTTGTAGTCTGTACCTTGTCTATCTTGATTTAAGAGATACTTGATACTCTTATTGTTATTTGTATTTTGAGATCACCTGAGGGTCGACTATTGTACTTTGATTTAGTACTATAGATTCTTTACTACTATGTTGTTGATTTTATCATATTTTCATGTTGATGCCATTTTAAGATGATAGTAGATCTATGATGATATCAAATTTTGTTATGTGATGGATTTTATGCTATTGTTATTTACTTCATTCTTGTATCTCTATGCTTTATGAAAATGTGAGTGATGTAAATGGATTAATTAAGTATTTAATGCATTTTTCTTTGGCTATGATATTATATTTAATCATACTTGATTGTGTGTTTTAGTGTGCAGGAATTATATCCCTGGCAGTGGCACATGGAGTTAGTGACTCAACTATTCATATTTACTAATGTCATCCCTGTATGGTTGACATATCCTTATTTTAAATTGTTTAAATTAAAAACTTTGGTGATTATTAAATTTGAACTCATCTGCATTATGTGATTAGACCATTAAGTGTTTCTATGCATTTAGAGGTTCACATGGTCATGAAAGTTGTTTAGTGATTTTTTATGATTTTGGATTTTTGGGTTTTAAATATTTTCAAATTTATTTTTTGATACCTTTTCCTTAGGTGAATTCTTATTACAAAAATTAACCTATTTTTGTTTGGGTCAATTCAGAGTCTAGCTAGTCTAGCTAGGTATGTGCCCTAATCGACTATTGACTAGAAAACTGAATAAGTATTGAAAAAGAGTTTTTATTATTGACTTCTCACTTTTTGAAATAGAAAATTTGAGAGATTTTTTAGAACCCTCTTCTGAAGTATTCGAATTTTGTTCATTTTTGGAGCTCTGAGAATGGGTTTTTTGTGAGATCAGTCTCATTGGATCCAACTCAGGGAATTTTTTCTTTGCCATCACTTTTAGCAATTTTGGTAGGTTATTTATTTTATTGCGTGCATTTTAGTTTCTGCCCCTTTTGCTGTCTAGTGAGGCCTTCCCATTATATTGTTTCTACTTTGTTTTAGCTTCTGTTTCTTGTAGCAGTTTGATAGGAGACTAAGAACTAGTATTCCCCTCTATTTTGTTAGCTAGTTCTACTCAGTTGGTCAGCATACAAACATTTTCCCTATTTTTGGGATGGGTTTTTTGGGGTTTTGAGTTGTAATGTTGGTTGTTTTTGCATACAGTGTCTAAACTCAGTTATTTTTTATTTTTAGGGATTTTACACCCAAAGGCCAAATGGGTTTTAATTTCAATGTTTTCCAAATTTTGGGGTTTTTACCTCATTTTGTGTGTCACCCTATTTTCTCACATTTTCTTGGCATGAGTTTGTCACAGGCTTGGACAATCCATTTGGATGTTGGTCAGACCTTTATTGCACTTTTGTATTGCATTAGGATGTGTGTTGCATTTGTCCTCTTGATATTTTTTTTTGGCGGAGTGGCTTTCTGCTATGTGTTCTCATCCAATACTTGTATTATGATCTTCATGATGGTAGTGCACCACACATGAGTACATGCACGTATATTTTTTAGGTGACCTATGAAGCCTAATCCTCTATGGTACTTCTAGAAGTTGTTGTTGGTGTTTGAAAATGTTACCCATTTCCAATTACCCCAATGAGAAACTAATAAATCTAGGGTCAACTAACTCCCATTATCAACACATCCATTCAAACACTAGGCCAACTATAAGGCATGACCCTTCTTCTTCTTCATGCTCTGCAAAACCTAGGTAGGTAGACCTAAGATTCAATTGATACCATACCAGTACAAAACATATCCCTGAATCTATTTAATGCAAATAAAAACCCCTAATTCTTCTATGCTTAACCAGGAGATCACAAACATGAAATAGCTAAGGACATGACTCATGAAATTGGAAAGCTAAGTGCGGGTTATACTTTGAATACCTTTCAACATGAATGAAAATGATTTAACAGATTGATGATAGCAAGCCCCAGGTATAAGCAAAAAAATTTAATGATTCTATCTATGATCAATGCCTTATCTATTGGGTAATTAAATGAATTATAACCATACATCTCCTAAAAATCTTAGACATATCTCTACATCAAGATCGCTGATCTGTCCTTCACTTTGTGAACTGACATTTGCATCAAAATGAATCTCATACTCAAATTATCCCACCATGAAATCTACAAACCGTGTGATAAACACCAAGCAGTTATATGGCTCTTGGTTCCATAAGCAAGGTATTTCAATCACATACATCACTAAATGAGATGCAACCTAATCTATGGTCTTTGATCATAAACTAGAAAAGATTACAGATCCACAAACAGGAGACAAGATTCAGGCTGAATTTGAATCCATTGCTGCTCTTTATTTGCTTTCTTTGAAATCAAATACATGAAAGATGTACAGAAAATAACTCATAGATCAACTAACAGAATAGAACTATCTGCATAAAACTTAATTTGTTGTTCATACAGAAAAGAAATTGCTGAAGAAATATGTGGTATCATAGTATGGGAACATATCAAAACTGGATCCAAAATCTGGTATCTCAGTAGTGATTGGTTTTTCTCCAAAGACTAGAACCCCTTTAATGGAAAATGGAAAGAAAGATATAGAAGAGAAAGAATTCTCGGATCTATTCTGAAGATGACAAGTGTCCACTTGAAATTCAATCCTATGCAACTGAGTAACCTCTTTCTTTTTTCATCCCATATGATCTTCTGTTTCATCATTACATTGTAACTGATTGGAAAATATCTCTGTTCAAATGATGAAAGCTTTTTGAATCACCAAAATATCTTATTGCCCCATGAAAAAGCTAGTGAAAATGAGTTTTTATTGAGTAAATCTGAACAAATTTGACCCTAACTGCATTTCCATTGCCTTCTATTGATATTCAAGTCAATATCTTGACAAAAAATCAAAACTGAACTTCCTAGTCTGAATATGGTTGCAATTCAGGTACATGATAGAAAACCTCATGTAACTCAAACTGACTGATATCTGTGCAAAAATTGACTCCAGAATCAAAAAGTTCATCTTCTGCCGATTCTGACGATATATAACATCGCCTACTTTGCATCTCAGAAACCTCTTGAAAGTCATTTTGAAAATGAATCCTCTGCTAGAAACTCATATCTGCACATTTAATTTTTTATAAAATTTGAAAAATTCTAAAGTATAAACTTTAGAATATGTTTCTCTTTAAAAATTTTGAATGTGCATACCCACTGCCCAGAAAAAATAAAAAAATATTTTTTATTTTCTACAAATTTTTTCCTTATCCTCTGTATCCGTGGTCAACCTATTTTGACTAGCACCACATGGTGCTTCCTGATTGGCTACTTGATCTGTATCATCCGCCATGTCACCAACTACTCCGGGACCACTTGCCACATGTCATTTCCTGATTCTCCCTCGCTATGTTGCTATCTGACTCAACAACCTCCATGTCATTGGTGACATGGTGATGGAATAACTAGTGTCATCCTCAGCCACCTCATCATCCACCTTGGAAATCATGCCACATCAGCCTCTCTATCTCACTATAGTTAACTAGTAAGCATCTTCGCATGGTAAGGTAATGATGACCCTTCAATCAGGACACTTGTCATCATTTGGGTACATTTGAATCTGGGCGCCACATCATGACCCATGCGTGCTCTGTCAAAATTTGGCTTCCTCCTCTTGATGACATCATTATGGGACCCCTAAGCCTACGTGAGCTTCTAAAAAGCCATGTCTTTCAAGACATTTTATGTGAACATTGGGGTATAAAAAGACATCAATGAACATCCACATAATGCATGTGGGACATTGCATTGCTAGTGTTTTCCCTACTCTGCATTTCTTTCAACACTAGCCGGCTTCAAACTTATTTGCTTTGGCATCGTGAGTTTCCTCCAGCTTGGTCCTCCTTTCATATACCCTGTTGCGAGTTGCTTATTGCATCATTGTAGGGTGTGCTTATAGCGTAGGCATGGGTTTCCATGACTGGTTGCATTTGTCTTTATTGGCATGAGTGCTTTTCTCTTAATCTACCAACTGTTGTGCGTGGAGTTCTTCCTTTGGCATTCTCTCCCTATTTGCATGGGAAGGTTTTGTTTTTAGTTTACACGCCTTTGGAAGTTGCTCTATTTACCCTTTGTGCTTGGGATCTCTCCTTATTGTGCGGTTCCATGAGGCTTCCCTACTCATCTAAATTGGTGACTTTCCCTTCCAAATAGCGCAGACTGCCCCTTTTATGGTGTGGATCCACCTTCAGGATTCCTTCATTAACGTGGACCTTTCCTTTGAACGTGTGGAGCTTTGTTGGAGGACGACATCAAAAAGATGACTTCATTCTAATGGCGTAAGTTCTTTGATTGCAAGGTGTTGGTTTGTGTTTTAAAATTTTCCTTTTAACAGTGTGGAGGTCTGTTGTGACTCTTACCTTGCTAGAGCTGCCTTTTATGTTGACGTTCTCTAATGTGGATCTGCCATCATACGCTTACGAAAAGTGGATGGCAAACTTCTTCAGCGTGAGTTTTAAAAGGAGATCTTCTGCTCATGAGACGAGCGACTCCAACTCTGGCCTCATTCTTCCTCTGTGGGCTTCCTTTCTTTTATGTGTTGGCCTCTTGCTTTTACTGCTACATTTCTTCCTCCATTCGTACACTGATTCCATTGTTCAAAGTTGTGAGAGTCCTTTTAATATGTTGTGGATTTGTTTTATGTATTTGGTTGCACCCCTGGAAACTCCTTCAACATGGTGCTGTCGACTTGGAATCTCCTATGATTTTATTTTATATCAACTGGCCTGGAGCTCTTTTTTAAAATGAGTGGAAAATGCATGTGCTTAGCGGTTGTGAGGTTGAACTGCCCTGCTAGTTCTTCTATTGTCCCGGCTCTTCTTTGACTACATGGATCCTCTTTTAAAGCATTGTTCTGATCTTTTATTTGATTGCCTTATCTTCTAGCAAGGCTTTGTTTTAATAGTCATGGATCTTCTTGTCATAAGCAAATCTACCCCTCTCCTTCACTTCTTGTTTAGCACGGGGAGCTTCATTTTATACAGCTTCTCAAACTCTTTGTGAGTGTTCTTTTGATGTCTGATGAAATTCTTTTTCATTCATTGGCATGGAAACTTTAGAAAAATTGAAAATGAAGGTGGGTTATCAATGCCCAAATAGTTGATGTGGAAGATAAGTTCGTCAGGCAAATCTTGCTTGCTTCTTCAAATAACCCATCCCATTGAGGAGCACCAATATCATTGAAACCTATACGTCCAGCACCAGGCCAGTTTTGGAGGTCCACTTTGAAAACTAGAAGCACATCATAAGTCTTTCATCTATATATTTAGCTCTTGATCCATTCTCGATCATTAATTAATCTTTAAAACTTATTTTACCAACATTCTACGAATTATCAAATTGGTGTCAAGAGGTCCATTGATTGCCCTTAAAAACTGACCCAAACAACTGACTAGGGCTTGAGATTGAACACACTGATTCTCTGCTCCGCACTCTTATATCTTGCCAAATCTCGTCTCATTACGAATTCGAGGTCAAAAGATATTCAATTTCAAAGTTTCCTTCTCAAAATCACCTGCATGAAAACATGTCAGAAAGCGATAAACTGGGTTTAGATTTGGCTTGGAAAAATAGGCAAACAGACACTTGGGAAGACGAAACTCAGGATATTGGTTCTCTGTCATGAGGACATTATGGATATGTGATTTGGGATTATGAAGAATCATGGGATGAATTTGGTAAGCGTCTGAAGTTGGCTACCTGGATTTGCAGGACAGGAAACAATGATAACATAACAATTTTTACAAACGGAATGACCCTAGAAAAGTGTGCAAACGGATTCATCAGGGTTTATAAACTGGTACACTTGGGAGTATTTTCAGAGTAGAATGCAAGGTAACAAACCATTTGGTCCTACCTATCCCAGATCAAATGATATAGCATCACGAACAGGGCACTGAACAATCTGCATCTCTGATTACCAGTGAAACGCTATAAATTGCAATCGAAATTGCGTTTGAAAACTGATCAAACGGATTCGTCATGACTTCAAATTTGGAGCATAGCTAGTCTCTGACCCTTTTAATATGATACAATATGAATTTTCTCATTTAGGTCAACTGGTCAAAAGTTATGATATGTCAAACAGGGTTACTCAGAAATATGCACAATTTGCAGATTTACAATAAAGGCAATTAACCAACTTTGAAAGGTTCGAAACCTAGTCAAACAGACTCAAAACAACTCAAAATTTGAAACATAAGTTTATTGGTATGGATACTAGACACTCCCAAAGTGGTGAGTCCTAACACATTTTTGGGTGCAAGTTATTCGATGACAAACACAGCCTCCTATCGTTGTTTGACACTTAGGGTAAAAATGCAGATTTGACACAAGCTTAAAACAGGACTTCGCCAAATGACTCAGAATATTTTTTTTAATTCATGAAATAGGTGGACAGGCTGAATGGAAAGTGCTAGAAGCATTGAACACCATGTAGGCCTCATACAGATAGCTGGGTACAATCTCATCAAAAAGGCATTCATAGGGCTTGATTTTCTCAAAATTTTAAAATGGGACAGAAAATGAAGCATGTAATTTTTCATCCCAACAGTGGCTCTGTCTGGGGATGTATGTCCCTTGCAGGCATGGCAAGGATTCAGACCTCTAGGTGAAGCAAACCACACACCTAACAGCAAAACTTCCTCCCGAACAACTTTATTGAAAACAGGGAAACAACTACAACTACCAAGATTATGTACACACGATGGCCCCAGGCCACCAAACTTTAGCAAAATTGTTTACCTCTGTCATAAACATGATTCTCATCTGAACTTTCATAAGGTAAACTGAAATTTCTTCTCCTATCAGTTTCACCAATCATATTATTATTATATAACAAATCACTTGGCAAAACAAAATCATCACTCTTACTTTCATAATGCATATAAAAACTTACTTCATCCTCAACCATTTGCTCATTATGAAAGTTCTAATTAGCATGTTTAAACATATCAGACTAAAACTGAAAACTCTCTTCATTTAATGACTCATGCATGCTATCATTTTTGAATATGAAGGCTTCATATTCAACTTGGGGAAAAGGATCACACATACCTTGAAAATGTGTTTCCTTATGCATAATCGGATGATATTCAAATGAACATTCTAACTTGTACTCACATATATCATCAATGTTAGAATTTGAAGCTAATCCACAACATTCAAATGGTTCTTCACAATCAGCAAACAGAATAGTCTTTACATCAGAGAGTTCATCATTAAAATCATAGCAAGGTATAGGTAGATTTTCAATAACCGTCTCATCAAACACCTTGTTATCATAATCATATGCAACATCATGATCGTATTCACTGTCATATTTGGAAGAAGAACAGATTGACCTCTTACAGCAATAAGACAAAGTATCATCATTAAACTTATTCTCTTCTAAATTTGAAACTTCCATGTGTTCTTCAAACAGAGGATTGATAATTCCATGCAAAATGCCCGTTGACAAACCATTAACTCCATCAAAAAAGCATGCAAAATATGAATCAATATTATTTGCATAGTCTTTATCAAAGTGATTCAAATGTCTTGCAAACAAATCATCTTTAGGTGCTGGTGCATTAACCTCAGAATCTTTTCTATACTGTTGGTTACTACTGCATGTATCTTCAAGACATTCATCTACACAACTAACCAATTCATCTTTATAAATAATCCTTTTATCCTCATATTGTGTAGACACATTTTCTTCATAACTTTCAATCTCAAACTGATTTACACAATTCTAAAATGGACACTCACTTTCAAATTTAAGAAAAGAATTCATACCTTTACTGTCATAACAGCATTCACTCTCGTCATTACTTTCTTCTTCCCAGTCTGCATCTGATTCACATGAAGAGGGACACACACTAGCACTATCCTCTTCTTGACTTGAGTAATAACTCTCATCTTCAGCTTCATATGACACCTCTTGATAATATATTGGATCAGCAACTTCATTATCACTTGAAAGATGACTTTTAGCTTTATCATGCTCACATTTATATGACTATCTTTCAACTTCAGATTTAATAACGTTCTCAACATGATGCAATCTCTCAATGAGATAATTCATTTCTTGCCTATCCTATTGGTCAAGAGAATGCATCTCTACCACTAAAATATTATCAACATATGAGCTTAGTTCTTCTGACTATGACTGAGATACATATGATTTACATTCTTTATCTTGTGTCATCTCTCCATGGCATGTCGGGTCAGCAATTTCACCTCTATCACTTGATAGATCACTTCTGGTTTCTTCCTCCTCATACTGAGATGAATATCCTTCAACTTCAAATTTTATGACATTCTCAACCAAAGGCATATTATCAATAGGAGGAGAAACAACTGAATTTATTTCCTGCATGTACAATTCATCAAGTGAACTATCTTTATGTTCTACTATTGTAATACCATAAACATGTGAATTTAATTCAGCAATAATTGAATCATTTCTTCTTTGAAATAGAGAGATTTCATGTTCACGTGTTTTTATTTTTGAATCTTCAACAAAACTATTTATAACAGCAGGAGTGCTTATTTGCTGATCTGAAATTAAACATTCTATATGACATTGATTTGTTCTTTGCACCTCATCTTGCTGGAAAACATTTCTAGAGAAGTGACTTCGAGTTAAGCCATATTTTATGTTATTCTCAATCTCTATTGCTATCATGAATGCCTGATGCAAAGTTCTAGGTTCCTTATCTCTCAATGGATAGTTCATCTTTTTATCAAATGCACCGAGATAAACCACTAAACACATTTGATCATCCGACTTGTAACTTTCAGGAATTTCATTTAAAATCTTTGTAAATCTAATATTAAATTTAGGAACTAACTCACCATTCCTTATTTGAATTTTCAAAAACTTATCAAAATAATTAGAGATGCTTACTCTTTCCCCGAAATGCATCATGAAGGCTGACAGTAATTCATCCCAGGATGAAATTGGACATGTTGGTAAGAACAAAAACTAGTCCCTAGCATCATCCTCTAAAGTCTGAACAAACAATTTCATCTGAATGTCTTCATGAGCAATTTCAAAATCACCAACCAAGTCACTAAACAACTGAACATGATGACTGGCTGAAATTTCATGGTTTCCACTAAACTTAGGTAAATACTTTCTGAGATCATAAGGCATAATATTTGGAAAACCATGAATACCATTAAAATTCAATGGCATATACCTCCTGGTAGAGATGGATCTAGGAACTTCACTAACAGGTTGCATACTAGATGAGATGAAACTCGACATTCTTCAACTTAAGACTCATTCATCATTAAATACTTTCAAAATTCATAACTTGCAGCAGATCTTCACAACCCTCTACCAAATGAATGCTTCAAATACACTTCACAACTTTAAAACAACAATTGAAACCAAATCCAGTGAAATGTATAAAACACAAAACTATTCTCCTCTTCCTAGTGCTCAAACTTCACTTGATGGAGAATACATATGTAGAACTCACTTTCATGGGAAAGAAAATTGCATGAAAGTATAAAATACCTCAAGTATTGCTGTATGAAACCACTGATCTGCTTATTGGCCTGGTGCTAACATGAATTCCTCACACCACTGATCATAACCTTACAGAGTCACCATCTCCTTGAAGAGAGAAATGAAATCACAGCTATGATTCATCTTTATCATTACAAATTCTTATGACAACAGATCAAACAACACTTCCAGACTTATTTGTCAGAAACTTATAATAGGTCTCTCTTCTTGCTTGCAAATTCATCTAACTTTTAGATCTGCTTGATTCCACTGAAAACTCTTGAAAATAATTTATACATCACTGATCTACAATGATTCAGAGATCCTTTAGATAGAGTTGCCACTCACTATTGTGAGAAAGATTTTAAACATGAAAATTGCAGATCTGAACTGAAAATTCAACTTGAAAACTTTGCAAAAATTTTAAAAACATTTAAACGAGAGAAAACATCTTTCACCAATTCTGACTCTGAATTACAACAGCATTCTGAAAACAACAACCGGTTGACATGACTGAAGATGAACACTCTTAGCAACACAATCTGTATTCAACCTTGAAAAATACTACTGTAAATGGATAAAACTTACTGGGGTGCATGATTTGGAGTAAGAAAACTGGAAAGAACATTAGAGAACTTATTGCTAAAACTTTTTAATGCACTTCTCCTGCTATATTGAATCTCTTCTTTTCAAATTCTCAAAGTTTGTCTTAAATCTGATTCAATACATTCCCCAGCAGAGTCGCCATTTTGTTGGTGTTTGAAAATGTTACCCATTTCCAATTACCCCAATGAGAAACTAATGCATCTAGGGGCAGCTAACTCCCATTATCAACACATCCATTCAGACACCAGGCCAACTGTAAGGCATGACCCTTCTTCTTCTTCAGGCTCTGCAAAACCTAGGCGGGTAGACCTAAGATTCAATTGATACCGTACGAGTGCAAAACATATCCCTGAATCTATTTAATGCAAATAAAAACCCCTAATTCTTCTATGCTTAACCAAGAGATCACAAGCATGAAATAGCTAAGGACATGACTCATGAAACTGGAAAGCTAAGTGCAGGTTATACTTTGAATACCTTTCAACATAAAATCAAAATGATTTAATAGATTGATGATAGCAAGACCCAGGTATGAGCAACAAAATTTAATGATCCTATCTGTGATCAGTGCCTTATCTATTGGGCAATTAAATGAATTATAACCATACATCTCCTAGAAATCTAAGACATATATCTACATCAAGATCCCTAATCTATCCTTCACTTTGTGAACTGACATCTGCATCAAAATGAATCTCATACTCAAATTATCCCACCATGAAATCTGCAAACCCTGTGATAAACACCAAACAGTTATATGGCTATTGGTTCCATAAGAAATGTATTTCAATCACATACATCACTAAATGAGATGCAACCTAATCTATGGTCTTTGATCATAAACTAGAAAAGATTACAGATCCACAAATAGGAGACAAGATTCAGGCTAAATTTGAAACCATTGCCGCTCTTTATTTTCTTTCTTTGAAATCAAATACATGAAAGATGTACATAAAATAACTCATAGATCACCTAACAGAATAGAACTATCTGCATAAAACTTAATTTGTTGTACATACAGAAAAGAAATTACTGAAGAAATATGTGGTATCACAGTATGGGAACATATCAAAACTGGATCCAAAATTTGGTATCTTAGTAGTGACTAGTTTTTCTCCAAAGATAGGAACCCCTTTAATGGAAAAAAGAAAGAAAGATATAGAAGAGAAAGAATTCCCAGATCTGTTCTGAAGACAACAAGTGTCCACTTGAAATTCAATCCTGTGCAACTAAGTAACCTCTTTCTTCTTTCATCCCATCTGATCTTCTGTTTCATCATTACATTGTAACTAATTGGAAAATATCTTTGTTCAAATGATGAAAGCTTTTTGAATCACCAAAATATCTGATTGCCCCATGAAAAAGCTAGTGAAAATGAGTTTTTATTGAGTAAATTTGAACAAATTTGACCCTAACTACATTTCCATTGCCTTTTACTGATATTCAAGTCAATATCTTGACAAAAAATCAAAACTGAACTTCCTGGTCTGAATATGGTTGCAATTCAGGTACCTGATAGAAAACCTCATGTAGCTCAAATTGACTAGTATCTATGCAAAAATTGACTCTAGAATCGAAAAGTTTGTCTTCTCTCGATTCCGACGATATATAACATCGCCTACTTTGCATCTCAGAAACCTCCTGAAAGTCATTTTGAAAATGACTCCTCTGCTAGAAACTCATGTCTGCACATTTAATTTTTTATAAAATTTGAAAAATTCTAAAGTATACACTTTAGAATATGTTTCTCTTTAAAAAATTTGAATGTGCATACCCACTAGTGGCCCAGAAAAAATAAAAAATTATTTTTTATTTTCTACAAATTTTTTCCTTATCCTCTGAATCTGTAGTCAACCTATTTTGACTAGAGCCACATGGCACTTCCTGATTGGCTACTCGATCTGTATCATCTGCCATGTCACCAACTGCTCCAGGACCACTTGCCACATGTCATTTCTTGATTCTCCCTCACTATGCCACTATCTGACTCAACAACCTCCACGTCATTGGTGACATGGTGACAGAATGACATGTGTCATCCTCTGCCACCTCATCATCCACCTTGGAACTCATGCCACGTCAGCCTCGTTATCTCGCTATAGTTAACTAGTGAACATCTTTGCATGGAGAGGTAACGATGACCCTTTGATCGAGACACTTGTCATCATCTGGGCGCATTTGAATCTGGGTGCCACATCATCACCCATGCGTGCTCTGTCAAAATTTGACTTCCCCATCTTGATGACATCGTTGTGGGTCCCCTAAGCCTGCATGAGCTTCTAAAAAGTTGTGTCTTTCAATACATGTTGTTATGTGAGCATTGGGGTACAAAAAGACATCAATGAACATCCACATAATGCATGTGGGACATTGCATTGCTAGTGTTTTCCTTGCTCTACGTTTCTTTCAACACTAGCTAGCTTCAAACTTATTTGCTTGGGCATCATGAGTTTCCTCCAGCCTAGTCCTCCTTTCATATCCCCTATTGTGAGTTTCTTATTGCATCATTACAGGGTGAGGTTATAGTGTGGGCGTGGGTTTCCATGACTGGTTGCATTTGTCTTTATTGGCGTGAGTGTTTTTCTCTTAATCTATCGACTGCTATGCGTGGAGTTCTTCCTTTGTCATTCTCTTCCTATTTGCATGGGAAGGTTTTTTTTCAGTTTACACGCCTTTGGAAGTTGCTCTATTTACCCTCTGTGCTTGGGATCTCTCCTTAATGTGTGATTCCATGAGGCTTCCCTGCTCATCTAAATTGGTGACTTTCCCTTCCAAATAGTGCAGACTGCTCCTGTTATGGTGTGGATCCACCTTCAGGATTCCTTCATTAACGTGGACCTTTCCTTTGAATGTGTGGAGCTTTGTTGGAGGACGACATCAAAAAGATGACTTCATTCTAATGGCGTAAGTTCTTTGATTGCAAGGCATTGGTTTGTGCTTTAAAATCAGCCTTTTAACAATGTTGGGGTCTACTGTGACTCTTACCTTGCTAGAGCTGCCTTTTATATCGACGTTCTCTACTGTGGATCTACCATCATATGCTTAAGAAAAGTGGATGGCAAGCTTCTTCAGCATGAGTTTTAAAAGGAGATCTTCTACTCATGAGACGAGCCACTCCAACTCTCATTCTTCCTCTGTGGGCTTCCTTGCTTTTATGTGTTGGCCTCTTGCTTTTATTGCTACATTTCTTCCTCCATTCATACACTAATTCCATTGTTCAAAGCCATGAGAGTCCTTTTAATCTGTTGTGGATTTGTTTTATGTATTTGGTTGCACCCCTGGGCAACTCCTTCAACATGCTGTTGTCGACTTGGAATCTCCTATGATTCTCTTTTATATCGACTGGCCTGGAGCTCTTTTTTAAAATGAGTGGAAAATGCATGTGCTTAGTGGCTGTGAGGTTGAACTGCCCTGCCGGTTCTTCTATTGTCCCAGCTCTTCTTTGACTACATGGATCCTCTTTTAAAGTGTTGTGCTAATATTTTATTTGATTGCCTTATCTTCTAGGAGGGCTTTGTTTTAATAGTCATGGATCTTCTTGTCATAAGAAAATCTACCCCTCTCCTTCACTTCTTGTTTAGCATGGGGAGCTTCATTTTATACAGCTTCTCAAACTCTTTGTGAGTGTTCTTTTGATGTCTGATGAAATTCATTTTCATTCGTTAGCATGGAAACTTTAGAAAAATTGAAAATGAAGGTGGGTTATCAATGCCCAAATAGTTGATGTGGAAGATAAGTTCGTCAGGCAAATCTTGCTTGCTTCTTCAAACAACCCATCCCATTGAGGAGCACCAATATCACTGAAACCTGTACGTCCAGCACCAGGCCAGTTTTGGAGGTCCACTTTGAAAACCAGAAGCACATCATAAGTCTTCCATCTATATATTTAGCTCTTGATCCATTCTCAATCATTAATTAATCTTTAAAACTTATTTTACCAGCATTCTGTGAATTATCAAATTGGTGTCAGGAGGTCCATTGATTGCCCTTAAAAATTGACCCAAACAACTAACCAGGCCTTAAGATTTAACAAATTGATTCTCTTCGCCGCACTCTTGTATCCTGCCAAATCTGATCTCATGATGAATTTGAGGTCAAAAGATATTCAATGTCAAAGTTGCCTTCTCAGAATCACCTGCATGAAAACATGTCAGAAAGCAATAAACTGGGTTTGGATTTGGCTTGGAAAAATAGGCAAATAGACACTTTGGAAGACAAAACTCATGATATTGGTTCTCTGTCATGAGGACATTATGGATATGCAATTTGGGCTTATGAAGAATCATGGGACAAATTTGGTAAGCATCTGAAGTTGGCTACCTGGATTTGCAGGACAGGAAACAATGATAACATAACAATTTTTACAAATGAAATGACCCTGGAAAAGTGTGCAAAGGAATTTGTCAGGGTTTATAAACTAGCACACTTGGAGCATTTTTGGAGTAGAATGCAGGGGAACAAACCATTTGGTTCTACCTATCCCGGATCAAAAGATATACCATCACGAATAGGGCACCTGAACAATCTGCATCTCTAATTACCAGTGAAATGCTATAAATTGCAATCGAAATTACATTTGAAAACTGATCAAACTGATTCGTCATGACTTCAAATCTAGAGTGTAGCTAGTCTCTGACCCTTGGAATATGATGCAATAGGAATTTTCTCATTTGGGTCAACTGGTCAAAAGTTATGATATGTCAAATAGGGCTACTCAAAAATATGCACAATTTGCAGATTTACAATAAAGGCAACTGACCAACTTTGAGAGGTTCGAAACCTAGTCAAACGAACTCAAAACAACTCAAAATCTGAAACATAGGTTCATTGGTATGGATACTAGACACTCCCAAAGCTGTGAGTCCTAACACATTTCTGGGTGCAAGTTATTTGATGACAAACACAGCCTCCTATCGTTGTTTGACACTTAAGGTAAAAATGCAGATTTGACACAAGCTTAAAACGGGACTTCGCCAAATGACTCAGAATGATGTTTTAACTTCATGAAATAGGTGGATAGGCTGAATGGAAAGTGTTAGAAGTATTGAACGCCATGTAGGCCTCATACAGACAGCTGGGTACAATCTAAAAAAAAAGGCATTCATAGGGCTTGATTTTCTCAAAATTTTAAAATGGGACAGAAAATGAAGCATGTAATTTTTTGTCCCAAAAGTTGTGATCATTAGGGTTGGGTTAGGTATTTTCATGCCTATGGGCACTCATCGTTGGATGAGCATGGGTAGGGTAGGGTAGCATATGGAGGGGGTCTCTATCCCACAACTTGGTGATCATTGTGCCTAGAGGGTTGGTAGAGGAAAGGAAGTTTTAAATAAGTGATAACTAAATAAAACATTGGGTGGTAATAAAACTTAAGATAATAATCTGTGTTAGAGCCTTTCTATTGAGGGAGTTGAATCTACACATTCTGAGCTTGGGCTTGTTGATGCCAAGTGACTCTCCATGATGTTGGCCCCTATGTAGTAGCACATTAAGTGTTTTCCTAGGACCTATAGTTTATGCACTGTCTTTGTCTTGGATTCAATCATCATATTGCTTGGCATGTGTCTTAACCATGGACATTTGTTGTGTGTGTTTGTGGTTGGATCATTATCTCCATCAACATGGTAGGTGTGGACCTATGGGTACCAAGTGGTTGCGATGCATAGCTACCTAGACCACTACTAGGGACCAGTGTATAGAGATGGTCTTTGTCCTAGTGTGACTATTGATGGGTGTTTTCACTTGGTGGTTCCGGAGTATGCTTTCTTGTGATTTATGCTTTCATTGGAAAGCTTGTATATCATTTTTAGATGATGTCATTTATTAATGCATTTCCTTACTTTCATGATTAGCATGTGATAGGTAATGTTATCTACTTTTTAGGATTATCTTATACTTTCTTCTAGCATGTTTTAGTAGTGACATCCCTATTATGATAGTACTGACAATTTTTTTGGTGGCTTGGGATGTTACAAATGAGGGATGGCTAGAACCCATGATGGCGTTATGATGCCGTTGATGATTGCGAGGAACCACATACTTAGTTTGGTTGCACTACTCATTGCAATGTTGCTTTCAGTACTCTGTGATGTTTTCATTCTATTCTTTTCCTTCATTGAATGATTAAATGGTTAGATTTTATTTCTAGTTTTCCACATTTTAGCTTTGTTTGAGTGTTTATGCCTCCAATTGTGGATCTGGTACTCCCCAATGTGGAGGAACTTCTTTACTTAGGTTTCTTAACCTTTTCTTGATTTTTTTGTTTGTTTGCTAACTCAAAATCTCACACGAGATTGCACTTTCTCATGTGTCAAGGATGCAAGTCTTCACATGGTGTAGTGGGTTTCTTTGCATGGCTAGCCACTTCCTTGTGCAAAACCCTACATTATTTTTATGGTGTTTTGGTTGCATAGAAAAACATGTACTCATGTTTTTTTGCACATCTTTGCATGAGAATGTACTTCTTCACACAACATGATGCACTTCTTCACACAAAATTTTGGCAAAGAATGTTCTCGCATGAAAAATAGGGGGTGTCTACCTCAATTTTTGGGGTTTGATTTTTGGATTTTCTAGTACCCTTTGGGTTGCCTTAAATTACCTTGGTTAGGTAGTTGTGAGATTCTAAGTTGGTTACCATTTTTAGGTTTCCATTCTTGTAGTGTTGTGTCAATTTAGGTAGTGGTGTTAGGAGATCGGTTGGTTGTTGGGATGGTGGTTAAGTCTTTTGTTGTGATCTTTGTAATCCATGTATGTTGTTGTCTTGTGCACTTACACTTGTTAAAAAATTTTTTATCTTGGCTTGTATTTCATTCTTGTTCCAAGGATCTTTGGGTGGGGTATTACATCTGGTATCAAAGCCAAGTGTTGCAACATTGGGATCTCTATGTTATGCTTCCATTATGGTTTTTTTTTCTAGTGTTTTTTATTATATTATGATTGCTAGTTTTATATCTTGTTATTTCATGGTTTTGACTCTTATGGTTGTGATCCGATTGTTCTAACATTATCTTGTTGTTCCTATAGTGATGCCTCCTACAAGTAGAGTTGGTGGTCGTGGTGGTACCCATAGCAGTAACTATGGAGATAAACACCAAGAAGGAGGGGGAGAATAGCATAATAATGCTAATCAAAATGGTGTGGAGGCATTATTACTAGTACTCTAGGAAATTCTTTCTTGGTTGGGCTCTTTTGTTGAGGAGCACCAACAAGATTATAATTAGGAAGAGAGATCTCATCATGGAGATTCCCATCATTTAGAGCATAAAGAGGAGGAATGTGAACATGAGCTTTCCTATACTCCACTACATGGTAGAGGACACTGTTAGGGTGGTAGGGACTAAAATAATGAAGATTCCATTAGGTTGGATATCATGAAGTCTCTCCAAAATTCCAAACTACCATTGTATGATGGCAAGGGAAGTGGCCTCAAGGTTGAGACTTGGTTGTTGGTTACGGAGCACTACTTCACCATGTGTCCATATTCAAACAAAATGAGGCCTCATTGTGCAATTATGTAGTTGAGGGACCACACATCCATTTGGTGGAATATTAAGAGTTAGAAGATTCAGATTAGTGTTGTAGATCTCACCTAGGATATCTTTGAGGAGAGGTTCCAAGAGAAATTCTTATCTCCTCAGTTTAGAGAGGCTCATGCTGATGAGTTCCACACAATATAGCAAGGAAACATGTCATTGGATCAGTATGAAATTTGATTCTTTGAACTTAGGTAGTATTCTTACTACAACAATGATGATCAACTCCTAGCTTGTCATTTCATCTAAGGCCTTAAGGATCTCCTCATTGGAGAAGTCCATATGCATCAGCCTAGGACTCTCGTTCTCACTATAGATAAGGCACAAATTATAGAGGAAAATCTGGTTAGAGGTTTTAGAGGAAGATTTGGGTTTCAGAACCAAAGTGCTCAAATTTTAGGGTAGGATGCATTATATTCTTAGTCCTCAAGGAAGGGCCAAGCCCAGTCAGAACCCTCTTAGGGTAGCTATCACTGTAAGAATAAGAAGAGTTTTTGGACCAAGGGTGGACAAGATTTTGGCACCTCAAGTAAGAAAGGAGATAATTAGAATCAAGGACAAAAATCTCGGTAGGACCATCCTCCTTAGAGTGCTAAGTAGAATTCTAATAGGGATAGTGCAGCTTATCCTAGTGCTACCTAGGGTGGTCACAAAATAGGTTCCAACTTTGGAGGAAACTATTATTCAAATGGCCAACCTGGCCATAAATCTTTTGAGTGCTCCATCAAACCATCCACGGGACCTAGCAAGGGTGCAACTAGATCTAAACCCACTATAGGAGATGTGGTTTGGAATCACAAAGTCTTTGCAGTGGTTGACAACTGTCAAATGCATCATCAAGGTATAGTAGTCAAGGTTATAGGTATATTGCATGGCATTTCAACTTCAGTTTTGTTTGACTCTAGTGCTTCAGATTCTTTTATATCACCATCTCTTGTTCAACAATGTGGGCTAGTAGCAGTGCATTAGGTTGATAGGTCGTAGGTTGAGGTAGCCACAAGTTCCAAGGTGGTTGTTGACTTATTGGTTTGGAGTTGCATTTTGAATTTGGGAACCTTCACCACCATAATGGATCTATGCATCCTACCTTTGGGATCATATGACATTGTGTTGGGCATGGATTGGTTAGCCACCCATTAGGTGAATATCAATTGTTGTCATAAGATGGTGTAGTGTGTTGATGACACAAGTGGGTGGGTGGAACTTTTGGGATTCTAGAGACCAATCTCACTTCAGATGATCTCAACTAATCAGCTCAAGCAAAGTTTGCAGAAAGGTTGTCATTTGTTTCTTGTTTCTATTAGTGATCTCAATGAAATGGAGAGCCATATGGTGACACTTGATGATCACCCACTCCTTCGTGAGTATGCCAATGTATTTCCTAATGAAATTCTAGGTATGCCACCATAGCATGACATTGATTTTTGAATTGATCTTATACTAGGAGCAGAGCTGATTTCATGATCTCCTTACAACATAACTACTTAGGAGTAGAGTGAGCTTAGATTGTAGTTGGAGGAATTATTGGCCAGGGGCCATAGTCATCCTAGTGTATCCCCATGGGATTCACCAGTCATCTTCATGAAGAAGAAGGATGGCTCTTTATATTTGTGCCTCAATTATTGGTAGATGAATAAGGTGATAGTAAAGAATTGTTATCTTTTTCCAAGGATAGGTGACTTGTTCAATCAAATGAAGGGAACACGAGTGTTCTCAGAATTGAACTTAAGTTGGGATACCATCAGCTTCATATTCAAGAGGGTGACATTCATCAAACAACTTTTCATACATGGTATGAGCATTATGAGTTCATGGTTGTACCCTTTGGGTTAACCAATGTTCCATTGGTATTTATGAGCTTGATGAATGGTGTATTTTTCACCTACCTCGATCAATGTGTCATTGTATTTCTAAATGACATATTGATTTATTCAAATACTATGGAGGAGCATGAAGTCCATTTACATTAGGTATTGCAGTACTTGAGAGACCATCAATTATATGACAACTTGAGTGAATTTGGGCTTTTCCAATCTGAGGTGAAGTATTTGGGACACATCATTACAAGTGATGGAATTGTAGTGGATCTAGAGAAGATTCATGTTATCATGGATTGGCCGGTACCCACTAATGTCTCAAAATTTTGTAGTTTCATGGGATTGGCAAGTTATTACTGTTGCTTTGTGAAGGATTTCTCATGGGTAGCTCATCCCATCACTTCTCTTTAGAGGAAAAGGAAGAAGTATATTTTGTTAGACCACTAAAAAGTAGCATTTAATGCTCTTAATGAGTGTTTGAGAAGTGCACCATTCCTTGCAGTGCCTAATCCTATAGGTGATTTCATGGTTTGTACAGATGCTTCATTGGAAGGTGTGGTGTTGATGCAAGATGGTTGAGTAATTTCTTATGAGCCCAAGAAATGCAAGGACCATGAGCTTAACTAGCCCACTCATGATTTGGAACTTGTGGCCATAGTGCATGCCCTTGTCCATTGGAGGAATTTTCTTTTGGGACACAGGTTTGAGGTTCATAGCGATCATAGGAGCTTGTAGTAAATTTTTACTCAGCCAAACCTAAATGCATGACAACTTCATTGGATGGAGTTCTTGTGTGAGTAAAATTTAATGTTCACTACATTAAAGGGAAGGAGAATGTTTTTATGGATGCTTTGAGTAGGAGGAAACATGAGATTTTGGTGTTATCATTAGGAGTGGATTTGTGAGGCTGTATCTTGGAGGCTTTAGCTAGTGACACTTGATATCAGGAGGTGAGGGCAAAGATTGAGTCTAGGTGTACCCTTGGGATATTTTTAGGTTATATGCTTGAGTCTAATGGACTATTGTAACACTTGGGGCATATCTATGTACCTATGTTAGGTGATCTTCATACATTGGTTTTCTCTGAAGCACATCGTGCACCATATTCCACACATCCCAATGTTAAGAAGATGCATGTTGATCTCAAACAACTGTACTTCTAGGTAGGGATGAGGCATAATGTTGCTCATTTTGTTGCTAGATTTCTTGAGTGATAGAGAGTGATGGTAGAGCATTAGCATCCAATAGGTCTTTTGCAACTACATACCATTCTAGAGTGGAAATGAGATACAATATCCATTGATTTTATCCCAAGGTTGCCTATGTCAATATAGAGACACAATTACATCATGGTGATAGTGGACAAATTGTCCAAGGTAGCATATTTTTGACCCATGAGAGCATCCTATATAGCTTTTTCTATAGTGTATGTTTTATTGGAAAATAATATAAGATATAACCAATGCTTAATTCAAAGCCCTAAGTGACCTTTAGGTGATTTATCATTTAAATTTAATTCTTTGGTGAGAGGGAATTTTGGATAACAATGCCCAACTAGGACCCCTTGCCCTAGGACCTAATCCTAGCCCACTTCCAAAGGGAGCTAGGGATATCATTCCAAAATTCAATGGTGATGGGAAGAGATCAACATATGAACACTTGAATGCATTTAACATGACCTGTTGGGTTCTTGCAATTCCTAATGGAAATGTGGCAATCAGGTTATTTATTCAAATCTTGACTAAGGCTATTGCTAATGGTTTCATCATGTCTTGAATGGAGCCATTACCGAATGGGTCTCTACAAGGACTACCTTTGAGGTAAGGATTAAGGTTTTTGATGATGAGCATACTTTATTTTTGCAAATATCTCATCTCAAGAAAGAGGTCTATGAACTCATGCATGACCTTGTAGCAAAATTTAATAGGATCTTGCACAAAATTCCAATTGCAAAAAGACCTAATGTAGAAAATAGAAAGGGCTTCTTTATTAATGCCATGCCACCTAAAATAAGATTCTATCTAAGGCATGTTAGAGTAGTAGACATTGTTATAGTGCAGAGATTGGTTGTTTAGTTAGAGGATGATCTCCTTGCCATTGGAAAATGGAGAAGTGATATGCAAACTCTGAATTCATAGGAGTCTACTTCTAGTTCCAAAAACCCTCTAATTTAGAGGTTGTTGAATGATGTCTCAGAGATGAAGAGGAAAATTCTAGGAATAATGGAACTATATGGTGCTATCCCTAGGAATTTCCAACACCCCAGAGTAGGGAGAAGACAACTGAACATGGAACTGAATAACCATAAATTGGCTATCAAAGGTCCCTTGGCCAAAAGAAAAAGTATGTGCATCTTCCATCTGATAGATGAACATGATTAGATCTCTTGTCCATAAATGATACACTATCGACAATTGTATGATAATAAGGAGACCATAGAAAAGGTGCCCAGAGATGAAGAGTCTTTAAGAGGACCTAGAAAATTTGTAAGTTATTTTCTTGAGTATGAATTTGATTTAGAAAGAGGTTGTGAAATTTATACTGCTATTTAGGTCCTTCATATATGATACTTACTAGAAGTGGTCACAATGAAAAGTCCCTTTTTGTTAAACCATTCTTCATACTTTGAGAAAGTGGTGCAAATAGACATGATAATGCAAAGAGGAGTTCAAATGTTAGAAGAGTCTTTTTCAAGAGGTGAAGTTCTTAAAGAGGCTCAACTCTAAACCTACATTTGACATTTTTGGATTTTGTATGTATGAAAAGATTCAAATTTCCCCTTTTGATTATTTGAATTCTAATCCCAATGGACTAGATAGATTGATTGAATATGTTAAAGGTTTTGATCCTTTTAGTTCAGTTTAATAGAGAAACTTAGTGGCAACTATTGGAGTACTTGTTGAATCTATAGAAAATCTTAATATAGAAGAGTCTTCCATTCATTCTAAAACAATGCAAACCTACTCAATAGTTGAAAAACCTAACCCCTTTTACATATCCTTGACTATCCATGGTCATAGACTAGACAATTGTAACATTGATTCTGGAGCTTCTGACAAGATAATGCTAGCCACAATAACCAAAGCCCTGGATTTACCCTTGACTAAAAAATTTGGTAAATGTTATGCTATGGATTCCAAGTGGGTCCCCTTAATCAGTCAAATTAAAGACACTCAAGTTTCCTTAGCCAAATTCCCTAACAAAAGAGTCAAATTGACTATTCTAGTTATCGATATTCTAGCTAGCTATGGAATTATTTTGAGTAGGACCTTTTCTAAATATATATGTGAGGCCTCGCCCTCAACCCATCATAGCATAGTGATACATTACTCTTATTTTGTTATCCGCGACTCGAGATGTCGAGACATTATCTGATGCTTAGAACATATTTTATTATTTCATGTTGTGTGATGTTATTTTTAGATATATTTGATGATTGTCATTTAATGTTCATGTATATGTATGTTGACGAAATCAGTAGATGTAGGATTGAGATGTGATTTAAGATATTTCAAATGGTTAAGAATTATAAAGGATGAAGAAACTTTATTGATGTATGCTTTAAATTATGAAAAAAATTTGATACATATACGTTTATATACATGTGATTTTACGGGACTACTGATGGGTGCAATGAGTGTGCAGATATTTAGCCGAGGAACCCTATGGAGGAACAAAACTGATCTCCATGTGCTAAAATTTGGAAACCCTATTGTTCATAATTGTGCTCTTTCAGTGTCGCTTGACACTCGTAAAATGTTTATGTACTTAATTTGCTAGTTAGAGTTGTTAGATGGACCTATTTTATTTGTAGATTTTTATTTTGGCTCTAACCTCTTCCCTAAGGCTTTAAAACATGTTTTTTTTCTAACCTATGGGTGTGGGTATGGGTTAGGGGTCTTTTCCAACCCCTAAGCCCCTAGCTTTGACTTTTGAGGGCACTCAAAAAGTCCCTTTTTGCCTTTGTGCGAAAATTGCAAGTGGTTGTCATGAGTTGTCTTACCCCACCTCCTTTTTAGGGTTTAACCATGGTGTAGGTTGTGTTAGGAGTTTCTAGAGTGGCTAAGTGGGTGAAGATAGTTATTGCTCTTTTTGGGTGGTTGAGTTGGAGGCTTATTAGAGGCCTTCCTTTGTTTAGTGGTTGGGGGGTTACCCAATCTCTACTTGGAGAGAGGATTTCTTGAAGCTTGAAGGAAGGAGGGATACTCTACTCAAATTGGTTCATTTCCATTACCTCTTTGTGAAGGTAGGAAACTCCCATTTTCCCTTATTCAGTTTTTATGATTGGTTTCATGTTCTTGTTACCTTGTTATTGTTTTACTGTTGTATGGTTGTGGGTATGTTGGGAAGTTTTGCAAACCTTGTTATTTTGGTTGCTTTCCTTTCTTGTTTATGTTTGAAATTTTGAGTTTCCTTGCATGGGTGTTTTGGTATTACTCACCCTAGGAGAGGGCAGAAGTGACCAATTTTGGGAGAGGTCTGTTTAGTTGGACTCCAACCTGTGTAGAGTCTCTTATCAGGATGAGAAGAGGGATAAAGGGTAGGGTGTTATGGGCCCCTACCTGTCAGCACAAGCCTGGTATGAGTATGGCAAGTTTAAATGGAAGAACGGAAGTTCTTGGTTATTGGCCCCGATTGGGCATCTAAATTGGTGTTGTGCTTGACTTCTCCAGTTGGAAGAATCCACCTCTCCCTAGTCTTGATTCATTGTGAATCCTATTGTGTAAACCATGTATGATTATGCATGCTTGATGTTCTTTTGGTTCTACTTGGTTGTCACCCAATCAGATATTGGTTTCCTCCAGGGTACTTGAAATGAGATTCAGTAAACATTACACACTCCTTGTTTATGATCATGAATAAAATGGGATAAAATTGTTGTAATTGGGATTGCTATCCTATGAAATTGTATTTTCAAACCTTATTTTAAATGGCAACGAAGCCGGGTTTTCTTCTTGATTCTTTCCCGGCTGAGCCTTGAATCAGGTTTGCCAATAAAATTGGTGGTTTTGAGCATAATCGTTGGTCATGTGATTAAATTTTGTAACACATTATTTTTGGATGGATGCACATCAAAAATTAAGATGAAATGATGATAGTTTAGTAGGCAAAATTTTCCAGTTCTTTTTATGTTCAAAATGAAAATTATGATTGAGGAAAGAAAACAATGGCTATGGTTGATTTATTGCAATTCAAGTTATTTAGGGGATCAAGTTTACCATGCATTATTGTGACCACCACCTTTGTGTAGTATAAGAACATCAAGGAAGAGAAGTCCATTGCCAAAATTTGGTTGTCTCATGGTCTTGGATAGAAACATCTCTCAAGAATTTAGAATACTTGATGTTTGAGTGATAAACAAAAGTATGTTCCAAACAAAATTTGATATCATAGCAGAGATAGTATTCATAGAAATGATTATCCTTGTTGATTATTATTATCATTTTGATTCTAGTATATAGTAGCTATGAATGTACATTCAAATTTAAATTTGCATGAGAATATAATGTCAATCTTTGAGAAAGTGTTTTTTTTTTTTAAACTTCATAATGCATAGATAAGAACAATTCAGATAGTTTCATATCAAGCCTTATCATGGAATATATATATATCCATTATATTAAGTTTAATGTTTGCATCATGTAGCTATTCAATTTTGACCCAATTTGAAAAGGATTAAATCTACTTTTAACACCATTAAAAAAAAAAAAAATTCAAAACATCTAGCTACAGGATGCTGGAAATTGTATTGAAGAAATTGTTCATTCTCTTGGTTGAACAGAGAATATTCCTTTAAATATCCTCTTTTAAATTATATGATGAATCTTGTAAAATTAATATAGAATAATAATGATATTTGAAAGTTTGTATAACAAAATTTAAATCAATATATAAACTAATATCCTTCCTCACCCATAAAACTTTAATAACTTCAATGCCCTGTCTTCTCCTTTAGCCGTCAGCACATAAGGAAGAATTAAAAATGGTTGAAATTTTGTTTTGTCATCATAGTGATGACATCGCCCTTTCACATCACCCATCTCCTCCATTTCCTCCTGGTAGGCTCCTTCTTCCTTCTCCATTGTGGAGGACTTGGGCATGAATTGCCTTTCCTTACACCTGCGCTGGACATTATTGACGCAGGTCAGTTCTCTCGTGCAGCGCACAGGTTAAAGCACTTGGAGAAGCGCATGCCTTGGGGAATGGGGTTGACGTGTTTGGTGGGGGGGGGGGGGGGGTTAGGATAAAGGGTAGTGGTTAGGTTTGGGGCTGGTTGGAGTTAGAGGGTTAGTAGGTGTGTAAGGGGGGGGGGAAGTTTAGACTAGGGGGGGGCTAGTTGTAGGTGGTTTCTTATTTAAGTTTTCTTTTAGTGTGTAATTAGTATGTTTAGTTAGTTTATTAATTATGTTAAGATGTGTTTTATTTAAATATTGTTAAATGTGTTAGAGTGTTAAGAGTTGTAGTTTAGTGGTAGTTAGATTAGGTGATAGTGTTAGGTTAGTTTTAAACCTTAGGTTTAGTCTTAGATTAGTTAGTAATTTTATTATTTGATCTTAGTTTCTTATTAACATTATTATTTCATATATATATATATATATATATCTAGTTATTTTAGAATGAAATTTTAAATTGTTAAAGAATAATTAGTTGAATTAATAAAGTTTAAGGTTATCTTATGTTTGATTAAGGGCGTTGTTTGTAATTGATAATATTTCTTTTGTTACTTAGTTATGTTTAAATACTAATTAGCTAGTTTTAATTTAAATGTACTCCAATTGTTGATCATTAAGTAGATTAAATTATCGATTAATTGGCTATTTGAATAAATTCTAAAGTAGTTTTTGATTGTTTTGTTATTGCAAGAAAATTTAGATCCGAATTCATGTACAACGTTATGTAAGTAAATTTGATCGCATATCATTGCAAATTAATGTAAATGTTAAAACCAATAGAGAATGTTGGATTGTTTCCTTTATCTTTTGGTCAAAATTAAGTGTAACTTACATCTCTAATATCTTTTGATATGTTTAATTCTTAAATAGCATAACTTAAGATTGATACCAATCTAGTAACAAAAGTTTCAAAATCTTAACAATATAATCGTCTTCATGTTTATAACCTTAAGACATAAAGTAAGGAACCTGTATTAAAACTATTATCAATCTTTTCAAACCTAGGGCATGTTTAATTATTAAGTCAAAAAAAAAATTGTGTGTGTGTGTTTTTGCCTTCAAGTTTTGGGCATGACATTTTGGTATCAGAGCCCGTGTTTCAGCACTAGGAACCTTAAACCATTATGCTTCCTAAACTTAACTCAAACTTTTAATTGTGTAGATGCCGCCTGTTACTCGTAACTGACGAGGCAGAGGTCATAAGACTGGGGGTGGTAGAGCAGGACAGGAGGGTGGACCACCACCACCTCCACCACCACCTCCACCTCCACCACCATCGAACCCAAATCAGGACATAATTGATGCACTCTAGACTTTGATCGGTGTAGTTCAGTAGAGAGTGGTACCGATAGTTCAGCCAGCCCAGCAAATTCCAGTAGTGGAAGCAGAGGGACCCGGAGGAGGCGGGCCTAGAGTCAGAGAGAGGACTAGGAGTCCCCCACCGAGACAGATAGAGGGTCAGGGTGATCACGAGGAAGAGTCCATACACCAGAGGGAACCCCCTTTTGAAAGACCTCCTAGGCATGTAGGGGATGACATCAGGGAATTGATTCGACTCGGACCACCCTTGTTTACCGGTACCACTGAGGGTTCAGTAGCAAAGGCATGGTTGTAGAGCTTATAGTGGTGCTTTGGGTTACGCCCTTATATGAGTAATCTAGAAGAACGACTAGCAGTTCATCAGTTGAGAGGGGATGCCTCCAAATGGTGGCATCAGGAGGAGATCATTGGTGGAGTGAGGATGGACACCCTCACATGGGAATCTTTCTTAGAAAGATTTTGTGAGAGGTACTTGTCAGAGCATTTTCAGTAGAATCAGATAGAGGAGTTCCATTCTCTTTATCAGAGAGGCCTTACAGTGGCTCAGTATGAGAGTAGATTTCTCGAGCTCCTTCCCTATGTGGAATACATGAAGGACGAGAAACTACGGGTGCATCGCTTTATCATGGGTCTGAATTTCTCTCTTCAGGGCCCAGTTAGGATGGCCTTCCCTACCACTTTTAGACAGGCAGTGGAGATAGCACTAGTTGTTGAGGATACTCGAGGGAGGCAGGAATCATGGGATCGGCCTCAGAACCGAAACTCCTTCTAGCAGAAACCCCCTTGGAAAGGGAATCAGAATTATACAACAGGGTCCTCTAGGGGCCAACAGTCTCAACAGCCAAAACCCTAGTAGCAGCAGCAGCAGAAACCTTCTCATGGTTATCAAGGCTCTAGGCCCAAGCAGTGGCAGTCATAGGGTCCTAGGCAAGAGCAGAAAGTACAGGCCCCACAGTCTCATTCAGTGAAGACTCAGCAGTCTTCTAGGGGAGGATTCAGCGGATCTAGCAGATCAAGAGGTCCACAGTAGTCTGGGTCACAGGGTGCATGATCTTATGCTTGCGAACCATGCTACACTTGTGGTGGCATGGGTCATATAGCTAGGGAGTGTCCGCAGGGACAGGCATCCAGTGGTCAGAGTAGGGCTTTTTCAGAGCTGACAGTTGGTGACATGGGTAGATCCCATAGATTTTTTGCAACGGTTGACAACTACCAGGCTGAGCATCAAGCCATAGTTATCGAGGCTACAGGTATTATACAGGGCCATATGGTTGCAGTTTTATTTGATTCTGGAGCAACTGACTCTTTTATATCTCCATTTGTAGTGGAGCGTTGCGGGCTAGTGGCAGTTAGACAGGATGTTAGTTGGGAGGTAGAGTTAGCCTCAGGAGCTAGAGTGTCAGTTAGTTCCATGGTGCGGAGTTGTCAAATGCAGATTGGAGACATGTCCACTAGGACTGACCTACGCATTACCCCTCTAGGTTCTTATGATGTTGTCCTTGGCATGGATTGGCTTTGTGCCCACAGTGCCAAGGTGGATTATTGACAGAAGAGGGTGGAATGTGTGGATGATGATGGTATCTCTAGGGAGATCTTCAGAGTGAAGAGGCCAGTGTCCCTTCGTATGATTTACGCTATGTAGCTTAGACGGTGCATGCGAAAGGGTTGTCAGATGTTTGCTATCACTATTAGTGACCGAGAGGAAGATTCAAAAAGGGAGCCATCCCTTGATGATTTTCCAATCCTTCAAGAGTTTGCAGATGTGTTTCCCTCAGAGCTTCCTGGTATGCCTCCACCGCGGGCAGTGGATTTCCACATAGATCTAGTACCAGGAGCTGAGCCAGTTTTGAGAGCACCATATAGGATGACTACTCATGAGCTTAATGAGCTAAAGGCTCAATTGGAGGAACTCTTGGAGAAGGGGCATATACGACCTAGTGTGTCACCTTGGGGTGCACTGGTGATTTTCGTCAAGAAGAAGGATGGATCACTAAGGTTGTGTATCGATTATCGGCAATTGAACAAGGTGACCATCAAGAACCGATATCCTCTTCCTAGAATTGATGATCTCTTTGACCAGTTGTAGGGTGCCCGAGTATTTTCAAAGATTGACCTAAAGTCAGGTTATCATCAGTTGAGGATTGTGGATAGTGATATCCCCAAAATAGCTTTTCGTACTAGGTATGGCCACTACGAGTTCACGGTGGTACCTTTTGGCCTTACAAATGCTCCAGCTGTATTCATGAGCCTCATGAATGGAGTATTTTGTACCTTTTTGGATAATTTTGTGGTTGTGTTTCTTGATGACATTCTGATTTATTCTCATGATGAGAGAAAGCATGAAGAGCACCTGAGACAGGTATTGCAGAGGCTGAGAGAGAATCAGTTGTTTGGCAGCTTGTCGAAGTGTGCGTTCTTCAGACCTGAGATACAGTATTTGGGTCATGTCATATCAGGTGATGGTGTCTTAGTAGACCCATCAAAGATCAGGGCTATCATGGATTGGCCAGCACCCACTAGTGTTACCGAAGTGAGGAGCTTTATGGGGCTAGCAGGTTATTATCGATGCTTCATTTCAGGATTCTCTAGATTGGCACACCCCATCACTTCTCTTCAGAGGAAAGGGAAGAAGTACAAGTGGATGGAGAAGTGTGGTAGAGCTTTTGAAGAGCTCAAGAGAGCCCTCATGAGTGCACCAATTCTCGTCGTACCAGATCCTGTTGCAGATTTTGTGGTGTGCACCGATGCATCTTTAGATGGTTTAGGAGCAGTCCTTATGCAGGAAGGACGACCTATTTCCTTTGAGTCTAGGAAGTTGAAGACTCATGAACTCAATTATCCTACTCATGACCTAGAACTAGCAGCAGTGGTTCATGCCTTGGTGAGATGGTGACATTTCCTTCTGGGTCATAGGTTCGAGCTTCATTCTGATCACTAGAGCTTGCAGTACATATTTTCTTAGCCAAACCTTAATGCTAGGAAAAGAAGGTGGATGGAGTTCCTCTGTGAGTATGATTTTGATGTTCATTACATCAAGGGAAAGGAGAATGTGGTTGCAGATGCCCTAAGCCGAAGGCGCCATGAACTTTCATCTGTGACTACTTGCACTGACTTGAGAGAGTGGATTTTGCAGCACTTATCAGCTGATGAGCTTTATGCAAAAGTAAGTTAGTTAATACATTCTCAGAGACCCTTGGAAGGGAAGTTTGTAGAGTATTCTTTGGAGTCCGATGGACTTTTGCGGCATAGGGGATGTATGTATGTACCTTCCATTGGGGGTTTGTGCGAGCTCATTGTACGTGAGGTTCACAGAGCACCTTATGCAGCGCACCCCAGTGTTAAGAAGTTACATGAAGATTTGAGGCAGTTGTATCATTGGCCAGGCATGAGAGTGCAGATTGCTAGCATAGTTGTGAGATGCCTCGAGTGCCAGAGGGTGAAGGCAGAGCACCGTCATCCTTGCGGGCTTCTCCAGCCACATGAGATTGCAGTATGGAAATGGGACACTATATCTATGGATTTTATTGTTGGTCTTCCTATGTCATCTCATCACCATGATGCCATTTTGGTGATAGTCGACACATTGACCAAAGTTGCCCATTTCTCACCCATGCGTACTACATTTATAGCACGAGACATAGCTCAGGTGTTCTTGCGGGACTTTGTTAGACTTCATGGTGTTACCAGTAAGATCATATCTGACAGAGACTCCTTGTTCACTTCTTCATTTTGGAGAGAGTTGCAGTCGGCTTTGGGCACTAGGCTCAATTTTAGTATAGCGTACCATCCTCAGACTGATGGCCAGACCAAGCGAGTGAATCAGGTTTTGGAGGACATGCTACGTATGTACGTGATGGACCATCAGGTCAAATGGGAGGAATACCTTCATCTTGTCAAGTTTGCCTATAACAATGGGCATCATTCTTCCATAGGTATGCCACCGTATGAGGCTTTGTATGGGAGACCGTGTAGGACACCCTTGAGTTGGGATAGGATCGAGGATCAAGTATCTATTGGGCCCCAGTTGGTAAAGGAGATGGAGCAGCAGGTGACCCTAACTAGACAGCGCCTGAGAGAGGCACAGGATAGGCAGAAGAAGTATGCAGATGCAAAGAGGACAGATCAAGAGTATCAGGTTGGTGATAGAGTGTTCTTGAGGGTATGACCACACAAGAGTCTAATTCGTTTTGGAAAGGGCTCTAAGCTGGCACCCTAATTTGTTGGACCGTTCGAGATCCTTGAGAGGATAGGACCTGTTGCATACCGTTTAGCTTTGCCACCTAGCCTATCACGCATCCACGATGTGTTTCATATTTCAGTACTTAGAGGATACATTTATGATGAGTCTCATATTATTGATTGGGATGCTTTACAGGTGGAGTCAGACGGGTAGCTAGCACTGGAGCCTATCCGCATTATTGCCCGACGGACCCTAGCACTTCGAGGTCGAGAGCTGGACCAGGTTAGGGTCCAATGGGATTGTTACGATGAGGTCACAGCTTCATGGGAGGATGCAGTGCAGATGCAATCTCAGTACCTGTACCTTTTTGATGAACTCCAGGAGGAAGTTCATGCCTAGTGGGGGAGGATGTGAGGCCTCGCCCTCGACCCATCGTAGCATAGTGATACATTACTCTTATTTTGTTATCCGCGACTCGAGATGTCGAGACATTATCTGATGCTTAGAACATATTTTATTATTTCATGTTGTGTGATGTTATTTTTAGATATATTTGATGATTTTCATTTAATGTTCATGTATATGTATGTTGACGAAATCAGTAGATGTAGGATTGAGATGTGATTTAAGATATTTCAAATGGTTAAGAATTATAAAGGATGAAGAAACTTTATTGATGTATGTTTTAAATTATGAAAAAATTCTGATACATATACGTTTATATACATGTGATTTTATGGGACTACTAATGGGTGCAATGAGTGTGCAGATATTTAGCTGAGGAACCCTATGGAGGAACAAAACTGATCTCCATGTGCTAAAATTTGGAAACCCTATTGTTCGTAATTGTGCTCTTTCAGTGCCGCTTGACACTCGTAAAATGTTTATGTACTTAATTTGCTAGTTAGAGTTGTTAGATGGACCTATTTTATTTCTAGATTTTTATTTTGGCTCTAACCTCTTCCCTAAGGCTTTAAAACATGTTTTTTTTCTAACCTATGGGTGTGGGTATGGATTAGGGGTCTTTTCCAACCCCTAAGCCCCTAGCTTTGACTTTTGAGGGCACTCAAAAAGTCCCTTTTTGCCTTTGTGTGAAAATTGCAAGTGGTTGTCATGAGTTGTCTTACCCCACCTCCTTTTTAGGGTTTAACCATGGTGTAGGTTGTGTTAGGAGTTTCTAGAGTGGCTAAGTGGGTGAAGATAGTTATTGCTCTTTTTGGGTGGTTGAGTTGGAGGCTTATTAGAGGCCTTCCTTTGTTTAGTGGTTGGGGGGTTACCCAATCTCTACTTGGAGAGAGGATTTCTTGAAGCTTGAAGGAAGGAGGGATACTCTACTCAAATTGGTTCATTGCCATTACCTCTTTGTGAAGGTAGGAAACTCCCATTTTCCCTTATTCAATTTTTATGATTGGTTTCATGTTCTTGTTACCTTGTTATTGTTTTACTGTTGTATGGTTGTGGGTATGTTGGGAAGTTTTGTAAACCTTGTTATTTTGGTTGCTTTCCTTTCTTGTTTATGTTTGAAATTTTGAGTTTCCTTGCATGGGTGTTTTGGTATTACTCACCCTAGGAGAGGGCAGAAGTGACCAATTTTGGGAGAGGTCTGTTTAGTTGGACTCCAACCTGTGTAGAATCTCTTATCAGGATGAGAAAAGGGATAAAGGGTAGGGTGTTATGGGCCCCTACCCGTCAGCACAAGCCTGGTATGAGTATGGCAAGTTTAAATGGAAGAACGGAAGTTCTTGGTTATTGGCCCCGATTGGGCATCTGAATTGGTGTTGTGCTTGACTTCTCCAGTTGGAAGAATCCACCTCTCCCTAGTCTTGATTCATTGTGAATCCTATTTTGTAAACCATGTATGATTATGCATGCTTGATGTTCTTTTGGTTCTGCTTGGTTGTCACCCGATCAGATATTGGTTTCCTCCAGGGTACTTGAAATGAGATTCAGTAAACATTACACACTCCTTGTTTATGATCATGAATAAAATGGGATAAAATTGTTGTAATTGGGATTGCTATCCTATGAAATTGTATTTTCAAACCTTATTTTAAATGTCAATGAAGCCGAGTTTTCTTCCTGATTCTTTCTCGGCTGAGCCTTGAATCAGGTTTGCCAATAAAATTGGTGGTTTTGAGCATAATCGTTGGTCATGTGATTAAATTTTGTAACACATTATTTTTGGATGGATGCACATCAAAAATTAAGATGAAATGATGATAGTTTAGTAGGCAAAATTTTCCAGTTCTTTTTATGTTCAAAATGAAAATTATGATTGAGGAAAGAAAACAATGGCTATGGTTGATTTAATGCAATTCAAGTTATTTAGGGGATCAAGTTTACCATGCATTATTGTGACCACCACCTTTGTGTAGTATAAGAACATCAAGGAAGAGAAGTCCATTGCCAAAATTTGGTTGTCTCATGGTCTTGGATAGAAACATCTCTCAAGAATTTAGAATACTTGATGTTTGAGTGATAAACAAAAGTATGTTCCAAACAAAATTTGATATCATAGCAGAGATAGTATTCATAGAAATGATTATCCTTGTTGATTATTATTATCATTTTGATTCTAGTATATAGTAGCTGTGAATGTACATTCAAATTTAAATTTGCATGAGAATATAATGTCAATCTTTGAGAAAGTGTTTTTTTTTTTAAAACTTCATAATGCATAGATAAGAACAATTCAGATAGTTTCATATCAAGCCTTATCATGGAATATATATATATATATATATATCCATTGTATTAAGTTTAATGTTTGCATTATGTAGCTATTCAATTTTGACCCAATTTGAAAAGGATTAAATCTACTTTTAACACCATTAAAAAAAAAAAAAATTCAAAACATCCAGCTACAGGATGCTGGAAATTGTATTGAAGAAATTGTTCATTCTCTTGGTTGAACAGAGAATATTCCTTTAAATATCCTCTTTTAAATTATATGATGAATCTTGTAAAATTAAAATAGAATAATAATGATATTGGAAAGTTTGTATAACAAAATTTAAATCAATATATAAACTAATATCCTTCCTCACCCATAAAACTTTAATAACTTCAATGCCCTATCTTCTCCTTTAGCCATCAGCGCATAAGGAAGAATTAAAAATGGTTAAAATTTTGTTTTGTCATCATAGCGATGATGTCACCCTTTCACATCACCCATCTCCTCCATTTCCTCCTGGTAGGCTCCTTCTTCCTTCTCCTTTGTGGAGGACTTGTGCATGAATTGCCTTTCCTTACACCTGCTCTGGACATTACTGACGCAGGTCAGTTCTCTTGTGCAGCGCACAGGTTGAAGCGCTTGGAGAAGCGCGTGCCTTGGGGAATGGGGTTGACGTGTTTGGGGGGGGGGGTTAGGATAAAGGGTAGTGGTTAGGTTTGGGGCTGGTTGGAGTTAGAGGGTTAGTAGGTGTGTAAGGGGGGGGGGAAAGCTTAGACTAGGGGGGGGCTAGTTGTAGGTGGTTTCTTATTTAAGTTTTCTTTTAGTGTGTAATTAGTATGTTTAGTTAGTTTATTAATTATGTTAAGATGTGTTTTATTTAAATATTGTTAAATGTGTTAGAGTGTTAAGAGTTGTAGTTTAGTGGTAGTTAGATTAGGTGATAGTGTTAGGTTAGTTTTAAACCTTAGGTTTAGTCTTAGATTAGTTAGTTATTTTATTATTTGATCTTAGTTTCTTATTAACATTATTATTTCATATATATATATATATATATATATCTAGTTAGTTTAGAATGAAATTTTAAACTGTTAAAGAATAATTAGTTGAATTAATAAAGTTTAAGGTTATCTTATGTTTGATTAAGGGCGTTGTTTGTAATTGATAACATTTCTTTTGTTACTTAGTTATGTTTAAATACTAATTAGCTAGTTTTAATTTAAATGTACTCCAATTGTTGATCATTAAGTAGATTAAATTATCGATTAATTGGCTATTTGAATAAATTCTAAAGTAGTTTTTGATTGTTTTTTTATTGCAAGAAAATTTAGATCCGAATTCATGTACAACGTTATGTAAGTAAATTTGATCGCATATCATTGCAAATTAATGTAAATGTTAAAACCAATAGAGAATGTTGGATTGTTTCCTTTATCTTTTGGTCAAAATTAAGTGTAACTTACATCTCTAATATCTTTTGATATGTTTAATTCTTAAATAGCATAACTTAAGATTGATACCAATCTAGTAACAAAAGTTTCAAAATCTTAACAATATAATCGCCTTCATGTTTATAACTTTAAGACATAAAGTAAGGAACCTATACTAAAACTATTATCAATCTTTTCAAACCTAGGGCATGTTTAATTATTAAGTCAAAAAAAAATTGTGTGTGTGTTTTTGCCTTCATGTTTTGGGCATGACAATATAGGTGGGGAGTTTAAATTATATTGGTCTTAGGCCACTATACCTATTAGGGACAAAAGGATTATTCTAAAGCTAGAAAAAAAAGCTAAATACATAGTCTTTGAATCTGAAGATCCCATATCACATATCCTATATAATGAGATTGATTTTGCTAATTATCTTGTGCTCCCTAAAGAGGAAATTTCAAGATCAAAAGAGCTAATAGATGATGAGCTATAGACCATATAATTCTATGGTATTTGTGCCTCAATTGATTCTAGAGGAGGGGTCGTTCTCATTTCACCCTCTAGCAAGATCATTCCAAGGGCTTTTAAGCTTGATTTTGAAAATATAAATAACAATACAACATATGAGGCCCTACTTTTGGGTATTGAAGAAGTGTTAGGATTAAACCACAGATAGAAATAATAATGACATGAAAATATAAATAATATCATTAAAAAATAGATCTCACATAAAAGAACACAAGGCACCAAGATATAATGTTGTTCACCCAATCCGTGGGCCACATCCACCAAACAACAAGTCCAATATTATTACAATCCAGTTATTACAACTTGATTACAATCTGTAGTCCCTTATAGCTCAATATAACTATAAGAATCAATTTTTGCATCACTCACAATGAAACAATCCCTAACCCTAAGCCTTTTTATACAAGTATTTTTAGCACTTTAGCGTTATAATTAATAATTACATGTCAGCCCAAAATCTTGATAAAATAGGGCTCAATTTTTTTTCTTGGGGGCTCCATCCTTGAAACCTTGAATAGTTGAGGCCTAATAGCTTCAACTGTATTGGGTGTTGCTACCCCCAAACCCCCATTTGAGGTCCATCTTGGCCTAACCTCGAATATCAATGAGGAATTATGGAGTATGTATAGTACTTCCCTGATTAGTCCTAATAGCTTCAACCATATTGGGTGCCGCTACCCACAATCTAACAATAAGCTAAGAAGAAAGGGATCAAAGTACTGAAAGCTAAGTGAGATTTTGAACTTGTTGTGAAGAAAGTTTGAGACATCTTTGATGTGAAGAATACAAGGATTAAAAATTATAGAAATAGAGTATGAGATGAGATGGACTTTTTCAAAACCTTTTCTATAGAATCAATGCCTAGAGAGTACAATACTAGAGTGGGTGTGTTAGCCAGTTTAGCTTTCTTGATGATCACAAGTCCCAATTTTTCTAAAGATGTGTATATAATTGAATTAATCCATTTCCCTAGTCTAGTAGACAATTTGGAATCCTAGCAGGTTTTTAATGATGATCTACATATTAATGTAGTTCTTCAAGTGTTTGGATAGTTCCAATTCTCTAATTTTGAGAGTTCAAGTCGTAGATGTCAAAAAGACCCTATAGAAAAAAAGGAGGATCGTGAAGAAGACCTTGTTAAATTGAAAGAGAAAAACACATGCCATGAGTTTTGGTAACTTTAGAATCATTATTTTATAGAAAATACTATTTTTACCATAAAGATGAGAACATAAAGGAGGAATTCTTTAGGGGAATGCGAGAAGGTCAATATTGGCACTAAAGATAATCCCAAGCTGATTAATTTAGGTAAGTGTTGCAATGAGTCTAAGAGAGGAAGATTCTTGAAATTTCTTAAAGAGTTTGGAGATGTCTTCTCTTGGTGTTAAAAAGACCTACAAGACTTTCAACAAGGAAAGTTTAAACATCATATTCTCTTGAAGCCAAAGCCAAAAATTAAAGAATTGTAATCCTAGGGTAGTTGGTTCCATCTTCAAAGAAGTGGATAAGATGTTAAAATCTCATATAATATAGCCAATTCATCACTCTACTTGGGAAGCCAATTTAGCCCCTATTTGGAAGAAAGGTGGAGACATTAGAATTTGTGTTGATTTTAGGAACCTAAACTAGGCTAGCTTAAAAGAAAAAATTTCCTTACCACATATGGACCACATTTTGTAGATGGTAGAGGGTTTAGAAATGATTTCAATTATTGATGAATTCTTAGGATACAATCAAATAAGTGTGTCATTAGAAGATCAACACAAAACTACCTTCACTAGCCTCTGGGGCACTTTTTCCTATAGCAGAATGCCATTTGGTTTGATTAATGCAAGTGCCATGTTCTAGAGAACTATGAATTCATCTTTTAGACACCTATAAATGGGTAGGCAAGGTTGAAAAGTGCAAGTTGTTTTCTAGTAAACTTAAATTAGCAGATCTACCATTAAGACCTATTATAATAGGGGAACCTTTCAAATACTGGGGTTTGGATTTCATAGGACCTCTCAACCCAACTTCTAGAGCATGACATACTCATATTCTAATTGCTACTAATTACTTTACAAAATGGATCAAAGAAGCCCCTGTCAAGAAGACAATTTGGAATCCTAATAGGTTTTTGATGATGATCTACATATTAATGCAGTTCTTCAAGTGTTCGGATAGTTCCAATTCTCTAATTCTAAGAGTTCAAGTTGTAGATGCCAAAAATCCCTATAGAAAAAAAGGAGGATGATGAAGAAGACCTATTAAATTGAAAAGTAGAGACATTAGACTTTGTGTTGATTTCAAGAACCTAAACTAGGCTAGCTTAAAAGACAAATTTTCCTTACCACATATGGACCACATTTTGTAGATGGTAGAGGGTTTAGAAATTATTTCCATTATTGATGAATTCTTGGGATATAATAAAATTACTGCATCTTTAGAAGATCAACACAAAACTACCTTCACTAGTCTCTGGGGTTCTTTTTCCTATAGCAAAATGCCATTTGGTTTGATGAAGACAAGCACCATGTTCTAGAGAACTATGAATTCATTAAAAGCCTACTAGAAAATTTGGAATCCTAGTAGGTTTTTAATGATGATCTACATATTAAGGCAGTTCTTCAAGTGTTCAAATAGTTCTAATTCTCTAATTCTAAGAGTTCAAGTCATAGATGTCAAAAAGGCCCTATAGAAACAAAGGAGGATTATGAAGACCTTGTTAAATTGAAAGAGAAAATCACATTTCATGAGGTTTGGTAACTTTAGAATCATTATTTTATAGAAAATAATATTGTTATAGTAAAGATGACAACATAAAGGAGGAACTTTTAGGGGAATGCAAGAAGGTCAATATTGACACTGAAGATAATCCTAGGTTGATTAATTTAGGTAAGTGTTGCAATGAGTTTGAGAGAGGAAGATTCTTGAAATTTCTTAAATATTTTGGAGATTTTTTCTCTTGGTATTAAAAATATCTACAAGACTTTTGAAGAGGAAAGCTTAAACATCATATTCTCTTGCAGCCAAAAGTGACCCCTTTTCACCAAAAATTAAAGAATTGTACTCCTAGGGTAGTTGGTTCCATCTTCAAAGAAGTGGATAAGATGTTAAAATCTTGTATAATATATCCAATTAATCACTCCACTTGGGTAGCTAATTTAGTCCCTGTTTGGAAGAAAAGTGGAGACATTAGAATCTGTGTTGATTTCAAGAACCTAAACTAGGCTAGCTTAAAAGAAAAAATTTCCTTACCACATATGGACCACATTTTTTAGATGGTAGAGGGTTTAGTAATGATGTCAATTATTTATGAATTCTTGAGATACAATTAAATCAGTATGTCTTTAGAAGATCAGCACAAAACTACCTTCACTAGTCTCTGGGGTACTTTTTCCTATAGCAGAATGCCATTTGGTTTGATTAACGCAAGCACCATGTTCTAAAGAACTATGAATTAATCTTTTAGAAACCTATTGAACAATATATTCATCATATACCTTGATGGTATGTGAGTTTTCTCAAGGAGGAGGAAGAAGCATCTACACAACTTGAGACTATTCCTTTAAAGATATAGAGAACATGGTGTTTCCCTAAATCCCAAGAAATCCATGTTTTGTATGATTGAAGGAAAACTCCTAGGACACCTTGTATCAAAACATGAGTTTATGATGGATCTTGAGTGAGTTCAAGAAATCCAACAATTATGTTTTCCTTCTAACCACAGTGGCATCTTCTCTTTCTTCATTCAGATCAATTTCCTAAGAAGGTTTATGCTTAACTTTGCTGAAATTACCAAGCCTATTACATAATTTTCTTAGTGAAAAGTTAACAATTAAGTGGAGTGATGAAGCTAGGAAAGCTTTTGACCAAGTGAAGGTTTCTATTTCAAATACCTTAGTTCTTTCTCACCCTAATTATAAGAAATATTTCATCATGCACTATTATGTCAATGAGCATACCATGTCAGTCATCTTGTTCCAAATTGATGAAAATGGTTTTGAAGTTCTAATATTTTTCATGAGTGTCCCTTTGAAAAATCATGAATTATGATATTTTCTCATAGAGAAACAAGCCTTTTCAGTGGCTAAAGTTAGTAAAGGAATTTTGATACTATATTCTTTATTCTGAATCCACAGTCTTTGTTCCAAACAATTGTAAAAAGTAATCTTACTCAATAAGAAGTAGTTGTGAATAACATAGTAGGTTGGGTTTCAAAGGTTCAATAATTTTATGTAGAGATCAAGCCAATAAAATTAGTGAAAGGGCAAGGTTTATGAAAATTGATGGCTGAAAATGTGGAAAGAGCTAAAGAAGAAAAAATATCAGTATTGTTCATAGGCCTAAAAGATAATTGGTTCTCAGATATTGCCTATTACCTTACCTACAATTAATGTCTAGAGAATTTATCTGGCAAACCAACATGGAATTTGAGGTTGAAATCTACCAAGTATGTGATAGCTTATGATATTCTCTATAAGAAGGGTGTGGATGGTATATTTCTGAGGTGTGTAGATAAAGATCAAAAAGATAAAATTCTTTAGTCCTTCCTTGATAAATCTTGTAAACCTAAATTAGTTGATCTACCATTAAGACCTATTATCAAAGGGGAACCTTTCAAATAGTGGGGTTTGGATTTCATAGGACCTCTCAACCCAACTTCTGGTGCATGACATACTCATATTCTAACTGCTATTGATTACTTTACAAAATGGGTCAAAGAAGCCCCTATCAAGAAGACTACTTTAGAGGTGGTAAGTTTCTGATGGAAAATATCTTGGTTAGGTTTAGAGTTCTAGAAAAATTTGTAATAGACAATGCTCCAAAATTTCATTCAAGGGAATTAATTTTTTGATTATGATAATGGGATCCATCTTTCTCATTGTTTTGATTATTTTCCTCAAGGAAGTAGATAGGCTAAGTCCTTGAATAAGAATCTGGTCTCTATTATGAAAAAGTGAGTGAGAATTCTAAGGACTATTAAAAGAAGCTCTATGAAGTGTTGTGGGAAGACTGCACAACCCCAAAAAGTGAAATAGGTATGACCCCTTTTGAAATAGTATATGGGATTGAGGCTCAATTATCTCTTCCTCTTGAACTAGCTAATATCAAACTTCAAAAGGTCATCAAAGATGCTTTTTGAAAAGTGAATTTGTTATCTCATGAAGGTTAAAGAAGATAGAGAAAAGGTAGTTGACCATATCACCTCTCATCAAGTGATGTTAAAAAAGATCTTTGATTGAAGGTCAAGACCCCAAAAGTTCATGGAAAGAGACAAGGTGTTATTATGGGATACAAGGAAGGAACCCAAAGGAGCACATGGTAAATTTGAATCTCTTTGGAAAGGTCCTTTAAAAATTACAAAGGTTATTGTAGCTAATTATTTAAAACTAAGATACATATAATGGAACTGAAATGTCCCTATCATACAATGGGAAGGATTTGAAACTTTATCAACTCTAGGTTTTAGTGCTCTGTGTATAATGTTTTTGTTGTTTCATGAAGTATATGTTTTCTTTCCTTTCTTTTCATTAGTTCTAGTGTGAAACTAGAGATTTCTAAATTCCTTTTCAGTCCTTTACACTCTAAATCCCCAGTTAGATCCAACTATTACCTATGTATTAGCTACATCACATCTTTTTAACACATGTCAAAATAAAACCCTCTTCTTGTAAACAAATTTGAATCATGCACTAAGAATTGAAGTTGTCCATTAGTTCAGAGTCTTCAGACCCCTTCCTTTCAAATGTTTCACCATTAGTATAAAATTTGGATTAAACATGAACTTTGAACACAATCTGTTCAAAGGTTCAATGTTCATTAGTTCATAGGTACAATGTGTCGAGTCAATATAGGTTTAAGCTAAGTTGTCACTGTCAGAGATTTTTGGTCATTATTGAAGTTGAACTTTAAACACTTTATGTTCAAGTTCAATAGTTCACTCGATAGAGTTATGTCTTGTTGTGAGCATCAAGTCTAACATTTTGAGGCACATGAACTTGAACATTGAACTATTACTAAGTAGTTAAATTGTTTATAGTTCATAGGCCAAGATTGTCTTGATGGTGGAGACACATGTCCAGACAAGTGGATTTATGAATGATTTTCCTTTTCATTCTGAAACTCACAAAAAGGTACACATTTATGGAAATTTGATGGCAATTATGAAAAAGTATGCTTCATTATGTGCAAAATTGAAGGAATGATTAATGATGGAAAGTAACATGTCTTTTTAGTTATGCTCTTTGCATCTGCACACTTTACCCTCCAGGTTGCATGCCTTTAAAAGATTCTTTTCTTTTCTTTTTTCCTTAGTTGTTTAAGGTAAAAATTTCTATTTTGTCTAGAGATACAAGGAGATAGTAATAGGCTATGTTGTCAACACTGATTATACAACCAATATGGTAAGTCCTCTATTTTATTTCTGATGGCTGCTATTTCTTTTCTATAGATTGATGCTTGTTTGTGTATTTTATTTTGGTCTCTTCTCTGCTTTCTATCCACCAATCCTAATCTTACATGGCTTCATTTCACACTAAATTACTTAAGAAAGAAAAATAATCAGCCATAAGTAGTTTTCTACCTAGAATTGAAGATACATTCTAGGTCAATGAAGATATGAGCAAATTAGTGACCAGGTTCTCCAATGCAAAACTTGGGTCAATATCCAAAAGGGTCTCAAGTAGTGGGTTGTTGCAAGCATCTTGCTTTCTCGATGCTATCCACTACTTATAACTAGTTCTAGTGTATCGTGATAGGTATGATACTACTAAAATGTGTATCTACACATACAATGGTTATGTCTTGGTATATGTGAATAGAGTTGGTGTTATAGGTGCATTGAGGATTCCTCCATGCAAGGTTTATGAAGATTGGAATTTCAAGTCTACATATGCCCAATTCACTACCAATGCTAATGAATATAATAATGTAATTTCAAAGGGTTGGTTACTCAAGCCTAAAAGAAGTCATTCTTGTTTCCCATGTCCTTTGACCAAAGAGCACATGATCCCTAAAATTAAATATGCCATAACCCTACTAAGTAGAGTGAAAGGGAACTATTATGCCTTCCATTGGGAAAGCTAGATGTGCTTATTCATCGAAACTATCTTAGGAAAGGATATGGTTATTGATTGGGCTAACATTATAGTAACAAGCTTACAAGAGGAAATTTTCTAAGTGTGCAATCTATAGTTTTAATGTCATCATATCTTCTTTTCATCCTAGTCCATGGAAGAGAATGGAAAGGCCTACCTCACTAGGTGTGGAACTAGGACATGCCCATTTATGAATACTATCCCTTATTATAGAAAAATAAAAATCTAAAAGGTTTTAAGAGAGTTCAAGATACCTTTTTTGCCAAATTAATATTCAAACTCCAAGGGAAGGAAACTAAAAGGTTATCAAAAGAAGCAACTCATCTAGTCAACAGTTTTGGTAGTTTATTTATCTAGTTTCAAAAGTTAACTTACCTAAGGATTGTAGGATATGAAGGGAAACCTTTAAAACTACCACAATATTTTCTTGACCATTATGTCTTAATTGAAATATATAGACATCTAGTAGAGGTTGAGAGAAATCATAAAGTTTGGAAGGGCTCTAGTTACACCTTTCTAGTGGAAATTGGACATTATAGATGCAAGTCTTTCCAAGATGCCCTAAGCCTAAGGGTGGAGATTAAAACTATGAATCTCTCATTTTATATCCCTTGTCCCAATTTTGATGGTCAAGAATTTGCATCAAAGTATTTTGAGATGTGCACATATTTCTCTCATGTCTCTCAAATTTAAGACTTTTGGGAAGATTTCCAAGATGACTATGAAGTCATGAAAATATTATGGTCAAGGCTTACTTTAAAAGAAATTAATTTTTTTAATCTACAACTTGATATCTCAAGAGTCTCTTAAAAAGTTGATGAAGAAGTAGTCAACTTGATGCATATTAAATAGGTCGAAGTATACCCGATATATGATGTTGATTGGTCAACTTTAGAAGAGGATGACTTAAAAGCTAGAACCCTACCTATAATAAGTAGAACTAAGAAGTAGTTCACAAGAAAAAGATGACCCTCATTGAGTACCCCTAATGTTGAAGACACACCTACTATCCCTAGTTAAATTCATCATGTTAAAGAAACTAATGAAATTGTTCAATGTCACACTATAGGTTTACTGAAGCAAAACATTGAACCTGAACTAACTATTCAAAGTTCAATTTGAATCCCTCCCTTAGTTAAGTAGACCTATTTCCATAGTAGTCCAAAAGGTTGAGTCAACAAAGCTCTGTCAGGGAAACTTCCATGAAGCTAATTGAAATAGATTTAAGAGACTCCATAGCTGAGAGCTTGGGTAATATAATGGATCATTGAAGTAAGAAGGTAGTTGAAGGAGCCAATATTTGATTTCAATGCTAATCAACACCTCCCCCCTCCAAAAAATAACTCTTCAATTCCTAACTGGTTTGATTTATTAGTAGGAATGAAAAGGATGCTAGTTCCTGTGACCCTCCTAGTTGAAGATATGGTGAGGGAATGCCTAGGAAAAACTCCTAAAATGAAGAAACCTAAGGTTGAAACTATGCTAGACATTAATAAAAGGACTAGACATTGGGTAGCAGATGTTCTGAAGATGACAACTGATAAATGTTTAGATGAGATACTTCCTCAAGATTATGAGATACTTCCTCTGATGCAGAGAGCACAAAAGAAGTTTGGTATATGGGCCTTCCACAAAAAATTGAAATTATAGCTATGGATTAACATTTATAATATTTTCCAACTAGTCAAATGAATGCAAGAATGTTGCATCTTTTAAGGAACAATTTCTCAACTGGGGCAGAATTTAAAACCTTTAATCAATCATTACTAACTTCCATAAATGGAAGAATGAAACCAATATATTTTGTGACACTCAATAATAGTGAGTTAAAAAAATTTTCTCCAAGTTATATCCAAATCCAAGAAAGGAAATAAAAGTTATTGAAATTTCCTTAAAACCATTCATATTGTGACAGAATCTGATCAGTCTTCACCAAAATGGCCATAACTTCTTTCAAACATAATGAAAATTATCCAAACCAAAACCAAATCAAAGATAACTTTTATACCTTTTCAAAAATATAAGTTTCAAGTCTATATAATTTAATTTTAATTTTTAAAAATCAAAACATCAGAGAAATTACAGGAAAAAATAAGCAGAAAACTAAAATATACAACATCAAAATAAGTTTTCTTCCATTCCAAATCCTTCCTCCAACTTCTCCAACATAAAATTTCATATTTTGGAGACCAAATATATATAATTTGGAATCACATTAAACTCTCCAACCAAACTACAACTACCCATTAACATCTTTAAACCAACTTTTAAAAAGTTGTCACCAAGTTGTAAAAGTTGTCATTGCAATTTTGACAACTTTTGAACAACTTTTACAATAATTATCCAAATGAATTCAAAATTTTTCTAGACCCTTAAATATGATATATGAATTTAAGAATCCAATTAAATAATTTCCTCTCTATTTTTATATATTTGTGTGATTTTACCATACTTGACTTTTTTCAAGACCTCATAGATCACTATGATTTTAATGACTTTTGTAGCCTTACAAAATAATTTGAATTAACTCCAAATGGTATTTCGTTCCTTACATAACATTAAAACCATATTAAATACAATTTAAAATATGATTTTATCCATGAAACATCTAATGAATAGATGCTCCTACACCATACACTCCCCAAATTTGAAAATTTTCCAAGTCCTCTTGGAAATGGGGTTTCAAAGATCTCTTCATCTTCACTTTTGGTCTTTCAATCCTTTTTCTTGAGAATATGAACCTGTTAAGAATAAATTTATGTCCTATCCAATTTAGCTTGTTCATCACCTACATTGAAATTAGTATAACAAAAAATTCATGGGAAAAAATTAATTGATTATTAGTATCAAAATCAATCACAAAATTTGCATCTTTCTTCTCCAATCTTCTTGACAACTCTTCCCTTTTACCATCATTCTCATCATAAATCTGATCACTCTCTAATATTTGTTCATTATTATCCTTCATATCTGAAAATCCTGCAACATAATCATTTTCACCAATGTACATCTTCATGGAGTCTTCAATTGGTTCAACTTCCATATTAGATTCAATCAAGTCTTCCTCTTTTGTTTCTTCTATACTTGTTTCTCTTTGATCTTCCTTAAGTTCATTCTCTTTTTCCATATCTTTTTCAACTTCTTGAACCTTTTCAAATTTAAATTCTTCATCTCCCTCACCATTTTCAATTTGCTGCTCTAGGATTTTAAGAAGCTCCTCCAACTTCTTTGTATGATCCTTTTCTTCCTTTTCCAATCTTTCTACCTTCTCTTGTCTTTTCTTTCTTTCTTCCTTCTTCTTCTTTTGTGAATCCATACCCTAAAAATTACCATGCATAAATTTCATAGAAAAATCCATTTTCAAGAAATTCTCTTTTACCTTCTTCCTCTTGGCTTTGATACCTTTTCTTAGGCCTTTCTCCTCTTTTCTCTCTTGGCCTAGTCTCTCAGTATCTAGGTTCCCTCTCTTCAACCTGTAAAAGACAAACAAACAACCACAAAATATCTTTTGCCCAGACCTTTTGGGCTCTGATACCACTTGATGTAGAGAGCACTATAGAAGAGTGGTATATGGGCCTTCCACAAAACTTTTAAATTATAGTTATGGATTCAAATTTATAATCTTTTCCAACTAGTCAAATGAATGCATGAATGTTGCATCTTTTAAGAACAATTTCTCAACTAGGGAAGAATTTAAAACCTTTAATCAATCATTACTAACTTCCATAAATGGAAGAATGAAACCAATCTCTTTTGTGAGACTCAATAATACTGAATTACCAACATTTTCTCCAAGTTATATCAAAATCAAAGAAAGGAAATAAAAGTTATAGAAATTTCCTCAAAACCATTCATATTGTGACAAAATCTGACCAATCTTCACCAAAACAATCATAACTTCTTTCAAACATAATGAAAATCATCCAAACCAAAACCAAATCAAAGATAACTCATATACCTTTCTGGAAATATAATTTTTAGGTCTGTATCATTCAATTTTAATTCATACCAATTAAAACATTAGAGAAAATGTAGGAAAAAATAACAAAAAAACTAAAATATATAACATCAAAATAAGTTTTCTTCCATTCCAAATCCTTCCTACAACTTCTCCAACATAAAATTTCCTATTTTGGAGACCAAATATATATAATTTGGAATCACATTAAACTCTCCAACCAACCTAAAACTACCCATTAACATCTTTTAACCAACTTTTAAAAAGTTGTGAAAGTTGTCATTACAATTTTGGCAACTTTTGAACAACTTTTACAATAATTATCCAAATGAATTCAAACTTTTCCTAGACCCTTGAAATATGATAAATATGAATTTAAGACTCCAATTAAATTATTTCCACTCTATTTTGATATATTTGAGTGGTTTTACCATACTTAACTTTTCTCAGGACCTCATAGATCACTATGATTTTAATGGCTTTTATAGCCTTACAAAATAATTTGAATGAACTCCAAATGGTATTTAGTTCCTTACATAACATTAAAACCATATTAAAGACAATCTAAAATATGATTTTATCCATGAAACATATAATGAATAGATGCTCCTGTACCATCCTCAAGGATTCTGAATGGTTGAACATGGTGAATGATCAGGCTAGTAGTTATTTCTTCCATTTCACCAACACCAATGTTAACGTCAAAAAACTGGTGATTTCTCCAAAGTTTGAGATGAATGCATAGTAGTTTCAAAAAGTAAAATGGTATGAAGACATAACTAAAATTTTAAAAGTTCAATAATATGGACTGAATAAATTTGTAGCTAAGAAACTTGGAGCCCTTGTTAGCATAGATTTCTTGTTCATAGCTTGGGATAATGTTAAATGGAGGAACATTATGATCAAGAAATCCCTGGAAGAATGTGTTAAGTTTGAGAAAGAACTAAATTGCTTGAAGGAAATATTAGCTGCTAAAATCAAATGTATAGATGTGAAGATCATGGAAAATACTAAGCAAGAAGGCAAGACCTCTAAAGAGGTTGAATCAACTTTACTTTGCAAAATAGGGGCACTAAAGTAGGAAAAGGAAATCACTATCAAGTATATGCATTAATTATGACCTATTAATCAACCACACTCTAACATGATCATTACATGCAAAACTATCCTAGAATGAACATTAAGTCATTCAACCAAAATTACTTAACAAATTGACCTATTGCCTCCTAACTAGATGGATTTTGCCTTGCTCTCAGAATGAGAAGTTGGCAACCAAACCTCTAGTACAAAGGATTTGATAAGCTATATGAGAATGCAATGTTATACTAAATGAGATGCATATTAAGCTAATAAATAAAGAGAACGTACTATACTAAATGAATGCATTTTAAAATCTAAATGATATTAATATGCAAGAAAGATAACAAGCTATGAATGTATGAGAAAGTGAATATTTCAACACAAGTTCAATGAAAAAATCAATTCAACCTTTTAATGAGGAATTTAAGGCTCCTTAAATAGAATCCCAGGATCAATCGATGGTTGAGATCAATTGGAATGAATGGTCAAGATTGGAGATGAGACTCGGTCATAATGGAAAAATCCTTATGCAGGTGAAGTTAATTGTTTTAGATCCAAGTGTGATGAAGAGTTAACTAATTCTCTTCTAAGTGTGAGAGAGAGAGTTAACTAAGTTAATTCCATTTTAAAAGATAGTTCACTTAGAATTTCTATTTCTAAACTGAAGAGAAGATTTGGGGAGAATATTCAATTTAATAAAATAGGATATGACCTCATAAATGCATAAAATTTAATTAATTGGATAATTAAATTTAATATTTAAAATGAGGACATTATTAAATTAAATACAGTTAATTGCTCTATACATTAGCTAAAGGAGTAATTTAATTTAATTAAAGTATGAACACTTATAATTAAATTAAAATTAATCAATAGGTTTAATGTAGATCATTTGAGTCGATACTTAGGAATTAAATAGTGTGATTAATGTAGATTAGGGTTTTCTACATTTGACACTTACATCAAGTAGCAATAATTAGAATTAGAATTCCCTAGTAAAATAGGACTTAGAAATGATTGAATAGACCAAAATTGGTTAACATGGCAATGTGCCAATTTTGGGGTATTATATTTGCCCCTCTTTAAATGAATGTGCGAGCAATACGTTCGATTCAAAGAAATCAAAAGTATGATGCATAGATCAAGAAATGAGATTGGCTTCAAAATTGATGATACGAAGAGCAATTAATAAGCTTTTTAATTTTATCTCTAGAATGAAGCTTAACCATAGGGAATCTAGATAAAACACCTAGATACTAATATGTGGTGTGATTGGTTTCAAAATTGATGATATAGAAACCAATTCATAAGCTTTTTAAGGTTATCTCCAGAAAAAAGCTTAACCTTAAGGAACCTAGATAGAACACCTAGATACCAAGATTGAAAAGATTTTAAAGGTTATCTCTAAAATGAAGCTTAACCTTAGGGGATTTAGATAGAAAACCTAGATATGAAGTTGATAGCACAAAGATTATCAAATTTCATAGAATTGTTCTGAGAACAAGACTCAATTCTTAGGAGTTAGGGTTTAGACTATCTTGATACCTATCCATTAGAAGATGACAAGATTAATCATGATTCATAGAATCATCCCTAAAATGAGGCTTGATCCTCAAAATTCAAGGTTTAGACTATCCCAATACCTATCCATTGAATAATGATTGAAAGTAAGATCCTAGAATTATCTTGAGAATGAGGCTTAATTCTTAACAAAACCTTGGATTATCTCCAAAATGAAGCTTAATCCTCAATAAGAATTTAGAATTATCTCTGGAACAAAGATTAATCCCCTAGAGTCTGGATAGAATTCTTGAATATTGGTCCATGAAAGAGATAACAAAACCTATCATGAGTCATAGAATTGTCCCCAAAACAAAGCTTAATCCTTAGGAGTCAGGGTTTAGACTATCCCAATATGTGTCCATCAAACTCTAACAAGAAATGATATGAGATTGATCTCAAAAGATAAGATAGATGGCATAGATGACAGATAAAGGGGAACAAGATGCCCCAAGTGATGAGGACATAATATTCTAACTAAATTATGACTAGTTTTGAAAGATTCAATGATGCAATCATCCTATCCCCCTCAGGAGTGAAATCAAAAAATGACACACCAGAATAGTGATGCAGAGTATTAGATTGAGAGATACTAATGGAATCTAAGATTTAGAAGAATATAGAAGAGATTAGAAGGATCTAAAGAAAATTTTGAGTCAAACCAAAATGATTTCAAGATCCAAAAAACCAAGTTTGACCAAAGGTTGACCAAAGTTGACTTTTCCAAAAAAAATTGGAAAAATTGAAGAAAATGTGATTTGAAAAGATTCCAAGATTCAAAAAGTATTATAAAAATTGGACTACACAAGCATTTAATCTCATTGGTCCCAAAATTTTAAAATGTAATTTTGAGCTGCTTAAGTGTGTCAAATTTTTAATTCAATCCTAAAAATGAGTTCAGAGTAGCCAAATTAGCCAAGAGGTGATTTTTACACAAATTAGAGCACTTTGAAAAATTAGGTCAAGACCTATATAAGGGCCCATAGGGTCATTTTCAATTCATTTGTGCTTTTGTCTTTTGTGGAGAAGAGAGCTCTAAGGAGAAAGATGGTGGTCCCCATGCATTCATATTGATTTGAGTGCTCCAAATGACACAGTCAGCTAATGGAGTATGGACACCTGTGAGTAATATATAATCCTACTCTGCATTTAAAATTTCATGCATTTCAAGCTATTTTAGGTCATTTTAGGATGTTTTCAATTCTAGCTGTGTCAGTTCTTGCATGAGGATGTCTCTCCTTGTGCAGGCCCAATCTGCACCCTTCATGCGTAGAAGTACCAAGCTAGTTCTTCTTTGCCTGGCTCTTTGAGTTTCCTTGCATGGAATATACCCATGTTTCATGTTAGAATCCCTAGAAAGGGTTACCTTTTCACTTATACTTTGATCTCTTTTCATGCAAAGAAGTGTTGTCTCGTGCAAAGATGTGCAATCTTGCACGAGAACACAAAATTTTGCGTGAAATTCTAGTGTAAAGTGAAAATATAATGTTTGAAAATTTGGTTTCTTGTTGATGTTTTACATTTTCTTTCATCTTGTTCCTTTAGCTAAGATTGATCATTTTCTTATTGTATTTGTGTGTGTAGGTTTCCTTTCTTGATGTCAGATTTAGGTCCCATTATCTGCCCTACAAAGTTTTGTTGCAATAGCTAGATGATGTTGACATGACACACATTGATAGACTCAAATTATCATATCTTTGTTAGATCCTAGTATTGCTAGTGATCATGGCCTTTTGACTGCATAGGTGGAGTGTTTCCATTCAGAGATGAACACCTTCCATCTACCTTAGGAAGATATGACCATCACCCTAGAGGATATCTACAAGATATTGTAGATACAATTCCACGGGCCACAGTTAATAGTTCTATAGATAGGTATAGAGGCACTGAGGGTTGTCTTTTAGGAGGATCTAATCATGGTTTGAGCCATCACATGGGATGATCTAGTACACACATATGGGCCTATGCACAAATTGCTAGTAGTATTGGCCATATTCATTAGCTACTTCTTGATACTAGATAGAGGTCAGCAAGGATTGGAGTGTGGATGAGGTTGGATATTACAGGTGGGGTTAGTACATGCTCACCCACATGTTCTACAAGATGCATGAGATCATCAATCATGAGAGGAAGGGCATGGCCACTGGGGTCTATGTTCTTCAAATATGGGTATGGGAGCACTTGCTAGTGACAAGACCCATTTTTGCAAATGAGAGGTAGCCCATGGAGCCCTACATACGTAGGTATAGAAGCCAATTGACCCAAGTAGCTCTGAGGAATACTAAATAGTGGAGAGACCAGTTGGATGACTTGGTAGTAGTAGTATGGTAGCCGTAGAGAGAGACAAAGGCTTGGGATGATGCACCCTGAGAGCTGGGACACATGTTTACTTCTCAACTACTAATAGGTCATTATGTGCAAACTGTAGAGAGATTCCCATTGACTCACATATGGTGATAGTATGGGTGGACATAGGATATATCACAGGAGTACTTCTGACTACAGATATGGACCATGGGTGGTCACTAAGGTTAGACCTAGGTTGGTTGATGATTGATATGCATAACTTGGTTGCAATATAGTGGGATTACCTAGCGGTGGTAGTAGATGGGGGGATGACTCCCACATATTAGGATTATTTTGTGAGTCATCTCTTTCCATGGTTCACAGACCCAATAGGGATGGATAGACCTATTTAGCTAGTATAGGTACCATAGGCAACACCATAGTAGCCTCAATAGGAGAGAGTTAGGCATAGGACACACCAAGTACCTATTCTTCCTTAGTAGATGAGAGTAGACCCATGTGCTAGTTGTAGTGGTACAGGACATAGAAGTCTACGAGGTGAGATGGGCTCCCTAAGAGTGATAAGAGGAGATACATAGAGGATCAATTAGCCAAGTAGCTAGAGTAGGGGTTAGATAGCAAGGAGATGCAGGATCAGCCTACTATAGGGGTTTAGTGTGGAGATATCCTAGAATAGACCTAGGATTCCCTTAGGAGAGTGGGAGAGTGGGTGTAGACAATGCAATGATAGCTAGGAGAGTTGCAATGTGAGATACCCAGATTTTAGAGTAGGATTGTGAGATTCATGAGTTATGAGAGCAACTAGGGTCAGAGGTGCGGAGATATAAGCAGCAATAAGACAAGATCCAACAACATATTATTTTGTAGCATATGTTGGAGTAGCAATAGAGGAGGCAGAGTAGGTGCCCAAATTTTCATAGTATGCATGAGAGTCAAGAGGTGCACGGCCTCCAGTAAGACCAAACATGCCTCCTCCTCCTCCTCTACTAGCTAGAGAGGAAGGAGAAGGGTAGAGTTAGATCATATTTATTCCATTTTTGGTCTAGCTATGTATTGATTGGTGTGCCAACACCATTTTGTAAAATTTTTTAGATTGACAACACTCGAGTAGCATCTATTTTTGCATCAATGTATGCTTTTGCCTTTATATATATATATATGAGATTTTGATTTGAGTACCTTTGCATGTGTCACTTTCCCTCTTTATAGTTTTTTGTACATGAGATATTTATGCTATGATTATAAATGCAAATTTGATGTGATGTACAAATGTAGTGTAGATGAGATGAATCATGATAGTATGTATGAAATGAAAAATGTGAATGAACTGACATCTCATGTAGTGTTCTATTTTGTTGATAGTGATAGGTATCTCATGAAGATTGATAGGATGAACCAAAGAACCGAATGCTTGTGTAGGCATGAAGAAACACAATACTTTGAAGAATCCAACAATCCCTCATCCTGGATGATGCAAGTAGATTAGTGATCAAACCATGTGCTTATGCAATGCAGCCCTACACTAGATGTAACCCTAGGTCTGGTTACTAAGCTTTGACAATTACCATCACTGAGCATGTAGCTAAACCCCAAATTTCATACAATTCCTACTGACATTGTAATCATGGAAATATGAATAGGGCATCCTTCCTAGTTTTGTCAGGATTAAATGTAAGGATTCTAGGCACAAGAAGCTAGAATGACCAAAAAATTTGTTCCTTTTAATATAGCAAGTGAACATAAGCATTAGAGCATAAACACTAGAATGACCAAAAAATTTCTTGTGTGCAAACACACCAAAAACATGAGAGATTCTTCTTATGTTAAGTAATCAATAAGTATTCTTTCCACAATGACCCTTGCATACATAACCTGAGACAAAAGTGTGTTAAGTATACTCACAGTGACTCATATGTTCACTTAGTAGGACAAGTATCAATATTTACTATAGCATGAAGAGTTCACTCCAACAAGAAATGAGAAGAACCAACCTCATTTATTTATCCATATAAAAGGAGTTGAGGTACACATGATCATCCAATATGAGATGGAGGCTCTTATAGTGGACACCCATTTTATATGGATGCTTCAAATTATTAGAACTAAACCAAAAATAGAAAGCGAAGAAAAGATCATGTCCCCAGGCCTCACTTATCTAGTCAAAAGTGACATCATCGAGTTGCTCAAAGAGATATTATAAAGTGAAATCAAAACAAACAAAGAAAAGCTCAACATATCTCAAACAAGTTCAACATTTTCAATTGAATTTTTGTATTGTAGGATTGATGTCCAGTGTTGATGTTCAAAACATATATGCAAGAAATATCTTTAGTAGGGTGATAATAGTAGATAGATATAGTTAGAACAACCGGTGACTAAAGTGAAAGAATAATCTTCAATAAGAAGAACCTTAGTAGGAAACTGAGTGACAATAGACAAACATAGTTAGAAAAACTAGTGACTAATGTGAGAGATTTTCTTTAGGAGGAATCTCAAAAGTGACACTAGTGACAATAGCTAAACATAGTTAGCACAACTGGTGACTGTCACTAAAGAGATCTTCCATGATAGCAATCTCAATAGTGACACTAGCAATAATAGGTATACATAGTTAGAACAACTAGTGACTGATGCGAGAGAGATCTTCCATGAGATGAATCTTGATAGTGACATGAGTGATAGTAGGTAGATGCAGTTTAGAACAATTGGTGACTATCATGAAAGAGATCTTCCATGAGAGGAATCTCAAAGTGATACTAGCAATAGTAGGCAGATGTAGTTTGAACAACTGGTGATTATCATGAGAGTGATCCCAATGACACTGTAGGGTGTTGTCCCCAAGTTATGACAAAATTTAATCCATGGATACATAAATGAAAGAAAAAAAACTAAAATAGGAAAGTAATTATATAGGGACCCACAAAATGTGATGCAAGATATAGCATGTGAAACAAGAGGTGCCTTTTTACTAGGTTTTCACCTTCGTGGCAAAAAAATTTTATTTTTTTTTCTACCATGATGCCTGTTTGTCAAGTTTTCATCAATGACACTTCTTTTTTGTTTTTTGATTTTTTTTTTTGTATTTTTCTCTTTTTGATTTTTTTGTATTTTACTCTTTTTTATTTTTTCAAATGTTTTTGGTATTACCAAGGTGCCTATTGCTCAATTTTCACCAGGATAATGATTTTTTCAGGACTTTTTGCAATTTTGAGACTTTTTTTAGGACTTGTAGGTATATATAGAGAGCTCTTGAAATTAGATCAGCTATAGAATCACTTCATATGGAGAGTTTTGATGGGCTCCTTGACCACTTCTCCCTCGGATGTAGATAGTTGGTAAGCATCAAATCCAAACACTACAATGACTATATAGGGACCAAGCCAGTTGGGTTCAAACTTCCCTTTTTGTACCCATTGTCGTTGATTCTTAGGGTTTTCTCTTAGAACATATTTCCTAGTTGGAAATCACATGACTTAACTTTTTTATTGTAGCTTCTGGACATATACCATTGATAAGCTCTAAGATGATCACATGCCACTTGTTGATGTTCATCTAACAAATCTAGCTCTTGAAGCTCAGATATTCTATAGTCATCTTTAGTAATGAGGCCCTTCATGGAGATTCTTAGAGTAGGAATCTCAACCTCAATAAGAAGCACAATATCTACTCCATATACCAATGTAAAGGGAGTTGCACCTATTGGAGTTCTAATACTTGTTATGTAAGCCTATAAAGCAAGATTAATCTAAAGGTGCTAGTCCTATCTAGATTTGTTAAATGTGCAATACAAGATCTTAAGGATCATCTTGTTAGATGCCTCTGCTTGACCATTACCCTAAAGGTAATAAATAAAGGACCAATGTTGTATGATTCTAAACTTTTTGCATAACTCCTTAAGGTCCTTGTTTTTAAACTACCCTCCATTGTCATTAATAATGGAGGAAGGTATAGCATACCTATATATGATGTAATTCATAATGAATAGAGCTACAATTTTTCCATTTTCTATAGAGAGAGGGACTTCCTCTACCCACTTAGTGAAATAGTCTATAGCTATAATGATGAACTTGTGTCCATTTGAAGAGGACAAGTGAATCTGACCCACAAGATCAAAGGACCATTTTTAGAATAGCCATAGCATGATAGATGGAATTAAATCCTTGGCTGGAGCATGAATCAAATTTTTGTGGAGCTAGTATTCTTTGTAGGACTTGGCATACTTGATTGCCTCTTGCTCCATATTTAGCCAATAGTAATCGGTTTTAATAATCTTATGAGATAATGCCAAGCCATTAGAGTAAGATCTAAAAATGCCCTTATGTATGTTAATTAATGCATGTTCAGACTCATCAGGTTCTAGACACCTAAGGAGTGTTCTATCGAGACCTCTCCTAAACAAGTCATTAGCAATAATAATATACCATGAAGCATTATGGATAAGGTGGCATTTTTCATTATGGGTTAGACCATCTAGAATTGTTTGGTCATGCAAGTAAGAGTATATATGGTGGTAGTGGGATGAGTCATGTCCTACAATAGAACAAATCATCCAAGATTCAAGGGAATTATAGGTAGAGTAGAGTAACATTTCCACCAGGAACTCATGTCAAAGATCATTTTTTGACATCTATAACAAGGAAGCAAGAGTAGCCATGGCATCAGCCACTTTGTTTTCTGCCCAAGGAATCTATTGAAAAGTGATATGAGAAAAGTATTTCTTTAGGTCATCCACCATATGTTTATAAGGGATCAATTTCTCATCCTTTTTTTGATATACATTATTAACTTGGTTGATTATGAGCTATGAATCACCAAAGATTTTTAATTCATCTGCTCTCCATTCAAGTACAATATTTATGTCATTAATTGGGCTTCATTTCAGAAATGGTGTTTGTATAAGGAAACAAAATCTTGTATGCCTTAGGTAGTGAATACTTCTACAATGTTATAAACAATAGCCCAACAATGAATCCTTGTTGTGTAAAGGAACCATCAAAGAACATCACCCAAGTTTGATGTGTGAGCATTAGAACTGATTCATTAGGAAAATCAATGTTTAGCAGAAAAAGACTCTACATTGGTGCTTCTACTAACTGATCAGCAATTGCTTGTCCTTTGATAGCCTTATGTTGAACATACTAAATGTCAAACTTGCTTAGTATCATGACTGACTTAGCTAACCTTCCTGCGAGTGGTACCTTGCTAAGTATTTCAATGGATCAATTTTAGCAACCAGTTGCATAGTATAAGTGAGCATGTAGTGTCTTAGCTTTTGGGAAGTGAATATGATAGCCAAAAAATCCATCTCAATGATGCTATAGTTCATTCCATAAGAAATTAACATGAGATTATGATAGTAGATAGCTCTTTCCTTGTTTTCATTGTCTTCTTAACCTAGTAAGATACCAATAGATGACTCTGTTGCTGAGATTTACAAAATAAGAGGCTTCATGTAGATAGGAAGTATTAAGATCGATGGATTAGCAAGGTAATTCTTTATCTATGTTAGACTCTAGTCACATTCTTGGCTCTAGTTTTATTTCACACCTTTATGTAGTATCTTGGTAAAAGGTTGTGATCTATTCACTAGTTGTGAGATGAACTTACAAATGGACTAAAGTCTTCCTTGTAAGACCCTCATCTAACTGATATTATGGGGTGGATGCATGTCCATGACTGCTTGAACTTTCTCTAGATCAACCTCAATTCCTTTTGTAGAGACAATGTAACCAAGTAGTTTCCCAAATGCTACACCAAATGCACATTTCTTAGGATTAAGTCTCAGACTAAAATTCTCCATATGATCTAAGATGGGTCCCAAATCTTAAAGGTGAGTGTTGCATTTTGTGCTCTTAACAAAGTATCATCAACATAGTCCTCAATGGTCTTATGCATCATATCATAGAAAATTGTAGTAACTACCCTATGATATATGGCACCAGCATTTTTTAGACCAAATGACATCACATTCCAATAGAAAGTTTCCCATGCACAAGTGAAAGTATTATTTCTCTGATCTTTTGGTGCAATTTTGATCTAATTATAACTAGAAAATTTGTCCATGAGTGAGTACATTTCATATCTTGCTGTCATGTCCATTATCATATCAATGTTGGCAAGTGGAAAATCATCCTTCAGACACGCTAAATTTAAATCTCAAAAATCTATCCAAACTCTAATGTATTTGTCATGCTTGGAAACTAGTACAATGTTTGATATCCATTCAACGTAATCAATAGCACATATGAAACCAACTTTCAAAAGCTTTTCTAGTTTGGCTTTGACAAGTAATGCAACATGAGGATGCATTTTTCTAAGTTTTTTTTTTACTGGTTTAATTCCTAGTGCAATAGAAAAGTGATTTATTATGAGATTAGGATCTAATCCTGGCATGTCTAAGTATGTACATGCAAAGCTTATCTTTTTCTCTTTGAAGAAGGCAATGAATTCCTCTTTTTCTTCTGCAGATAGTGACTGTGAAAGATGTGTCATTTGAGGATGTTCTTCTATCCCCAAGTTTATTGGATATGTTGGCTCTATTAACACTTATGATCTCTCTTGAAAATGACTAGGAAGTGCATGAAATATCTCATTCATGGGTGCCTCAAAAAGGTTTCCACCGTTGGATATGTTTTTTTTATTTTTACTATATTAGGTTCTCATACTAGCACAATGTCATTTTCACCATTGAACCTTTTATTTATTTTATTTTTTATTATATGATTGAGATATTTAATGTTAGCTTCAGTCATGTTGATGCTTTTTTCACTAGTGGAAGATGTTACGATTGAACCCTTGGTATTTGGTCTTTGATTGTTGTCATTGATGTTAATAATAAGCATATGATATGGTTAACATAATGAGCATATGGTATGGCTAACATCATGTAATTATCTTATTTGATGTCCTTCTATATTTTTCAAAACATATTCAAGAGAAATACTTAAGTGTTATACAACTAACACTTAATGTTCACATTGCTTTTGAAAATAGATATAAAAAATAGTTTTGGTCTATTAGAAAGTCGACAAGCTTTCTTATTAGATAGACCCCAACTATCATACATTTTTGGAAAGGTCCTAGAGTTAGCTAAAATTATGCTTTATTATCTTTTTGATAACACATGTGGAAAGAGAAAAAGTCTATTTATCAAAAATAGGTACCAAATTGTTATGACAGTTTTGGTAGTTTTGAGCGGTTTTGGTCTAATGGAAGTTTCAGGTATGCAATTGCCTCTAAAATTTTGAATTTTTTTTTTTATAAGTAGAGGATACATTTTTATAAAACATTCAATAGGTTTTTTTGATAGAGGTTGCAAAATTGTTGTGGAATTCCTTGTAAATCAAATAGTTTGTAGGCAGACTTTTAACAACAAAGAAGAGGGTAATGTTTTATGTTTCTATTTTCATATTTGTGATTTGATTTTTATTAAATAATTTTATTAGAGGTAGAATAATGGTTATATATTTCTGCTTCATTCATTCATATCATTATTTGATCAGATCTTTTAATGGAAAAAAAGAAAATATATTTGGATATTGGATGTTTTGAGGAGAATTATCCTGCATTGTGTTTTCAACAAGAAGTTGAAACTAGTGTTTCATGATTTTTGTTGTAATAGATATGATCCTTTAATTTTTTATCTCAATTATTCATTTTTGAAGTTAGTGCTTCTTGTATTCATGAATTTGGTGCTTCATGTGTAAGGGATTGGTGTTTCTAAAACAGGGTGTTGGTGCTTCTCAGAGTTGTAGCTCTAAAAGATTTACCCAAGAGGCCAATAAAGTTTTAGATTCAAAGTGGTTTTTTACCCTAATGGTTTTTCCACATTAAAATATTGTGTCATTTAGTTATTCATTAATGATCTTTCTCATGTGTTAAATTTTTATAACTTGTAATTGTTTCAATATTTTAAAAGTATTTTAAACCACTAGTTCACCACCCCTCATAGTGGTGTTTGTATTCTAACAAATGGTATCATAGCAAGGTTCCCTATATCAAGTTTAACAACTTTGGGTAGATTTTTTTTGAGTGGAATATTTATCTTTTATGGCTCAAGATAGTTCTTCAAAGTTTTCTATATTTGATGGATTAGATTATTCTTTTTGGGAAGTAATGATGCAAACATATTTGTTATCTATTAATTTTGATATTTGAGCTTCAGTTGTTAATGGTTATAAACTTCCTAGTAATTTTCCTATATACCTTGATAAAAAGAGGAAGTATGAAATTGATATGAAAGCTAAATTTTTTATACTTAATAGTTTATCTAAAGATGTTTTTGTTAAGGTAATGCATTGTAGTTCTTCTAAAGAAGTATGGGACAAATTGAAAAACACAATCATGGTAATGATAGAGTTAAAGAAGCCAAGATACAACATTTGAAATCAATATTTGAAGACCTTAAGATGGATAATATGAAAAGGTAGAAGACTATCTCCTTAAGATAGATGAAACTATAAATGGCATAAGAAGACTTGGTGAAAAAATTGATGGTATTGATGTTGTAAAGAAAGTTTTGAGACCTCTTCCAGATAAATTTGATTCTAATATATGCTTTATAGAAGAAACTAGAGATGTTAACAAGTATACAATGGAAGATATTAATGGAGCACTTGTAGCTTATGAAATGAGAAAGTTTGGCAAATAGAAATCCACAAGCAAAGAAGTAGCATTTAAGGTGGAAAAGAAAGTGAAGCAAGTCTCTTCAGAATCAGAGGATCTTGATGTTCTTGAAGTGCATTTATCAAGGAAATTAAATAAAGGAGAAGGTAAATACAAAGATAAATTTCCTTTCAAATTCTTTAATTGTGGTAAAATAGGACACTTTGCATCTAAATATCCTTATAATAGTCATGATGAAGTAGATGATGAGAAAGAGAAATCAAGTAAAAAGAAATTCTATAACAAAAAGAAGTTCTTTAAGAAGAAGAAGAGTTTGATTTTTGATGTATCAGATAGTGACTCTAGTAGTTTTGAATGTGATGAAAATAAAGTTTCATTCATGGCTATAGAAACTACTTGTCAAGAATCAAATAGTGATGATGATGTTGAACTTGTTGAGGTTGATTTAGAATGTGAATTTCTTTATGAACTTAAAAAGATAAAGGAATTAAAAATGAATTTAAGTTTTCAATAAAATCAATTCTTAAAAGAAAAGATAATTTTGAAAAATAAATTAAGGACTTAAATCAACAAGTTATAGAATTGAAATTACAAGTTGAGGAGCAAAAGAGAATTGTCTTTGTCACTAAGGAAGAGTTAAGTTCTAAAGATATGGAATGTATGCAATTTAAAAGATATCACAAATACTAACAATCATGAAGATGTTTGTCTTATGGGATAGGTGGATGAAAGTTAGTTATGGCACAAAAGGCTTGGGCACTTGAATTTTGACAACCTCGTAAAAGTTAGTAAGAATTAGAAAGTAAGAGGTATGCCATGTATAAGTAAGCCAAAGAATGTTATTTGTGAAGGGTTTCAACATGGTAAACAAAAAAAGGCATCTTTTCCTTCAAAAGAATATTTTGATTCTAAACCATTGCAATTAGTACATACTGATTTATGTGGTCCTACAAGGACAATATCATTAAATCGTGAAAAGTATTTCATTATTTTTATAGATGATTATACAAAAATGACATGGGTAACATTCTTAAAGCATAAATCAAAGGCATTTAACAAGTTTAAGATTTTTAGGAAAATGGTTGAAAATGAGTCAGACATGAAGATTAAATGCTTACTATCAGATAAAGGTGGTGAGTTTACTTTAGATGAATTTTTTTATTATTGTGAAAAACATTGCATCAAAATACAATATGCGGCATCCAAGACACCTCAACAAAATGGAGTTGTTGAGAGAAAGAACCAAATAGTGAAAGAAATGGCAAGGACTATGTTAGATGAATTTGAAGTGCTAAATAGGTATTGGAAAGAAGCAGTTCAAACAAATGTATATATTTTAAATAAGACACAACTAAGGGTTAAAACTACGTACACTCCTTATGAGTTATGGTATGGACATCCTACATCTATTAAGAATTTTAAAAATTTTGAAAGTAGATTCTTCATTAAGAATTTTGATGATAAAATAGGAAGCTTTGACTCAAGATGTGATGAAGGAATCTTTTTAGGATATTCTTCTCAAAGTAAAGCTTACAAATGTTTTAATAAAAGGTTGAATAAACTTGTTGAAACTATACATGTGAAAGTGGACAAAGTTGTGCAAGACAAAAAGGAAATGTAGGATAAAAAGGAAATAAGAATGGATAATACTTTCCTACAAGATAGTGATTAAGACTTGAAAGAAGTAGATAATAATGTTGTTGAAGCTGAAGAAGAGATAAAAGATCAAATAGAACCCATAGGTACAAAGGCTATAGGAACAAGATTGAAGAAGTATCATCCTCAAGAATAGATTATAGGGGATAAACATGCAGGTATTCAAATGAGAACAAGAACTACATCTAGTGAATGTGTTAATCTCTGTTTGTTATCTCAAATTGAACCTAAATCATATAAAGAAGCTAGTATGGATGAGTTTTGGGTTAATGCTATGAAAGAGGAACTAAGTCAAATTGGAAAAAATAAAACTTGGGAATTAGTGTCTAGACCTAAAGATAAAAATGTAATAGGTGCTAAATGGGTCTTTAGAAATAAACTTGATGAAAATGGAAAGATATCAAGGGACAAGGCTAGATTGGTTTGTAAGGGTTATGCACAAATAGAAGGTGTGGACTTTGATGAAAATTTTGCACTGGTGGCTAGAATTGAAGCAATAAGAATCTTTCTTGCATATTCAGCTTTCAAGGGCTTTAAAATGTACCAAATGGATGTTAAGATGACATTTCTTAATGGTTATCTTGATGAAGAGGTTTATATGGATCAACCTGAAGGATTTGAGATCAATGACTATCCTAATCATGTCTACAGGTTAAAAAAGGCTCTTTACAGTTTGAAAAAAGCTTCAAGGGCTTGGTATTTTAGGTTGAATCAATATCTTATCAAAAATGGCTTTAAAAGAGGTGGTGTTGATAGCAATTTGTACAAATATGGTACATGTGATGATGTTCTCATTGTTCTTTTTTATGTTGATGATATAGTATTTGGATCCAATGATTATGCTTTAAGTCAAGGTTTTTCAAAGCTTATGTAACCTGAATTTGAAATATCCATACGTGAGGAACTATCCTATTTTATTGGGTTGCAAAATTTTCAATTGGAAAATGGTATATTCTTATCCCAAACTAAGTGTACAAAAGAAATGTTAAAGAAATTTCATATGGAAGATTGTAAGCCTATGGGAACACCAATGATAATAGGATGTAAACTTACTAAAAATGATGATTCTCTTGATGTTGATCAAACTACTTATAGATCTATGATTGTTAGTTTACTCTATCTCACAGCTTCAAGGCCTGATATCATGAATGTTGTATGTTTGGTTACAAGATGTCAATCTTCACCTAAAGAATCTCATGTTATAGCAGTTAAAAGAATTTTTAGATATATTTAGGGTTCTTTGGATTATGGGATTTGGTATCCTAAACATGATGATTTTAGATTTGTTGCTTATATTGACTCAGATTGAGTAGGTTGTCTAGATGAAAGAAAAAGTACTTCAAGAGTAGTATTTTTCTTGGGTAACAAGCTAGTATGTTGGCATAGTAAAAAGCAAGAATCTACTACACTTTCTATTGTAGAGACTAAATATTAGGCACATGTTCTTATTGTCAATAGGTTCTTTAGATGGTTCAAACTTTATTAGACATGAAAGTAACATTGTCTAAACTAGTTCCTATCTATTTTGATAATCAGAGTGCAATTAGTATTTCTAAGAATCTAGTTATTCATTCACACACCAAGCACATTAATGTTCATTATCATTTCATAAGGGAACATGTCTTGAATGGTAATTTTGAATTAGAATTTCTCCCTTCTTCAGATCAACTTGCTGACATATTTACAAAACCTCTCTCAAGAGCCACATTTGAAGGTTTAAGAACAAGATTGGGGGCTTTATCCCTCTCTTCTCTTACATAAGTTCATAAAAGAGTGATAAGTTTCAAGGGGAGTATATTTTTCTTATCTTTTTGTTACACTGAAACCTTGGTAGATCTCCTTTGTTAGTGATGTCAAAGGGGGAGAAAAATGAAGAAGATGTCTACATGATGGATATATAGATATAGGTACACATGGATGTACAGGTATACAGGTATAGATACAAGATATATAGGTACACATGGATATACAGGTGGAAGTTGGTAGTGACATCAATGCCAAAGGGGGAGTATGTTGAACCCTTGGTATTTAGTCTTTGATTGTTGTCATTGATGTCAATAATGAGCATATGATATGGCTAACATAATGAGCATATGGTATGGCTAATATCATGTAATTATCTTATTTGATGTCCTTCAATATTGTTCAAAACACATTCAAGAAAAATACTTAAGTGTTATACAATTAACCCTTAATATTCACATTATTTTTTAAAATGGATATAAAAAAATAGTTTTGGTCTATTAGAAAGTCAACAAGCATTTTTATTAGGTAGACCCCAACTATCACACCTTTTTGGAAAGAACTTGGAGGTAGCTAAAATTATTCTTTTTTAGCTTTTGCATAACACATGTAGAAAGAGAAAAGGTCTATTTATCAGAAATAGGTACCAAAGTGTTATGACAATTTTGGCAATTTTGAGCAGTTTCGGTCTAATGGAAGTTTTGGGTATGTAACTACCTCCAAAATTTTGAATTTACTTTTTTATAAGTAGAGGATACATTCCTATAAAAATCCAATAGGTGGTTTTGATAGAATTTTTATAATTGGTGTGGAATTCCTTGTAGACTGAATAGTTTGCAGGCAGACTTTTAATAGCAAAGAAAAGGGTAATGCTTTATGTTTCTATTTTCATATTTGTGATTTGATTTTTATTAAAGAATTTTATTGGAGGTAGAAGAAGGTTTATATATTTCTACTTCATTCATTAATATTAGTATTTGATCAAATCTTCTAATGGAAAAAGAAAATATATTTGGATATTGGATGTTTTGAGGAGAATAGAAGTATATCCTACATTGTGTTTTCAACAAGAAGTTGAAACTAGTGACTCATGATTTGTATTGTAATAGAGATGATCCTCTAATTTCATATCTCACTTGTTCATTTTTGAATTTGGTGATTCATGTGTAAGGGTTTGGTGTTCCTTGAAATTGGTGCTTCTAAAACAAGGTGTTGGTGCTTCCCAGAGTTGTAGCTCTAAAAGATTTGCCCAAGAGGCCAATAAAGTTTCAGATTCAAAGTGGTTTTTTACCCTAATGGGTTTTCCACATGAAAATATTGTGTCACTTTTTTATTCATTAACTATCTTGCTCATTTGTTAAATTTTTATAACTTGTAATTCTTTCAAGTTTTTAGAAGTATTTTAAACCACTAATTCACCCCCCCTCTTAGTGGTGTTTGTATTCCAATAGTTATAGATTTGACAATGTTTAAGTAGCAAGCAAGAGCATAGTCATTATGTAATGTGGGGAATTTACTAGATGTATTAAAATTCTAGTCTATAAGCTTTGGATAGGTGAATAAAAGAGATTTTGTAGGTTCAATTACATTCATAGTATAATCATCAAATGCTTGGACAAGAAAATTGAGACCTAGAGAAACTTCATCCACAAGTGTGTTTGAATACCTTTGGGTTTGATTGTCATTAATCAAAGACTCGATGACACTAGTTGGATAAGACTCAACTGACCTAACCCTAGATGATTCACCTACTTTGAGAAAATTTTCATAGACATGAACTTGATCTATGTCCTTGTATGTAATTGCTTCTGAGAGAGAGTCAAATGCATACTCTTGAGAATCTATACTGCATGGAGACAAACTATAGAATTCTCTTATAGTGACAGGAACAAATTATCCTTCATCATTTAGATTTTTGCAATGGTACTCAATGACTAAAGCATGACTAGACTCTCCTTGTTCTTGTTGAGTATGGTGTGAATTAGTGGTATCGTTAGAAGAATCACTATCACCATCCATAGTGCTAACACATGGTACAAATTCATTTGGTTCTATGAAGAATTTAGCAAAATCATTAGGAATTAGATAAGGATAAGGATCCTCATCATCAATGTTTTTTTCATGGTAATCAGACTCAACTTGTGACTTATTTTCATGTGAATTCTTAGGTTCTAGTATAAATTTTTTAATCCCTAAATGTAAGGGAATCTTCTTGAAGCCTAACTAGATGTATCCCAATTCCTTCTAGCTATTGTTATAATAGGATCAACTAGACCATTTTTGTTGCATTCAATAGAACCATTCTCCTTATAGACAAAGCATTTCATGAGTTTAAGACCTGGTCCATACTTTTCATGAGTAATTTCATGAGACTATTATGTAATGTCAACTGGACTTTCCTCTTTGTATATCCATGCAACAATGGCTCTGTTCTCAGCTTCCTCTTCAAGAGGTACAATATCTTTGACAAATGTACCATTTTACTTAGTTTGAGGTGTAAATAGAAAAGGTCTCTTTATTTTAGATGGTCTCCCAAAATGACAGGGTGACTTAGGAAGAGATGTCAGAGATAGAATTGGTTCTATGTGATATTCATCCATTCTAAATTCTTTTAGATTGAGTGACTTCTTGATTTTCTTAAGCTTTTTATCATGATAGTTTGTATATTCCCTATTGGTAGGTACAAAGTTTCCAAAAAATTTCAACATGTTATAGGTATAGCTAGTACTTGTAGGTATGGTGACTTCAGAGCCATGGAATGGGAACTTTATGCATTGATGATAAGTGGAAGGCATAGATCACATCTCATGTATCCATGGTCTTCCTAGTAGTATGTTGTAAGCTAAGGTAATGTCAAGAACTTAACAAGTGAAATCCCTTTCTATAGGACCAACTTGGAGAGGCAACATAGAAAGCCCAAAAGATTTGTGCTTGACTTCATCATACACTTTAATAGTTATCTTGTGATGGGGATCAATGGACTCTTTAAAATAGTCCAATCATCTAAGCAAAGCAAAAGAGACAAGGTTTAAACTAGATCCATTATCAATGAGCACATGATGGACACATGTTTGATGTATCATGACTTCAATGTGTAGAGGTTTGTTATGCAGATGACTCAGTGAATTTCCATCCTCTTTAGAGAAGGACATGTAGTAAGGTAAGGTCAGATGACCTACCATAGATTGGAACCTCTCAAGATCAAGATCTTGAGGTACATTTTCCTGAGAGGTCTTTATTGAGAATTGTCCTATGAGTAGGAGATATTTTGAGAAATTAAAATATCATGATTTGATCATTTTTCCATTGTAATTGATCAAGGATACTGTAGCTAGTAGCTACAAAAGTTGTTGTAAGTTTTGTTCCTTTGCTAGATAGACCAACAAGGGGTTTGTCTTTGTGTTGTTCTAGATCAAGAGTAGAAGGTACAAGGCCTTTGACTACCAAATTAGCACGAGAACATGTAACTATATTGGCAAAAGATTGTGATGATTCTTTGCCAGATGTATTAGAAGCAGGACCCCTTAAGACAAATGGTGTCTTAGGTTTAGTGTTATCTTGTTTGCCCTTAATGGTAATAACATCACAATACTCAAAACCCACATGTTCAACCATTTTGATCACATTGTCATCATTAGATTATATATATTTGACCTTGTTATTAGGTTTCTATTTTGAGTTTTCTCCTTTTTCATAAGATGGGAATGGCTCCTCGAAAGCCCTATGATCTAAATTCCTATTATGTCCATTCACAAAAATGCAACCATCGTCGATTAGGTCTTAGACTTTGTGACGCAAGTTGATGCAATTGGTAGTTTTGTGACCTTTGTTCTGGTGATATTCACAAAATGTAGTTTCATTCCACCATGGTGGTTATAGTTGTGGATCATGAGGACAAGAGTTATCCAATGGATAAATGAGCTTGTTTTGTAGCAATGTCTTATACACCACATCCAAAGGTTCACCAAGAGGTGTATATTCTCATTTTGGGTGTGTAACCCAAGATGAGTTCTTTTTTTTTTTTTCCAAATGTCTTGTTGTCAGAAGGAGGTTTCTCAACATTCTTAGATGATTTGAGAATGTCTATATGATTGAAAGCTACCTTAGCAAGTTTAGGAGTAATGTTGTAAACAACTCCATCATGAACAAGCTCTCAATTTTTGTTCACATACTTAGATTTTTCCTTATTAGAGGTTGATCCTTTTTTAGTGTCCCTTTGAAGGGTTAGTTCACCCTTTTTGACCATAAATTTAGGCTATCCAAATAACTTGTATGACCATGTCTTTAAAAGTGTGTACACCTTGAAGTTAAACTCTATACCCAAAATCAAGCAAATGATTATCTGTAAAGATATCAAGTTTTTTCATTTCAAGGATTTTGTGTGAGTATTTGGTGTAAAGTTGTCTCCATCTTTGAAGGAATGTGAGGAAAGGTTAACCAAGTTTTGTATGTTGTGTGATTATGGTTGGACAAATAGATTGGCAATCTCATCAAACATTTTGATACTAGTAGGAAAGTGTGAAAAGTACTCCATAGCTTGGCCACCTAGACTTCATGGGAATAGATGCATTAGATAGGTTTGATCGATCATAAATTCCATAGACAAGGCCCCAAATTCTTGCAAATGATCATGGGGATGAAAAGTTCCAAACTATTTATCATACTTAGGTAACTCAACTCCTCTTGGAAAAGGAGGCATGTCTATACTTTTGTCAAAATTGAATGGACAAAGAGCGTCTAGGGTTTATTTTTTGTAGGTTCGTCCTTATCACACATGATTTGGACTAACTGTTCTTGCATGATCTTCAATTTTTTGCAACTTAGACATTTCAGTTTCTTCTTTAGGTGTAATGACTATTTCAATGTTAAAGTGATGAGGTAGCTTGGCTCCCTCTTGAGAAAGTTTGTGAAAGTATTTCTGTTTATCTTTGTTAAGCAGGATTCCCATGAATTTGTGGAATTTTTTGTCCTTATGAAATTTTTTGATATTTTTAGGAAGTATTTCTACCTCTTCTTCATTCTCATCAGTAAAAGGTTCTGTATGTCTTTCATTCCTATGTTGATATTGGTCTCTACTATGTTCTTGTTTTGTTTCTTGATCAACTATAGTAGGAATGTAATAAGTTTTAGTGTATGTTGGTTGAAAAGGTTGCTTGAATAAAAATTCAGCTATTTTGTTTGGAGATGTATGACCTTTGCTGGTTTCAAGATCCTCTTGATACAAGGGATTCCTAGTTTTTTGTAAGTTTATGGAAAACATTCTTTGAACACAAGGTGATCTGATAGGTGAAGGAGATCATGGAGACTCCTCACTAGATGAACTAGACACAAACCATGTATAAATTAAGAAGAAACCTCTACATCGATTTTGACCCCTAGCTCTACCTCATCTAAGTCTAAGGGGGTAAGAAAATTTTTTGCCTCTTGTAACCATAGTCATAGACAAGGACAAAAAGAAAAAGCCTAGACAAAGACCACACTAGAATGTAGTCTCAAAAAAGTGAGATAAGAGTGTTGTATACTTAGGTATGAGTCATATAAGTAATGGATAGAATAGCCAAATATTATGAATATCATGACACAAAGTATGAGAAACATGAGAGGAAAGGAATAAGATAGACAAATGATGAGACTAGTTTTTGTGCAGATCACAAGTTGTCAGCTAAGCAAGAAGTTGTTGTTTGGCACTATTTGTAGAAAAAAAGTGGAAAAATGTTGCAGATACAAATCAGACTTAGAGCATAGATTTCTCTGACAGAATAGTTCAACCATTTTTAGGACAAAATCTCGCGTGAGGATTCTCAAGGAACCATGCAAGAAAACACAAAGAACTAAGAAAATATTCAAAACAACAATTTTTGACCAACTTTCTCATGCAAGGTCTTGTACAGACCCAAGTGAGGTCTTGTACAAATTAGTGTGAGGTCTTATATAGACACACACAAGGATTTAATAGACCAACAAAAAGATAGAGTTTTAGCATAAAAGACACCATTTTGTAAGATCTTGCATAGAAATTTGTGGGGAATCGCATAGAGGCTTGCATAGAGCCATGTGAGGAAGTGCTAATAGGGTATTTTCTTACATAAAATTTTGCAAAACTAGGCATGAGAATTTCGATAGATTGACAAATTTTTCTAGATCTTGAAGTGATTTTGCAAGTTTCAAACAGTTTTGGATAGATGGTTGATTGTGTTTACAGATTTCAGATAGATAGCAAGATGGTTTTCAAGTTTTTGGACAATATTGTGTATTTCAAAAAGATAGGTGTTTTCAGATAGACACAAGAAGCAAGCAATAGTTACAAATAATCCAACCAAGGGAAAAGCAACTTAGAGGGATGAGGGAGTCTTGACCTTTAGTTTATTTGATAGATTTGGACAAGTTTAAAGACTCAATAAAAAATACCCTTTATCCCTATAACCAAAAATGGTAAAGGAAGCAAAACCTTTGTCTCACAAATTATGTGGATGTGTTCACCTCACATAGCCATGTCACCCCACTAGAGGGTGCCCGTGTTTTTGGTGTATTCCAAGGACTCAATAACATATATGCTGAATGAACACCCTTATGGTAGGGGTCAAGTGTTTATACCACCTTCCAACATCTAGGTACATGCTTATGGTGAGAATCTACAAGAGAGATTCTTTCCCTCCTTACACAAAGATTATGCCCCCTTTCAAAGGTGAAGTAGGTAGAAACTAAGCAATAGGTTTTTACTTGGCTTCCATTCATATTAATCCTTGGTGGCTTCAAAAGAAAAGTTAAGACTAGCATCCCACACTAGCATCTAAAAGTGCACACACTTGACTAGCAAGACTAGGGTCGATGCTGACTAGTGCAACAAATAGAGCCTCCTCTTGATATGTGATATCAGAAATCAAGAGGAAAAAATTAATATGGCTTTGGAGTCATTCACTCTACAAAGCTTCTTTATTATAGTGAGTTGGAATCTCTGGCGAAAGGAGTGTGCTCACTTGGGTTATTCTTGAAGGTTGGATCACTCTAGTAGACCCTCTAAAGGTTGACTTAGACTGGTGGTTTGGATCTAAGGGTCCAATTTTCTAATCTCCCTCAAGGGAAAAGAGCATACTCCTCTACCTTGTCACCTTTCCCAAACATGCAAAACATATTCATTACCAAGTTAGCTTAATCGATCTATACTTGTCTCTTCTCAAGATTTTGATTTCCTAAAATAAAATCATCACCCCTTCATAGAAAAGACTCATATAGGAGAACCACTAATTTTCTTGCCTCTCTTGGATGCCTTTTTTCAAAGTCATCTAGGTTTTTTATTTTCTCTTGGGTATCACTTCCAAGTAGCAAAGAGAATACTCCTCTATTACTTTGGCTTGCACCCTGTGAAGTTCACAAGCCTTATTTATACTATGTGTAGAAAAGTAATAAAAGAAAACATGGCATTTAAGTGGGTTTGAAATGATTTCTTTGACATGCATGTCTTCAACAAACATCCTACAATAAGATGATCAGTACTATTTTCAAATGTTTGTGATAAGGTATCTTTGACAAGTATCCTACAAACCACTATCAAGTTGTTTGAAAACTACAAATTAGAATGAAAATGCTTCAAAAAATGTTCTTAGTTAAAACATAATGATAAAACTAAATTCTATAAAATCTTACACAGGCCTGCATGAGAAAATGACATGTATCGTGTGAGAAACCATGCAATTATACACTTTTTTGCATGAGGAAGTGTAATGAAAGGGGAAAAATCTTCAATTTCTTCAAGCAAAAATGAGATTTCTTGTGCAAGAATCTAGAAAATTATACGGACAAAAGTGACAAAACAATTAAAAATATAGAAAAATAGAATAAATGAGGCTAGAAAACTTGATTTCTTGGCCCCATGGTGGGCACCAAAAATGTATGCATTAATTATGGCCTATTAATCAACAACACTTCAACACAATCATTACATGCAAAACTATCTTGGAATGAACATTGAACTATTCAACCGAAATGATTTGACAAATCGACATGTTGCCTCCTAACTAGATGGATTTTTCCTTTGCTCTTAGATCAAGAAACTGGCAACCAGACCTCTAGTATGAAGGATTTGATAAGTTATATGAGAATGCAATGTCATAATAAATGAGATGCATATTAAGCTAAGAAATAAACAAAACATACTATACTAAATGAATGCATTTTAAAATCTAAATGATATTAATATGCAAGAAAGATAATGAGCTATGAATGTATGAACAATTGAATATTTCAGCATAAGTTCGATGCAAAAATCAATTCAACCTCTTTAGTGAAGAATTGAAGGCTCCTTAAATAGAATCCCAAGATTAGTTGACGGTCAAGATCAATTGGAATGAATAGTTGAGATTGGAGATGAGAATCAATTAGAATGGAAAATTCCTTGTGTAGGTGGAGTTAACTATTTCAAATCTGAGTGTGATGAAGAGTTAACTGATTCTCTTCTAAGTGTAAGAGAGAGCTAACTAAGTTAATTTCGTTTCAAGAGACAGTTCACTCAGAATTTCCATTTCTAAATTGAAGAGAAGATTTGGAGAGAATATTTAATTTAATTAAATAGGATATGACCTCATAAATACATAAAAATTAGAATAATTAAAATGAGGACATTATTAAATTAAATAAATTTGATTCCTCTATATATTAGCTAAAGAAGTAATTGAATTAAATTAAAGTATGAACACTTAATTAAACTTAATCAATAGGTTTAATGTAGCTAATTTGAGTCGATACTTAGGAATTAAATAAAGAGTGTGATTAATGCAGATTAGGGTTTTATAAATTTGACACTTAGGTCAAGTAGCGATAATTAGAATAAGAATTGCCTAGTAAAATAGGACTTAGAAATGATTGAATAGACCAATATTGGTTAACATGGCAATGTACCAATTTTGGGGTATTGCATCAAAGACCTCACTATTGTTGCTAGGGCTAATTCTATGATGAGCTTTGTGCTAATCACCTAGAAATACAAGATAAGATGTAATGCCCCACATGAAGATCCTTGGAACAAGGATAAATAAAAGCCTATATATATTGCATGGAATAAAAAAACATCAACATGTAACCAATCAAAAGATCACAATGGAAGACTTAAAAAACCAATCTTGACAACCAATGAATCACCAAGTGACACTAAAACCAAAAATGGCAATGCTACAAAGGCCATAAAATGCATTTAAATTTGAAGGATCCCAAATTTGAAAAGTCATATGAAAGAGTTCAAGAACTTTGTAAAGGGTAGCCTAATCACTTCTCAAAAAATTTTGGTCAAGTCAAAAAGTGCTCACTGGTCACCTGAGTAGGTTTTCTCACAAACCCATGTGATACTTCTTACTAAAGCTATACAATACTTTACTATAGCTAGCGACACTTTTTACTATAATCATGTGATACTTTCTGCCCATGAAATAATTTTTACTATAGCTATGGGGTAATTCTTAGTATGGCTAAGCAATAATTCTCAACATGGTCAATCAACACTTTACTAGTGTCATACAATATTTTTCACTACTATGGTGCAATACTTTTCTTGTATCACCCAATGTTGAACAAATGTCACCCATGTCCAAAACCAAAAAGAAAAATGATAAGTATAGAAGGAAAAAAAAGGTGAGGAATGCCACACTGGGGAGTGTCAAAACTACTGTAGTCGAGGATGCATCCCCCAAAAGCATCCCCGAAAGCATGAAATACAAGACGAAAAAATAACTATCCATCTAATCCATAGTAGCATATAAAATACATGTGAAAATAAACATCAAAATGTACATCGTACAAGGGCACTATAATAAAATTCTTTAAAATGACCCTTTTGAAATCTTTTGAATCCTTAGGATTGTTTAGGATCATTGGCTATTCATAGTGACCCATTTCTGAGACCTAGTCCCAAGATTGGCACCCTATAAGCCCTTGGTCAACTATGGTCAAAGGTGTCAAATGGCCTAGAATATTAAGATAGATTATTTTTTCATGTTTTAACTTGTTTTGGTCCATGTTGGATCAGTTTGAAACCAATTTGGTTGTTATAGGAAAAAGTTTCATTAAAATTGTAAAGTTCCTAAAAAGTTGTCAAGCAACTTTTAGCAACTTTTTGCAAAAGTTATAAATTGAACTTCCAATAGCCACATTTGGTTCAAATGGTTAATATAACCATTGGGAGAGTCTAAATATCCCTTTTAGGTAGGTGGTAGACACAAAGTGTGTAATTTTTCTCTAAATCAATAAAAATACCAAAATTTTCTGCCAATTCTAATGCTGTAGCAAGTTGTACAGATGTCCTTTGACACATGCATATGGAACTATGATCATAATTTACTAACTATTATCATAATTTTTCTTATCTACCTATGGCTTCATCAATTTTCTCTAATATCTTGATATTCTACCATGGGAATTTAATGGGCCTACATGGAATCCAAGTTAAGAAAATTTATTTTAAGATTCTTTTGGTTTTAGGACAAAAGAGGTATATATGAGAAATAAAATTGATTCCCTAGGCATGCAATATCCATGTGCATTCTAGGAATCTGTAGCAACATTTCCTATAACTTGACATAGAGAAGGTTTCAAGGCCTAGGATTTGGTTTGTGATCATGTCATATGAACCGCCTCATGTTCCAATTGTTAGATTTGAGGTTTTTGTTAAACAAATTCCCTCCCACTAGAAAAAAAAATTAAATAATGATCTATTCAATGATCACCTAGGGTTTTTTATGAAATAAATTAACATTGGTTATATCCTTATTTCATGTTATGCCTTCAAAAATTTTCAAGTTACGACCATGTGATTTGCATAATCACAGTCAATTAAGCACTAACTTAGGTCAAGATGATGAAGACATGATTACTTTTTTTTCACATCATCCCAAAGTTAGTTGACTTAACCAATATTAGAGTGGTGAAAGTGTGATTGTATTATTTTTGCCTAGTTGTAGGGTTATATTGACATCTTGTGGTTTAAGTCAGGACAGTGCAAAAAGGGCTAGTTTTATGTATTAAAATGAGACATTTCACACCATTAGATCTTTATATCTATGGCCAATGCATGGTCATAGTGGGTTAGGAAGAAGCTAAGATTAGAGTTGTGATCAAGCATTTTCTTTTATTTCGCTTGGTCGCAAGGTTAGAAAGTAAACCATGGGTCAAGGTGGTGATGGTGTGAATAAAATTAGAATCTATGGTCTTTTCAAGTTCATTATGGTTAAGGAAATATGTTAAGGGTGGGCAATGAAGTAATGATAAAAAGTTGGTCATAGTTTCGCAAGTAAGAATTGTTATTAAAGAAAAGCGGTAGTGAAGTTGTGATCATAGGCGATCAAACATAAAACATTAGGTTGAATGCTAACAAAGTGAAAAAATGATAAGAGATGTTTGGTCCATGTGGCAAGGCTTGATGGTTGACTCTAGTTCATAGAATAATACAATTGATTTGGCACACTTATGACAGTGGAAGTAGCTCCTTAATGATGGATCTAATCTTTTTAATATCCTGCAACTATTTTCATCATTCCCTAGGTAGGATAAATACAAGGGGACACTCCATTACCACCTGTTGATCCATCTATTTAGTTAGAATTTAATGGTTTTCATTCTTGTCCTCTCAAAATTATTTGGTGGTTAAGTGGTCTTCTCACATCTAGATTTGCAGTGTGATTAGATCTTTTCCAGTTTTTGTAGTAATTATTCTTTGTAATTTGAATGTAGTGGTTGAATTTTATCTTAGGGTGGAAGCTATCTATGTTATGCTTACACTATAAAAGAAAATGTTGTACTCTTTATTAGGGTTGAATCTTCTCTATTTCTCTAGTATTTCCTTGTCATTCTACTATAAATTCCCTCTTTGCCCCTAAATTATATGACATCTTGTCTTATCTCTTTCAACCACCAATGTATTGTGCAAGCTTTATCTATCTCTCTTTAATCTACTATGGATATCTATAATCTATATTTCTATGTCACTATTGGCCTATGAATGATAAGAAGTGAATCATTTTCTCCTTGTGTCACTCATGTGGTTGTCTAATCTATATGTAGCTAATAGATTAAAGAAAGTCTGAATCTATATATCTTTGGAATGTCATGATAATGGTATTGTGCATGTATGCATAGAGATTGGTCTAGACACCCTATTTTGGTGCATCACCTCTTTATAATAGATTAGATAGTTACTTTCATGTATTCCTTCTCCCTTTTCTCTTCAAGAATAGTTTAAGTGCATCCTAATAGTAGAGGAAGTTGACCTTCTTTGGAGAATCAACCTCATAGTTCAAGTCCCATAGCTTGGAGGTTGTTTCCATGTTTCACAAGGTTGTCCTTAGGTAAAAAATTTAGACAAGGGTGCAAGCTTTTGTGACAAAATTTTGATCGTGAGTTTTGGTACTTCCTTTATTATTGGAGGCTTAATTACCTAATTACACAACGCAAGACTTCAAGTTTTACTAGCATCTTTCTCATCTTGGGATCTCGATCCCTTGGCATGTTATATAAACCACAAAAGGGTATCTTAATCTATTATTCATTCCATGGTTGTGTAGATATTGTTGGATTTGAATTGAGTTTTTAGTTTTCTAAAGGCTACGAGCCTTACCTTAGGTTTGTGAAGAAACTATTCAATAAATATTGCATAGTTTGAATATAATGTTTGATTCATGTTTCTTAGAACATGAGTAGGCCATGTCTAAGCTTTAGGGTTACCCCTAGTCCTTATATGTATTTGGGGAGTATTGTGTTAAAATATTCCTTTTAATGCCCTTAAGAAAAACTATTAATTAGTTGTCTTTGTTGTAGGTTTTCCTTGTGATTAGGATTTCCTAGGAGTGGTTTTCAATTGTGATAACCTTATCCATCTTATTGAGCTTTTTTGATAAGTGTTTGGGGTATATTGGCTTTGTAAAGATACTTATTGTTTTGTAACCTTTAGTTAAGAGGATTCTAGGAACCATTTTCAAACCCACTATTGGTTCCATTGCATCAAGTGGTATAAGAGCATGGCTCTTACTAAAGAAGATGAGGAGATCCCTATAAGGGTGGTAAAGTTTAAATTAGAAAATTTGATGAGAGAGAATAGAGAAACCAATACTACTCTTACAAAGAGGTTGAGAGAATTGGAAGAAAGAGTAGACAAGCAAAAAGGGGCACAATCTCATGATAAAGATCAAGATGCTAAGGCTGATGAATTTGAGGAAAAAGGTAAAGTACCTACTGAATAGACACCACTCTTAAATTCTCTCAAATCCATGGAAAAGAGAACCATGTAGGGGAAGTTGGAATTTCCAACTTTCAATGGGAAAAGAATGCTAACATAGCATTGGATTAGATAGAAGAACTAACTAGTTTCTTTTAATGTGAAGAAATTCCAAAGAAGAAGAGGATAAAGATGGTTAAATCCAAGTTGAAGGGAGCAACCCTAACTTGGTGGAACTTCATCTAGATAGAGAGGATGAAGAAGGGAAGAAATATAATCTCATCATGGGATATGATAGTGGCATTATTTAGAGAGACTCATGTACCTTATGACTATGGAGTTTAACTTCATGGAAGCAAGCAAAGCTTGAAGAAAAGGACTTAGATGTAAGTTTTTATGCTAAATAATTCTTAAAACTTTGCATGAAGACAAATCTAGTAGAGGATGAAGATGAGAAACTTGCTAGATACATGGATGGCTTTAAGTTACCCAGTCAACAATAGTTGAGTTTGCATACTCCTGCTTCTATAAACAAATGCTACTAATAAAAGCAAGATTAGAACAAGTCCAAAGGTAATGATAATAAATCCTTCAAAGGAAAGAATAAGTCTTGGAACAAGGGGCAACATAGAAACAACAAGGCTATTGATTAGAACCCAAAGGACAAGGATTAGAATGAGTCAAACCCTAGAAAAAACTATAGAGGAGGAAAATCCTTTAATAGAGGTAGAGGTGGTAGAGGCAATGGCCCTATTAAGTGCCATAAATATAACTAGTTGGGACATGATGATGCAGGAGCATCTTGGGTTGCCTTGTTATCCTGCTCATTTTTGTTCATTCTACAAGATGGTGCCTAATAGTCCTTCATGTGCCTAGTAGTTCCTTCATGTGTCTAATAGTCCTTCATGTGCCTAGCAATTCCTTCATGTGCGTAGTAGTCCTTCATGTGCTGAGTCACATAGTGTATGTTGAGTGACTCTTCATGTGCTGAGTTACTCAGTGTATGATGAGTGTTTCTTCATGTGCCGAGTTACCTATTGTATGTCAAGTGTTAACATTTGAATGTGATTTCTATGAGCTGACTTGTGAGATTTATTTTTTATTGCAAAATTTATGTTAAGATCTTTTCTTGGGATGTGTCTAGACCATTTTTTTGTTGGCCCTCCTCTTATATAATGTTCTAGAATAATCTATAAGCCATTTTGGCAAGTATATATAGAGTGTTTAGGCTTAGAGTTAGGCAAGTTTTTGGGAGGAGGAATTCTAAGAGCAAAACTAAACATGCAAATTTGTAGTTGGATCTTTGAATTTGAATGCATATGTAATTGGCCATAACCCAAAAGGTTTTATAGTTGGGAATGTATGAAGGTATTTTAATGAATTAATAAAAGTATTTTTCTCTTCTTCCTCCTTTGGTTGATGTTCCTTGTGTTTTCTTCTATTGTGTTAACTCTTGTAGGGTGGTTTGGATAGTTTGGTGAGCCTTTGTCCCTAGTTATTCATCCTTTCCCTCTGTCAGTTGGTATCAAAGCTTGAGGTTCATCCTTGTAGAGATTGGATCATGTAGAACCCTGATTTGGATTTGGTTGTAGGGTGGCAAATCTGCAGATTTGACCTATAACTTGCAGAGGGTTACAATCTTGTAGGAACTAATTTGTAAAGATGGTTCATGGTAGAAGAAATGTTCATGATGTTATATTGGATCAGTTGAGACAAACTACAACCAAATTAGAGAAAGATTGTTACAAGTGTTGTCTAGGAAAAATTCAAAGCCTAATGTAGAAGTTGTTCCTTATGATGGAAAATTGGATACCAATGTTGTGTTGGATTGGATCTCTGATATGGAGAAGTTATTTGAGTATGAAAACACTCTTGATAATAGAAAAGTGAAGATTGCAGTCACTTGGTTGAAAGTTCATGCATCATTATGGTTGGAGCACTTCCAAACTAATAGACAAAGGAGAGGAAAGGAAAAGATTAGAACTTGGCCAAAGATGGTGAATAAGGTAAAGAAAAAATTCCTCCCTATTGATTACCAAGTTAGCCTGTTGAGAAACATTTAAAATTTGAAACAAAAGTACATGACTATGTAAGAATATACTAAGGAATTCTATAGATTGGACATCAGATCTGAATGTGTGGATGATGATGTTAAGAAAGTTGCAAGGTACATTAATGGATTGAAATCTAGAATTCAAGATGAAATAAGTTTTGTGAAGTTGGAAAGTTTAGAAGAAGTATATCAATATGACTTGAAAGCTGAGGAGATCTTGACAAAGAAGCATGAACAAAGAAAAAGTGGTAGAGGTGGTAGATTCTAGAGAGGCAGAGGTAGATCTTGTGGAGAAAGTGGTAGATTTGACAATTCTATGCAGGATAAAGGAAAATATAAATGTAAGAATGATGACAAAGGAAAGACCAAATGGAAAAGTGGTAATTCTTATCAAGGAGGCACTAATTCTTATCGAGTAAGAGGTAATTCCTATTCTAGAGGTGGATTTCATGGTAATTGTTTTAGATGTGGTAAAGAGGGACATAAATATTTTGAATGTAGATCCTCTCAAAGTAGGCAAGGTATTAGAAATGTTGTGATTCAAGAAGATGATGTGGGTTCACCAAGTGGACCTGAGGCTAGAGAAAATATAATGGTGAGAAGAACCTTATGTAATAAGGGAAGTGATGAGGAACTTGTTTTAAGGAGAATTCTTTTCAAGACAAGATGTAAGATGGGTGGAAAATGTTGCAAAGTGATCATTAATAGTGGAAGTTCTACAAATTTGGCATTAGAAGAGTTGGTTACCAAGTTGCAATTGCAAAGGATGAAACATTCCAAACCTTATAATGTTTCATGGATCAAAGATGAGAATAAGATATTGGTAATTGAGCAATGCCTTGTGAAGTTCAAAATTGAACATTACTTTGATGAAGTTTTGTGTGATATTATGCACATGGATTGTTGTCATATTTTATTGTGTAGACTTGGCAATATGATACATATGTTGTACATAATGGAAGATTAAATCATTATACTCTTTGGGTAAATGGGAAGAAGCAAACATTTTTACCTTTGATTGAAAGTCCAGATGAGGTTAATTGTGCTGCTATAGAAATTTGCATGGTTAATGGGAAATAATTTAAAAAGGAAATGAAAAGGAATCAAGTCTATTTTTCCATAGTTCCTAGAGGACCGAGTGTTTGTAGTAATGGTTGAGCAGCAGAAGCTAGTGATGACCAAGTGATAGTAGATAGTGATAGTTGAAAAGGATGTGGTGTTTTCTTTAATCCTAATACTTTCATGAGGGTGATGAATGAAGTTCTGAAAAGATTTTTGAGTGATTTTGTGATTGTTTATTTGGATGATATTTTGATATTCAGTAAGACTAAGAAAGAACATCTTGAGCATATTAGACAAGTATTGTAGAGGTTGAAAGAGGAAAAGTTGTTGATTAATCTTTAAAAGTGTCTTTTATGCAAGAGGAGATTCTGTATTTGGGATTTGTGATTTCAGCTGATGGATTGAAGATGGATCCTGAGAAAGTTAAAGAAATTTTGGAATGGCCTACATTGAAAATGTGGGTGAGGTAAGATCATTTCATGGTTTGACTAGTTTTTACAAAAAATTTATAAACAATTTTAGTGGCGTTTGTAATGCTATGACTAAGACAATGAGGGGAGATAAAAAGGAATTCAAGTGGACACACAAAGCTGATAAGAGTTTTGAGAATTTGAAACAAAAAGTTATTGAATTACCTATATTAGCTTTACTTAATTTTAAAAAAGTATTTCAAGTTGAATGTGATGCAAGTGGTAATGCAATAGGAGCTATATTAAGTCAAGAAGGAGACGTTCCTTGCTGAAAGAAATGAAGGTTGAAGTTCTTTGTTTTGATGAAATGAAAGAGTTGTATGATGTTGATCCTAATTTTTTTGAGGCATGGAGAGAGTGCAGAGCACCAAATTTGACAAATCATATAAGTAAGTATGATGAATATTTCATTCAAGAAGGTATGTTGTTGAAAGGCATTCAGTTGTGTATTCCTAGAAGTTCTATGAGGTTGAATCTAATTAAGGAAAGCTATAATGGTGGATTAGCTGGACATTTTGGAATTGGTAAGACATTGAGTTTGCTAAAAGAGAAGTATTATTGGCCACAAATGTATAAGGATATTTAGAAATTTTTAAAGAGTTGTGGAGTTTGTCAAGTTGCAAAGGGAGTGAGTTAAAATACTAGTTTATATACACCTATTATTGTTCTTGAGAAACCTTGGACTAACATTAGTATGGATTTTGTTCTTGGATTGCCTAAGATAGTGAAAGGGTATGATTACATATTTGTGGTAATGGACAGATTTTCAAAGATGGCTCATTTCATACCATGTAAGAAGGCATTAGATGCTGAGCATGTTGTTGAACTTTTCTTTAAAGAGATTGTGAGATTGCATGGATTACCAAGAAGTATTATTTCTGACAGAGATAGTAAGTTTGTTGGTTATTTTTGGAAGACATTGTGGAAGAGGATGGATACTGAGTTAAAGTTTAGTTCTACATTCCATCCACAGATAGATGGACAAATAGAGGTTGTGAATAGAAGCTTGGATAATTTGATGAGATGTTTAGTTGGGAATAAGCCAAGTAATTGGGAGATGGTATTGGCACGAGCTGAATTTGCATATAAAAATTATGTGAATAGGAGTACAAGGAAGACACCTTTTGAGATTATTATTGGAGTGCATCCTAGAGGTATATCATATTTGAAAGATGTTACTGGTGAAGAAAAGAGAAGTGTTATAGGAGAAGAATTTGATGATTTTATGGAGTCTTTGCATAAGGAAGTGAAGTTGACGTTGGAACAAAGTTATTATAAGTATAGGGAGAATGCTGATTAGTCTAGAAGACACCATAATTTTCAAGTTTGTCATGAGGTGATGGTTCATCTAAAGAAAGGATGATTCCTAGTTGGAACATATAGTAAGCTAAAGATGAATAAATTTGGACCTTGTAAGATCTTGAAGAAGTTTGATAGTGGTAATGCTTATGAAGTTGAGTTACCTGATGACATGGATACATCTCCTATATTCAATATTGCTGATTTGTATAAGTATCATGAGTCAGAGGATGAAGTTGTTGTATTAGATGATTATACTAAGAAGAAAATTGAAGAAGTTGAATATATAGTGGATCAGAGAGTTGGCAAGAGCACAAGAGGAAAAGATTACTATGAATATTTGGTGAAGTGGAAGAATAGACCTATTAAAGATGCTTCATGGATTTCTTAATTTGAGTTGGATTTAGCTCAAGTTGTGACATCTCAATGATTCAAGAGAATCATTTCTTTCGACCCCAGTTGTTTGATGCAGGAGCATCTTGGGTTGCCTTGTTATCCTACTCATTTTTGTTCATTCTGCAAGATGGTGCCTAGCAGTCCTTCATGTGCTTAATAGCTCCTTCATGTGTCTAAAATTTCCTTCATGTGCCTAGAAGTCCTTCATATGCCTTGCAATCCTTCATGTGCCTAGCAGTCCTTCATGTGCCTAGTAGTTCCTTCATGCGCCTAGCAATCCTTCATATGCCTAGTAGTCCTTCATGTGCTGAGTTACTATAATAATTCCTTCATGTGTTGAGTTACCTAGTGTATGTTGAGTGACTCTTCATGTGTCAAGTTACCCAATATATGTTGAGTGTTTCTTCATGTGTTGAGTTACCCAATGTATGCCAACTGTCAAAATTTGGACGTGATTTCTGCGAGCTGACTTGCAAGATTTATTTTCAATCATGACATATATGTTAAGATCTTTTCTTGGAATATGTCTAGAATATTTTTGGGTCAGCCCTCCTCGTATGTAATATCCTAGAATAATTTGTATGCCTTTTGGAAAGTATATATAGAGTGTTTAGGCTTAGAGTAAGGTAAGTTTTTGGGAGAAGGAATTTTGAGAGTAGAATTGAACGTGAAAATTTGTAGTTGGATCTTTGAATGTGAATGCATTTGTGATTAGTCGTAACCTAGAAGGCCTTATAGGTAAGCATGTATGAAGGTGTTTTAATAAATCAATAAAATTATTTCTCTCTTCTTCCTCCTTTGGTTGTTTTTCCTTATGTTTTCTTCTGTTGTGTTAACTCTTGCAAGGTGGTTTGGATAGCTAGGTGAGCCTTTGGCCCTAGATATTCATCCTTTTCCTGCATCACATGATGCATGTAGATGCCTTGAGAAAAGAAATAAAATAACCAAGGTGAAATAAGAACACAATTGGTCCAAGAAGATTGTTTTGAACAAGAGGATAAAGGATTAGTCCCAATGATGAGGCAAACTTTCTCGCTAGTTCTACATACTCAAGAGCCACCCCAAAGGAAGAACTTGTTCAAAACAAGGGTAAAATGTCAAGGAAAGGTATATAATTTTCTTGAAGATTTTGGTTCCACAAAGAATTTAGTTTCTAAAGAAATGGTGCAAAAGTTAGGATTAAAGAAAACACCACATCCTTTTCCTTATAATGTATCTTGGCTTACTAAAGGGCAACAAACCTTAGTGACTGAACAAACCATAGTAGAATTTTCTCTTGGGGACTTCAAAGATAAAGTATTATGTGATATAGTAGAAATGGATGATTGCCATATCCTCCTAGGGAGACCATGGAAGTATGATGTGGATGAAACCTATAGTGGTAGGAAGAACACATACACCATCATTAGAGATGGAAGAATCTTCACAATAAAATCTTTACCTAATCAAAAATTAGAAAAAGATGAGGTAACAATAGGGATTGTTATAGGGGAGAAAGAGGTGATAAAAACCATAGATGAATTAGAAGAGGGAGGTTTCATATTGATTATGAATCCTAAGGATAGTGATAAATCTGATAAGAAATCACCTATAGCAGTAGAATTCAAAGGACTACTAGAGAAATAAAATGACATCATGGCAAGTGATATGCACCCTTCCCTCCCTCCCCTTGGAGAAATTACTCATCAAATTGATCTCATACATCTCATACCTAGATCCTCTTTTCTAAACAAGGCACCCTACACGATGACTTCATATTTGAATGCAAATGTTGCAAAAAAAATCAAGAAAATGCTTGCCAAAGGTCTAATTTAGAAAAGTTTAAGCCCTTATGTAGTACGCTCTATCCTATCACCTAAAATGGACGAAACGTGGAGGCTATGTATCGATAGTAGAGCTATAAAAAAAATCACTATTAGGTATAGGTTTCCTATGCCTAGGATTGAAGACCTACTTGATCAACTTGGAAATGCTTGCTATTTTTCTAAAGTAGATTTGAAATCAAGATATCACCAAATAAAGATCAAACCTAGAGATGAGTGGAAGACAACCTTTAAAATAATTGAAGGACTATTCGAGTAGCTTGTAATGTCATTTGGACCAAGTAATGCTCCAAATACATTCATGAGACTCGTGAATGAGATCTTCATTGACTTTATTGGAAAACTTGTTGTTGTGTATCTTGATGGCATTCTCATTTTTAGCAGTAGTAGGAAAGAACATTTAAACCATTTGGAGCAAGTCTTGAAAAGACTTCATGAGAACAAATTGATCATAAATTTGGAGAAGTGCACATTCATGCAAAGGGAACTCATCTTTTTGAGGTTTGTTATATCTCAAGGGACTCTAGAGATGGATCCAAGAAAAGTGGAAGCAATCATCAATTGGCCACCTCCTAAAAACCAAGGTGATGTGAAGGGTTTTCATGGTTTGTCAATATTTTAGGAAATTCACAATTAACTTCAGTCATATATGCACTCCTATGCTTGATAATATCAAAGGTGGTAAGAAGACTAAATTTATTTGGACAAAAGAGCCAAAAAATACTTTTGAGTACTTGAAGAACATAGTGGCTCAATACCCTATTCTAACCTTTCTTAATCTTAGGAAGGTGTTTACTAATTAAACTGATGCTAGTAACTTAGCCATTGGTGCTATCATAAGCCAAGAGGGAAAACCTATTGCTTTCTTCTCTAAAAAGTTAAATGATGCAAATAAAAAGTACTTAACTTATGACCTTTAATTGTATGCAATAGTGTAGGCTCTTAAAAAGTAGAGGAATTACCTTTTCTCAAAGGAATTTGTTGTTTATAGTGACAACCATGCCTTAAGTTTTTTGAATTCTCATGAAAAATTGAGTGTCAGACACATCAAATGGATGGAGTAGCTACAATCATACACCTTCACATTGAAGCACAAGAAAGGTTAGGAAAATAAAGTGGTTGGTACCCTCAGTAGAAGGGTTATACTAATTGAAGAAGTATAAATATAGATCATTGGGATTGATGCACTCAAACATCTCTATGTAGGAGATCTAGATTTTGTAGAAACATTTAAGGTTTGTTTTGAACTTATAGGGATATATCACACTGATTTCTTTGATTACATCATTCAAAATGATCTTGTGTTCAAAGGTTCTCAACTCTGTATTCCAAGGTGTTCTATGAGGCTAAACATCATTAAGGAGAAGCACTATGGTGGCATGGGAGGCCATTTTGGCATTGATAAAACATCTAAATAGATTAAGAGGAGTTTTTATTGGCCCAAAATGTCTAGTGACATCAAGAAATTTGTGGAAAGTTGCACTATATGTCAGAAAGCTAAGGGTGTATCTACAAATAAGGGGTTGTAACTACCTTTTACAATACCTACTAGACCTTGGGAATCCATTTAAATGGATTTTTTAATGGGACTACCTAGAAGAAAATAAGGTTTTGATAGTGTATTTGTTGTTGTTGACAAGTTCAATAAAATGGTACACTTTGTGCCATGCAAAACTAAAAATGATGCCTCACAAATTGCTGATCTTTTCTTTAAAGAAATTATTAGGATTCATGGCCTACCTAAGACAAAAAAATTTAGATAGGGATGTGAAGTTCCAAGGTCATTTTTGACATACAATTCACAAGAAATTAGGCACAAATATAAAATATAACTTTGCATATCACCCTCAAATTGATGGTGAATCAAAAGTGGTGAATAGGTCACTTGGGAATCTTTTTAGGTTCCTAACCAAGAAATACAATTTGAGATGGGATGTCATACTCCCTCAAGAATAATTTTCTTTTAATGACTCCTTGAATAGATCCACTAGAAAAACACCATTTCAAATATTCTATGGTTTGCACCCTAGAGATCCATTAGATCTGATAGAACTACTATCAAACTTTAAGGTAATTGCTCAGAGAGAAGACTTGGAAAAACTCATCAACCAAGTTCAAGAAGAGGTAAAGAATAGACCACACTAAACCAGTTAGCAGTATAAGGAACATGCAAAAAAAAGAAGGAGAGATGTTCACTTTCAGTTTGGAGAAAAAGTTTGGGCATATCTCAAGAAGGAAAGATTACCAAAAGACAGATTGTCTAAGCTTCACATAAAGAAATTTGGCTCATGCATAGTGTTGTATAAAATGGGAGAAAATTATTATGAAATAACCTTGCCCCCTACTTTTTATATTTCCCCAATCTTTAATTTTGCTGAACTAACCATCTATAAAGGTGATGCAAGTTTTGATGTTGTAGGTACCTCTACAAGTCCAGATAATGCTAATACATTATATTTTCTCACAAATATCCCTCCTAGAAAACTAGTGAAATTGGAGAAGATATTGGAATCTAAATTCCTTGGGAAGACCAAGACCAAAACATACTTGTAGTGTATATGAGAAATATGTTAGCAAGAAACACTAATCTATCAAGAGAACAAAAGCATTAACTAGCATAAAAATCATAACATATATGAGAGACAAAGTGAAATGCTCAAATGAGAATATGAACCATGGAATGGCTCTCTCAATGAGGATGGTCACTTGATTTAGGGATGATTCTACTATGTGGATGTAGGATGTATGCTCAAGGTTCTCAAAATAGCTTCAATGGAGATGGAAATGGAAAATTGGTAGCTTGAGAGCTCTTAATTTGGCATTATAAGGGTATGGTTTAAAGGCTTTGTTTCTCAAACTAGCATTATAACTTTAGCTCAAAAGTTGTGATGAAATGGCTTGGGAGGGGATTCAATTTATTGGCTAAGGGCTTAAGGGATGGAGGGTTAAGATGCAAGGAGAGATGAAAGGTTAAGGAGGGCTAGGATGCACTCAAAGGGGAGCACATAGATTGTGCTTGTTTAGCACCAATCAGGGAGTGACACATGTCATAGGGTGAGTGGATGGAAGAAAGGGGAAGGATGAGTCAACAAAGGAGGCTCAAGAGATAATATCTTCATAAAGACCCTTCATAATGGCTTGTAAGAGCAATGAATTGGCTTGTAAGAGTCTTTATGGCCTTTGTGAGAGCATTCATGGCTTGGTGGTTGGGATATTTTGGAGGGAGTTGAGATTGTTGACTTTGCTTGGCTTAGGAAACTCTTAAGCTTACTTAGGGAATGTGACAACATTAAGGGGTGGATTAGGCTTGGGTTTAGGATTAGATTAGGGATGTTAGAGATTTGCAAGTGGATGGCATTCATGAGGGTGGGTGAGTTAGTGGCTAAGCTTGGTTAGTATGGGTGGATGGGGTGGATTAGGCTAAAAAGGGGGTTTAGGATAGTTTAGGGGTTATTAGATTTGAGGGTTTTATTTATCAAATAGATTTATTTAATAAATGGGGATTTTGAAATTAGATAGAAGAATAGGATTAATTGATAAATAATAGGTTATTTGATTTATCAATTAGGACTATAGATGATTAATTAAATTAATCAACTATGGGATGGAAAAGAATTAATTAAATAGGAATTTAATTAATGATGCCCTTAGAGATAACTAAATAGGATTACCAAAGTGGTGTAATCAAATTTAGGTGTCTACATGCAGTACCTTGTTAAATGGAAAGGACTACTTGATATTGTATGCCTAAAATGTGGGCACATTACTATGCATCATTATATCCAAGATTTCTCAAAAGTGAGGTCTCAAATGGTGACTCATATCTCTCTATTCATAGAGTGCAAGGGTTTGCAATGGAGGCCCTCAGTTTGACCTAGTTCATGCCCATGCAAGTACACCATGAAATGAGAGATTCAAAGAGAAAAATCAAGAGTGCTAGTCTCCATGATCATCAAATATTTATGAAAAATGAAGATGCAAGCTAATATAAATGATAACAATGCAAAACAAAGCAAGATCTAATCTATGAAAACAAATATGACTCTAAACTAATATGCAAATGCAATGATAAAAGCCCATGATGAAAGCCATGGGTGCAAGAGAGAATGAGACAAGAAGATAGAAGTTGCCCACAAAAGCTTTAGCATTCAAAAATCCTTCAAAATTTGCTCTCCAATCCTGCAACATAACAATAGCATAATCATGGGTATCCAAAATGAGGAGAGGGTTCTCCCTTATAAAGAAGATTGGATGATCTAGATTGAGAGGAAAAATATTTAATCAAGGGTGGAGAAATAATGATCCATGTGAAATAAGGATCCACCAATGAGAAAAGAGGAGTGGTTGAGAAGAAAGTGGAAAGATAAGTCCCACTTAGAAATATGTGCATTTAAGTGTAGAGAAATTAAATAAAAGAATTTATTTTATTTCTTTTTTCATCAAAAAGAGATATTTAAGTGGGATTTTCATTTAATTGAAAGGGAGCAAGTTCTTTTAATTAAATAATAGATATTTAATTAAATTAAAAGAGGGGTTTTTCTCTTAATTAATTAAATGTGGATGAATTATTTAATTAAAAGAGAGGTTTTATTTTAAATAAATGGAAACTTATTTTATTTAATTAAAAGAGGATATTTTCTTTTAATTAAATAAGACTTAGGATAAAATGATCAACCTTAGAAAAATAGAATAATTGAATTTGATCAAGGAAATTGATTTAATAAAATATTACACACCATTGATTCAAGAAATTTGATATATTGATAAATAGTCTAGGTGACCATTTTAGGGTGCATAAATTTGCCCCTCTTTCACTAATGTATGATCAATTTGGGAACACATGTAGTCAAATAAAGAAATTGAAGTGTGAGGTCGATTTGGGATCACAAAACAACCCAGATGTGTGGTAGAATTGGGAACACATCAGGACAAAGAATACAAATAAATTTTGACTTGAAAAAGTCAAGGATAAAATTGATAAAATTGAATCAAAGATTGAATTTGATAATTACTACCCCCTTGTGATCGAAATTGAAATGAGATAGAGGAGAAACAACAAATTGATAAATTTGATCAAATCAAACAAAAGATAAGGTTCTTGATGTAAGATGAAAGATATAAGAATTATAGAACCAAGGTAGATCATCAAGAATGAAATATTATGCCCCAAAGGTGATTTAGAAGAAAAGAAGTGGGGAAAAAGAAAATGAAAGACAGAAGTTTGAAAGATATAGAAAGAAATAGAAAGAAGAAAAGAAAATGCCCCAAAATCAATCAACTATTTAAGATAGAAATTTTGATCGAGATCATGAAAGAAGATAAGGAAATGAAGATCAAAACATGACCATAGTTGATTAAAAGTCCACAATAAAGATGAAGGGAGAACCCTCTCAAACTCATAATATTACATAGTTTGAATCTAATATTTGAATCATGTTCGTTAGGACCTAAATAGACCATTTCTAGGCTTTAGGGTCACCCTAGGTCCTTATATGTATTTGGGGAGTACTATTTCAAAACATGCCTTTTAATACCCTTAAGAGCAACTAGTGATTAGTTGTCTTTATGGTAGGTTTTCCTTGTGATTGGGATTTCCTAGGAGTGGTTTTGGGTTGTGATAACCTTATCCATATTATTGAGAAATTGTGATAAGTTTTTGTGGTATATTATCTTTGTAAAGATACATATTTTTTCATAACCTTCAATCAAGATAATTTTAGGAACCTTGTTCAAACCCATTACTAGTTCCATTATATTAGCATATACATGCTTCATAAACCAAACATCATTTGAAGAGTAAACATAACATACAAGAACTAAAAAAACTAATACATTTGCTTGATTCCTCCCAACCATAATACCATCATGGGACCCAAAGGACCCTAGCCATCCCCTAAGCATAACATCTCAAACTGTCAACTAGATAGTCAAAGTTGTCTTATGAGGGTGTTTCTACTACAACAAAAGTAACATCATAAGAACAAAAGATCTAACATGCTAATCTATTAAGCATAGATACTCTAACTAGTACTGAATTAAATAATCTAACCATATGCTATAACATCATAATAAAGGAATGCGTCAAATGAAACCAACATCATCTAGACATGATATCCAAGCATTCCAATTAAATCATAAATCACAAGAAAACATACTCTGAAATCCTAAATATACCAAGTGAACATCAAGCATTAGTCACAACTAGAAATAGACCATATATATATATTGGTCCCCAACAATAGTATAGGTAGCTACGTCTCACAACCACGTGGAACCCATAGGCCCACTCCCACTATGTTGATGGAGATAATGATCCAATCACAAACACACATAAAGAAAACATCCATGGCTAACACTATCACTAGATAGTAAAGATGAATGAAACCAAGATCATGAGACATGCAATTACAACAGGTCCTGGTCAAACACTCTATGGGTCAACTATGTAGGGACTTGTGTTGGGCCCATTTTTCGTTGCACCAAAAGCCATGACTATTAGTGAACATGGAACACCACATAATTAACCACTTGTGGGCAGGGGAGCGCATCGCATCACCCAACAATCTCCCCCTCGACACGCATACCAGGTGCTTACGCGGGTCGGGGAAGGCACCGGGGAGATTTGAACCCATGACCAAGCCAAAACCAGGCTTTGATACCAATTGTTGGGCCCATTTGCCGTTGCACCAAAAGCCATGACTGTTAGTGAACATGGAACACCACATAATTAACCACCTGTGGGCAGGGGAGCACGTCGCATCACCCAACAACTTGATGGAGGGTAAGCTTCTCAACATCATGTAGCCCAAGATAAGTATCATGTGGAATCAAAACTCCCCTGAGAAGTGCATTACACCGTGTCCTCAGGTCAACTTTGGGTGCTCACATTTTCAATTTCCTTGGATCAACTTCAGGTGCTCAAACTTTTATTATCTTAGATTTATTACCTAGTAATTTATTTAATTATCACTTGTTTAGAACTTCTTCACACCAACCTAAGAAATATTCATAAAGGTTGTAAGAGAAGCCCCTCCATGGTGCTACCCTACATATCCATGCTCATCACATAATGAGTGCATATAGGGAATGCATAATCCCAATCCAACCCTAATGTATATAACCCCACTAATAGCAATTGGGAGATCAGGCCTCATAATCACCTAACAAATGCATGTGCACATGCTCGTGTGTGGGTGTACCAACAACATGAAGATCATAAAAATAAGTGTTGGATAAGAACACAAGCAAAATAAAACTCAACCAAAAACAAACTCAAGAGTACAAATGTGGCATGCATCCCAATGCAACATAAAAATGCAACAATGGTTGGATTGACATCCTACAAATAATCCAAATCCATGACCCACACCATGCCAAGAAAACTTGAGAAAATTAGGTGGCACACAAATCAAGGCAAAAACCTTAAAAACTTAACATTGATGAAAATAAATGAAAATAAAACCCATTCAACCAGTGAGTGAATGAGCCACAAAAATCTAATAAAAATTAGGTCTAAACATCATATGCAAAAATAACTAGCATAACAGTGCAAAACCTCAAACTCCCATCTGAAAAATTATGGAAATGCTCATACTCAACCAACTGGGTAGAGCTAGCAATTAGAAATGGAGGGGAATACTAGTTCTCAAACTCTTAACATACAACTACAAAAAATGGAAGTAGAAATAGAGTTAAAAAACAAAATAGGAGAGCCATACATGATAGCCAAAAGGGCCAAAATGGGAATCTGAACAATAAAATCAAAATCCCATAGAAGTTGTCAAAAATCATGAAAATCCAATGTCTCCCTGACCTAGATCCAATGAGATCTCACAATGATCTCATGCTCATAGCTCCTACAATGAACAAAAACACAATCCTACAGAAGAGGATTTGGAAATTTTCTCTCAATTTTGTATTTTAGAAAGTGAGAAGTGAGGAGTAAAACTCCTCTTTGGACACTTATTCACTCTTTGAGTGAATAAAGGATTAGGGTAAATAACCAAGTCACTTAGTTAAACCCTAAATCAACCCAAATGAAAACATGTTATTCCAAGTAATTGGAATTCATGTACGAAAAAGTTTTCAGGAATTAAAATTAAATTAAATTAAAGCCCAAAATTCCCTTAAACCAAAAGTATAGAATTCCTTAATAACTTTCACAACAATTGTGAATCTCCAAATGCATAAACACACTCATAGGTCTAATCATATAATGAAAATGAGTCTAGATTTATTAAATCACTAGAGAATTTGATTTAAATAATTACATAGGATACATTGACCATGTTGGTATTTTAAAACTACTAGACTAATCTAAAGCCCAATACCAAGATGGAGAAGAAAAGACTCAGTCTAAGGGTTGGATAGTCCCCATATTCAATTGAATTCTCTATAGATATGGACCAAAATCAATAGAATCATAGGGATTCTCTACACTTCAAGCTCTATATGGACTAGGTGGGTGCACCTTAGGGACATAAATGTGACTAGTTTTTTATTTTCTCTTCATACATGTGCTCACTAATATTCTTCCTATAAGATATAACCCCTAGTAGAAATGTTCAACAATTATTCTTATATTTACAAAGACTCCTTGATTACAACAGCTAACTGATAATTCAAAGGGAACTATTTCAAATAAGAAAAGACCAACAATTTTGATTCTTCATTACAAAAAAGTAAATTTGATTTGATTTTAAATGTGCTCCATGCAACCACATGAACTTTTCAATTTACATCTGAATTGATGATCAATGCTTTCTCTATTTCTACATCGAGTCTAGCTAGCAAAAATTGATCTATTTAATTGCCTTACAACTAAATTATCAAGAATTAACCCTAATCCTCATTCTTATAATATCCCTCTCGTATGATTAGAAACCCCATCAATTCATGAAAGTGTTTACTTAACTCCTTATATTTAAAAGTAATAAATGAAATGTTATAGAACCTATCCTAATTGCATTTAATTTCATGAACCTTTCTCATTTAATCCCAAAATAACCAACATATGAACATGGAGACAAAGTTTAGAGACACAGATATTGCAAAACATTCCTTTGTATTAATCTTCCTTGAAAACCATACAATATTGGTATAAACTCATGAATAATTCAAGATATAACAAACTATCATTCAACATTCACTCGTATGCTTAGATTTTGCAAAATAAATACATCACATTAGAAATTACACAAATACTGATTGGACCAACTAAAAAAATCATAAAAACCAAAAATTGTATAGACTTTGGACCTCAACTCCACATCTTGGAAATACTTATATAGGAAGGATTGCAACAAGCTTCAGAAGGGAGGACATGTGTCAGAAAAAAAACTAATGGAAACAATATACAAAGATATTTTATCTTGAGTTACAATACAAACATTATTTTTACTTCGATAAAAATTTAAAATGAAGTTGCAAAACCAATAGGTGACACTATCAGCAGGTGTCTTTAACATAATTTTGTTTATCTTCAGGCTTCTATCACTTTCCTTGTCTTTTCTATGTTTCTTTTCTCTCCTCTACCTCTAACTACATCCCTGAACTACCTAGTCACTATCAACTAATGGTATGGTCTTTATGTCTACATCAACTTCCAAAATGGCAATATCAGTATCCACATTAGGCCATGTGGCATCCCAGATGGTATCTAACTCATCTATGCATTTATTCTATTTAGTTTCAGTTATTTCCTTCAATTATTCAATAACTTTTCTCATATCTAACTCAATTATAAATAGAAAGTAAATCATGTCATAGACAATTGTTATATTTGTCTCATTATTGCAATAGGAAACAAATCGTAGATGCCTCAAAATATCCTCAAAAGAGGAAGACCATTCCTACCATTCTTTTATAGCTCCATTTACATCTAAGATAGTAGGGATAAAATTTTGAATCCCCATGGAAATTTTCATCATCTTACCTTGTATTAATTACATTTTACCTATGAAAAAACATGTAATTACTTTACTTTGTTAATAAATTTCTTGGTACTAATAATTACCCCCTTGGGAAATTTCTTCTTTTGAGGCAATAAGGGAACCAAACTATCAAAAAATTGTGTATATGGCCACCATGTTTTAAATAAAGGGGATAATCGGGCTAATGTTTCTAAGCATTGAAATTTAGCTCCTTGCATAGAAATGTAGCTGACATGCACATTTTGTGAGATAATTTGCTGACACCTATCTTGTGCATTATCAAGCCCTAAATTGTCTTGATTTCCACCTCCTTGGCACCATCTCATTCATATATGTCCATTTTCTAGCTCTATCCCACATTTTCTATATCAGCTTCTGTCAGAGCTTCTTGGTCTTTTACCTCTATGATGGGCCTTGATATATTTCTCAAGCCTCTTACCTCCTCATCCAAGACAACCAATCTTTGTTCTAGGACATAAATCCTCTTTAGTTCTTCCTCATACTTCTTCCTAGCATCAATTGATATCTTATATGTTTCATACAACTATTCTTCCAACATATCCATTTTCCTTTTCCCCATTAGTGATGTTGTGTTCAGTAGATTATGGATTTGGTCACTAGTCACAGTAGTGACATTCCAATATATTACATTTCCTTGGGGGGATTCTTTTATTTTCATAAGAGTTGGCTTATTTCCATCAAGAGCCATGTTCCATATAGTCATTGTCTTGCTGTCAGTCTTAAAACCATATCCTTATAGCTCACCAGTAGTATTTGTTAGAATTATTTAGAATAACTGAGAGGGGGGTGAATCAATTATCCAAGGTCCAATGATGTTCAATACAACTTTTTCTACAAATCATTAATGGCACATAACTATAATTATCATGCATGCAATTGAACATTAGACAATCATAAAAGTAAACATCCATCACACCATAACAGTAAGGATTTTGATGACCTAGAAACCCTCTAGGAATAAGAAGGTAAAATTGGGGTGGGGGTGATACCCACAAAATAATTGTGCAATTCATTTCAACCCCTTCTGATGGCCTGCCATGTTAAAGGCCTGACCTATTAGAGGCTTTACACATTGTAAGATGTGACCCTATTAAAGGATTTAAGAACATTCAATTTAGAATGTCACCCTATTAAAGGATTTACATAGAGTTGTTAGGCTCACCCAAGTCCATATGATTTTCAGTCACCTTCTCAAAAGAATCTTTCATCCCTCTCTAAGGATCTCCTATCCTCATCTCTAAGGATCTCTTTATCCTTCTCCTGAGGATCTCTTTATCCTTCTCCTAAGGATCTCTTTATCCTTCTCCTGGGGATCTCCTTATCCTTTTCCTGGGGCTTGTTCACCTACTTGTTAAGCTGACCTAGCAATGTAGGGTTTCAATGTCTAATACAATGGTAAGAAAGTATTAGAAGGGTTTTGACCTAATACAAATTGCAACTTCAACCTTGCAGATTTCAAATCACTCTTCAGTCCTTTTCTTTGCTTGGCTTTCCTCCCTTGCAGTGCTAACAGCTTGTTCACCCTTCAAGATCTTTCTCCTTGAGTTTTTCCACTTGTTATGCCAATGCACTCTATGGTCGCTTGATCAACTCAAAGTCTTGATGCTCTATTCTTACTCCTCTTGGCTTTTTTGCATGACCATACTTTATGACCAACTCCCTCTCATGCATGCTCATTTGATCTCTGACCTATAACTCCTTATAAAGAAGTTATGTTCTCGATTTCCTACTCAAATTTTAATTTTCTCTTGAGAAAATGGTATTGTTTTACCTCCAATTTGTTTCTTCTAGAAACTTCATGATAAATCCATTAGCATTTGCCATGAAAATGGTTTGCATGGATTACATAGAATTCTGTGACATCTGCTCATCATCTCTATCATCCAACTAATTCAAAAAATTCTATGTAACAACCTCATCACTGCTGATCTAGTGAATCTTTTTCTTTAACAAATAATGCAGCAACTTGACATCATTGGTTCACTGATGCTCAGCTCCTTCTATGTTACTCAGCTTCTATTATTATTTACTGGCGCTTGGCATCTAAAGAAATTTTGTGTTGCTCAGCACTTGAAGACTCCGCACTTAAAATATCACTCGGCTCATGTATCTTTCTCCGCACCTAAAGTCACTCAACACTTAATCTTCACTCGGCACCTAAAGACTGCTCAGTGTCTGAAGATCACTTGGCACACACTAAGTTGAACTTTCTCAACTTCAACTGATAATCTATTTAGCACTAACTAGCTAGCTTGGCTCTCTTCAATGAACTTAGTTAATCCTTACATCTTTGATGTATCTTAGTGTGTCCATCCTCTGTATCTTAAATTATGTCATCAATACACTATTTCATCAATGGCCTAGCTGATCCTTATACTTCATTACAACATCATAACTTCAACCTTTCTCTAGGTACTCTAGTTACGTCTTATTGATTGCCACCTCCTTGTCAATCAACCAACTGATAGTATTTGGATCACTAAAGCAATTGTCATTCTTACAAGTAGCAAGTTTTACATCAATGACAAAAAAATGATTGAAACATTCTTTACCAGTTCCATTTCTCTTCATTCATGATCTTTTCAATCATTTCCAACAATCTCCCTCTTTGGCATTGATGGCAAACCAAACTGATCAATTGATCAACTTAGTTACCACCAAAATTACATACATTTTCTATTTGGTATATAACTCCTTTTGCTTATACAAATTGAATCCTTTTTTCTACATATATCTCCCTCTTTGACATAAATGCCAAAGATGTAGCATCTTCAACATGCTAAATATAAGCTTTGCATCTTCATGTTTTCTCCCTCTGTCATCATGCTTGTGACTGATCTAGAATTTTTGTACCTGTTGTCATCCTCTACATCATTCTTCTGATATTTCAATGGTTTACTTATGTTGATGTCGTGCAGTTTCTCTATTACTTTAGATTGCTTGAGTTAGGGGCATTACCACCAACTTGCCTCTACAATATTCATAAGCATCCTTAGGCAATGGTTTGGTGAATATATCTATATTTTATTCCTTTGTGTGAATGTTCTCCATCTTCACTTGTTTTTCTTCCACCAATTCTCTAACATAGTGATACTTGATTGCAATATGATTGGTTTTTGCATGCATTAGTGGATTATTGGATATGTTTATAACGCTTGTATTGTCACAATATAGTATCACAGGTTTGGTTACCTCTTCTTTCATTCCTTTCAATAGATGTTTAAGCCACACAATGTTTGTGCAATTGACGGCTGATGCCACATATTCTACTTTTGTAGTGGACTGAGATGTGCATGTTTGTTTCTTACTAGTCCAAGTAACTAGCGTTTTACCTAAAAATAGTGCTCCTCCACTTGTGCTTTTCCTGTCATCAATGTTGCCTCCCCAATCTGCATCTGTGTATGCATTGAGCTCAAACTTCTCATTCTTTTTGTAATATAGGCCAAAATCATTAGTTCTTTTGAGATACCTCATTATCCTTTTCACTGCCATGAGATGATTTTCTCTAGGATTAGCAGAGAATCTAGCCACTATTCCAACTGCTAGTGCTATGTCTATCTGCTATGTACAACATATTGTAGTTTTCCAATCATGGATCTGTACATTATTTGATTGGCTTCAGTTGATTCATCATTTTTGGATATCTTATGTCCTGTTGCCATTGGTGTGCTGACTAGTTTGGAATCTTCTAATCCAAACTTCTTAAGTATCTCCTTCATGTATTTTGATTGTGTCACAAATATACCATGTTTTAGTTTATGTACTTGCAATCCTACAAAGAACTTGATTTCTCCAAACATTGACATCTCAAAATCATGTTTCATTTTGTCAGCAAAACTTTTGCAAAGTACTTCCTTTCCTCCAAAGAATATGTCATCCACAAATATTTTAGATACAAGAATATCCTTACCTTCTTTTGATGTGATGTACATGTTGCTATTATCATCAGTTCTTTCAAATCCTATTTGCACTAGATACTTGTGAAGTCTCTCATACCAAGCTTTAGGGGCCTGCTTTAATCCATATAGAGCCTTGTGTAATTTGCATACCTTATTTTTGTTCTTTTCATCAAGAAAACCTTCTAGTTGCTCTATGTACACTTCCTCTTCAAGTATACCATTCAAAAATGTGGACTTTACATCCATCTGATAGACTTTAAATCCTCTGAAGGCTGCATATGTCAGTAAGGTCCTTACTCCTTCCATTTTGGCAACTGGAGAAAATGTTTCTCCATAGTCTAGTCCTTGTTCTTGTGCATACCCTTTACAAACTAGTATTGTGTTGTTCCTTTTGATTTTACCATTCTCATCTAGCTTGTTTCTAAACACCCACTTGGTTCCAATCACATTCTTGTCAGCTGGTCTTGAGACTAAGGTCCATGTCTTGTTCTTCTCAATTTGTTCTATTTCTTCTTTCATAGCATTGTACCAGTCATCATCTGCTATGGCTTCACTTACTATTTTTGGTTCTATTTTGCTAAGCAGACATGTCTCACTTCTGAATCTATTCCTTGTCATTGGTCTTGCCTCTTTGTTTCCAATAATTTGATCTATAGGATGATTTCTTCTTACATATTTTGCCAATACTGGTTCTTTGCTTGTTTAGATATTGTCTCTTTTAGAATCTGAATCTTCAGGTATTTGTTCATTTTCTTCTTGTTAGCTATTCTCAAAATCTGAATGAACATTTTTTGTATTCTACAGCTTGGCTTCTAAATGTGTCTGTTGTTTGGCATTCACTGTCTATGACTCGACAGATGCTAGATTTTGTTGTTGATTTTCATTCTGAGTTGCAACTTCACCATTGTTAGGTATACCTTCATAAAAATATACAAAGGTCTTGTATTCTTTTTCTTTATTGGTATCTCAACACTTTGATCTTCTGCAAGCTCATTAAATTTCACATTTGTGCTTTCTACTACTTTGTTAGTGTTAACATTCAAGCACTTAGAAGCTTTACTTCTAGTAGAATAACCAAGAAATGTTCCTTCCTCACTTTTTGCATCAAACTTTCCATTTCTAGACTCTTTATATATATAGTATTTGCATCCAAATATTTTGAAATATTTTAAATTAGGAGAATGTCCATACCATAATTCAAAAGGTGTTGCATTTGTACCTTTCTTAACTTGAACTCTGTTGAGTGTGTAGACTGCAATACTTACAGCTTCTCTCTAGTACCTGAGTGCAACATTTTTCTCCATTATTAAGGTCCTAGCATAGTCAATAACTGATCTATTCCTTCTCTCTATTGTACCATTCTGAGGTGGAGTCCTGGGTGCTGATGTCTACCTTTTGATTCCTCTTTCATTGTAGAACTCTTCAAATTCTCTTGATGTGAATTCACCTCCTCTATCAGATCTAAGACATTTTAGGCTCTTCTCAATCTCTTTCTCTACTCTAGCCAGATACCATTTGAACATTTGAAATGCATCTAATTTTAGTTTCAAGAACATAACTGTCATCATCCTTGAATAGTCATCTACAAATAGCATTATGTATCTATCACCTTTGTAGCTTTGCACTTCAATAGGACCACACAAGTCAGTATGAACTAGCTCTAATACTTCATTAGAAGTATAAGCCTTGCTTTTGAAAGTTGATTTGGTCATCTTCCCTAGTTGGCATTGTTTGCACATGATGTTATCGAGTTTCTTCAACTTTGGTAGACCTCTGACTTTCTTCATTTTGTTGATGCTTATCATATTGTCAAATTTTACATGACATAGCCTCTTGTGCCATAACCATACGTCATCAATTTGAACAATGAGACAAGAAGAATCTTCCATGTCTAGGTAAAACAAATTACTCCTAGTCTGATCACCTTTTCCTATTATACTTCCTTGAGAATCATAGATTTTAGCAACTCCTTTTTCAAATTCAACCTTACATCCTATGTTTCCTAACTGTGAGACACTTAACAAGTTATAATTCAAGCCTTCAACATAGTATGCATTATCACATGTTATCTTTTTAGTAAGCTTGATACTACCTTTCCCTTTGATCTGACATGGTGCATTGTTACCAAATCTGACACTATTTCCTTCATATTGAGTAAAGGAAATGAACTTACTTTTATCTCCAATCATGTGATGAGAGCATTCGTTATCTATGATCCATCTGTTATTCTTGTTCATGCAGGTTACTAGTGCAATTGCTTCATCTTCATCTTATTCATCTTTCATAGCCACATAGACTACTTCATCATCATTCTCATCAGAGTCTTCTTCAACAATGTAGCATCTTGTTCCTTTACCTCTGGAGTCCTTGTTGTCCTCTTTCATGTTCTTGAAGTTTCCTCCATCCTTGTAATTTTTTTTTTGTGTGCATTTGGCTATAATGTGACCAACTTCATTACAACTAAAACAAATGATTGGTAGCTTACCTTTGAATTTTCCTCTTCCTCTATGAAATCTTCTTGCTCATAATGCCTCCAATTGGTCTACATCATCTTCATCAGTGTTGCTATCACTAGATACATACTTTCCTTTTCCATTCTTTTTCTTTGTTTGCACCTCATCATTGTCTTTTATCATCATCTTGGCTTTGAATGTAGATTCAAAGCTTTCTAGCTTGTAGTTGTCAAAGTTGGATAGCTCAAAGGTAGTGAGTCTTCCAATTATTCCTTCAAATGTCACTATGTTGCTTGGTACACACCTTAGCTCTTGGATGGCTGATACTCTTATAGCATAGATGGGAAGAAAAGTTCTCAAGTGTTTGCTACATACTATTTCTTTTGCTAATTGTCCTCCTAGGCTTCTTATGGCACTAACTACTTCCTTAATTCTTGCACCATATTGAACAGCATTTTCTCCTTCTTCCATTTTCATGTCATCAAATTTTCCTTTTAGGCTCTCTCTTTTGGCTCTCTTGACATTATCATCTCCTTCATAGATTCTTGATAATGTTTCCCACATCGAATGTGAAGTATCACATCCTTTGATGTCATCATACTCGGCATAGCTTAGTGCTGAAGCAATATCTAACATTGCTTGATTGTGCTCCTTCTTCTTGCTCATGTCATCTATAGTGAAGTGTCTTGTAGGGTCTACATGATCAAATAAGATTGAGGTCTGTGCATAGTCACCTATTGATCCGAGATGTAGCTTCATTAGACTTTTCCATGTAACAAAGTTGTCTTTGTTTAGCTTGGGAACTTCTCTTTTGGACATCTTGATCTTCCAGCTACTAGTACCTTGAACCAAATCAACTGTCTGCTCTGATACCAATTGTTAGAATTATTTAGAATAACTGAGAGGGGAGGTGAATCAATTATCCAAGGTCCAATGATGTCCAATACAATTTTTTCTACAAATCCTTAATGGCACATAATTGAAATTATCATGCATGCAATTGAACATTAGACAATCATAAAAGTAAACATGCATCACACCATAACACTAAGGATTTTGATGACCCAAAAACCCTCCAAGAATAAGAAGATAAAATTGGGGTGGGGGTGATACCCACAAAATAACTACGCAATTGATTTCAACCACTTCTTTATGGTCTGCCCTGTTAAAGGCTTTACACATTGTAAGATGTGACCCTGTTAAAGGATTTAAGAACATACAACTTAGAATGTCACCCTGTTAAAGGATTTACATAGAGCTGTTAGGCTCACCCAAGTCCATGGTATTTTCAGTCACCTTCTCAAAATAATCTTTCATCCCTCTCTAAGGATCTCCTATCCTCCTCTCTAAGGATCTCTTTATCCTTCTCCTGAGGATCTCTTTATCCTTCTCTTGGGGATCTCTTTATCCTTTTCTTGAGGCTTGTTCACCTAACTATTAAGGTAACCTAGCAATGTAGGATTTCAATGTCTAATACAATGGTAAGAAAGTATTAGAAGGGTTTTGACCTGATACAGATTACAACTTCAACCTTGAAGATTTTAGATCACTCTTCAATCCTTTTCTTTTCTTGGATTTCCTCCCTTGCAGTGCTGACAGCTTGTTCACCCTTTAAGATCTATCTCCTTGATTTTTTCCACTCATTATGCCAATGCACTCTATGGTTGCTTGATCAACTTAGAGTTTTTATGCTCTATTCTTACTCCTCTTGGCTTCTTTACATGACCATACTTTATGACCAACTCCCTCTCATGCATGCACATTTGATATCTGACCTATAACTCCTTATAAAGAAGTTATGTTCTCGATTTCTCGCTCAAATCTTAATTTTATTTTGAGTCTAGAGAATCTTTGTCTTTAACAAATAATGCAGCAACTTAGCATCATTGGTTCACTGATGCTTGAGTCCTTCTATGTTACTCAGCTTCTATTGTTATTTACTGGTGCTCGGCATCTAAAGAAATTCTATGTTGCTCAGCACTTGAAGACTTAGCACTTAAAATATCACTCGGCTCCTATATCTTGTTTGGCACCTAAAGTCACTCAGCCCCTGAAGACTGCTTGGCACCTGAAGATCACTCGGCACACACTAAGTTGAACTTGCTCAGCTTCAACTAAGAATCTATTTAGCACTAACTAGCTAGCTTGGCTCTTTTCAATGAACTTAGTTAATCCTTACATCTTTGATGTATCTTAGTGTGTCCATCCTCTGTGTCTTAAAGTATGTCATTAATACACTATTTTATCAATGGCTTAGCTGATCCTTATACTTCATTACAACATCATAACTTCAACCTTTCTCTAGGTACTCTAGTTACATCTTATTGATTGCCACCTCCTTGTCAATCAACCAATTGATAGCATTTGGATCACTAAAGCAATTGTCATTCCTGCAAGTAGCAAGTCTGACATCAATGACAAAAAAATGATTGAAACATTCTTTACCAGTTCTATTTCTCTTCATTCATGATCTTTTCAATCATTTCCAATAGTATTGGTTTCTTCAAAATAAACTAACTTATCCTACCTTTCGATCTGATCAAGCATGAAGGATGAGCTAATCTCCAACCCTAGGAAAAGAAGCATGCCACTTTGTATTACTAGCTCTCTAGCCTCTTCAATAGTGAGGGCCTCACTATTAGGGTCATACTCTTGCAACCTATATAAATTCTATAATCTTCTCAAGAGAAACTCCTAGTTGTAGTTGTAGGGTAAGTTAAGTTTTCTTGACCCTATATACGAAAGATTTGAATTTATTTGATTTGATTAATTCATCATCTTTCATGAATTCCTGACCCTAAATTTTTTGCTCATCTAACATCTAATTTTGTGATTCAATTTTATTGGGGATTTTCTAATTTTCCCCTACTTTCTTAAGAAAGAAATTATGCCTTATTGTATCAAAGTATTGAGATCCTCGAGGAAAAATTTGCAATGCCTTTCCTCTTACCTTATTAGGGATCTCAATCATCTATTGCCTCTTTCTCCCTTGAGCCCATGAAGAGCTCTCTAGTAGATCATCTTCTACATCAATAGTAATAAGAACCTCCTATTGAGGTATTTGAGGCTCTGCTTTGTTTTTTTATCTTTGTAGGTACTTGTGCCATTATTTTGTCAAAATTATCCAGGCACTTATTGAATCTATCCAAGTATGTTGATTCATGATAGAAACCTTTGAAAGATGTATCTATAACCTTTATGGCTTCTACTATTCTCATTACCTCTATCCATTTTTAGGTTTTATCTCTACATACCTTGGTGTCTAAGAAATTCATTATGTAGTCCTCTTCCCAATTTGGCTTTTTTTTAGGGAGGGTATACTTCCTCATTAGTTTAAGATCATGCCTTACCAAATCATTTGGATCATAGGTTCTTGTAGAGGCTATAGGGAGCATAAATTTAGCAATACATTTATTTATCTCTTCTATTGCATCTTTCCCTATCACAAAGTCCCCTACTTTGGTATTCCTAGCTACAAAAGAGCCTCTCTTAATAGTAGGACCTAAATATTCCTTTTTCATCATAAGAATTTTCTAGAAGAATTATAACTATCCTAGTCTCTCTAGAACATACTTACGTAGCACATGAGGGGGCTAATGACACTCACAAAGCCTTATTATTGGAAAATTTCCAAATAGAAAAATACTAGCCCAATCATGGCTTATTACCCTATCTCCATTAGGAAAGTAGATGGTCTTATCAGATTCTCACTTCCCTAGGAATCCTCTTAGTAATATCAACAAGCATGTTTGAAATTGGAAAAAAAATCATTCTAAAAAGAAAGATCACTATAATAAGGATAAAACCTTTGCCATAAATGAGTTCATAGCTTCATGAGTAAGTTCTCTCCATTCTCCTTTGTGGCATCAATGAAATCTAGACTAATATTCCCTATGTTCTTGTAAATAATGATGTGCATTAACAATGAGTAATGGAAGAATCTAAAGTTTTTTAATTCTCCCTTCTGAGCCGCAACAATCTCTTGATACATCTTGCTAGTAATGTATTCAACAAATTCAATATCAAACATTATGAACTAGGTCCTAGACATCTAGGGCCATAATTTATATCTACCTAGGGGCATTCATGGTACCATCTACTCCCAACAACTTGTTGATTCTATAAATGGTGCATTTGAAGTATTTGTAGAAGAATTCAAGTGGCATAAGTTCTCCTACCTTTGTTGGTAGTTTTCCCTTCTCCTTCTTGGCCACAAGGATGTGTCTTCTCATAACCCTTCTAGTAAAGAAGGTTTTCTGACTCTCAAATGTTTCATTCATCTTTTCTTTCTCAATTGGCTTGGTCATAGGTTGCCCTAGATCAAAAACTTCAATAAAAGTTTCCCCTATCCAACCTACACAAGATACCCATATCCTTTCTATAAAATCTTTTAGTTGTAGGATTGTATGACATGATCAATGCCTTCATGAGATCAACATCCACTATTACCTTTGGAATTATCAATTTTTCCATATTTTTGATCCAAGGGTTGCAAATTGGTGATTTCTCAAATCTATTATCATAAAAATACCAGAAGAGCTCATTCCCATTAGTATTAGGAACAATAACATCTTTATAGAAAGGATATACATCTCTAAAAATATGTGCATTCAAAGTTTGAACATGAGAAGATCCTAGAAGGAAGTATACCCATTCTTCTGCATATAGAGTTTCTAGCTTTGGTTTGGCCTACTCAATGGCTTGTGAAGACTCTTCCTTGTCAACCTAGGCTATTATTTTACATTCTTCTTGTGTCATGACTGCAATCAATTTCTTTAAAACAATCTTTGTCAATATTAATTTCTAAAAACTTTGAATATCTCTACAAATTCCAGAAATCTCTTAGCACTCAAGCTTCTATCTCTAGATTGTGCAAAATACTATACCTCAAAAAACTATTATATCAACTTATTAATAGAGAAAAATGGTAGTAGAGAAGCATTTATGTGTCTTTATGTCAATGTGCATGAAAAATCTTAATTTCTATAAAAGTGTCAAAATCTACTTGTACTACCAACCTTTCAAATCTTTTTATGCACTTTTTGATAAGACATCACTTTTAAATCGTGATGAGGCTCTTAAAAATCAATTTTTTCTTTAAAACTCATGCTTATGACCCAACAACTCCCTTTATTCATTTTTTTGTAGTCATTTTTTGCCTTAGCATTTAACACTTGTGACCAGATGACCATGGCTTTATGTCTTTATCACTGCTTCACAGTCCATTTAATGTTTTTGGCCATTAGCTATGCAACTAAGTGCCTTAAGGATTTGACCATTCTCAAAACTTTAATTGCATGGTCACTCCATCTCATTAACATTTGCACTTACTATTTGTGACCACATGAATGTCCTTAACTATCACTAAGTTTTAGCTTCACATACCCTTTTTTCTTTTAGGATTTTATTTCTACAACCATGTTATCACTTCCTTATAATCTATTTAAAAATTTGCAATGTTGCGACTTATTTATCTGATAACAAATTTTCCTTGTGACTATGCGAGCAAAGGATTTCATGTTCTTTTAGCTTGGTCACTATTTTTTTGATCATCTTTACTAAAATTTGTTTTAAATCATGACTATGCAATATACTATATTATTCTTTTATTTAGACTTGTTCCTGTAGTTGCAGTTTAAACACTTCTTTTGATACTTAACCATGTGACCATACAAATGAATATCTTTTAATTGGTTTCACCATATTGCAGCTTAGTTTGATTGGTTTTCTCTTCATATTACAATAGTATGATCATATACATTCTTTATTCAAATTGAATGTATCGCCAAGTTGCTAATTTTATAACTCTTATCCTACTTAACTCGTGCAAATGAACAAACAAAATATTTCATGCATCTTGTAACTACATTCGCCAGGTCACAACTTATCCTTCTCACCATTTAGCTAGCATCACGATTGTGTGATTTAACATATTATTAGCCAAATCACCTAGTAGTAGTCTAAAAAATGGATACTTATCTCAACTATATGACCAAGTGAACAAACACCCCTTTGGATTTCATAACTTCTTTCACTAGGTTGTAGTTCATTCAGACTATTATGACCTAACTACCTTGACCACATGATTGAAGGTAATTTTGAATGCTTGAACTTTACTGCTCCTTCATAGTCAAATCTTCTAACCATATGGTCACCCCTTTGACCATGCAAATAAAGGTTCTTTATTTTCTTTTGACTAGTTTTGCACAATCATGGTCATTCTTCAGTCTTTATCTTCTGAAGCCTCGATTGTGCAATCATAGCCTTTCGTCCAATCATTATGAAGGTTCATCATAATTATCTCATTCAATTAAATACATGACTAATATTTTACTGATTGTTTAACTTAGTTGTGATGTAAAAGGTAGTTGAGAATTTAAGTTCTATGACTCAACATACAAATGGAAATTCACTACTTTTCTAGGTTGTGCTATAGAATGTTACTGTCTTTTGATAAGCTTTGACTATGTGATTAACTTGATCACCTAGTCCCACACTTAAAAACTTTATGAGCTCACATCAAAACACCAAAATGTTAAAACAAGATACAACCATTTAAAAAACTTTAAAATTTTTAATAGATCAAAAAAGGGTGCGGATTAAAACTGAGGTTTTTTCTACAGAAAAAATAATATTATAAAATTCAAGGAAACCCTAAGAACTAGGAATAGGCAAATTTTATCAGTTTTAGGGTTTTTTACTAAAGGATTGATAACACAACATAAAAAAACCCTAGCTACACAACATAACTCAAGACATTTTCACATTAAAAAAAATTCAAAAATTAGGCATAGTGAAAATGAGGGCTAACAGATCATATAGGAACAACATTAGTTAAATATGAATAGCCAAATCACTAACTTCATGTGCCACTGCTAGGGACATAAATCATGCACACTAAAACACACAATCAAGTGCAATTGCATATAATAACATAGTTGAAGCAATAAATGCAATAAATAACCTAATTTAACCATTTATTTAATTATACTAAAATAATCCATTTACATCACTCACTTTCACATAAAACGTCATAAAGAAAGAATGATGCAAATAACCATAGCATCAAATTCAACATATAAATGTAATCACAGGATATGTCCAAATACTGGATAACCAGATATCATCATAAAACACACTATCATCTCAAAAAGGGCATTATTATGCAGATATGATCAATCAAACAGCATAGTAATCTAACATCGATGATACTTAAAATCAAAGTATAAAACTTGACCATTAGGTCATCTCAAATGTAAAAATAACATGAGTAACAAGTATCTCTCAGATCAAAATATAACAAGGTACATACTACAAACACGACAGGCACTACATCCTCCCCCACTAGGCATAGGCTTACTCTTGGAATCCTACAAAAAGATAGGGGTACAAGTCTCTCAATCATGTAGCATCTTCCCAAGTAACAGAAGTCTCATTACTTGGGCCCCACTAGACCCTTACCTACTCTATGTCCTAACCTCTTAAATTTATTCTTTGATGCTAAAGGATATGAATGGGCTCCAAAGAAAGGTGTCCATCCTCTGCCTGCAAAGCATCCCAATCAAGAACATGGGTCACGTGAGAAATATACTACCTCAAAATATAAACATGGAAAACATCATGGATGAAAAATAGGATAGTTGGCAATGCTAATTGATAAGAAATAGGATTTATCCTCTTGAGGATCTCAAAAGGCTCAAAAAAACATGGCACCAACTTGGAGCCTTTCCCATAATAGATGAGGCTCTTCCTTGGACACAATCTAAAAAACACCCTGTCACCAACAAAGAAGTAACAATACAACCTATGGGAATTTATATACTTTTTTTACTTATCTTGAGTAGTAACCAAATGATCTCTAATATGAATAGCCTATAGCTCCATATCCTAAAGCATCTCTAGACCTAGAAGTACTTGGTCCTCCAAGTGATCCCAACTCAAAGGGGCACGGTGCGGTCTAATGTACAATGCTTAAAAATGTGACATGCCAAGAGGACTATGATACCCATTGTTGTATGAAAACTCAACAAGGTATAAATAATCCTCCCGCTTCACCTACTTTTCCATCACATACATGTGAAGCATATCTTCTAGAACATGGTTCACTCTCTCTATCTAAGCATTGGTCTCTAGGTGGTAAGTTGAACTAAAATTGAGTTGCATGCCTAAAGTATGTTGGAGAGATGTCCATAGTTCTGAAGTAAATACTAGATGTCTATCTAATTTAATTTGACAAGGGATTCCATGTATCAAACAAAGGTTTCTAAGTAAACATGCACTACAAAAGGCATTTAGCATGTTCTAATGGGTGAAAAATGTGCTACCTTGGATAACTTGTCCATTGTCACCATGATACAATCATTTCATCATGATAACATGGGAAAACCTATGATAAAATCAATAGATATGGTACCCCATTTCCACTCTACAATGGTATGTGACTACAAAAGACTCGCTAGATGCTAATGCTCTACCTTTAGTCTCTAGCACTTGAGACATGAGCAACAAAATTAGAAGCATTGACCTCATCCATACCCAAAAGTAAAACTGTCTAACATTGGCAAGCATCTTCTTAACACTGGGATGTGTGGAATATGGTGCATGATTTTTTGGAAATATAATTGATAGGATAAGTTACTAAGAGGAGAGTGGTGAATTAGTAACCAATAAAATTTTATCCTTATTTACCAATTAATCCTTCATGTGTATTCTGATCTAATTGCATGCATGAAAAAATGAAAGCATTAAAACATTCATAACACATTGACACACAATATGGTGACCTATAAACCTTCCAAATAGAAAGTAAAACTTGGGTGGGGATGATACCCACAAGATTTAGTACTGTAGTATAAAGTTTTCCTGTTAAGGCTTACAATGATCACTTCTGATGATCTGCCTTGTTAGGAGAAATAAGGACTGCTAGGCCCACCATGTAAAAGGATTTACAAACATACAATGAAGTATGTAGTTAGTAAAGAGATTTACAAAAGACTATTAATTCTACCTTGTGAAAGGGTTTAACTATTCCACTTATTAGGATGAACTAGTGGCTAATCTCTAATTTGAAACTTGATTTGCTGAATGAGATACCTTTGAGTGTAATGATCGCCTTGCTATGATAGATAAATATTCACTGCTCCTTATACTTGTAGCCTTGTACTTCACACTTCTACTCTTTTTTTCTTGTTACATATATATATTTTATATGATACAATACATTACATATATACCAATCCAATTTATAATTCATCAAAGTTAGCTACAATACAAGTTTTACCAAAATACATAAAGTTGACCCAACTACAAGAACTTAGGTTTTGAAGAAAAACTTGGTGAGGTTCTGATACTCGACATCCATTGTCAATGCTCAGCATCATCTTGCACTCAATAAACATAGAAGTTTGGTCCATACTAATCACTTCAAGTAGTCTAAACTCAATCTACACTATTGACTCAATGAATATTTTAAAACTCATCCTATAAACTTAATCACTTGATTCATATTGCATAGCTCGGTCAATGCTATCACTACGAGCTTAGGATAAACTAAATCACTTGGTTGACACTATGTGGCTCAATCAACACTGGATTTACATTACTGAAACTGTGAACTCAGTAACCAATGAAGAACTTGGTTTGCATTGAGAAACTTGGTAAAAACTAAGAAGCTCAGTTTACATTGATAATGACCAACTTGGTAGCAACTACTTGATGCAAATTGAACATTGTTCCTAATACTCGATAGCAACTATAAAACTTGGTAAAGCCTGAATTACTTGGTTAACACTGTTAACTATACAATAAGCTTAGTAGTTGTTAGCTATCTAATCAAGTGTATGTGTCACTAATAAAAAAACTTGACTAAGATGTCAACAATCTCCCCCTTTGGAATTAGTGACAAAAACACTTATCAATCAAAACTAAATTCTCAAAAATTTTCAAACAATCCTTGATGTTTAACTTGAGTCCTCAACTTGGCAGCATACTTTGTTTTTTAATTTTTTACACAATTGCTTTTGTAAGAGATTTTTATATGAATCTCTCTGCATGTTTATGATGCTCCCCCATACATATATATTCAATATATGTTACACTATATACATCTTCTCATTTCTTATCTTCTTCCTTATCATATCTTCTCCCCTTTTGTATATTTACATCTTATATTATATCTTCTCCCCCTTTACAATATGTTACATACATCTTCTCCCCATTTTTGGCATAAATGTCAAAGGTGTATTTTACATAGTAATACCAAAATGTGACATGAAATCAAAATGTACTTTTAGAATTATGTCATTGTCTTGTCCTAGTTTTCTCACAACACCTTGCATGTATGTAGTGCAAACTGAAATTTTTTTGATAATTCTATCATGTAATCAGCAATGGAGGAGTTGTTGTCATGGATTAAAGTTTTAGCATGTGAAATATGTTTCTAAAATGCATCCATGTTTGGGAGATGTTGGTCTGAATTTTTGTATAATAGGTTTCGTCTTGCCCAGATAAAAAAAATTCAGATTGTGTTCCCTTAATGGTAACTAGGTTTCCAACTAAATTTGTGTTATTTTTTGGCTAGTCCCTTTTTTCTTTTTAAATTTTCCTTGGCACAAAAATTCTTTTAAAAAAAGGGGGGAAAGGGGTTAAGCAAATGATCTTTATTCACCTTTGTTGAAACCGTTGTCTTAATCCTTGTGAAAATGTTTTACCTCACCGTTGGATTTCCTATAAATCTACAGTTGTCGTTGATTCGCTAATGAAAAATACTCAAGATATATGTGTAGTGAATTAGTGATGTGATGACACGTGTCTGTGACAATCAAGAATAATAAATCTGGCATCCAAATAACTCCGGCAAGTTGCTAAGTCGCTATCAGAATATACAAGCGAGTTGCTGGTAGCGAAATAGTGAGGACCCAATCATCGCCAAAGGCAGCATTCTTTTATGACTAGAAATGATTTGGAAAGTCTCGTAAATTTTTGTGTAGGTTGTGCTACTTTTCCTAGCGTCAGTTTTTTGGTGGGTCATTGCATCGCTAGCGGAGTATTTTTTTGTTTTGCCGGTAGCGACATAATGACTTACCCTAAAGTCAAAAACATGGTAGAACCTAAGATAGAGGATAATTAAAATATATATATGTATGCCAGTGCATTGTGCCAGTTCAGCAATAACGGTACCGTGGACCCACTTCCCAGGAATGTAATATAAGGATTTTCGACCGTGAGATTGGGCCAAGATCAGGGGTTGTCGTTAGCTCGCTATAAAGAAGTGCTCAGAAGTTAAGCATGGCAAGTTAGCGAGTGATGGCCCACCATTGATTCCTTGAAAATTTGTTTCAAATGCTACCACACGACTGACATAAGATCAAACGTTATCGCTAGCTCGCCATGGAAAGATACTCGAGGTATAAGTATAGTGAGTTAGCGACATGATGACACGTGTCCATGGTCATCCGTGGGCCCAGTTTGAAGCCCCCGCATTAAAGGAAAGGTGCAGGTGAAGATATTCTATTGGTTTGATTGCAAATATGTTAATAAGAAAATGAGCCAGCTTAGTTGTCATTACCAGATCGCAAGATTTTCCAAGAATTGAAGGCGCATTTTTTTAAAAAAGGGGGAAGTGTGGTGACATTCTGTCCTATGCATTTATGATGGACAGAGACTTCATGTGTGAGAAAAAAGAAAAGTATAATCTATAAGATTTTCTTTTATTATTCATTACAGTCCACTCCAGTAAAGATTTCATTTTCTCTGAGCATAAGCACCCATTGATCAAGTTGTGATTAAGCATTGGTGAAGACACAAAAACAATTCCATATCTATTTGAAAGCAGTTACAAAATTTCAAAGGAGGATAATTTTGGTAAATCAAGTAAGTACTCGATCATAACCTCTGTAACATTCCAATTCCAATTTTTTACAATCAAGATGCCTCCTAAGAAATCATTCTCTGGGCAAGTTAACTATATGAACAGGAATGTCCACAATGATTTCTTAGAATTACTCCCAGGATCCACTACAGAGTCTGCACAGGTCAAAAGATTAATTTCATTAAATCCTAGGCTTAAAATTGTTGATGGCTTATATGACAAGGGGAACTGGGTAAGGGATGTAGTAACCAATCAGACTAGCCTTGTTATGTTTAAAAAGTGGTTTTCAGAGAGGAATCTGTTTGCCCCTCACGCTAATATATGGAATTTTGACTTGGGAAAGTTAGTAGTTCCTAGTGTTTTCATGGATTACGACTTGCTAGAAGACATTGCCAAGAACTATGACCAAGCCATTAGGGTTGTGAGAAGAAATGATGGTGTGCCTCTAGTGTCAATTAGCCCTGAAGAAATTAGAGAGGTTTTTCACTTAGAACCATTATCAGATTTCCACATGCCAATCAATTTTTTGGAATTAGAAAAGGAATACAAAGCAAAGAGAGATATAATTAGGGGAGGTGCATTAAGGGCACACATTGGTACCATAGGAACTCTGCCAATAATAACTGCAGCCTCTAAAGAACCTTTTAAGAAGAGCCTTTTTACTTCCTGGGCTGTAGAGATATACAAGACCATGTGCCATGTTCTTGGTGAAGATGAGCAGGATTTCATGCCCATTGACCTTATGTATATGATGATTCAAATTGCCTCTTTTGGTGTAGATGTCATTTTTTATTTTGCCTCCTTTCTAGCTAAAGAAATTCACATCGATTTGGTTGGAATTGCGAGGTAAGGTGGAGAAAACTTTTGGCCACTATTCCTTATTAATGCATATGTTCTTGTTCAAAGCGGTAACATATTTTGGTAATGAGATGAAATTGAAGAGAGAGGAAAATGGGGAAACACTGCTAGTCCAGTCGTGGAGTGCAGATATGATTTGGGATGCAAATAAAGCCAATTTTGTCAGATTTGATAGATATTTTTCTTCTAAATTGAGATGCCTATTTTTGAGTGATAATCCCAGGATCCCTAAAGTATTGATGAATCTCATTAGACCTATGGATAGCCCCCATAATTTGAAAGTTTCACACGATTGGGGAGATATTATTCCTTACCCTGTTTCTACAGTTTTCAAAACTTATGGTTTTAAAGGGAGTCCTCACGTCTTGCCTTACCAAGTGCACCTAAAGGTAGGAATGGCAAAAATCTTATGGCAACTAGGAGGAGTAGAGGAGATGTTCTTGTCAAAAAGGCAACTAGGGTCATTTTTCCCTGCCTGCACAGTGGCCCTTCAGTTTGTGATTACTAAAGGAGGATGGCTCTTTTTGTACAAAATTTTGGATCAATATATGATGGCTATCTCCCACCCCTATTTTTGTGATTCTGAGGGATTTTTCAATCAAACTCTAAGGCATAGGATCAAGCTAGGACCGGTAAAGCATGATTCATATTACCCAGAAGACATTATAAGAAATGAATTTTCTTTACAAGAACAAGAAACTAAAAAAGAAAAATGGAGAGTTTACTCTAGGGTCCTAGAATTTATTCTTTTTTTTAATCAGAATTATAGTCCTTTAGACAATGCCAATACAGAGTCTGGCAGAATAAACAAGCTCATAAATAACTTCCCTGCAATAATGGAAACCATGAATGAGAAGAAACATTTTTTTATTAATTCTTCTCCTGATAAGGCCAGAGAAGTCATGAAGAGGTTAGTTTTCACTCCTAATATAGGGGTTGGTCAAATAATTGTATAGAAAAAACTTGGTTACACTATAATTTAGAATAAAAGGGCTCCTATAGATAAGGGTAAACAAATAATGGGATCCACTAGCATAGCTCTAGAGGAGAGACCTGATGAGCCTAGCCCAAAGAGGAAAAAGGTAATAAGAGAAGGGAGACCTCAAACTAAGGAATATTCACCCACCCAATCTCCTTTGAGAATTGGAGAAGAGCAGCTCACAGGTGAGCAAGTCAAAGAAATTGGATCACAGGGAGGTGTTTTTATTACCCAAGCAGAATTGGATGAAGGTAACCCTCCAGAACCTCCTCTCCCAAGTTTGGATCTAACAAGAGCTGATTATAGAGGCAAGGAATTGAACCCTGTATTAGAACAAGAAAGTCATCAATTTTTGACTAATGACAATTTTATAAGATCAAGAGCTTTTCAGCAATTTGCATGGAGGACAAACATGAACATCTTTGAGGAGAAATGTAAAAAGATGAAGACAGAGCATCCAAAAATGGATGAAACTTCCATACAAAACTAAATTAAAGAAGAAATGATGAAGGAATTCCACAACATTACTCCTGAAAAAGGAAGGCAAATATTGAAGAACTGCATTTATTGAAGATCAAGCTGCATTGGTCAGTTGGTTGTTGAAAAGAGGATCTAGAGCTACATCATCGCAACTAGATGAGTCTGGATTAATGGGCAACATACTTGTAAGAAGGGTTGTTGACACCTCCCATGTATAGGCAGCCTATTGGAATGTGGATTCTTCCTAGTTTCTTTTGGCCATTGCTAAGAATGAGGAATATGTCATGCTTGAATTACAGAGCAAGTATGATGCATACAACAAAGAGGTAAAGAGGAGGATTGAGCTTGAAAATAAGCTATTGGAACAATCCACCAAGCCTAGAATAATGTACCCTCATCCCCCAGTAGAACTTTTTAAGTGTACCCCACTCATTGAAATGCCAGATACACCCCAGGGGCCACAATATTACACTACTGAGGATTTTGAAGAAGAAAAGGCTAAACTATGGGCCTTACATATAGAGTTGGAATCTAAGTATGAAGATAAACTAAGAAAAGCTCTTACATATCTGGGAGACAAATTTGAATGGCCACTAATCCATCATCAATTGGTCAGGGTGATTAACATTTGGGAGGAGTTAAAAGCAAATGATGAGGCTCTAAAGCCTATTGTGAACAAACGGGTAAGAAAGGAAAAAGCAGTAACCTTTTTGTGCTTATCTGTTATAGATAATTCTCATGATCAGATTGAAAAAATATTTGATATTGTTTCTGACCTTGCTGAATTTGATAGTAAAAGGATACATTTACAGAAGATAACCATAAGCCACTTAGACAAATATAAGAGTCAAAATTTCAAATTATTTCCTCATGCCCTAGATAAGAAAAATAATTTAAAAAGCAAAGAGGAATGGGCGAAAGAACTTGATGATGCATTCTATTTAAGAATGAATCAAGTAGTAATTGAAACCGGGCATGCATGGTGGGCCACCACAATAGAAGAGATGGCAAAAGCCAAATTTTCTTTGATTCTTTAAAATAGGATTTCATTGATTTTAATAAAGTAAATGATTATGTAATAAAAAAATAGAAGGATATTTTGCATTTCAATTGGCCAGATGATGCATTATTTGACAGGTGGATGGAAGAAATGGCTTCTAGTGAATAGTTGGATGCAGATGAAACTGACAGTGATGATGTGCAGGATGAGGAAGTCCAAATCATTGATACTATCATTTCTCAAACCCAATCAGAAGAAGAAGACAAGAAAAACCTATCATTTTCAGTTACAAACTCGGGACCACAGGATGCTGATACGGCTAGAGAAAAGGACAAGATAGACGTTGTTCCTACCACCCAAGATAAAGACAAAGAAATCCTATAGGTGGAAGTTAATGTGCCATCATCAGAACAAGCTTCATCATTGGCTAATTTGGCAGTTACTTATGCAGGGAAAACAGATCAATAACCAATAAGCAACACTAGAATGTATAACAGAAGCTGACTTGCTTAAAAGAATGTTTTGATCTAGATATCTTCTATTACCCACATTTTGTCATTTTTATGATAGGTGTATGTAAATATTCTTTGTAAAGGACACCTATAACTTTCTTTTAGCCTAAAGCTTGTTGCATCTCACACTATTTAAGTGAGATTCCAAGGCAAAAGAAGGGTCCAAATTCTAATTTTCTAAGTGATATGCTTGTCTGTCTTTGGTCCAAATTTTTGAAAGCAAATTCATGATGTATTTTCTCTATCAATTCTCTGAGGATACATGAATATAGAGTGAACTGTGTTTCTTTTTGAAGGTCATTCTGAGTCTATTGTAAATAGTATAAAGTTTTCAAAGAAAATTAATACAAATTGTGAACTATCCCCATATTATTCTTTTCTTAATCTTGTCTCCTTTTTATTACTGGGTTATCTTGATATTGTATAAGTAAAGGCTTGTGCAATTGAATGCAATCCAGTTAGGTTATATATCTGTTTATCATTGTTGTTAATTCAATGGATTAAATAAAAGCTTTGGTAAATGTGGTAAGGTTTCTTCATTAGTGGAAAGGGTTTTGAATGATGAATTCTGATAAGAATTGCTGATAGAATTTGTTGTAAGGCAACAAACTAGATCTTAGAATTTGCTATAGACTCTGAACCCCAATGGATTAGGCACTGATCAAATTGATTCAGCTGAAGGAGAAATATATCATAAATGATTATCAAAATGCAGCATCAAATCAAATTTTACTTTTATTTCCTGTAGATCTTCAAATCTGGCCAGCACTTGTCTGCATGGAATGTTTTAACTTCAGTTAGCCACTATTGTTAAGAACATCTACAGATCTATAGAAGAAATTTTTGCCATATCTGTTATATGGGATGTGTTTATCAAGTTATTAAGAATTATGTATGTGTCTGAGGATTTTGAAATGAGAATCAAAATGAAACTAAGAATAATCCTCATATAGTTGTTCCAATTTTGAATCATCCTTGGGTATACCCACCCTAGTTTTGCAGAGCCAAAAGAGTAGAAAACCAGCTATGGTTTTGTTGAAGTTGGGTCCAAATACTTTGCATATGCAATTGTTAATAAGAATTGGCTAGTCTTTAGATTGCGTATGTACTGTCATCCTGGTATTAAGAATTTTATCGCTTAGTAGTTTTAGTGCATTTTAAAACACCAACAAGAGAATCATGCCTTTTATATTTACAACTGTAGCCCTTATCCTAGCTTCTTCCCTTAGCAATTCTTCCTACATATGAATTAGAAATCTAATCTTTGTATAGTAAGCAGAATTGTAGCTCGAGTCAAGTAACAACTAATGTGCACTTGCCTTTAGGTCTTCATCAATCTTGGAGAGTTTGTCTTTAATTTCCTATGTGAAGATAGATGTGTCAAAGAATTCACCGAATAGAGAAGTCACATTTTTGCAAGAGGATTCCAGTGATCCTAGAATAGTAGATAGATCTACTTTGTATATTGCAATCTTTTGTGCTACTAGTTCCAGTACTTTATTTTAACATTTCTTCTCTACTCTTTGCAACAATTTCTCTTGTCCATTCATATCTTCATCAAATTTCTAGACCACTTCTGCTAATTGAGCCAAAATAGGTTGAGAAGTGTCAACCTTAGTGTTGAGTGCCTCTGCAAGAATATCCTTTGCATATTCAAGAATTTTAAATTCTTTGTTTCTTTCTTCTCTAAGCCTCTATTTCTTAGCTTTCTTATGTAGTAGCTCTCCTACTATATGCATTTGATCAAGACTTAGATTGGAGATATCCCAATTTGGGATAACTATATCCTCATCAAGATCAATGTCTTCTTTCTTTTCTTTGCCTTTGCTGAAAACTTTTGTACTCGGTTGAGGCTTGGTCTCAACTATCTTCAAACTTATTATTTGCATGCTTGGAATAGAAACAATGGTAGAAATAGAAGGCCTAGTAGTAAAAGTAGACATGGAATTTATTGATGAAATACCTTGTTTTTGGGCAACCAAAATTGATGAGGGAGGAATCACTGGCTACTTGGTAGAAGTGTTGGTCACTTCAGTCAATGAAGTAATAAGCTAAATAGGTGTAAAGATTGGTTGAGTGCTTGGACTTTTAATTTTTGACACAACCAACTCAGTAGTAGCTTTATATGAGCTAGATGGATTTGAAACTTTGTTTGAAGATTGAGGAAGTGAGGAAATAATTTTTGCTGCTATCTTCTTGGGGTTAGTCTCCTCAATGCTCTAAATCTCGAGGAGATTCTCCTCGGTAACTTCCTATTCTTGTTCCTCATTATCTATATTCTCATCATTTGTTTTTTCTTCATCATCTTTGTCTTCTTCTTCCTTTTCATCTTCACCATCACCATCCTTATCACTAACATTAACAAAAAAACTCACTCTTCATATGAAGATTATAGATATTCTTCCATGTGTTGGTAGCACTCTTCACTACATGTTCAATGTCATTAATCAATATCAAGCAAGTGTTAAACTTCAAAGCAAGTTTCTCTTCATTCTTATTGATGGTTCCAAGCTTAGCATGAGCTTCCTCAAGGTCTCCTCATATATGTCTTTTGTAATTTTCTTGGCCTGCTCCCATTTTGACTTGATTTTCTCCATCAATTCACTAGGAATCTATTCTACAAGGTGGTCAGGAGAATATTTTCATTTACCCATCCTAGAGATAACCATGTCTTCAACTTTCCTTTTCTCCTCTATAATTCTTGTCTCATACCTTAATGATTTAAAGTTAGCCATGCTGACTCGAAAATCAATTTCTTTCAAAATTTCTTGGAATGTAGGTGGTGGCCACTTGAAAATTACATCTCCTCCTTCTTCACCCAATTTTTGTTTCTTACTAGATGCTCTTCTTGTAAATGCTACAGTAGATGGCTTGGTAGGTTTGGTTATAATAACCTTACCTTTATTCTTTACTGGTTCTTCTTCTTCTAATTTTTCTTCATTTTCTACATCATCTTTTTCAATGTCATCTTCTTTACCTTCTATCAATAGGAGAGTATAACTAGTTTGTTTCAATTTTGCTATTATTTTCTTCCCTTTGTTGATTGCCTAAGGGAGTTTTATCTCTAATTCAATTCTAGCTTTAGCTTAATTATATATTCCAAAATATATAGCCTTTGGATCATTAGGTTCATTTAATAATGCTTCAATGATATCCTTGGTTTCATCAATATTAACCTCATAACCTAGAGGCTTGACCCATATAATTCTTGGTTTGACTGCTTCTATATACACTTTATCACAAAATAAATATCATCTTTGTAATCTTCAAAAAGTTTTTTTGGGATTCTAAATTATTATTCATATTATCTTTAAATGCATCAAGGTAATTGTCCATGATACTAACATAATTCTCTCCCATTTCTGCCATATACTCATTGATTTGATAAAGAATAGGTACATCTTTTATCCATACAACTATGCCTTTTGATGGGAAAAACTTTTGCAAAAAGAAAAATAAATAGGTTAAGAGTGAACTAAACTTACAAGGGTTATTCTTTTAAGTTCTTATGCTTTCCATATTCTTGTTGAACTAATTCAAAATCAACTCAGCAAGGTCAAATGACATGTTGTTCTTGACCACTTTGAAAGCAAGATCCACATCTTCACGTAATACATTGTTTAGATAGATAGAGTTGTTTATCTTGTGTGAAATTACATGTATTCCAAATTTTAGCTCCATATTAGTAACATAACCAATCTTCATACCCCTTCCATCCCATTCGACAAGGGTTTTCTTCTCCATTTCCACCTGACTTAGGGTTTTGGTTGTTTTTTCCTTTGTCAACATTGGAAGATCAATGATTCAATGAATCATTTTCTTTGTTATCAAAATAGGTTGTTTGAACCATAAATGCCCATTGTGCACATGGCTAAGGATAAATCTTATCCACTTAACCTAAAAATCTTGCGGCATGTGAGGAATGTGGGTTAAACCCTTCACTTCAAGGTGTTGATGTTCAAGTTTTAACACACCATTCACACACAACTTCTCCAAAGTTTCAACCATTTCTAGGGTTCCTATTGTTGACATATCAGTCAAGTTTGTTATTAGTGACACACACTTATTTAGATTTTGTATAGGTACTAAGCTCATTGAGCAGTTTATAGTGTTTTTCATGTAATAAATTGCTATCAAGTCTTTTGGACTAATTCCAATGGTTATCGAGTAGATTCAGTTAGTGTGAAGTTCGATATTTCAAATTGAGCATTTCAGTGTATACCAAGTGACCAATGGTTATAATTTTTTAATTCATGTGATGCAAAACTAGTGGCTACCAAGCATTGTAGTGTCTATCAAGTTCTCAGTTCATTCAATGTGAAGACAGTGTTAACTGAGCTACTTCATGGTAACTAAGTGATTTAGTGTTTTCCAAGTTACACAATATCTATCAAATCACAAATATAGACCAAGTTCAAGACTACTTGAAAGTGATAAGTATGGACTGAACTTCTACATATACCAAGAGCATGGCAATGTCAAGCAGTGATAATGGATGCCAAGTATCAGAACTTCACTAAGTCAGCCTTCAAAACTCGAGTATCTTCACGTGAGCCAACTTTGCAATATTTGTGTTAAACTTGTGTTATGGCTAACTTTGTAAATTTTGTAAATTGGATTGGTATATATATGTGATGTATTATATCATATCTAATGTAATAATGAAAGGGATGTGTAATGCAAGTGCTAGAATGTGAATGTGAAAGCATATGTATTGTGAATGCAGCAGATAAAGAATTGTAAAGGCCATATCAGTACAAGGAGTATTAGTGACAAATCTATCATAGAAGGTGATCAATACACTAAGGATTCTCTATCAACACATTTATTTGTATATAAGAGATCTACTACTTCATCCTAATAGGTGAACTAATCAAAATCCTATAACAAGGTAGACCTAATAGTATTTTCTAAATCTCTTTATCGAGTGCATACTTCATTGTATGTTTGTAAATCCTATCACAAGGTAGACCAAGTAGCCCTAATTTCTACTAATAGGGAAAATCACCAGAAGTGATCAATATAAGCCTTAATAAGCCAACTTTATGCTATAGTACTAAAGTTTGTGGGTATCATCCCCATCCCAGTTTTACTTTCTACTTGGAAGGTTTATGTGTCACCAAATCTTTGTGTTCAAGTGTTGTGGATGCTTTTATGTTTTCAGTTTCTCATGCATGCAATTAGATCAAGTGTGATGAATTAAATACTACTTGGTTTATTGGATTACGAATTCAACTGATAGAAGTTTTAGAAGTTACTAATTCACCCCTTCCCTCTTAGTAACTTAGCATAGTCTTGAATGTTTCCAACACCTATATCTTGAATAGAACATCAAAAATGTGAGAAACTATCATTTATTAGAAGTACCTTTGATGCAATCTGAGATTATGCTAGGGTGGGATCAAGGGTTTTTGCAATAGTTGGACTAAGCTTGAAATTAGGTGCCCTCCATTCAATGCCTCAAACCAACATCTCTGACCCTTTCTTTGTCTTGTTTCTAGAGGATTCCATCACTTAGTAGGGTTTGATAAAATTTGGAAAAATTCAATAAAACATCACATAGATCACTCAGATGCACAAAGATTACTTCTTCACAAATAGCTTTTGAAAATTTGTAGTGACAAATGAATTCGATTCCATCCTTTTATCAAATTTTCGCTTTCAATCACCATAAATTTCTGGTATGCTTGCTTAGTTGATGGAAATCTATCTTGCACGCAGCTTGAATTAAATGCTCGGTAGGAACATTCATGACTTGGTGTCAACAAAACAACTTAGTTACTTCTAACCTTGCTCGGTAATGTCTAGAATTTATTTAGACACTCAGTGATCCCTTTGCATCTTGAATGTTGATATGTATCTTTCTTTTCTACTGACTAGAACTAATGTAAGATGTTTTCTTCAAAATCCTAGTTCCAATTCTCCTTGAGAGAGATCAAGTAGAAATGCTTGAGTCACCCAATTCTTGAGACATGTGCTTCATTGCTCGGACTCGCATTCTCAAAAGATTTTAGAATCCATTGTTGTCTCATCTACTTTTTGATGTTTTCAGCCTTGGGTTTCTTTTCATCTTAAATTCTTCTCATGTTCATATAGTTATTGGCAAGATGACCAAGTTCTTTACAAATAAAACATCTTTTGGTGGTGTCTCTTGTCCTCATGATATTTTACACAATTCGTTCCAATGTTTCCAAATTCTCCATAATAATGACATCTACACCTAGTGTTGTAGTCCCAACCAAATATAGCTTTTACAATCTATTATGTTGGATTCAATATCTTATTTTTTCATTTAGAAGATTTGTGCCCATGCTTCTTGCATTTGTGACATTTTTCCTCAAATTTAGGTTTCTCTTTGCATTCATTAGCTCTATGACCATGCTGATTACAATTGTAGCATTTTCCATTGAATTTAGCTTTACCGTTTCTCTAGCATTTATTTAATGTATGACCTAACTTACCATAGTGACTACAAGTAGGTCTTTGATTCTTTTGAGCTCCTTGCTTAGATGACTCACCTTCTTCTGTATATCCAATTCCTTCTTTTCCTTTTTGTCTATATTGGATTTGCTCATTTAGTTGATCCATGTCTTCTTGAGATTTCATCATTCTCTCATTGGTTTTATTTTTAGTGTTTAAATCATTCTACGATCTTTTATTTTATGATCTTAAATTCATGAATTCTTCATTTGCATTATTAAGCTAATCAATGAAGTCTACCTACTAAAGGGATAGGTAATGAATTTCATTATTCTTTCCTTCTAACTCTTATTTTGTCTTGTTTTTCTCTTACATGACTTCACACAACCTTACTAACTAAATTTCTTGCTCTCTTTTCAGCTTTCTTACTTCTTGAAGTGTGTCATTCTTCTTTAATAGTTCTCTGATTGCTTCATTGGCTTCACCTTAATTTCTTTTTGAATGGGTCTCTTCAATTCTTTCTTCAATGTAAAGTTTTGCATTCATCTAAATTGCAAGATCTTTTCTTCTTTTCAAGGATTGAGAGAGTTTCTCCTTTTCTTTCTTAAGTTGCCCAATAGCCAATTCCAAGTCTAGCTTGTCATTGTCAATAGCCTTGTCAAGTCTAAATACCTCCATAGCTTCTAATCTTTGCTCAAGCTATTAAAAAAAATTTGAGAACCACAAAGCTCTGATACCAATTGTTGGAAATATATATGATAGGCTAAATTACTAAGAGGGGAGGGGTGAATTGGTAACCAATAAAACTTGATCCTTATTTATCAATTAATCCTTTATGTATATTTTGATCTAATTGTATGCATGAAAAAATAAAAACATTAAAACATTCATAAAACTTTGACACACAATATGGTGACCCAAAAACCTTCCAAATACAAAGTAAAACTAGGATGGGGATGATACCCACGAGTTTTAGTACTGTAGTATAAAGTTGGCTAGTTAAGGCTTCTAATGATCTACCCTATAAGGAGCAATAAGGACTGCTAGGTCAACATTGTAAAAGGATTTACAAACATACACTAAATTATGTACTCAATAAAGAGATTTACAAAAGACTATTTAAGTCTACCTTGTGAAAGGATTTAACTATTCCACTTGATAGGATGAACTAGTGGCTGATCTGCAACTTGATTTGCTGAATGAGATACCTTTGAGTGTAATGATCACCTTGTTGTGATAGATAAATCTTTGATACTCCTTATACTACTTGTAGCCTTGTACTTCACAATTCTACTCTTTTCTCCTTGTTACATAAATATTTTGATGTGATAAAATGCATTACATATATAAATCCAATTTACAATTCATCAAAGTTAGTTATAATACAAGTTTCACCAAAATACATAAAGTTGACCCAACTACAGGAACTTGGGTTCTAAAGAAAAACTCAATAACATTTTGATAGTTGACATCCATTATCAATGCATGGCATCATTAGACTTGGTAGACCTAGAAGCTTGGTCCATACTAATCACTTCAAGTAGTCTGAACTCAATTTGCACTGGTGAGTCAGTGAATACTATGAAACCCGACATATAAATTGAATCACTTAATTCATACTACATAGCTTGGTCAATGCTATCACTATGAGCTTAGTATAAACTGAATGACTTGGCTAACACTATGTGGGTTAGTCAACACTAGATTCACATTACTAAAACTATGAACTCGATAACCACTAAAGAACTTGGTTTGTACTAAGAAACTTGGTAAACACTAAGAAGCTTGATTTACACTAATAATCACCAACTTGGTAGAAATTGCTCAGTGTAAACTAAATACTATTCCTAATACTTGGTAGTAATTATATAACTTGGTAGAGACTGAATTACTTGGTTAACACTATTAACTATATAATAAGCTTGGTGGTTGTTAGTTGTCTAATCAAGTGTATGTGTCACTAATAAACAAACTTGATTGAGATGTCAACATGATGTGCTTCCTACAAAATCAAGGTATAAATATCACAAGATATTGCTAGATAAATATGCCCCAAGTGTCATACTAGTCCTTTAGACTCTATAAAATAACTTGGAAACCTACCCTCAAGGGTATGTCTAGACTCAACCTCCAGCCTCACCTCCTGATACCATGTGTCACAAGGAAAAGCCTACAAGATGTGGCCTTACAAATCCACTCCTAATGACAATATTGATATCTCATGTTGCCTCCTACTCAAGGCACCTATGATGGCATTTTATTTCCCCTCAATGTAGTAAACATCAAATTCATACTCACATAGGAACTTCATCTAGCGGTGCTATCATGCATTCAAGTTTAGATGAGTAAAGATATATTGTAAGGTATGATGATCACTATGTAGCTCAAACCTGTATCCCAAAATGAAATTCCTCTAACATACTACAAGTTCCAAATCATGAGTGGGGTAGTTAAGCTCATGGTTCTTGAGTTTTCTAGAATTGTATACAATCACTTGACCATCCTACATCAACACTACACCCACATCCTCCAACAAAGCATCTATTCAAACCATAAAATTTCCTATAGGATTAGGTACTACAAGGATTAATACATTGTTCAAGTTCTCCTTAAGAGTGTTAAATGTTGCCTCAACTTCTTCCCTTTCTGCTAAAGTAAAGTGATGGGATAAGTGACATGTGAAAAATCCTTCATGAATCAATGATAGTAACCCACTAATCCCATGAAACTATGAACCTCTAGAATACTAGTGGGTACCAGCCAATCCATGATAGCTTGGATTTTCTTTGGATCCACTACAATAGCATCACATATGAGGATATGCCCCAATACTTCAGCTCTGATAATAAGAATCCACATTCATCCAAGTTTCCATACAAATGATGATCTTGCAAGCATTGCAACACCATAGTTTAAATAGCCCTCATGTTCCTATATAGTCTTAGAATAGATCAATATGTCATCCAAGAATACAATGAAATATTGATCAAATTACATGTGAAATAATCCATTCATAAGATTCATGAATAATGAAGGCACATTAGTTAACCCAAAGGGTACAATTGTGAACTCATAATGCCCATAACAAGTACAAAAAGTTACTCAATGAATGTTAGCCTCATGAATTCAAAGCTAATGGTATTCTAACTTAAGATCAACATCTAAGAACACTCGTGCTCCCTTCATCTAATCAACTAATTCATCTATCCTTAGAAAAAGATATTGGTTCTTCATCATCACCTTATTCAACTACCAATAGTTAATGCATAAATGCAATGATCCATTTTTCTTCTTCACAAGTATGACTGGTACACCCTACAGGGATACACTAGGATTAATATGGCCCTTAGCCAACAATTCCTCCAACTATAATCCAAGCTCACTCAACTTTTGAGTAGTCATGCAGTAAGGAGCTCATGATATCAGTTCCTCTCTTGGGATGATGTTGATCTGGAAACCAATGTCACACTATAGTGGTATACCTATTATCTCATCAAGAAATATGTCTACACACTCAAAGTAGTGGGTAATCATCAAGTGTCATGATATGGCTCTTGACTTCCTTGACTTCCTCAAGGTCACTAATAGAAACTACAAACATCTAACATCCCTTCTATATACTCTGCTTTAGTTGATTAGCTAAGATCATCTGAAGTGAGCTTTATCTCTAGACCCCTACAAGCTCCACATGCCCATGTGTACCTTCAACAAAATGCACCAACTTATGCTAGAAATCTATATTTACCTAATGCGTGGCTAACCAATCCATGCCGAATAAAATATCATACAATCCTAGAGGTAGGATTTGAAGATCCACTATGATGGTGAAGGCACCCAAGTCCAATTCACAACAACTGACCAAGGAGTCCACCACTACTTTGGATCCTATAGCTAACTCAACTTGCCACCTATTGACCTAAAATGCTACCACTAGCACACATTGCTAAAAAAGAAATGGTGAAATAAAATAATCCAAAGCAATAGTGTCAAATAATATTGAAGATGAAATACCATGTAACGTACATGTAGCCTCGACTATGGTACCCTAGTGCTCATCTTGATAGTTATCAACCGCTACAAAGACTCAATTTCCACCTGCATCTCCCATTATAGGCTTTGATCTAGATGCACCTCTACTAGGCCCTAAAGAAGTCTTTGAAGGATATTTCACTACTCTATGGCCATGTTGATTGCATGAGAAACATACTCCTCTCATACCAAGGCATCCACATACACTCTATGAAGCACTAGAATAAGGTGCACTTCCCTTACTAGAGTCTTATTGACTACTTTGAGATGGGAGATTCTATTGAGTCTACTAGCCTCAACTTTGATCATCCCCTTTCTTTCCTAAGGCACCTTAATTATTTCCACCCTTATACCACCACTAACTATTCTATCACTTCTGGTGACCATGACCACCCTACAAAGGTGCTAACTAGGTTTGGCCCTTTCCAGAGGACTATGACTAAGGGAACTATGAATCCTACCTTGAATTTTGTGTACTGTAGCTTTAAGAACCTAATTTTCCACTAAAAATCTTAGCCATATTACTCTCTACAATCTTTTCCTTTTTTGCAACAAGTGTCCTAGGTTAGTGCATTTGACCCTCTCCAATGATGGATTCCTTAAGGCCTTAGACAAAATGTTGAGTAAGGAGTATCTCATCATGGCTATAGCATGAGTATAGTTTGAGCTCAAAGAATCTAATCTCATATTGACCCATCAACATATTCCCTATTTTAATCTCATGGAACTCATCAAGTCAAGCCTCCTTAAACTAAGGGGATAGGAACCTCTCTCTAAATCTCTCCTCAAAGATCTCCTAGGTGAGATATTCTATACTAATCTAAAGCTTCTACCCCTCAATGTTCCACCAAATAGATGCATGGTCTCTTAGTTACATGACACAATAGTGGGTTCTCAAGTTGGCTACATACAAATACATGGAAAATAAAAGTTCCATATCCAATAACCAAGTCTCAACCTTGAGGCCACCTCCCTTACCATCATAGTATGATGGTTTAGACTCCTAAATGGATTTCATCATGTCCATGTAGATGGAATCCTCACAATAATGGTCTTGACCTCTTTGATAGCATCCTCTACCACCAGGTGGTGTACGAGAATGTCCATGCTCACATTTCTCTTCCTCTCTATGATCTGGCATATGGGAATCTCCATGGTGAGATCCCTCCTCCTGACTATAGTCATGTTGTTTTTCCTCCACATGAGGTCCCAACTAAGCTATAATATCTTGTAGCAAAGGGATCAATTCCCCAATGCTACCATGACCATTGTTACCTTATACTTCCTTATCATCTTGACATTTCTCCTCATGGTGTCCTTCCTCATGGATATTTTTTTTGGTTATTACCTTGACCACCAAGTCTTTATGTAGGAGGCATCACTAAGGAAGAAACAAGATAAGGGTTAGAATAATACATGATAGTCATAAGAGGCAAAATAAAAATATAAAATAAGATAAAAATGCACACAAAGAAAACAATATCATAATGGGGGTGATAGCCCTCATTTTCACTATTCCTAAATTCTAAAAATATTAATGTGAAAATGCCTTCAATTATGTTGTGGAACTATAGTTTGTTATATTTTGTTATCAATCCCACAATGAAAACCCCAAACTAATAAGTTTTCTCATTTCTACCAGATAGGTTTTCCTTGAAATTCATAAAATATGTTTTATCCTAGAAAACTTTTGGTTTTAATCTGCGCCCTTTGTGAACTTTTAGAATTTCAAAAAATCAATTAACATGTGTTTGCATTTTAATTTCATCTTTTAAAATTGTAAAATGTGTGACCATGCAATCAATTTGATCACACGTCATGGCATAGTATTAGACTACAACATCTTATGGTGCAAACTAGAAAAGTGGCTAAATTTCCTTTGATCACTGAGTCGTGGTAGTTAGGCACTTAAGTGTTCTTTGTATAACCACCAATGAAAGTACTTATTAGAAATGGATAATATTGAGAGGGGGGGTGAATCAGTATTTTCAATCCTTTTGCCCACAACTAGATATTATTAATTACTTTAATACATACATAACAAAGTAAACCAATAATGCTAAATAGTACAAACAACCATACATAAAAAGAGCTCATAACACAATATTTTGTTAACTAGGGAAACCCTGGCCAAGGGTAAACCCCAGTGGGGATGAATCACTATACATAAGAATCTGGTTAAGGATATTGACCTTGTTAGGAGTCTACGAAGAATGTATAGCATCTTGAGTCCTTGCTAGGAGACTAGGCCTTGTTAGAAGCCTTAGCCCTATTAGGAGTTGCTTCAACCTTGTTAGGAGTTGGTGGATCATATACAAATGTGTGCAAGAAGAACCCACTATCATAACATGCAACTATACAATAAGTTCTTCAAGAGAACAAGTATACATACAATATTGGATCACTTCTTGTGCTTCACAATTCTTTTGATTTCTAGTTCTTCATACAAGGAGTGATTATGCATATCAGTTTGTATCATATCTCACATTATCATGTCACATAACACTACTTCACATCACATATCATAGCATCACATTGCATAATATGGTACAGTGTACTAACTTTTCAATTGAATTTCTTTACCCATATCAATCATATTAATAAATTTGTTGGCTCACATATCATCCTTAGAGTTGGATCATCAAGATTTAGTAATCAAACAATTATGTAAGTCATACAACTCAATTTGCTAATATGTTATATTCTACATTGTGAAGTAATTGCATAGATATTTTCTTCATAACTTGAACTTGGTTACTTGTATGGACATGTGCACTGGTATTCATCATCAAAGTCACATCATGCATCCATGGTTAACTGCATAGGAGAATATTCCAAGGGAATATTCTACTATCAATAAATCTCATCATGCTGCTATAACATTGTCCAATACTTAGACAATTTCCCTTCACAAATAATCATAACTAAATTGTAAAACATATGTTGCAATAAATGACAACCACATATCTTACCTAATTTGACTAAATGGTCATATTGCCAAAAATTTCCCCCTTTGGCATTGATGGCAAAGTTTTGGGAAAATTGGCTAAGTCCCAAAAATGGTGTCATACCAATCAAAGTAATTAACCATACAAAACATAGTAAAAACATTATATTCATGTTTTAAAAAAGATTACATCTCTTATAACTCTTATTACAAAGATTTCTTAAATAAAAGCTTACTACTATATGTCAAAGTATAACTATATAAATTACAATTAAAAATTTCCTTATTTCTCCCCCTTTGACATCAATGACAAAGGTGTCAACAAAAAGAAAATCCTGTCAATATCTAAAAGTTGCATCAAAATCTATAAAAACAATCACTGATTTTTGTCTTCAACTACACAATATGTTTCTTCCAACTTTCATTTCATGCATCTAACACACTTATTAGCAAACATAAAGAATATGTAGCTAACTCTGTTGCATTCAAGTCTATAGCCACAAACTTGTCATATGAGGTCTTAGCTGTCAAGTATTCCTCCAACTAATTTTGTAATAATGTAATCTATGGGTATAAATGGTCCCTCAAAAGAGTAAATATTTTTAGAGCTTTCTCCTTTTCTACTTAAATATCATGGATGCTATCATGAAGTGATTGCATTGCATGCTCAAAGGTTTCTAACTTCTGATTTTTTTTAGAAAGTTATTAGTGAATGTCTAAAGCTCAATTATCTTCTCTTTAATTTTCTCATCAAAACTATGAAGGTGGAGGTATGTCATGTTTCAGTTAGCATATATCTATTTCCCTTCTACCATACTCTACCTAAATACTTTAATGCATGCATTTAATGTTTCTATATCATCTCTTATATTTGTATACATAGTATTAAGAAGTTTATCATCATGTTCAGTCTATGCTTGAATTGTAGTAAATTTTATAATTGTTGTAAACTCTTTATAAAATATTTTGCACACAATTTATGCTCTTTTCTGAAGGTCTGTAGATGTATCAATAGAGCTTATTGTCTTCTCCAATCTATCCAAAAATGAAGTTAAAGTCTTCTCAAATGACTTAACTAATTTCTTGTTTTCAAGGAATTTACTTAAAGAAGATATAAGATTTTGTGCTTCATCTTTATCATCTGACTATACTACTAAGCTGACCATTGTCACTTATGTAGGTAGTGTAGAGGGTTTTACTATAGTCATTTCTAAGGGCACACTTGTAGTAGTTTCCTCGGTCATAATTTCAAATTTCTTTTTAGAAATTACATCTTCTTTATTTTGCTTCTGCTCTTCTTCTTCTTTAGAAGAGCTACTATAGTCAGCAATATTTCCAACAATGACAGAACCAAAATCTTTAAATGAATCTTTAGTTTTATCGATTGTTACATTGGTGTTATCTACTTACATAGATTTATTGTCAATAGTAATGTGTGGTGAATCACTCGGATTTAAAGTTTCAGTTGGTTGCTTAGAACTGTGGGGTGGACTGATTGCAGCCATAGTAGGGCTTGTCTCCTCTAACTGCACACTCTCCTTAGACTCCTTAGGCATAGTAGACATGTATGTGACTATTGCCTTTTGAGTTTGCACATTCACTTCTTCATAATTTCCTCCCACAAGAAGAATAGATCTCTTCTTATTTCTCAACAATGGTGTTATTCCTTTCAAAATTTCTATTATCTCTTCCTCATTATTTACTATACATAGATTTTTCACCATATTCATCCTTATTTTTTTATCCTCCTCAATTACTATACTTTTTCTATTTCTTAGTCTATTGTAAAAATCTTCAAGTATTTGACCTTTTATGCTATCAAACCTTTTATCTTTTAGAATCATATTTCTAACTACAACATTTTCTAGCTATCTCTTATCCATATTATTGTACAAATCATAATACTTATTTAATTGCACAAATTTGTTGTCATTAATAATTTTCATATTGAGATTTTCTACCTTTGGCTTCCATGCTTTTCTTCCCACTGAGGTCTTTGCTTCCTGATTTGCTGGCTCTATTGGTTTGTCACCAGTTTCTTCTTTAGACTCTAAGGAATCGATTTGCAAGTTTCTTCTCCTCTTACTTGTTCCACTTTTTTCTTGCTTGACTCTCTTCTCAAGAGAGGGTTTAGTTTTTTCAAACCTTGTGGACTTTCTTGGTGTTGATGCTTCCTTTGTTTTCTTTCATTTCCTTGAAGGTTGCTACTGTGCAACTGTTGCATATGGTACTGCAGGTGCTTGTGCACTTATCTATGCAACTATGACCTCTTTAGTAGGCATAGCCATTGCAATAGGTGTAGGGGCCAATAGTTCAGTTTGACCACTAGCCTTCATTTTTGAGGCTATCCCTTTAACCTCTTCAAATTCCTTTCTAGACATTCATAATTCTTTTAAGATGGAATCAATTACTTGGTCCTATTGGTGTTTGAAAATGTTACCCATTTCCAATTACCCTGATGAGAACAAAACACATCTAGGGGCAGCTAATTCCCATTTTCAACATGCCCATTCAGACCACCAGGCCAACTATAAGGCATGACCCTTCTTCTTCTTCAGTCTCTGCAAAACCTAGGCGGGTGGACCTACAAATTCTTTATATGGTACCAGTTATCAAAGCATACACTGAATCTATTATGAAGCAAATAAAACCCTTATTTCTCTTGATAACTCATGAAATAACATCAATCTACAATATCTAAATGCAAATCTAGGAATCTCGAAAGCTGAGTGAGGGCATTCTATTATAGCTCTTCAACATGAAAGGGAAAAGCATTGATTATTGATGTTGATAACAACAAGACCCAGGTATGAGCAATAGAACTTAATGATCCTATCTCTGACTAGTGCCTTATCCATTGGGCAATTAAATGAATCATAACCATACATCTCCTAGAAACCTCAGACGTATCTCTACATCAAGATCCCTGATCTATCTTTCACCTTGTGAATAAACATCTGCTACAAAATGAATCTCATACTCAGAACATCCTATCACAAAATTTGCAAACCTTGTGACAAACATTGAGCAATTACATGGTTCTTTGCCCCATCAGCAAGACATTTTAATCACATACATTCCTAAATGAAATGCAACCTAATCTATGCTCTTTGATCACAAATTAGAAGAAATAACAGATCCATAATTAGGAGACAAGATTCAGACTGAACTTAAAACCTTTGCTGCTCTTTATTTTCTTTCCTTGAAACCAAATACATGAAATGTACAGAAAACAACTCATAAATCACCTAACAGACCAGAACTATATGTATAAAACATGGATGTTGCTTAATACAAGAGAGAAATGTTGGGTGTGTGGCTTTCATAGCTTGAGCAGAGCTCCAAGAATTGGAAATAGAAAACCAACCAACAACCTTTTTTAGAGAAGAAGAAAGAATAAATATGAAGAGGGCAATTCTCGGATTGAATTTGTAGTCGACAAGTGTCCCTTTAGAATTCCCCTTCAAGAAGATGAAAAAGCTTCTCTCTACCTTCTCTCTTCCATCTTATCTGATCTAATTTCATCATTGCCTTGTAACTGATTTGCAAAATATCCCCTCTGAAATGATGAAACCTTTTTGGGTCACCAAAATATCTAAAACCTTATGTAATTCTAGTGAAATTGTGATTCAACTAATTTGAAAATAGTTAAAATTGCCTCAAACCTCATTTTCATTACCTTTTAACTGTATTCAGATCATTTCCATGCTAGAAAACAATTTTGAATATTGACACCTGAATTCAGTTGCAATCTGGGAACCTAAAAGAAAACCTCTTGTAGTTTGAACCAGCTACTACCTGTGCAAAAACTGACTCTAAAATTGGATAGTTCATCTTCTCTCGATTCTGGCGATATATAACATTGCCTATTTTGCATCTCAAAAACCTCCTAAAAATCAATTTGAAAATGACTCCCCTGGTTGAAACTCAAAGTCTGCAATTGAATACTTTCAAAAGAAAATTTAAATATTCTAAAGTTTGAACTTTAGAATAAAAGAATTTTTGATTTAAAACTCTTTTCTTGCACGTACTTTATGAAAAATAATTAAAAATTATTTATCATAGTTTTCAAATTTCTACCCTAGCCTTCCAATCTATGGTCAACCCTCTGTTTGACCGATGCCATGTGTCAACTCTTGATTGGTCAACCGCTATCAACAGGTGCCACATGTCATCACTTGATTTGCTTGCCCATTTTACTGCCATGTCACCATTAGTGCAAGCCCAATGACACGTGGTGAAATCTCACTTTCTTGCATTTTTTATCTTCTGTGTAACTTATTATTGCAGGGAAGCGGGCATCTGCTGATCTCTGCTACGTGGCATCATCTCCTTGCATCACCTCTAAACTTGCCATCTATGCCACATCATCACACCCGCGTGACCTGCTGCCATATGGCAGCTTCTCACATTCTTGCTTTATTTAACTTGGGAAAAACTTCTTTTTGCAGGTATGTGGGATTTGTTCGATCTACCACGTGTCTAGATCTCATTCAATCTTCATCCTTTGGTGCCACATCAGCTCCTGCATAGGTTTGTTTGAAATTTTGCTCAGCTGGCTGCCTATTGACATCATCCTCGTGCATAGGGCCCCACCACATGGCCACTTACCCTCTCAAAAGGGTTTCTTCTTAAGACACATCACAATCGCAAAGATTTTTATTTAAATATTTGATAATACGAACTACTCCCCAATGTGGGACTAATGGCAACTTTTTCATTCTTGTCTGTTGTGGCTGAACTGCCATTCAATGCCACATCTCTTCTTCCATTGCATAGTTGGTTTTCTTCATTGTAAAATGTGGCTTTCTTAGTTTTTAATGCCACTGAAATTCCCTAATTGCATGGAGCTGGTATCTTCTTTGGATTTGTGGTTGTTTTGATCTGTGCTCTACCTTCAAAACATGAGCTACTTCTTCATTTTTGACTTGTTGTTGCCCTCAACAAATGCGTGGAATCTACTTTTATGATACGTTGGAGCTGCTGTGTTGTCAAAAATGTGAACTGCATTCTCTAAATCGTGGGGACACCTATTCAGTGTGTGTGGAGTCTTTGACTGAAAATGTGGGTGGCCTCTCTTCCTGCTCAAGTCGTGAGCCTCTCTGGTTTTGTTGTTTTGATTGCCCCTGTTCCATACATTTTTTGTTAGCATGGGGCTTTTAGACAATTGCAACTCCATTTTATTGCCTACGATCTCTTTTATATCAAATGGCAACTTATTCCTTTTGTCATGTGCATCTCAACATTTTTGTGAACCCCTGGCATGTTCCATGCTTCAATGCATGGGGTGCTACTTACTAGTTTGCTTCTCACAAAATGTATGGATGCCCTGCTTCAAATTAACTTCCTTTTTCCTACTGCATGCTTCAATTAATTTTCTTGGTGTATGTATTGAAAGTTCAACTTGGTGGTTTTTCATGATTTATACAGGCCATCTTTTATTTTAATGTGGAGTCAGGGTTGCTCTAAGAAATGGACCCACACAAGTCATAGTCCACAATTTGAAATATGTAGAATAATGGCTTCATAGGCAAGAGACTGCCTAAAGCTAATAGAAGGCATCAGATAGCAGTAGATGTGGAGCACAAATGGGCATTTTCGGAGGTAGACTCTAGTTCCTGTAATATGAAATGAATAAAACTATCCATTTCTTTTGACTCGGCCCTCACTTATCTGAGCTCCTTCATTTTCGCATAGAATATTCTGATTTCTAAATGATAATTGGTGCACAATCACTCTGTCTTTACAGATCATCATCATTATAATCTTCCTTTTAGAACATCATCAAACTTTACAGTGTTCATGTCAGTTTAATGTAATTTAGTCGGACCCTAAAGTGGGTTCGGCTAAAAAAAAAATTCGTTTCTGGGCAACTGAAATGCTAAATTGATCTATTCACCATCTGACTGACTGAAAATCAAATTTGATCACTGATTAATCAACTAAAACCCATTTTACCATTAATTTGAAAATTGTAAATTTCATGTTAGGAGGCTCGTTGATTGGCCTTAAAAACTAATCAAAATAGATAACGGGGCTTTGAAATCTGGCACACTGATTCTTTTTTCCACACACTTGAATCTTGTCAAATCTCATCTCATGATAAATTCAAGGTCAAAAGATATTGACCATCAAAGTAGCCCCCTCAGAATTACCTACAAGAAAACATGCCAAAAACCAAACAAACTGGGCTCGAAATTGGCCTTAAAAATTGGGCATATGAGCACATGGGGAAACAAAAATTGGGACACAAGTACATTGTCATGATGAGAATATGATTCTGTAATTTGGGCTCATGAAGAATCATAGGGCAAATTTGGCAAGCATCTGAAGTAGGCTACCTGGATTTGCAGGATAGTGGACACTAGTAAAATATCATTTTTTGCGAATGGAATGACCTTGGTAAAGTGTGAAGATGAATTTGTCAAGTTCTAAAAACTGGCACACTTGTAGTATTTTCAGTGGGCAATATAGGGGAACAAACCATTTGATCTCACCTATCACAGATCAGGAGATATGATGTCACGAACAGGGGTTCCAATCAATCTGCAAATACTGACACCAGTAAAACTTTAGAAATTCTATTTGGAATCATGTTTGAAAACTAATCAAATGGATTCCTCATAAGTTGAAACTTGAAACATAACAAGTCTCTGACATCTACAATGCAATTCAATAGGAATTTTAGCATTAGGATCAACTGGTTGAAAGTTATAGCATGTTAAACAGGGCATCCTAGAAATGTGTGCACTTTGCAAAAGCATGAAAACAGGAACTAACCAACTTTGAGGGATTCAAAATCTAGTCAAACGAACTTGAAACGACTCAAAATTTGAAACATAAGTTTTCAAGTATAGACACTAGATACTTCCAAAGCGGTAGGTCATGACATAGTTCTAGGTGTGAGATATTCAATAGCAAACACAAGCTCCTGTCGTTGTCTGACACTTAGGTGAAAATGTAAATTTGGAACTAGCTCAAAACAAGACTTCACAAAATAGCTCGGAATGATAATTTAACTTCATAGAATAGGTAGACATGCTGAATGGAGGGTGTTAGAAACACTAAACACCTCACGAGCCTCAAGGGTACAATCGGGTACATAGGCACTTAAAAGCGTTTAAGGGCTTGATTTTTCAATGGTGCTCAAAATTGACCATGCATTTTTTATCGCCAATAGGTCTTTCTTCTTGATATCCTTGTCCACTAGATTTTTTTTGATTTATTTCATCTTTTCAGCATATGTACCCCACCTAGGGCATCCAGAATCAACTTCAAAGTGTAGAATTATCTATGTGTAGCCTTTAATTAGTTCAGTACTCATTTCATAACCCATAGGTTCATTGAACTTCACTCGAGGAACTACTGCCTCCATGCATGTGAAATCTATTTCTACCATCAAACATAGTTCATCCTTATATTTTTCTATCAGTGCAAGATGAATCATATACCTTTGCTTCATTTCAGCCTGGAATGATTTAATCATTCTATCAATATCATTGTCCCTGACTGCTTCTGATTTGAATTTGTAAACATGAGTGATAGTTTGCATTACACACTCACTTCCATCCCAATTTTAGATACCAGGAAACTTCTTTGTTTCGTAGAAGAATATATGAGTTAGTAGGTATTCATACCTAAAGACTATGCTCCTAGACTTCTTGATTTTTGATATGTTATCCAACAACTAAGTTTGGATAATATCACATAGATAAACCTTTTCACCCTTTACTACCATCACATAAGCTACATGAAGAAATCTAGCAGGGACTGAATCTATCCTAGATCCATGGTTGAACTTATATCCCAAAATTTTACTAACAAGTCTCACTCCATATTGAATAGTGTTGATCTTCATGTTTTTTCCATCAAAACTTGTGTTGAGATTGGTTTCAACTAACTTGCACACATTCTTTTTGTTCATGTGATTGCATCCTTCATTACTCAGACCTGTGACCTTGTGAATTAGGTCATTATCGTTGCATATAATGGAATCTCCCAACCATAGAAGGTCATCATGAACTTTGTTCAAAATTATTATTGTCCATTCATGATTATTAAAGTCCATATAGAACATGTGCTTAACTAAGTTAAGTTGTTCTAGGTATGCATATTTTGGTTTCAATAACAAATTACTATTGCACATTCTCTTCAATTCCTTGTGGATATCAATATCTCCTAAGCTTTCTATTTTATAGTGAATGTAACTTCTTATGTCTTTGACATGAAGAACATTTTCCAATACTTGCAAAAATGCTCCAATGGGGTCATCAAGTAAGGAAACAAATGGGTGTTTCTTAAAGTTATATCCAAGTCTATCATTGATATTAAACACTCCTTGTGTTGCCATTACTAAAAAAATGCTCAATGAGTTCAAAAAATACCTCAATTTTTCCTTTTAGGGTTTTCAATGAACATGCATATCTGCAAACTTCTTTAGGACTTCAAATATCTCTTCAATCTTGCACTTAAGATTTCACACAAGCAAACGATGTTTGTAAATCAATTTATATCCTTTAAATCTTTTGCAATTTGTACTTTACATTAAATGTGTGTTTTCCACCAATTTGAAATATTGTCTCTGTATAACAAAGAGGTTATTTTTCTTACATAACCTTATGCTAGTTATATTAAGAAATGTGCACTTCACTGTAGACTCCTCTCAATGTCTAGTATATACTAATAACTACACAGCTTGTGATATTCTTTCTAACATTAGTTATTATTAACTAATGCATTATTTTATTGAGAATACTTCATGTAGGTAAGATAAGTCACATACAATAATTGACTTTATTGTCTTATTAGGTACATTAGGATGTGCTTCTTCTTGAACTATATGAGAACCTCTAGTTTCTTTTTCTTTACAAATGTTTCTTTAAATTCTTATGTTAGTTCCTTCAGATTGTCATCATTTCTTTTTTTGTTCCTTCTATAATTTTGATTCTTGTTAAGGTTTCTTCTATCTATTCTGCAAAACTTTTTTGTGTAACCAAAGTTATTACATAACTAACATATAAGTACATTCCTTCTTTGTTCATTATTCTAGTTGCCAAGTGTTATGCAATTCCTTGCAATGTGTCCAATATTGTTGCATCTATAACCAACAATTTGTCTTCTTTCTCCACATTCATTGTTGTAAGATCTTCTTTTGTTGCCTGCACTTAGTGTTCCTAAACATTCTACTATTTGTCTTATCATCATCAAATTTAGGTTTCTTACAATCTACTACATGATGTCCATATCAATGACAATTATGATAATAAAAATTTGAAATAGGTTTAAAAGACTTACCTTTGCAATCATCGCCATTATGTTCAAGTTCATTACACCTGACATGAGATTCATTTCTTCTATTATCCTCATCTTGATTAGATTTCTTAGATTTCTCAAAGTGAGTAACATTCTCCTTGTCTTTAGATGTATCATCTATTTTTCTTATGTTTAGATCCTTTTTGACTTCAGGAGTATCAAGTTCTTTTCTCTCAATAGATTTCTTGGTGGATTGTCCAAGGAAGAATCCAAGTCTACTCTTGTCATAACTAGGTCTCTGTACATATATTTGTTCTTCAATATTTTCACTGCTAGTATATAATTTCTCAAGTTGATGTTTGGTTTGCACCAATTCACGTTTTACAATAGTGTTGTATTTCTCTAATTCTACATGCTTCAACATGATAGATTCTAATTTAGATGTTACTTTTCTTAACTAGGATCTTAGATCTGCATTTTTAGCTTTTATTTTAGAGTCATTCTTTCCTCCATTTTTCTTAATACTTAACTTGAGTTCAATTATTTTAACTCATGTTTTAAGATCTCATTTTCTTTCTTTATCTCTTCAATATCATCACTAGTTTTCTCATTAGGTTCTTTTTTCTGCAAGTCATCTATCATGTCCTTTACTTCACCAATGTAAGCTTTTGCATCTTTATATCTGTCTTTTAGGCCATCTCTTTCATTAGTAAGGAGATCAATTTGTTCAAGATTCTTATTCAACTATTTCGTATGCATAAGGATCTTATTCAAGCCATTAAGCCTCTTCTGAATAATTAAGCTTTGATATTGCCTATTAGAAATAGATAATACTAAGGGGGGGTGAATCAGTATTTTCAATCTTTTTGCCCACGGTGGGCACCAAAAATGTACACTTGATTTGTGTCACACTCTAAACCCTTCTATCCAAACAATTCCATGAGTTGGAATGCTTAGATGCCGGCTTAGAGCTCCCTATCCACGGAGTGCAAGAAGCTAGTTATTAAAGCATGAAGGCTCTCAGTCAAGCCTTAGAAATGTTCTTCTTGCTAGTAAACCATGCAATGGGAGGTTCTTTGAGACAAGAGCAAGAATTCAAGTGTCTACAATGAGTTCCTCAAAGATGCAATGCAAGATGGAAGACTAAACTTGAATGGAAATGCAAGATGCAACTATGCTAAACATGGATGAGAGTGTTACAATACCATTATTAAGCTATGTGAGATTAAGCTACATGTAAAAATAAAAGCTAAGCTAATCTAGAATGCCATGATGCCATGGATGAGAGAATGTAGACAAGAAATAGAAGTTCTCCACAAAGCTCCAAAGAAACATGTTAGAAAACCTGCAGCATAACAATATTCAAAATGAGGATTGGATGACATGGAAGGTTCTTGATCTTGATCTTTTTTTATATTCTTTTATTTATCATTTTTAGAGTCCTCTTGACATTAAGCTAGTGCTAAGGAGAAGGAAGCATGTTGGAATTGTATGGAAGACTTTGGAATGATGAAGGACTAGCTGAAGTAGGCATTATAGTGCATGAAGGCTTAGGCTCCTTAGGTTTAGCATTGTCAAAGGTATTTGTAGCCAAGTGAAGGTTAGCTTGAGTTTCTTTAAGAGGTAGCCCTTGAGGATAACTATAGGGAACTACATGAAAAGCATTAGGATATTTTTTGGATGAATGATTGGTAGAAGATTTAAGATTCTTAGAATCTTATTGAATGTATGGATAGTGGAGGAGGTAGAAGATGGAAGGGGAGCATCAAAAGACAAAGGTTCAACATTAACATGATCTTGCTCAAGAGTGTAATCTTTATTTTCAGCATGAGGGTTCTTAGAAGAGGAACTCTTATACCATTGATGTTGTATTTCAGCACAAAAAAATGCTTTCTCTTCATCAAAAAATGCAGATTTATCATTTAGGTATTGTTCACAAAATTTATCAATGTTGTTTTCAAGATTTGATTCATGTGAATTACCATCAATATCTTTTTGTGACTCATCCCCTTTAAGCACAAGCATAGGACTAGGAGGACTTTTTGGAATTGTTGGAATGTAATAATCATCACCATCACAATCATTGTTTCTAGAAGAATTATAGATAGGCATATCACAAGACTTTTCATGTTGTTCATTATCATATGTCTTAATAAGAGGAAAAAGACTCTTGGTAGAAGTAGAAGAAGAATGATATCGTGAAAAAGAGGTAGGTGAAGACCTAGATGGATGATATCTAGAAGAGTCATGGTAAGATTTAGAATATGAAGAATGTGAATGATATTTAGAAGAATTATTGTAAGACTTAGAAGATGAAGAATATGAAAGATATTTAGAAGAATCATGATAAGACTTGGAGGATGAAGAATCTGTATGATATTTAGAAGAATCATGATAAGACTTGGAAGATGGAAAATATTTGGAAGAAGGATATTGTGATTTGATCTTGCACATGATCCTAGCAAAAGTGTCTGATTTATCCATTTTTTTAATCATTTTTGTCACAATGTTAGCATCCATGTATCTATTGGAGCAATAACACTTTTCAAATTCAAGAAGGAGGTGGATTTCATCTGAGCTCAAATGAGGATCCCTAAAAAGATATCCAAGATCCATGGTTCTAGAAGAAGAAGAATCAAGTATGGAAGGAGAGAAAGAATGAATAGAAGAAGGTAGACTATATGATAATAGGAGGAAAAGAATCAAGAAGACATGAAGAAATGAAGATGCCACAGCGATGATTCAAAGATTAGACCTCAAAAGGTCAGCTAACTGCTCAGAAGAAAGTAGAATTTTAAAAGACAATTTTGACCATCAAGATGAACTCAAATTTGGATTTCAATCCCGAAAATGAATCTAGGACATTGAAATTATTTAAGAGGTCAAAACTTTATATAATGTGATGATAAGATAGAAAAGAGATGAAGTGAAAGATTAAGAAGGTGAAAAGACATGAACAAGAAGAAAGTAAAGAAATATATGAAAGGAGTTAGCTGATATGTATATGAAAAGATGAAGAGAGAGCTCTCTCCATATGCAAGAATGCAAGACTAAGCTAGAAAATGAACCTACAATGCAAGCTCATATGCAAAGTGGTTTACCAGCAAGAAGCACGTAACATTTAGACTCTTAATTTCATCATTGAGAATTTATTAGGGACATCATGAGATCATACAACCATCACTAGTATAACTATGAGGATATGAATATGATTGATATCAGATAGGTATGTGGAAATTCAATCTAAGCATCAAAGACATGTAAGTCACGATAACTATGTGATTAGATTCCCTAAGTTTAATTTAGCAAGATCATACTTGTACCAAGGCATAAGCACCAAGATAACCCTGAGTGAGGTCTTGCACAACAGTCAAGGATGATACATTTATAAGTCAAAGTGTTGAATAGGACAGGCACAAATGCTTACAACACTATAGACAAACAAAGTATACACACAAGCAGAAATCAAGAAAGTATGTCCCATACCCCCAGTCTTCTAGTCAACGACATCCTTGAAAGACTATTAGGGAAGGAACACATGGCAAAGAAATCATCATAGACAACACACAAAGTAGATAAAGATTAGCATAGCTCAGTCGTTTAAGTGTTAAAGTGCATGTTTGTAAGTCACTTGGCCATTTTTTCAAGACTTGATTCTGATAGTGAGAAATATCATGACATCGAAGACCGTAGGTAAACTATCTGAAAAGTGTTGAAAAACACTTGATGTCAAGGTTGGGGAAGTGTTGAGAAACACTATTTTGTGAGTTGTCCAAGAAACCCTAATGCACAAGAATACCTCAATAGGCTAAGTAGCTATGCCCTTGAGATGAGGACAAGAAACAATTCCAAGCCAGGAAATGCATAGCGAAGTGGATGATTGAGACTGATAGACATAGGTGCAATGGTTTCAAGTAGTGCCTGTTTCCAGGTTTTCACCACTTGACAGATTTTTTCAGGAACTGTTTTTTTTTTTTTTTTTTTGGTGATACATCAAAGCGCCTTTTGCTAGGTTTTCACTAAGATGGTCATTTTTTCATGACATTTTTTGATTTTTAGTATTTTTTCAGCATCATATATGATTTTGGAATTTTTTAGAAGGTTTTAGATATCACTAGTTCTCAAGCAAGATCACATCATTTTCTCCCAATGTCTAGCAAGGTATAGGATATGATGGAGCAATGAGCCAGTGGATAAGCAAAGATGGATAAGAAAAAAGTATGAAGCAAGTAAAAGTGATCCTCAAGGACTGACTCTTAAAGACTACCCAAGCTAGGGAAAGAGGTGAAATAGTTAGATGAAGCATGTTTTGGATAAGCAATGGAAGTAATGAGCAAGATAGCATGTAGGATAAGCGATGAAGCCAACAAGTGCGATAGCATATAAGATAAGTGATGGAAGCCCATGAGTAAGATAGCATGAAAGCGTGTAGTCCAAAAGAGTAGCCATGTCAAGAGACCTATGAGAACCATGTTTCATTTATTATGATCAAGACCAAGGGGTCAACTAGATAGGATAGTGATGGGATAGAGCAATAAGAATAAAGCTCAAGATAGAGGCTATGAGTGAATGGGAGAGCACAATAGAAAATCTGGTGGATCAGATAGCCAATATGCAAAGATAGCTCAACATTGTCAAGATCAAAGAGAGAAGAGGGGATAGATGGATGGTGGAAGAATTACACATGATGCCTGTTTGCTAGGTTTTCATCATGGTACTTATCCAAGGTACCACAAGATGTATTTTTCACCATAGGACGCATTTATTTCTCTTTACTTTTTCTACCAAGGTGCCACAAGAAGTAGTTTTCACCAAGGCACATTTTCTTTTTTTTTCTTTTTCTTTTTTTTCTTTTTTAGAAAGAGCTCAAGTTGTTTGAATGTAGATAGTGCTCTTATAGAAAAGATAATTCATGATAAGCCAAGACCATAGAAAGGTATGCTTAAAGATGTTGATAGGGTGATGAAAGAGAAATGGTAGTATGAAGAATATATGGAGGATAAGAGTTCATGTATAGAAAGGAGGTGTAAGCTTCAGAGGATTTCATGAGGGTAGCTGAAATATTGGACAAGATCAACATTGGAAATGTAATCACCTAAAAATGGTCATCTAGACTATTAGCCCCCTTTTCAACATTTTGGCTAAATTAATTTAATCATTTACCTAGACCAAATTGCTAATAATCAATTTATTTGATTATAACCTATAGTTTGACTATGCTATCCTAAGTTCATTATTTGATTAAAAGAACATGTCCCCTTTTAATTAAATAAAAGACCCCATTCTTCTAACCCACTTAAAGTGCACACATAAAGTCTTTTTTCTATTTTGCAATTAAAAGAAAAGGCTTGTGATACTTTTGTCTTATGTGACAAGTCAACTTATATTCTATTGGTTGACTTGTGTGTGCACATGGATCACTCCTCTTTTTGAATTCCACCGTTGATCATCCACCATCTTAATCTTGATCTCTACCATCCATACATCTTTAAAAGGGAGAGAGCTTTCCCCCTCAATCGATCCATCTTTTTTTGAATATTGTCATGCTACAGGTTTTCTAATAGGTTTCCTTGGAGCTTTGTGGAGAACTTCTATTTCTTGTCTACATTCTCTCATACCATAGCATTTTAGCTTAGATTCATGTTGCATGTTAGTTTAGCTTCTATTTTGCAATAATCTATCTCACATAGCTTAATATTTGGATTGTAACACTCTCATCCATGTTTTAGCATAGCTCCACTTTGCATCTCATTCTAGCTTAATTTTCATTTACATTGCATCCTTGAGGAACTCCTTGGGACATTTGCATTCTTGCATCTTGTCTTTGGAACCTCCCATTGCATGGTTTACTAGCAAGAAGAGTATCTCTAAGGCTCATCTGAGAGCTTTCTTATTCTTCAAATATACTCTCTTGCACTCCATAGATAGGGAGCTCTAAGTTGGCATCCAAGCATTTCAAACTCATGGAATCGTTTGGATAGAAGGGTTTAGAGTGGGACACTTTCGAGTGTACATTTTTTGGCGCCCACCGTGGGGCTTGAATTAAGTTTATAGCTCCATTTGCTTTTATATTTTACCTCTGATTTTTTATAGTAGCATATTGGATCTAATCAAGTGCTTTTGTAGAATTATCACTTGGATTTTAAGGCCAACCCATAAGTAGATTGGTTTGAAGGCCAAAAATCTAGTTGGTTTAAAGATTTGATCATATCTTTTAAACCACTTGGATTTTAGTTTTGAAATTATTTTTGAAAGTTTCTTATGTGTTCAAAATGTCCTAGTCCAATTTTCAGAGCATTTTGACATGATTTGCGAAAGTTATGATATTTTTTTTATTTTCATAAAAAGTCATTTTTGGTCGCACATCAGTGTATTTTTAAAAAAAACTTACATTTCCAGAAAGAGTTTTCAAGTCTAATGAGGGTTCTTTCTTTGTATTTTAAATTTTGAGGTCGTATTAAGGATCAAAAACTCGATTTGAGAAATTTGGCCTATTTTGACAAAATCAATCTCTAGAGCGCAAATGAAGAGATTTTTTTAAATTTCTTGCATTTTTGGAAATCTCTCTAATTTTTAATAGGGATCTCTTATTTTCATTTTTATTTTTGGATATGAAATCATAGCAAACAAGTCCAATCTTGTTGACTAGATCAAAACCAAAGAGTAAAAATGAGAGCATTTGTGATTAACTTGCACTTTCTTTGCATGTACTTGGTTGGAAGATAAATTGTCTTTTTGGAGAAACTAACCACTTTTTATTGCAGATTTTTATGTTATTTCACACTAAATTTTGGTGCTAACAAGTTGTGATTTCAGGTTGCCATCCTTTTGAAAAAAATTGAAACATTGCATAAAAAGAATGCATGTCAAAATTTCAAATGCGTAAGGGCTACTAACGATTGTTTGCAGGGCTGCCCAATGCATAAAAACTCAATTTTGCTTGTTCTTTACTTTTACATGTGCAACACATACTAGTTGTTTATTTTATGGCACATTAAAACTTATAATTGAGATCTTTTGGTGATAGGAGAGTATGCTCTTCACCCTTGTGGTGAATCAAAAATCTTGACTTACCATTTGGTTTCAAGAGTAAGAGGTAACTAAATCTTCCTGGTGTGTTTGGGAGAAAATGATTGGAATAGGAGAGTATGCTCTTCACCCTTGTGGTGAACCAGAAATCTTGACTTCCGAAAGTTGATCCACTTTGTATAGTTAGGATCCTTTAGAGGGCCTGCTCTCGGACAACTTGAGAGGGACGACCCAAGTGGGGACAAGCCGATTACCTGACTCTTCCAACCCACTATAAACTCAAGGCTACCAAGGACACAAAACTTTGGTATATGTAGTGTTTTTCTTTGCCTAGTGTGATCTCTTATGGGATTTTGACCATAGGGAGATCACTAGGCAAGAATGCTTAAGGTACTCTTGCGGTCATGAGATCGGTTACTCATCGCAAGGTGAGGTGTCCTGTAATTGGGAGCAAGAGGAACACTATGAACGGAAGCCCTATCTAAACACCCTAAGTTAGTAACTACCCTTTTTAGCTTCTCAACTTCTTGGTGCAAGGATCAATCCTAGTGGATTACCCGGATCACCCCAAGATTTACACTCACCATCTTTGTTCCCTTGGTTATGCTTATGGAATTTCCATGACAAAGCCAATATCTCTTGTGGGCAACCACTTGGTGTGAGGTGAAGGAGCATCAAGCGTGGGCCAAGTTTTTGAGTAATGAACCATGTCCTTTAGGTAGATATTGCTTGATGTGTTCTCAAATGTGCTAGACATGTGAAAATCTTTTGAACATACACATGACAATAATTCTAGGAATTTCTTTTAAGACCTCACATATGCTTGTATCATGCAAGGTTGCTTTGTCCCTTGCTTGATTTTTTGAAATATACTCCATGTGTCAATATCTTGCTTGGAAAGAAATTACTTTTGAACATCAAACTTGCTATGCTATCAATTATTGTCAAACTTTTTCAACCAAGTCAAAACATCAAATGCAAACATTTTCTTGTGTTTCTTGCTAAGAGGAGTCTCATCATTTGACTTTGATTTTCTATGTCTCTAGTTCTTGAACATGCTTAAAGTGGCTCTTTGGTCTTAGTGCTCTTGGTCTTTTTGTCTTCATGGTCTATGTCCACTTGCTAGTTATCCTTTTGCTGAAATAGTTGGCTTGATTTCTTGACTACACTCTTGGGTTGGAGAGTTGTTCACCTGTCACCCTGCTTGCTCTATCTATTTAGCTATTTGGGCATCTTGCCTAGCTATTGACTTGAGTCATTCATGTTGTAAGTTTCTTGGACATATTGTTTGAAAAGTCACTTTAATCTCTCTCTACTATCTAGGCAATTGAACACTCTACCTCCTATAGTTTCAACATCAAGTTATCCTCTAGGCTCTTTTATGCTTGGCTTTGCATCTAAAACTATGGGATCTAAACCTTGTGCTACCAAACTTCAACAAAATCTAGATGATCATGATATCCTCCATGTCACTAAATAGTTTCAAGATCTATATGCACAATACAAAGAACTAGAAGAGAAAAATGATCTTTCTTACCTTCATTTCTCTAAGCGCATGACAAAAATGAAGTCTAAACTTGAGAAAAGGTTAGAGGAGAAGATTGCATCATTACATGAATCTTCCTTAAGGTCTTTACATGCATGTAAGTCACCTTCTTTGAGGTCATACCCTTCTTCTAGGTCTACATGCTCTACTTCAAGACATCAAATGTCTTCATCTTCTAGATCTAAAGACCTCTTTAGAGAACAAGCAAGTGATACCTCCTTTGAGCCTATGCTAAAATTTCATGATGGACCTATCTTTGACCAAGAAAATGATGAAGAAATGAATGCATTATATTCACTTGAGAAACAAAAATAAGATCCTAGACATGTTTCTAATAGAACTTTTTCTCCCTTGGAATATTCTTATGATGACACTTTGCAAAAACTTCTTGGCAATAAGATCATCATGTTGCCTAAGTTGAGCTCCTATGGAAATCCTTTCTTGGATGATTATTGTGCTTATCATCAACATAATGAACATGCTACTTCTGTTTGTATAGAGCTTAAACATAAAATCCAAGATCTCATTGATGATGAGATTGCTGATCTTGGAACCTCTAGTGACTCATGTGTTGAGGATACTTTTCTTGAGAAAGATCATATTAATGAACCTATTTCTAGTGATGGTTTCCTTGATACCTCCACTTCTTCCAACACTCATGCATCTCCCAACACTTCAAACCTTTCCAACATGCCTCCATCAAATAAAGAACCTAATTCTTTCCACATTGACTATGTGTATCCTCAAGGGCTACCTCTAAAAGAAACTCAAGCTAACCTTCATTTGGCTACAAAGCTTTTCCATGCTACTAAACCTAAACATCCTCAACCTTCATGCACTACTATGCCTAATCCAAGCACTACTCCATTCACTCTTCATTCTCCCTTGTCCTTAGAAGTGGCTCCATGTCAAGATGACTCTCAAAAAGAAAAAGCTATAAATGTCAAGAAAGATCAAGATCAAGGACCCTTTCATCTCTTTCAAGATTTTTCCCCTCCATATCCTATATCTTGTCCACTTCCTAAGTATGATGAAGATAAAACTTCCATTATCTCCCTTGAGCTTACTGAAAATTATGAGAAAAGTTCTCTTCATATGTTATCCAAAGCTACTTGTCAAGATCAAAGCATCCCCTCATGTTCTACTTCTCCACATCCACTTCAAAATTGTGCTCAAGCTTCAAGTGCTTCTATTAAAAATGTTGTTCCTATCAAAGGTACTTATGAGTCTATTGATGGCTTTGACCATGTTGCTCATTCTAAAGATGTTGATATCCCTTCCCACTATCCCTTTGCATCTTCTAGATCTATCCTTGGTCCTTATACATCTAAGCTAAAGCATTCAAACCTTCCATACATATTGGGGCCTTATGTTCCTCCATCTCCTACATCCACTCATAGGTCATTCCCTAGCTCTCCTATATTACCTCAAGATCAACAAAGACACTCATCCTTGATGACTTTTCACCCATATATACATCTAAACCAGTCATATCATCCTTATTCATCCACAAATCCCAAGTCCTTTGGAAGTGAGAATAAACATAAGAATCCATTGAAAAAGAAAGATCACTATGTCCCATCTAATCGACATGCAAATGCTAAGAAGTAGAATGCACAAAAGAGACCACAAAGGTCCACTACTCAAAGAGCTAAACCAAAGAAAATATGAGTTCCTAAATCCATGATTATACAAAGGTACTCTCAAGCACCCAAAGAACAAAGAAAATCTAAAGCTATGTGGATTCCCAAGTCTCTTTTAAAAGACTTGAATATTGAAAATACTTCAAAGTTGACATTCAAGCTTCCAAAGGCTTCCATTCCATCTTCTTCCAAAAATCTTTCTAAAAATATTCCAAAGCCTTCCACTCCACTTTTTTCCAAATCTCTTCTACCACCTCATACATCTAAATCTCAAGCTATTTCATCCATGATTCCTCCATTGTTCCAATACCCTTCAAGTTGTGTGTCAATGTTGATCTTGTCCAATATTTTAGCTACCCACATGAAATCCTCTAAAGCTTACACCTCCTTTCTATACATGAACTCTTATCCTCCATATATTCTTCCTACTACCATTTCCCTTTCATCACCCTATCAACATCTTTGAGCATACCTTTCTATGGTCTTGGCTTATCATGACTTATCTTTTCTATAGGAGCATTATCTATATTCAAAAAAATTCAGCTCTTTCTAAAAATTCAAAAAAAAAAAGAAAGAAGAAAAAATAGAAAAAATGAAAAAAATGAAAATGTGCCTTAGTGAAAACCACATCTTGTGGCACCTTGGTAGCAAAAGTAAAGAGAAATAAATGCATCCTATGGTGAAAACTACTTCTTGTGGCACCTTGGATAAGTACCATGATGAAAACCTAGTAAATAGGCATCATGGGTAATTCTTCTATCATCCACCTATCCCCTCTTCTCTCTTTGATCTTGACAATGTTGAGCTATCTTTGCATATTGGCTATCTTATCCACAAGATTTTCTATTGTGCTCTCCCATTCACTCATAGCCTCTATCTTGAGCTTTATTCTTATTGCTCTATCCTATTGCTATACTATCTAGTTGACCCCTTGGTCTTGATCACGATAAATAAAAATGGTTCTTAGGTCTCTTGACATGGCTACTCTTTTGGACTACATGCTTTCATGCTATCTTACTCATTAGCTTCTATCGCTTATCTTATATGCTATCGCACTTGTTGGCTTCACCACTTATCCTACATGCTATATTTCTCATTTCTTCTATTTTTTATCCAAAACATACTTCATATGACTATTTCACCTCTTTCCCTAGCTTGGGTACTCTTGAGGGGTCAGTCCTTGAGGATCACTTTCACTTGCTTCACATTCCTTTCTTATGCATCTTTGCTTATCTATCGGCTTGTTTCTCCATCGTGTCCTATACCTTGCTAGACATTGGGAGAAAATGATGTGATCTTATTTGAGAACTAGTAATCTCTAAATTATTCTAAAAAATTCTAAAAATCAAAAAATGTCCTAAAAAAAAATCATCTTAGTGAAAACCTAGCAATAGGTGCTTTGATGTATCACCAAAAAAAATCAAAAAATCAAAAATACAAAAAAAATTGAAAAAAAGTCCTGAAAAAATCTATCAAGTGGTGAAAATCTAGAAACAGGTGCTACTTGAAACCCTCGCACCTATGTCTATCAATCTCAATCATCCACTTCACTACACATTTCCTAGCTTGGAATTGTTTCTTGTCCTCATCTTGGGGGCACAACTGCTTAGCCTATTGAGGTATTCTTGTGCATTAGGGTTTCTTTGACAACTCACAAAATAGTGTTTCTCAACACTTCCCCCACCTTGACATCAAGTTTTTTTCAACACTTTTCAGATAGTTTACCTACAGTCTCCGATGTTGCAATATTTCTCACTATCAGAATCAAGTCTTGAAGAAATGGCCAAGTGACTTGCACACACGCACTTTAACACTTAAACAACTGAGCTATGCTGATCTTTATCTACTTTGTGTGCTGTCTATGATGATTTCTTTGCCATGTGTTCCCTCCCTAATAGTCTTTCAAGCATGTCATTGACTAGAAGACTGGGGGCATGGGACATATTTTCTTGATTTCTACTTGTGGGTATACTTTTGTTTTTCTATAGTGTTGTAAGCATTTATGCTGGTCCTATTCAACACGTTGACTTACAAATGTATCATCCTTGACTGTTTCGCAAGATCGCACTTGGGGTTTATCCTGGCACTTATGCCTTGATATAGGTGTAATCTTGCTAAATTAAACTTAGGGAATCTAATCACGTAGTTATCTTGACTTACATGTCTTTGATGCTTAGATTGGATTTCCACATACCTATCTAATATCGATCATATTCATATCCTCATAGTTATACTACTGATGGTTGTATGATCTCATGATGTCCCTAATAAATGCTTAATGATGAAATTAAGAGTCTAAATGTTATGCGCTTCTTGCTCGTAAACCACTTTGCATATTAGTTTTCATTTTAGGTTCATTTTCTAGCTTAGTCTTGCATTCTTACATATGGGGAGAGCTCTCTCTTCATCTTTTTTGTGGACATATCAACTAACTCCTTTCATATATTTCTTTACTTTCTTCTTGTTCATGTCTTTTCACCTTCTTAATCTTTCGCTACATCTCTTTTCTATCTTATCATCACATTATATAAAGTTTGACCTCTTAAATAATTTTGACGTCCTGGATTCATTTTCGAGATCAAAATCCAAATTCGAGTTCATCTTGATGGTCAAAATTGTCTTTTAAAATTCTACTTTCTTTTGAGCAGTTAGCTGACCTTTTGAGGTCTAATCTTTGAATCATCACTAGGGCATCTTCATTTCTTCATGACATCATCATTTCTATGCTTCATATCTACTTCTATTCACCTTTTCACATCTAAATCCTCTTTCTACTCAATTTGACCTAATTTTTATGATTTATCTTTCACGGTCAACTTTGGTCAAACTGGGGCATTTTATCAATTTCTTATAGTCATTCTTGGGTTCTAATCATTTATCTATCATATCAGACATTTCTATATCTCAATTTTCTCATGTCTAGCTAGTTTTTGCATCCTCTTACCTCATTTCAATTTCGATCCTGAGGGAGCAAAAATGATCTATTGATGATTGTTATAGCTATCTATTTCTTAGGAGCATTTGTTTGACCTTATCACTTGCTCTTGATCTATTCGCTTTGCTAGGTGTTAGAATTCTTTTAGGATCCTAACATCATCTTCCTAGTGTTCAGTACTACTGCTATCAGGCTATGCATTCAGGACTTGCTATCTATTTTTGCATTTCATTCTTTAGAATCAGATATCTATATCTATCATCGCCTACTTGGATTCGATTTTCTTTGACATAATGTGTTTCCAAATCGATCACACATTAGTCAAAGAAGGGCAAATGTAATCACCTAAAAATGGTCATCTAGACTATTAGCCCCCTTTTCAACATTTTGGCTAAATTAATTTAATCATTTACCTAGACCAAATTGCTAATAATCAATTTATTTGATTATAACCTATAGTTTGACTATGCTATCCTAAGTTCATTATTTGATTAAAAGAACATGTCCCCTTTTAATTAAATAAAAGACCCCATTCTTCTAACCCACTTAAAGTGCACACATAAAGTCTTTTTTCTATTTTGCAATTAAAAGAAAAGGCTTGTGATACTTTTGTCTTATGTGACAAGTCAACTTATATTCTATTGGTTGACTTGTGTGTGCACATGGATCACTCCTCTTTTTGAATTCCACCATTGATCATCCACCATCTTAATCTTGATCTCTACCATCCATACATCTTTAAAAGGGAGAGAGCTTTCCCCCTCAATCGATCCATCTTTTTTTGAATATTATCATGCTACAGGTTTTCTAATAGGTTTCCTTGGAGCTTTGTGGAGAACTTCTATTTCTTGTCTACATTCTCTCATACCATAGCATTTTAGCTTAGATTCATGTTGCATGTTAGTTTAGCTTCTATTTTGCAATAATCTATCTCACATAGCTTAATATTTGGATTGTAACACTCTCATCCATGTTTTAGCATAGCTCCACTTTGCATCTCATTCTAGCTTAATTTTCATTTTCATTGCATCCTTGAGGAACTCCTTGGGACATTTTCATTCTTGCATCTTGTCTTTGGAACCTCCCATTGCATGGTTTACTAGCAAGAAGAGTATCTCTAAGGCTCATCTGAGAGCTTTCTTATTATTGAAATATACTCTCTCGCACTCCGTGGATAGGGAGCTCTAAGTTGGCATCCAAGCATTTCGAGCTCATGGAATCGTTTGGATAGAAGGGTTTAGAGTGGGACACTTTCGAGTGTACACCTATTAGAAATAGATAATACTAAGAGGGGGGTGAATCAATATTTTCAATCTTTTTGCCCACAACTGGATATTATTAGTTACTTTAAAACATACATAAGGAAGTAAACCAATAATGTTGAGTAATATAAAAAACCATACATAAAGAGAGCTCATAACACCATTTTTTTTAACTAGGGAAACTCTAGCCAAGGGAAAACCCTAGTGGGGATGAAACCCACAAGATGTTTTACTATATATAAGAATCTAGTTAAGGATATTGACCCTGTTAGAAGTCTACAAAGAATGTATAGTGTCTTGAGTCCCTGTTAGGAGACTAGGACTTTTTAGAAGCCTCAACACTATTAGGAGTTTCTTCAACCCTATTAGGAGTTGGTGGATCATATACAACTATGTACAAGAAGATCCCACTACCCTAATGCAACTATACAATAAGATCTTCAAGAGAATAGATATACATACAATAATGGATCACTTGATGTACTTCACAATTCTTCTGATTATCAATTCTTCATACAAGAAGTGACTATACATATATAAATTTGCATCATATCTCACATTATCAAGTCATATAATATTACTTCGCATCACATATCATAGCATCACTATTGACATAATAGTCAAGTTTGTTATTAGTGACATACACTTATTTAGATTATGAGTTCATACCAATCTTATTGTATAGTTAACAATGTTAACCAAGCATTTTAGTTGTTACCAAGTTCTATAGTTGCTACGAATTCCTTTGGACAAACTCCAATGTATGCTGAGCAGTTACAACTATTTTGAAGATCAATAGTGTAAACTGAGCATCTCAGTGTATGCCAAGTTTATCAGTGTAAACCAAGTTGTTTAGTGCTTACCAAGTTCATAGTTGATGTAATGTGAGTCTACTATTAATTGAGCTACTCAATGTTAACCAAGTGACTCAGTTTATATCAAGCTCAAGGTGATAGTGTTTATCAAGCTATGTAGTGGTAACCAAGTGATTCAGTTTATATGTCGAGTTTCATAGTATTTGCCAAGTCACCAGTGCAGACTGAGTTCAAGACTACTTTGAAGTGATCAGTATGGATCAAGCCTCTATATCTACCAAGTGCATGATGATGCCAAGAATTGATAGTGGATGCCAAGTTTATAACCTCACTAAGTCAGTCTTCAGAACCTGAGTGTCTACATTTGAGCTGACTTTGTAATATTTGTGAAAAGTTTTATTATGGCTGACTTTGCAATTGTGTAATTGGATTGATATTTATGTAATGTATTGTATCACATCCAATATATGTATGGAATCAAAATGAATTAATTTAATCATTATAAAAGACAAAAAGTGCAAATTACAAAGGCTACAATAGTATAAGTAGTAGAAAAGATTCATCTATAACAACAAGGTGATTTATACACTCAAAGGAATCTCATTCAAAAAACCAAGTTGTAGACCAAAGATCAGCTACTGCTTCATCCTAACAGGTTTATTAGTCAAATCCTTTAACAAGGTAGACCTAATAGTCTTATGTAAATCTCTTTATCGAGTGCATACTTCATTGTGTATTTGTAAATCCTTTTGCAAGGTGGACCTAGCAATCCTTACTGCTCCTAATAGGAAAAATCATCAGAAGTGATCAATATAAGTCTTAATCAGCCAACTTTATACTATAGTACTAAAGGTTGTGGGTATCATCCCCACCCCAGTTTTACTTTCTATTTAGAAGGTTTCTGGGTCACAAATCTATGTGTCAAAGTGTTATGTATGCTTTCATGTTTTTAGTTTCTCATGCATGAAGCTAGACCAAAATTCATATAAAGGTTAATTACTAATTGGGATGAAAGTTTTAGAAGTTACTGATTCACCCGTCCCCTCTCAATAACTTAGCTTGTCATAATATTTCCAACAATTGGTATCAGAGCATTGTGGTTCTCAGAGAAAAGTTTAACAGCATGAGCAAAGGTGAAAGGCCATGGAGATATTTAGACTTGACAAAGCTATTGATAATGAGAGGCTAGATTTGAAAATGGCTATTGCCCAACTCAAGAAAGCAAAGGAGCAACCCTCTCAATCCTTGAAAAGAAGAAAAGATCTTGCAATTCAAATGAATGATCATCTCTACATTGAAGATCTTCATTCAAGCAACCCAAATGAAGCCAATGAAGCAATCAAGGAAATCCTAGAAAATAATGGTTCATTGCAAGAAGAAGTAAGAAAACTAAGAAGAAAATAAGAAATTTAGTTAGTAAGACTATGTGAAGTTATGCAAGAGAGAAACAAGATAAAAGAAGAAATAGAAGGAAAAGACAATGAGATTCAACATTTATCCCTTCAACAAGATGACTTCATAAATCAACTCACCAATGCTAATGAAAAAATCTTATATCTAAGGTCAAAAAATGAAAGATGCAAAAGGGATTACCAAGTAACAAATAGAAGTTATCACTGAGCAAGGTTGGTTATTGTCTTACCAAGCAAGCATGGGTTACAGACTCTACCAAGCAAGGTCGGGAGTAATTAAGATGCATATGGTTACCAAGTGATGAATACTTCACTGAGTGTTCAATAAAATAAAGTGGATAATATTATATCAATTTGATCTAGCATTCATACCAAGCATTTTATGACAAAATTTGATAAAGGAATGAAATTGAAGTCATTTTTAGTATGAAATTTCAAGATCTATTGCATGATGCAAACTTCAAGAGTATTCAAGTGATTTGAGTGAATTGTTACCAAAGCTTTTGAATTCTCTCAAACACTACCAAGTAAAGATGGCATCCAATAGTAGCAAGGAAAAGTCAGGTTCATATATGTTAGTTCATGGTGTAGAATGAAAGGTACCAAACTTCAAGCTCACTCCTACAATTGTTGAAACCCTAGACCTAAGTGGAGTGCAGTCTCAAATCCATTCTAAGGTACTATTAAACAATGACATTCATTCTCATTTTAAATGCATGATTTAAGAAATTGGTATACTATAAATGGATGAAACCCTAGAAAGGTGATGTGTGAATGGTGTTTTGAAACCCCAATATCAAAATCTTGAGGCTAAAGGATTAACCCATATTCCTCACATGCCCCATGAATTCCAAGTGAAATGGATCAGATTTATTCTTAATTAGATGCACAATGGACAACTATGGTTGGAGCAACCAATTTTGATCATGAAGAAGATGATTCATAGGATCGTCGATCTCCCCATGCTAGCAAAAGCTAAGATGACCAAAACCCTAGGTCAGGATGAATAGGAGAAGAAAACCCTAGTAGAGTGGGATGGAAGAGGTATGAAAATAAGGAGTGTAGCTTTTAGAGAATTGAAGTTTGGCATTCATATCATTGCACACAAAACCTACAGTTCAAATAGGTTGAATAGTGTGTCATGTGAAGCAATAGACTTGGCATACAAGATAGTCAAGAACAACCTATCTCTTAACCTTGTCGAGTTGTTTTTGAATCAATACAATAAGAACACAAATAGGATCAGAACATCAAAGAACAATCCATGTAAGTTTGGCTCTCTATTGACATGCTTATTCTTTTATGTTCAAAAATTCTTTCCTTCAAAAGGTACTGTTGTATGGAGAAAAGATGTGTATGTACTCTATCAAATCAATGAGTACATTGCTGCGATGGGTGAAAATTATAATAGTATTATGGATAATTTTTTTGATGCATTCAATGAGATAGAGAATAATAGATTCTAAATCCCCAACTAGTTGAGGATTACAAGGATGATATATGTTTTATGGGTGAAACCTCTTGGATATGAGGTTAATATTGATGAAATGAAAGATATTACTAAGGCGTTGATTAATGAACTAGTTGATCCTAAGGCAACCTATTTTTATACATATGATAAAGCCAAGGCCAAGATAGAACTAGAGATCAAACTCCCTTAGGCGATAAATAAAGGCAAGAAGAGAATTGCCAAATTGAAAACAAATTCTACTCTTTTGTTAACTAAGGGAAAAGGTGAGGATGAAGAAGAAGAGGATGAGGAAAAATCAAAGGAGGAAGAGCCACTAAATAAAAGGGGAAGGTAACCATTACCAAGCCTATTAAGCCATCCACTATAGTGCTCTCCAAGATATCCTCTAGAAAGAAATCAAACAAGGAAGGAGAAGACATAATATTCAGGAAACTTTCACCCACATTCTAGGATAGATTGAAGGATTTGTAGTTAGGGGCTGGCATAACCAATTTCAAGGCATTGAAGTATGAGATTAGCAATGAAGTATAACATAAGCATATTGAAGATCTAGTGATGGATAAAATAGGTAAGTGGAAATACTCACCTGATCAGCTTACACTTCAAATTCCTAGTGTTTTGATGGATAAGACTAAACCAAGATGGGAATTTGCAAAGAAAATTGCTAAAGATATATATGAGCAAAACTTGAGGCAACTTATGCTAAGCCTAACTAACAAGGAGGTGAAGGAATCCATGAACAAGAATGAAGAAAAACTAACCTCAAAATTCAACACTTGCCTTGTATTGATGAAAGACATAGAGCATGTTGTGAAGAATGCAACAAATACATGGAAGAATGTATTTCTTCTTCATAAACTAGGTGATTTTCCAATCAGCATAAGTGACAAAGATGATGATGATGATAAAGAAGAGAAAGATGAAGAGGAAAATAATGAAGAGACAACACATTTTGATAACATTGATAATGAAGAGGAATAGGAGCAAGAGGCTATCAAGGAAAAAACTTAGGATATAGAGGAAACTAGCATGGTTAAGATTGCTACAGTGATTATAGCCTCACTTCCTCATTCTCCAAGCAAAGTATTGACAACATCAAGCATGGAGATAGCCTCTACAGGATTGATTGTGTCCAACACTCCAAGCATAACCAGCCAATCAATCTTTGCACCAAAATAGCTTAGCACATCATTGGTTGAAGTACCAAGTACTTCATCTACCAAGTTGTAGACTCTTCCCTCTTCAATAGTTTTGGATCCACAAATTTTGGCTTTAACAGGTACTCCTACTAGTATTTCTACAATAAGTGCAGTATTAATTTTTGCAACAAGCCCCACTATTTCTACTATTGTTTCCATTCCAAGAACACAAGTAACAAGCGCAAGAAAACTTGAGACCAAGCCTCAACCAAGCACGAATTTTTTGGGTAAAGGTAAAGAAAAGGAGGAGAATGGTGATTCCAAATTGGAATATTTACAAACTTACTCCTGATTAAATGCAAACCTTTGGAGAATTACTCCAAAAGAAAGCCAAGTAGTAGAGACCAAGAGAAGAAAGAGATGAAGAATTTAAAATCATTGAGGATGCCAAGAATATTTTGGTAGAGGCTATAGGTATAGAGATTGATTCTTCTCAGCCAATTTTGTTTCAGTTGGTAGAAGCATGTTCACATATCAGTCAAGTTTGTTATTAGTGACACACACTTATTCAGATTGTATATGGTTACCGAGCTCAGTGTATAGTTTACAATTTTTTCCATGTAATTCAGTTGTCACTGAGTTCGACAGTTGCTATGAAGTCCTTTGGACACATGCTAGTGGTTACCAAGTAGATTTAGTTAATCTGAAGACTAGCAGTGTAAACTATGCATTTCAATTGATGCCAAGTTTATCAGTGGTTACCGAGTAGTGTAGTGTTCACTAAGTTTGTAGTGTATGTGATGAGATTCTAGTGTTAACTGAGCTTCCCTGTCTTAACCAACAGACTTAATTTATACCAAGCTTGAGGTGAGAATGTTTACTAAGTCATATAGTGTAAATCAAGAGACTCAGTTTATATGACAAGTTTCACAATGTCTATCGAGTCACTAGTGCAGACCAAGTTTAGGACTACTTAGAAGTGATCATTATGGACCAAGCTTCTATGTCTATTGAGTGCATGATGATGTTGAGTATTGATAGTAGACGCCAAGTATTAGAACCTCACCAAGTCAATCTTTAGAACCTAAATTTTTTCATGTGGGCTGACTTCGTATCATTTGTGGTAACTTGTATGATGGTCAACTTTGTAATTTGTATAATTGGATTGATATATATGTAATGCATTGCATCATATCTAATGTATGGATGTATGTAATGTGTGAAAATATGAAGATGTGAATGCAAACTACCTCAAAGAAAAGCAGGAGTGAATTGTAAAGGCAATAACAACATAAGGAGCAATAGAGACATGTTTATCACCGAAAGGTGATCTGTACTAAAAGGAATCTCATTTAGCAAGCTAAGTTATAGATCAAAGATCTACTACTATTTCATCCTAATAGGTGGATCTGTCAAATCCTTTCACAAGGTAGACCTAACAGTCTTTTGTAAATCTCTTTACCAAGTGCATACTTAATTATATATTTGTAAATCCTTTCACAAGGTGGACCTAGCAATCCTTATTGCTCCTAATAGGAAAAATCATCAAAAGTGGTCAATGTAAGCTTTAACAAGCTAACTTTATACTATAGTACTAAAGTTTTGGGTATCATCCCCACCCCAGTTTTACTTTCTATTTGGATGGTTTCTGGGTCACCAAATCTTTGTGTCACAATGTTATGAATGCTTTCATTTTTTTATGCATGCAATTAGATCAGAATTTATATGATGGATTAAATGCTAATTAAATAGTTGGATTAAAGGTTGAAATTGTTGAATTTTTAGAAGTTATTGATTCACCCCTCCCCTTGCAGTAACTTAGCTTAGTCTTGAATATTTCCAACAACTGGTATCAAAGCTTTTTGGTTCTTAGGAGAAAGCTTAACAGCTTGAGCAAAGATCAAGGCCATGGAGATATTCAGACTTGAAAAAGCCATTAACAATGAAAAGTTAGATTTAGAAATGGCCACTACCCAACTCAAGAAAGAAAAGAAGCAACTCTCTCAATCCTTAAAAAGAAGAAAAGAACATGTAATTCAAATGAATGATCAACTCTACATTGAAGAAAGAATTGAAGATCTTCATTCAAGAAATTCAGATGAAGCCAATGAAGAAATCAAAGAACTCCTAGAAAAGAATGGTTCCCTACAAGAAGAAGTAAGAAAGCTAAGAAGAGAATAAGAAATTTAGTTAGTAAGGTTATGTGAAGTCTTGGAACAAAGAAACAAGATAAAAGAAGAGACGGATGGAAGGAACAATGAAATCCAAAACCAATCCCTTCAGAAAGTAGACCTTATTAATCAACTCTCCAATGCAAATGAAGAAATCATGAGCCTAAGATTTGAAAATGAAAGAATGAGGAATGATCTAAATTATGAAAGGCAAATCAATGAAAGAATGAAAAATGGTTTGAAATCTAAAAGACAAGTCAATGAAAGATTGAGGAATGATCTAAACTCTAAGAAGTAAACCAATAAAAGAATGATGAAATTTCAAGCAGACATGAATCAACTAAATGAGAAAAACCTCTATAGGCAAAAAGAAAAAGTAGGAATTGGATATACAAAAGAAGGAGAATCATCCAAGCAAGGAGTTCAAAAGAACCAAACACCTACTTGCAATCACTGTGGTAAGACAGGTCATACATCAAACAAATGCTTGAGTATTGGAAAAGAAAAATTCAATGGATGGTCATAAGGCTAATGAATGAAAAAAGAAACCAAAATTTGAAGGCAAATGTTACAAATGCAAGAAACATGAAGACAAGTCGTCAAAATACAAAACCAAGGTATTGAATCTAGAAGAGAAAATTGTGAAAGCAATATTTGGATGGGAATACAACGCTTGGTGTAGATTTCATTACTATGGAGAATTTAGACACATTGGTATGAATTGTGTTGAACATCATATGAAGAAAAGAGATACTACTAAAAGATGTTTCATTTGTACAAAACTTGCCCATCTTGCCAAGAACTACATGAATACTAGTAGAATTAAAGATGAGAAGAAGGAAAAAGTTGATAACATCTGAAAATAGATGAGAAGGTAGTGGGTTCCTATGTCTACCAAGGATACAAGTCTGAGAAATGATGGTCAAGTCACTCAAGAATTGGGTGATTCTACCATTTCTAATTAAGTTCTCATAAGAGAATTGGAACTATACTATCAAAGATAACATCGAAATCAATTCCAGTTGAAAGGTGGCAAAGATCCAAATTTGTATTTAGGATACAAAGGGATCACTGAGTGAGATCAATATTAATTACTACCGAGTTACTTCTCTATCGAGTGAGATCAGGTCATAGATTCTACCAAGCAAGGTTGAGAGTAATAAAGATTCATATGGTTACCAAGTCATGAAGACTTTGTCGAGTGTTCAGTGCCAAGTAGTGGATGATAGTCTATCAACACATCTACCTTCATGCCAAGCATTAATGGAAAAATTTCAAACAAAAGGCATGGAATTGGAATCATTTCTTAACGTGAAATTTTGAGTGCTATTGTGAAGAGTGGTTTTTAGTGCAATCAAAGTGACTTGAGAAAATTTCCAATGAAAGTTTTTCGAATTCACTCAAACCCTATCTAGTGAAAATGGCATCTAGCAGTAACAAGGTTAACTGAGGATCTGACATGTTGGTTCATGGAGTTGAGTGAAAGGCACTAGATTGAAGCTCACTCTTGTGGTTGCTAAAACCCTGGATCCAAGAGTACACAATCCCAAATTCCTCCCAAGGTACTTCTTATCAATGATATTTGCACTCATTTCAAATGTGTTATCCAAGAAATTGGTACACTAGAAATGGATGATGCCCTAGGTCAATTATGTGTGAATGGAGTCCTAAAACTTAAGCATCAACACATAGAATCCAAAGGAATAACTATATCCTGAACTAAGATGGTTGGTGCTCTAAGTGTTTTTGAATTGGCTGGCTCTCTATTAGGTGGGAAATTGGAAGGAAAGAATCTTGTAGGAGATATTGATCTTGGTGGGATAGATGATCAAAATAATAATAATAATTTGGAAAATTCTACAATAATTATGGATGCTGGTACCACTAGTTGTGGGGTTTGGGACCTTTCTTTGGATTCTTTTACTAAAAATCACGTGTCTAGTCAGGTACTGAAGAATGAGAAGAATCCTTTGGAGAATGTGGAGGTCAATAATGAGAGGAAAGTAGAAAGCTCATGGAAAGGGTTAGGAGATCAAAGGACATGGTCTTCCCTATTTGGTAGGAAACTTGGTGGAAAATCATCTTTTCCTCTAGTTAAATTGAAATCTTGCTGGGAGAAAGGTGAGTTTCAAATATTTATTCCACACCCAATCATTGATTTCTATGTATCTTCTATGGAATTTACTCTTGTGGAAAAATTCATGGGGGCTAGACCAAATATAGAAACTTTGAAAAATATGATTAAATGAAAATGGGTTATCCATGGTCAAGTTGATATAGCTCCTATGTTGAATGGATTCCTTTCATTTTTTTTTAATTGCAAAGAAGATATGAATATGGTTCTTTATGGAGGAACATGGTCATTTCACAAAAGTACTCTCACTATTAAAAAATGGGAGCCAAATACGGATTTATCTTATGCCTTCTTCTTAACTACTCCAATTTGGGTTAGACTTCGTAGCCTTCCTTTGTAATTTTGGCATGAAGATATCTTTAAGGGAATAGCTAGTTCCTTTGGGGAACTAATTTCAGTGGATCATGCAACAGCTTCAAAATCTAAACTTCAAAGTGCAAGATTATATGTGAAAGTGAAAAACTTGAATCACCTCCCTGAAAAAGTGGAACTGATTTGAGAACTTGGGGAAAAAATATAGGAAATTATATATGAAGATCTCCAAAATACCTATTTTTACTTTTAAAAAAATAGGGGTAAACAATTGTCCTTATAAAGGCAAGAACAATCCTCAGACTGATAAGGAATAAAAAAAGAAAGAAGTAAAAACCCAGAATAAAGTTTGGAAACCTAAAGTTGCTCATGCAAAGGGTGTGAAGGATAACTTGAATCCTAAACTTTAGGAAATTGGTATAATGCCAAATTCTACCTTGAAGGAAAACTTGAGCAATGAAAATCAAGAGGTTGAGCTGATGTTAGACTTTACCTCACCTAAGCGAAATATAGAGAATATGGTGGACATGATGAAGCATTAGTTATTTATTAGAAGAATGATACAAACTACGAAGTTCTAGTTGAGATGGAGGAATTAGAGGAGGGTGAAATTATGTTGGATAGAAGTAAATTGATGGTGCTAAAAGAATCGCAGAATATCTAGTTTATTGAAAACTAGAATGGCATTCCTAGGCATCTTGAGATACCCTTGTGCAAAGAAATTGTTCCCTTTAGCAATGATTTTGAATTTGAGGAGAAGAATTTGGAAGATAAGGATTTGAAACATAAACTGATTCAAAGGAAAAAGATGGAAAAGAAAATTAATATAGTTCTTAAAGGAGTAGAGACTCATAGTAGTAAATTGGAGCAGCAAGTCAAGGTGAAACCAAATGTTGGAACTCCAGAGAAACCTGGAAGGAAATCTTCTCAGAAAACTAGAGAAATGGAAAGTTTATAGAATATTGCTAATGGAAGATAGGAAACTATTCTAGATTTTACCCCTAAAAAACAAACATGAAAATAATTACTTGGAATATTAGGGGATTGAATAGTAGTCATAAACTTGATGTTGTTAGGAATTTTGTTAGGGAGCATACACCGAATTTTCTTTTGTTGCAAGAAACAAAGATGGAGAAGGAGAGAGTTGAAAAAATTAAGTCTTTTAAATATTATTGTTTAAAAGCAAGTAGTTCAAAAGGAGCTTCAGGGGGAACTCTAATGTTATGGAAGAAATCTCACTACTCATGAACTATTTTAAATGCTAGTAAGCATTTCATGGTGACTAAAATTACTAGCATTGACCAAAATAATGTATGGTATATTGTTAATATCTATGCTCCAAATATAAAGAACTCTAGGAGAAAGGTATGGGAAACTCTTTCTCATATAAAGAGTAAAGACTACTTTGGTAGATGGATCTTCATGGGGGATTTTAATGTTCCTCTTTATGACCATGAAAAATGGGAGGTAATGTGAGCCAACTGGATGGGAGACTGGATCTTATGGATTTCATTAATAGGAGGGTTTAATGGACCTAGATCTTCATGGAATTGAGTTTACCTAGAGTAATAAAAGGACAGGTAATGATTGTATTGAAGCTCGATTGGATAGAGCTCTTATTTCTCCTTATTGGACTAAAGAGTTTGTATGTAAACTAGAGGCATTACAGAAAATTGGGTCAAATCATTTCCCTTTAATTTTTTCTATTGAAAAGGTTAATGTCAAAAAAAAATTTCCTTTTAGGTTTGAAAAAATGTGGATGCAACACCCACAGTTTGAGAGTAAATTGGCTAAATGGTGGAACATAGATGTTGAAGGAATTGCTCTTTTTAGAGTGGATTTAAAATTAATAAATGTTAAAAAGGAGGTTAAAATCTAGGATAAAAGATGTTTTGGTAATATTTTTAAGAGTAAAGCAAGTATTAAGGAAGAGCTACAAAATATTCAGGGCAAGATATAGAAGGAAGGTTACAATCTTGACCTTGTTAAAGAAGAGAATGAAAAATTGGTAGAGTATCATGACATTGTTACTAAAGAGGAAATTTATTGGAGGCAAAGATCCAGATTAGCCTGGCTAAATGAAGGAGATAAGAATACCAGGTTTTTTCATTTTTATACTCTGAAGCATAGAGCTAAAACTCTTATCTCATATTTTAAGAAGGCTAATTTGAACAGTAATGAGGAAATGGAAATTTCAAAAGAGATGGTCTCCTTTTTTTCTTCTCTGATGACATATGACTCTAACATTGATTCTACTCATCAAGCTAAACTTTTAAAGTTGATTCCTTCTCTAATTACTAAGGAAAAAAATAAGTTGTTAGGTGTCATTCCTAAGGAAGAAGAAATTTTAAAAGTTGTCTACTCCTTAGGAGGGGATAAGTCTCCAAGACCATATGGTTTTCCCATGTTCTTTTTCCAGAAGGTAGAAATTGGTTGAAAGAGATGTATGTGATTTTGTTAAAGAATTCTTTGGGGCTAAAAGAATGCTAAAGGAGATCAATTCCACCTTCCTATGCCTTATTCCTAAAAAGATTGGGGCTGATTCTCTAGACCAATTCAGGCCTATTAGTCTATGTAATTATTTTTACAAGATTATCTCAAAAGTCCTCACATCTAGGTTGCTTTTGGTGCTTCCGTCTCTTATTGTTGTTCAAAAAAATGGTTTTGTCCCAGGTAGGAAAATTCTAAACTCTATTATTGCTGCTCATGAGAATATTCATTCTTTATCTTACTCTAACAATTAGGGTTTTATCATGAAATTTGATATTGCAAAAGCCTATGACAAAGTTGAATGGGCTTTTCTTGTTAAGATTTTATTGGCTTTTGGCTTTAAACATAGGATTGTGAGGGCTATTTCTTAGTTGATCTCTACTACTTCTATTGTTGTTCTAGTGAATGGGTGCTCTACTAAATTATTTAGTCCCTCTAGGGGTTTGAGATAGGGAGACCCTTTATCCCTTATTCTTTTTACTATTATGGCCAATTGTTTGGGGAGATATATTGGGAAACTAGTTTTGCAATGAGATATTAAAGGTTTTCAGCCTTCTTCTTAGCCTCTTACTTTTTCTCATGGTCAATTTGTTGGTAACACTATTTTCATGGGCAAAGCTAAAGTCAAGGAAGCTAGAAATCTCAAGAAAGCCCTTAGTTTGTACTCTTCTACTTTAGGTCAGTTGATAAACTAGAATAAGAGCTCTTTGTTTTTTATTAGTACACCTACTCTAAGAAAGAATAAAATTGCTAAAATTATAGGGTGTTCAGTAGGATCTTTTCCTTGTATTTACTTGGGTCTCCCTTTCAGACCTAAAGCTTTAGATTCTTTTTGAGAAGATCTCATTAAGAAGTTCAATAAAAAATTGGTGGGTTGGAAGGGTAACCTTTTGAGTCAAGATGGTAAAATTACCCTCCTTAAAGCTTGTCTCCAAAGCATCCCCACTTATTCTTTAAGTCTTTTTAGAATTCCAACAAAATTTGCAAATACTCTTGATAAAATCCAAAGAAAATTTCTCTAGTCTAGAACTAAGTAAAGGAAGAGAATGGTTCTGATAGCCTAAGATCAAATTTGTAAGCCTATCAGGGAAGGTGGATTGGGAATTAGGTCAATGTGAAGTATGAATAGAGCTCTTTTAGCCAAATAAGGATGGAGAGTTTATCATGATGATAAGGAATGGAGTACTATATGGAAACATGAGTATCTTTTTAATGCTCCCTCATTATTTGATTTTCTATGATCTCCTTATGTTCTTTATCCTTCTCCTATTAGGGGGACTGTGCAGGGAACAAAGAATACCTTAAGTAAAGGATGTTCATGGAAAGTTGGAAATGGGTGGAAGGTTAGATTCTAGTAAGATATTTGGATAATGGATCATCCCCTAATTGAGGAATTTGAGGATAGGACCCATATTGATAAATGCAAACAATTGTATGGGACTCTTGTGGGACATTACTCGCATAATAACAATTGGGTTAACCTTGTTAATGTTAACCAAGTTTTTCATAAAATCTAGATTATGTTGAATGCCTTTTCTTCATATCCCCTTGACGAGGATAGGATGATATGGATTGCTAATGCTAGTGGCCATTTCAAAGTTTCCTCTGGTTTCAAATCTAAGGAGAAAAGTAACTACCCTTTATGGACAAAAGCTTGGATAAAAGGTCTTATACCAAAAATAAATATCTTTTATTGGATCTTGCTTCAAAATAAAATTCTTACTTAGGAAAATTTGGAAAAGAGAGGCATTAATGTGGTTAATAGGTGCAGTCTATGTAAAGGAGGTCATGAAGATAGAGATCGCTTGATTTTAAACTGTACTTATAGTCAACAAGTATGGAGCTCTATTCTCAACTTCTAGAATATTACTTGGGTTCATCAAAATAATATAGAACATTATTTTAAGAGCTAGACCTACCCATATAAGGATAATGATGTTGATTTCCTATGGAAAATTACTCTTCCCCATCTCTAGTGGGGTATCCAGAAAGAAAGAAATAATAGAATCTTTAGAAATAAAGAAATGCCAAAGTGGGTGCTTGGCCAAAACATTGTTAAGGCTATAAAGAAAAATTTCAAGCCCTAGAGAAAGTGTAATAAAGATTTTCAAATTGACAATCCAATATTTTCCAAAGGCTCTAATATGAAGAAAGAAGATCCAAGAATGAATGCTAGATGGAAGGCTCCTCCTATGGGATGGATTAAAGGGAATTTTGATGGTGCAGCTAAGGGAAACTTGAGAAAAGTAGGTTGTGGAGGAGTTTTGAGAGATCAAATAGGTAATATAATAGATGCAATTGCTATACCTATTGGTATTTCTTATAGCCATAAAGGTGAGGCTACTGCAGCTCTATATATGATGAGGTTAGTAGTGAAAATTGGTTTTCGGTACCTTTGGATGGAAGGAGATTCCTTGAACATTGTGAATATGCTTAATGGTAAAAGTTTAATCACATGGTCTATCAAAGCTAGTGTGATGGAAATTAAATCTTTAATGGATAAATTTGAGAAAGTCTTTATATCTCATTCTTTCTGTAAAGGTAATGTTGTGGCTGACTGGATTGCTAACTAGGTTGTCCAATAGGAGTGTAAGATGACATGGCATGATGACTTAAAACGGAGTATGGATTTGAAAGCTCTTATTAATTATGATAGAACTCACATGATGGACAGAAAGATTTGCTAAGATTAGCAATTTAATGATATATGGAAGTGGGGTTATAGAAGCCAGTGTTATTTTCTCAACAAAGTACATAAATGTGATTATTATCCTAGCTTGGCATGTATGTGTTTTTATGAGCACCTTAGTTGTTTTAATGAATACCTTGGCTTCATTTAATACTTTATGTCTACCTGTCTACTTGACTTTGGCATTTCACAGTGAAATGAAGTCTTCAAAAATGGGCAAGGAACCAAGAAAATAGGAACCTAAGAACTGTAAAGCGTGGAAGGCCAAAGCCTCTATTTGCTAGATTTTGTAGAAGGGTAATGTCACCACTTATCTAGAGAAACTGCATGGCTATAAACCACATGTCATAGAAGTATTATTCAAAAATTAGATTGAGGATAGGGTTTCTATGCATGGGGTGACGATGCATTTGTCTGAAGATTTCATAGCTGAGGTGACAGGCTTTCCTAAGGAGGGCATAAAATTAAATAAGGAAACAAGTATTTCAAATGTCGCATTTAAGAAATTTCCAAAAATAGATGAGGAGGAAAAGAATCTGGAGAAGAATGGTGACTTTCATGAGCTGGGTCAAATTAAGGTTATCTAGTAGGACATTCTCTCTTGCATCCATGAGTATTTTATTTTAGATGGTAGTGCTAAGCATTTCATAAATTTCACTTTGTGTTCCTAAATCATTTTCAGTATAAGGATAGAATCTCATTTCCTCTTTATCTAAGATTTTCTTTGCTCCAAAGTCTTCACGCTCATAGGAAAAAAGAGTCTTGTCCAATTTTACATGAAGGGTTAATCCTACTAATTGAGAATTACTATAAGAACAAGGCTATTGTTTCTTCCCCTCCTAAGAAAAAGAAGGGCTCTGTTAGCGAAACCTACTCTAGGAAGAGTAAGGGTGAGGAAGGGGTTAGTGGGAGAAGGAGGAGTCTAAAGCAAGAAACTCCTCAAAAAAATGCAAAGGAGATTATTGAGTCTGAGAATTCAGACAATAATGATGAAAATAATATGGAGGAGGAGGAGAATATGAATGTGGGAGATTTTAGTTCAAACTTGGAGGGTTACCCTGGCAGCAAGGGTAAGACTGGTAAGGATGAGGCTGATGAAAGTAATGATAAAAATACAGGGTCAAATAATGTTGGAGAAGAGAAAATAAATTAGAGTGAGCATACCCAGGAGTGAGGGATGAAAAAGAAGAAATGGCAAAGGAAAAGGATGATCTCACTGGAAAGGATGTTGTGAATGTAGAGGAAGATACAAGGAAAGAGAAGGATGAGTGTACTGGTAAGGAAGAAATGAGGAAGGAGAAGGATGAATCTACTAGTAAGGACACTATGCTTTCTTTCCTACATACTACTAAGCTTAAGGTTGATTCCTCTCTTCAAGCCAACTCTTGGATGTATAATGAGTTAATGAATTTGAAAAGAAAAGTGGGAAAGATTTAGCAGGACCAGGAAGCTAACCATGCAAAGATCATTTAGATGGAATTAAAGGAATCTGAACACAAACTTCATCTTTTGATCAAAGAGAGTGGCAATAAGATGAAGTAGGTTACTTCTAGCATTTTTGCAGCTACTGCAAGCTTAGGGAAGATAAATAATGAATAAATCATGTCTCCTAGTGGTCCAAGTAAAAGAATAAGACAGAGTTCAAGAAAGAAGGCAACTGAGGTAACTGGGGAATTTGTTGTTGATACCATCCAAAGCATTGTGGAGGTGAGAAAAGAGGTGGTGAAAATGATCAAAGAGCTATAGTAGCAACTAGTGGTGTCCTTGGTAACTGGTCTCTATTCTAGTGGTGGTCTTGGTAACTGGTCTATGGTCTAGGTTTTTTATCTAGTTTTTGCTCATTTTGTTTAAAAACTAGGTTCCAGGTCCTTGTAAAACCTATTTTCATTTTATGGTCTTATTTTGTGATTTCAAGTCACTGTAAAACCTAATTTTGTCACTTTTAAACTATAAGTTTCAGGTCCTTGTAAAACCTAGTAGTGTTTTCTGGTTTATCTTTTTCTTTTCTATTAAGGGTTTTGGGTACCCTTCAAAACCTATTTTAACCTTAATGTAAAACCAAATTATTAACTCATATCCCTCACATGCCCCATGAATTTCAAGTTAAATTAATTAGGTTTATCCTAAGTTGGTTGCATAATGGTCAGTTGTGGTTGGAGCAACTAGTGTTAATCACAAAGGAGATGATTCATCAAATCACTAGCTTCCCAATATTGGCCAAGGCCAAAATGACAAAAACCCTAGGTTGGGCAGAGTTGGAAAAGAAAACCTTAGCATAATGGAACACTAGAGGAATTAAAATTAGTAGTTTCACTTTTGTAGAATTGAAGTTTGGTATTCATGTCATTGTACAAAAGATATACAGTTCAAGCAGATTAAATAGTGTGTCATCTGAAGCCATGAATTTGGCTTACAAGGTGGTTAAGAAAAATTTATCATATGACCTTGCTGAGCTATTGCTAAGATAGTTCAACAAGAACATGGAAAGCATAAGAACATCAAAGAACAATCCATGTAAGTTTGGTTCCTTGTTGACTTGTCTACTCTTTTATGTATAGAAATGTTTTCCCTCTAAAGGCACAGTAGTATGGAGAAAAGATGTGCTTGTGATCTATCAAATCAATGAATATATTGTAGAGATAGGTGAAAATTACAATAGTATTATGGACAACTACTTCGATGTATTTAAGAAGAAAATGAACAACAGGTTCAAAATCCCCAAGAAGTTAGTTGAGGACTATAAAGATGATATATATTTCATGGTAGATAGTGACAAGGTGTATATTCAAGTAGTTAAGCCTATAATTGTGTGGGTAAAACCTCTTGGATATGAGATCAACATTGATGAAGCAAAGGATATCATTGAAGCTCTTATCAATGAACTAGTTGATCCTAAGGTTGCATACTTTGGAATGTATAATGAAGCAAAGGCTAGGATTGAACTTGAAATTAAGCTCCCTTAGGTGATCAACAAAAGGAAAAGAAGGATTGCAAAACTAAAATCAAGTTCACCACTTTTGTTAACCAAGGGAAAAGGTGAGGATGAGCAAGGTGAAGAGGAAGAGGAAGAGGAAGAGTCTAAGGAGGAAGAACCTTTAAAGAAGAAAGGCAAGGTGATCATCACCAAGCTAGCGAAAAAATCCACTATAGTATTCACCAGGAGGTCAAGAAAGAAAGTTGACAAAGGAGGAGACATCATATTTAGAAAACCTCCACCCACCTTCCAAGACAGGTTAAAACAATTGGAAGAAGGAGCAAGCATAAAAAAATTTAAATCATTGAAATATGAGATTAGGACAGTAGAGGAGTAGAAGCAAGTTGAAGACCTAGTATTGAATAAAATGGGTAAGTGGAAGTACTCACCAAATCAGCTCACTTCTTAAGTTCCTAGTGAATTATTGGAAAAGATAAAGCCAAGATGAGATTTTGCTATGCAAACTATCAAGGACATATATGGACAAACCCTGAGGCAATTATTACTGAGCATATCAGATGCTAAGGTAAAAGAGTCATTGAAGAAAAATTGACTCTAAAGTTTAATACTTGTCTATTTTTTATCAAGGACATTGAGCATGTTGTTAGGAATGCAACAAAAAATTGGAAGAATATATATTTGTTACATAAACCAAGTGATTTTCCAATCAATGTCAAAGATGATGATGATGAAGAAGATAAGGAGAAAGATGAAGAAGAGAATGTTGAAGAAGTAACTCACTTTGACACTAAAGTAGATGAAAAGGATCAAGTAAAAGAGGCTATTGAGGAAGAAAAGCATGATGAGGTTGAGACTGACCCAGTCATGATGGCTGCAACAGTCATTGCCTCACTTCCTCACTCTCCAAGAAAGCCAGTGTCAACATCAAGTGTGGAGACAACATCAACAAGTTTGATTGTGACCACTAGTGATATATCAAATGTCCAATCACTCTTTTCTCCCACTTAGCTCAACACATCACTGACAAAAGTGACTTCCACTTAATCTACTAAGCTATAGATTCCTCCATCTATCTAGTTAAGTACTTTAATTTTGACTTCTCCAATTTTGACTTCTTCAATTTTGAGAAACCAATTTTGGGTTCCTCAAGTATTTCTATAAGTATTCCTTCAATCAGTATAGTATCAATTTTTACTAAAAGCCCTAGTATCTCTACTATTGTTTCTAATCCGGATACAAAAGCAATAAGTGCAAGGATAGTTGAGCCAAGGTTCAATTGAGCAAAAAAATTTTGGGAAAAGGAAAGGAGATAGAGGAAGACATTGATTTGGATGAGGAAATACTAATCCCCAATTAGGATATTTACAAGCTTACTCTAGACCAAATATAGACATTTAGTGAACTCCTCCAAAAGAAGGCTAAATAGCAAAGGCTAAGAGAGGAGAGAAATAAAGAGTATAACAAAATTGAAGATGCTCAAAACATTTTGGCAGAGGCTATAGGAATTGAGATTAATTATTCTCAACCTATTTTGTATCAGCTAGAAAAGTAGTCTAGAAATTCAATGAAGACATTGATGGACAAGATAGGCTAGTGGAGAAGGTTGAAAAGAAGTTTAACAATAAAGTGTTCGAGAAAATTGCTCCGCAGATTGTCATTCATCAAGTAGAGATCTCCACAATTTTGAGCAATTTAGGAACATCATGTTCAAATGTGTCATCACTTTTTGGGAAGCTATGTGATGTTTCTAGTTTTACAAAGGAAATAAAGGACAAATTGTTCAAAATATATGAAGATCTAAAGGCTAGTGCTCAGCAACTGCAACTTAACCCCAGTCTCTACACACTTCAAGAAAATAAGTTTCTTGTCAAAAATGCAAGTAGAAATTCTAAGGGAAAAAGCAAGGATTAGATCCACATTGATTGACACACAGAACATGATCCTTCCCAACATGGATGCACTACAAAAACATATTGCATATTACAAAACTCTAATCCATGACAATAACTTCTCTATTGCAGACCATATGATAGAATTTTCAGCAAAAGTACAAATTGCACTTCATAAATGTAAGGCCCTATAGGAGAATTGGGATAAAACTTTGGCAATCATTCTTAAGGTACAATCTAAATTTTTGTCTCATTTTGGTGTTTCTATGTAGATAAAATGGAATAAATCTTTGGCATTACTGTCAAAAAGCGGAGAAAAGATATATTGGAGAAAGCCATATGTAATGGGGGAGTAAGACATGTACATTAAGAGACACATAGTATGAGCAGAAATATGTTATGAGGGAAAACTTGCAATAAGTAAGACATGTTGTATATAGTAGGAAGATGTATAGTATACTGTATATACCTTAAAAATTTAATTTTGAAAAATCCCAAAAATAATATACTCTACCAAGCCAATATCACATGGTGATGGATATAAGGTATTTAGTTTTGGCTAATAAGTGTTTTTGTCACTAATGCTAAAGGGGAAAATTTTTGACATATCAATCAAGTTTTTTATTAGTGGCACACACTTATTCAAATTGTATATGGTTATCGAGCTTAGTGTATAGTTTATAGTGTTTGCCATGTAATTCAGTTGTCACTAAGTTCTATAATTGCTACTGAGTCCTTTGGACACATCCCAGTGGTTACCAAGCATATTTAGTTAATGTGAAGACCAATAGTGTAAATCATGCATTTTAGTTCATGTCAAGTTTATCAGTGGTTATCGAGTAGTGCAATGTATACCAAGTTTGCAATGTATGTGATGAGAGTCCAGTGTTAACTGAGCTTCCCTGTATTAACCAAGAGACTTAATTTATACTGAGCTTGAGGTGAGAATTTTTACCGAGTCATTGTGTAAATCAAGAGACTCAATTTATATGATGAGTTTCACAATGTCTACTGAGTCACCAGTGCAGACTAAGTTTAGAAGTGGTCAGTATGGTCTAAGATTCTATGTCTATCAAGTACATGATGATGTTGAGTATTGATAGTGGATGTCAAGTATGATAACCTCACCAAGTCAGTCTTCAGAACTTGAATGTCTTCATGTGGGCTAACTTTGTAACATTTGTGGTAACTTGTATGATTGTCAAATTTGTAATTTGTATAATTGGATTGATATATATGTAATGCATTTTATTATATCCAATGTATGGATGTATGTAATGTGTGAAAATATGAAGATGTGAATGCAAATTACATCAAAGAAAAGTAGAAGAAGTGAATTGTGAAGGCCATAATAGCATAAGGAGAAGCAGAGACATATCTATCATAGAAAGGTGACATGTACTTAAAGGAATCTCATTCAGCAAGCTAAGTTGTGGATCAGAGATCTACTACTACTTCATCCTAATAGGTGGATCAGTCAAATCCTTTCACAAGGTAGACCTAACAGTCTTTTGTAAATCTCTTTACCAAGTGCATACTTAATTGTATGTTTGTAAATCCTTTCACAAGGTGGACCTAGTAGTCCTTATTTATCCTAATAGGGCTGATCATTAGAAGTGATCAATGTAAGCTTTAACAGGCTAACTTTATACTATAGTACTAAATTTGTGGGTATCATCCCCACCCCAGTTTTACTTTCTATTTGATAGGTTTCTAGGTCACCAAATATTTGTGTCACAATGTTATGAATGCTTTCATTTTCTTATGCATGCAATTAGATCAAAATTTCTATGATGGATTAAATGCTAATTGAATGGTTGGATTAAAGGTTGAAATTGTTGAAGTTTTAGAAGTTACTGATTTGCCCCTCCCCTCTTAGTAACTTAGCTTAGTCTTGAATATTTCCAACAAAGAAGTCCAGAAGTATAATGATGATCTAGATGGACAAGATAAATTATTACATAAAGTAGAGAAAAAGCTTGAAAATAAAGTGTTACAGCACATTGCTCAACAAATCGTCATTTACCAAGTAGAATTATCTACTATTTTGGGTTCTCTAGAAACTTCTTATACAAATGTAACTTTACTTTTTGGTAAACTATGTGATATTCCAAGCTTTACTATGGATATAATGGATGAATTTTCCAAGATTGATGAAGATCTCAAAGCAAGTGCTCAGCAATTGTAGCTTGACCCAAGTTCAAGCTCTGCACATTTTAGGAAGATCAATTTTTTGACAAATATGCAGGCTGAATTGCTTAGAGAAGAAGCAAGAATCGGGTCTACATTGGTAGATATTCAAAATATGATACTCCCCAACATGGATGCACTAAAAAAGCACATTGTACATTCGAAAACCCTCATCCATGATAATAATTTCTCTATTGCAAACCACATGATTGAGTTATTAGTAGAAGTGAAAATTGCACTACACACATGCAAAGTCTTGAAAGAGAACTGGAACAAGAATTTGGTGCTCATATTGAAGGTACATTCAGACTTTTTGTCTCATTTTGACATCACTATGTAAATATATATATAGAATAAATCTTTGGCATTAATGTCAAAAAGGGGGAGAAAATGTATTGTAGAAAAATGTAAAAATCCTTACCATGTATAGAAAATAATAACAAATGGGGGAGATAGATGTGATGTAAGTATGAAAAGAAGAGTGTACAACAAGTATATAGAAAGGAGATAGATTGTATATTATACTATGGAGGAGCCTTACCATGAATAGGAATATATCTTACATAAACAATTTTGAAAAATCTCAAAAATAGTATACTCTACTGAGTTGGAGACACAAGGTGATGGATAAAGGTACTTAGGAACTTTTTGAATTCAATTTTTGTTGATCAGTGTTTTTGTCACTAATGGAAAAGGGGGATATTATTGATGTTACAGTCAAGTTTGTTATTAGTGACACACTTATTTAGATTGTGAGTTCATACCAAGCCTATTGTATAGTTAACAGTGTTAACCAAGCATTTTAGTTGTTATTAATTTCTAGAATTGCTACTAAGTCCTTTGGACAAACTCCAGTGTATGCCAAGAAGTTACAACTATTGTGAAGATCATCAATGTAAACTAAGCATCTCAGTGTATGTCGAGTTTACCAGTGTAAACCAAGTTGTGTAGTGCTTACCAAGTTTTTAGTTGATGTAATGTGAGTCTAATGTTAACCAAGTGACTCAATTTATATCGAGCTAAAGGTGATAGTGTTTACCGAGATATGTAGTGATAACTAAGTGATTCAGTTTATATGTCAAGTTTCACAGTATTTGCCGAGTCACCAGTGTAGATCGAGTTCAAGACTACTTGAAAGTGATCAATATGGATTAAGCTTCTATATCTACCAAGTGCATGATGATTCCAAGCATTGATAGTGGACACTAATTATCAGAACCTCACTGAGTCAATCTTTAGAACCTGAGTGTCTACATTTGAGCCAACTTTGTAATATTTTTGGAAACTTGTATTGTGGTCAACTTTGTAATTGTGTAATTGGATTGATATATATGTAATATATTATATCACATCCAATATATGTATGGAATCAAAAAGAAAGTAATGTAATCATTATAAAAGAGTAGAAGTCTGAATTACAAAGGCTATAGTAGTATAAGGAGCAACAAAGATTCATCTATCAAATCAAGGTGAGTTATACACTTAAAGGAATCTCATTCAGTAAACCAAGTTGTAGACCAAAGATCAATTACTACTTCATCCTAATAGGTGGATCAGTCAAATCCTTTAACAAGGTAGACCTAACAGTCTTATGAAAATCTCTTTACTAAGTGCATACTTCATTGTATGTTTGTAAATCTTTTTGCAAGGTGGACATAGCCATTCTTATTGCTCCTAATAGGGTACATCATCAAAATTGATTAATGTAAGCCTTAACCAACCAAATTTATACTATAGTACTAAAGCTTGTGGGTATCATCCCCACCCCAATTTTACTTTCTATTTGGAAGGTTTCTGGGTCACTAAATCTGTGTCAAAATGTTATCTATGCTTTCATGTTTTAAGTTTCTCATGTAGGAAGTTAGATCAAAATTCATATAAAGTTTAATTACTAATTGGGATGAAAGTTTTAGAAGTTACTGATTCACCCCTCCCCTCTAAGTAACTTAGCTTGTCATAATATTTCCAACAATCACATTGCATAATATGGCATAGCATACTAACGTCACAATTGAAGTTCTTTACTTATATTAATCATATTAATAAATTCTTCCTTAGTCAGCTCAAATATCATCCTTAGAGTTGTCTCATCAAGATTTAGTGATCTAAACAATTTTGTAAGTTGTACAACTCAATTTGCTAACATGCTCTATTCTGCATTGTAAAGTAATTGCATAGGTATTTTCTTCATAACTTAAATTTGGCTGCTCATAGGGACATGCGCACTGGTATGCATCGTCAGAGTGATGTCATGCATCTATGGTTAACTACACAAGAGAATATTCTAAGGGAATATTTTGCTATCAATAAATCTTGTCATGTTGTTGTAACATTGTCCAATACTTAGACAATTTTCCTTCACAAATAATCATAACTAAATTGCAAAACATATGTTTCCATAAATGACAACCACATATCTTACCTAATTTGACTGATTGGTCATATTGCCAATAGTAGTTAGTTTTTCCTTAGTCGTGTGGTCTCCTAGGTGGAAGGGATACTATAAATTTTAAGAGTGAGTGCACAAAATGTTGTGTTCACATAGTCAAGGATTTAAAGATTAAAGAGTGTGAGGTGACTATGACTAGGAAAAAGTTACCTTTAGTCATGCAGTCAAGGTAGTTAAGTCATAATAGGAAAAATAATTTGTGACCTAGTGAAAACAAGATGCAAGATGCATGAATTTTTTTGTTTTCTTGGTTGCATTGTTAAAAAGGATAAGAGTTGTAAAGTCAGTTACTAGGAAATGAAGTCATTTCAAAGGAAGAATGTATGTGGTCACACTATCACAATGTTAAGAGGAAATTAATCAAAATAGGTTGCAATATGGTGAAACCAACTAAAGATGGTCATTTGCATGGTCGTGCAGTTAATGTTTGAAAGAAGTGTTTAGACTGGGACCAAGTGATTTAGCCAAAATGAAAGTAGAACATAAGTAGTCATATTCTCATGATGTTAAAGAAATATCAATTAGGATAAGCCCTGAAGTAGTGACCAAGATAAAAATTCATGAAGAATCTTTTTCTTGCATGGTCGTAAGGTAAGACTATTATAAAGAAGAACGAGTTGTGACCTTACAAAGTCTTGAACAAGGCTATAAGAAAAGAGTGATCACATGGTTATGGCAATGAAAGCCCAAAAGAAAGAAAGGTTCGTGAAGCTACAACTTTTTGAATGTTAAGGGTAATTGTGTGATCACAAATAGTAAGTTCAAATGTTGATAAGATGGAGTGACTATGTGATTGAATTTTATAAGGGTTTTAAATCCTCAATGCATTCATTCACACAATTAATGGCCCAAAATATTGAATAGACCACAAAGTAGCAATGAAGGTGTAAAGATGTGATCACCTAATCATTGGTATTAAATGCTAAGGGAGAAAATGACCACATAAAAATGACTAAAGGGAGTAGTTGGGTTGCAATTATGATTTTTAAAGAAAAAAATGATTATTAAGAGCCTTATCATGATTTAAAGGTGATGTCCTATCAAAAAGTTCATTAAAATATTTGAAAGGCTATCAGTACAAGTTCATTTTGGCACTTTTATATAATTTGATAATTTTCATGCATGTTGACATAAAGACACATAAATGCTTCTCTATTGCTCATTTCTCTACTTAATGAGTTGACATAACAATTTTGTGAACCATAATATTTTGCACAATCCAGGATAGAAGTTTGAGTGGCAAGAATTTTCTAGATTTTACAAAGACATTTAGAGTTTTTAGAAGCTAATCTCAATAGTAATTGTTTGGAGAATTAATTGTAGAATCATGACTCAAGAAGAAGGCAAGATGATAGCCTAGTTTGATGTGGAAAAATCTTTGTAAGCCATTAAATAGGCCAAACCAAAGTTGGAAAGTTTATATATAGAGGAATGGGTGTACTTCCTTCCAAGACCATCTCATGCTCAAACCATGAATTCCTACATATCCAAAGATGCATACTCTTTCTATAGAGATGCCATTGTGCCAAATACAAATAGGAATGAGATCTTCTAGTACTTTTATAATAATAGGTTCAAGGAATCACCAATTTGCAACCCTTGGATCAAAAACATGGAAAATTTGATAATGCCATAGGTAATAATAGATGTTGATCTAATAAAGGCATTGATCAAATCATATAATCCTACTACTAAAGGATATGAGTATCCTATGCAGGCTGGATAGGGAGACTTCTATTGAAGTTTTTTGTTAGGATTAACCTCAGACAGAAATAATAGTTACATTCAAATATAACCAATACCAAAAAATAGTAGATTGCATAAAAGAGAACATAAGACAACAAGATTTAATGTGGTTCACCCAACCCCTAGGCTACGTCCACCAATAGAAAGTCCAACATTATTATTATCTAGTGATTAAAATCTACAATCCCTTACAACTCAATATTTTTGCAAGAAGCTACAGTATCACCATTACATTATGAAATCCCTAACCCTAAGCTTTTTTATACAATCTTTTTCCACTTAAAAAATTAGGCCTAGAATAATAGAAAAATACTAGTCGACATCTTTTACAATATAAGGGCAATTTTGGCTTCAAGGGTGTTGCCCCCAAAAACCCCTATGGGGGTATTGCCCCTTAACCCCACCCTATACTATGATAGGGAGTGCACCTCAAGCACCACCCCAGGACCCCACAAGGGTGCTACCCCTTGACCCTATCTTGAGGGTGCTATCCCCAAAACCCCATAGAAATAATCTAGAGGAAAATAGTGCCGAATAAACCTCTGAGTTTGATAAGGCTCCACATCACAAAAATCTCCCACTTGGAGACTAATCAAACTCCACAATAATAACCTCCCACTTGGAGATTGATCATAGTACTACAAAACCTATAGCTCTCACTGGAATATCAAACCACCATGGACTCTATTATGTCTTATATTATATTCAATCTAGAAGACCAACCAAAGTTGAAGAGGAATTTTGCTTCTCCCTTGTCACAACCTTTGTAAACATATCTGTTAGATTATCAATTGTATGTATCTTTTTTCTAGCTTTAATTGTCCATCATCCAAAACTAACTGAATGAAATGGTACTGCAACTGTATGTGTTTTATCTTTCAATGCAAAGCTGAATGCTTTGTGCGATGAATGACAAGTTAACTATATCTAAACAAATAATTATCCTTCTGAGTGTGTCCCAATTCTTCTAAGAAGAACTAAAGCCATATCATCTCGTTAGTTGCCTCTATAGTAGCAACATACTCTACCTCTATACTAGATAAAGCATTAACCTTTTGTAACATAGAAACCCAACTCACGACTACCCCACCAACAGTAAATACATAACCTATAGTATTTTGCCTAGCATTAATATCCCCTCCCAAATTTAAGTCAACATAGCCCTATAAATCAGTACTAGAACCCCCAAAGTGTAAACACTTTCCTCTCAAATATATGAGAATCCATTTAATTGCATTCTAATACTCAAGCCTTGGATGACTCATATACCTACTAACAACTCCCACTACATGTGCAATATCTAGCCTAGTACATATTATAGCACACATCAAGCTTCCTATAGTTAAAGCATAAGGTACCTTAGACATATTTTCCTCCTCTTCTTCTATCTTGAGACACATCTCCTTAGTCAACTTCAAATGACCAAGTAAAGGTGTTATGACAGCTTTAGCATTCTCCATAGAGAAACATTGCAACACCTTCTCAATATAATCATCTTGAGATAATATCAATTTCTTGTTCTTCTTGTCTATGCAAATCTTCATACCATGGATTTTTTTTCTTTCCCCAAATCCTCCATAGCAAATGAATGTGCTAACTGGTATTTCAGCCCTTTAATATGATCCATGTTAGACCTAGCTACAAGCATATCATCAACATATAAACATAAAATAATGTAGCTATCAGCATCCAACCTCTTAAAATAAACACAATGATCTGAATGACACTTTATATATCCATGCTCATGCATAAAACTATCAAATTTCAAATACCATTGTTGATTTTCTTGCTTCAAGTCATATAAACTTTTCTTCAATCCACACACTGAGTTCTCCTTACCTTTGACCTCAATTCTGTATGGTTGAGCCATATGTATCTCTTCATCCAAATAACCATGAAGGAAGGCTATTTTAACATCAAGCTACTCCAAATAAAAATCTTTAGTAGCCACAATACTTAAAATGGTACAAATAGAAGTCATTTTAAAAACAGGAGACAATATCTCATCAAAATTGATGCCTTTTTTTTGTGCAAATCCTTTTACAACTAACCTAGCTTTAAATCTTTTCTTAATTCCATCTTCTTCTTTCAACCTATAAACCCACTTATTTTGTAAAACCTTTTCACCTATAGGCAACTTGCATAAATCCCATGTCTTATTTTTCAATAAAGAGTCCATTTCTTCTTGCATTGCAAACTCCCATTAAATCTTTGTATCCATCTACATAGCTTCATCATAACATTTAGGTTCACTAGCATTAGTAAATAAAATAGAATACAAGGAAGGAGAAAATATTTCTCAAGGTATACTTAGCCTTTTTAACTATCTAACATTCACTGGCATATGTGGTATTTGCTATTGTGGTTATTGCACATCATGAAGAATTTTTGGAATGTCATCTTTTGGAGTATCATCTAGCACTACATAATCATTTTCTTTTTTCTCATGTTGCTACAAAAGATCTTTGTACAACACTTTCTCATTAAATATGACATCCTTGCTTCTTACAATTTTATAATTTTCAAAATCCCAAAGCCTATAACTAAATTCATTAATGCCATATCCAACAAATACACATTTTTTTGACTTAGCTTCCAATTTGGTTCTATTTTTAGAATCTATATGAACAAATGCTTCACAACCAAAGGTTTAGAGAAAAGAATAACTTACCTTCTTACTAGTCCATCCTTCCTCTATAATACCACAACCCAAAGGAGTAGAGGGACCTCTATTAATAAAATTTATAGTAGTATTAATAGCCTCCACCCACATGTTTAAGGGAAACCCTACATGCAACCTCATGTTTCTAACATGCTCCATTATAGTCATGTTAATGTGTTTAGCCACTCCATTTTTTTTGTGAAGTCCTTGGAATAGTTTTCCATCTATGAATACCATTAGCAAAGCAATAGTCTACAAATTTATGACTACAATACTCACCACCATTATCAGATCTGAGACATTTTAATTTCTTTCTAGTCTCATTTTCAACCAAGCATTTTCATTTCTTAAAAGTTTGAATTACATCAGATTTTTTTCTAAGGAAATAAATCCATACTTTTCTAGTTACATCATCAATAAATATAACATAGTAATCAGAACCACCAAGAGAAGATACCTAAGCTAGTCCCTATACATTTGTATGCACAAGCTCTAATTTCTCACTTTTATTTTCCTTCCCAGTCTTCACAAAACTCACTCTCTTTTGTTTTCCATACACACAACTCTCACCAAAATCCATATTGGCACATTTCAGACCTGGTAAAACTTTCTTTGAATAAAGTACTTTCATACTTTTCTCACTCATGTGCCCAAGTCTATTGTGCCACAATGTTGTATCAGAATCTATAATAGCAATTTTTTCTCCCTGCTCAACTATAGCAACTATTCCTAAACATTCATTTTTCTCTGAAACAATCAAATTGGTAGGAACAATATAACCTATACAAAGATATAAAGGTGCCTACTTTCACACATTTTTCTATTACAAGGGAACCTTTTGAAACCTTCCAAGTTTTATCAATAAAAGTAACTACACAACCCTCATCACCAAGTTTCCTTGCTAAAATTAAATTCCTACTCAACCTTGGAACATGTCTTACCTCATGTAGTAGCCAATGATTCCCATTCTGTAACTTAATCTTAACTTTTCCCTTTTCAACAATCTAAGAGGTTTCATTATCTACCAAATAAACAAGCTCAAAATTCCCTTGGACATAATCCATGAAACAACCTCTATGAGGTGTAATATGAAATGAAGCACTAGAATCTAAAACCCATGAATCATAAACACTTTCTAAAGATAGAAGCGAAGCATCCTCTTTGGATTTTTTACTTACCACATTTTCCTCCTTGTTCCCTTCTAGTTTATCTCCTTCATTATTCTTTTGAGTCTAGTAATATTTCTTCTTATGCCCTGATTTCCTACAGTACCAACAATCTCTTAGTCCTTTGGATTGAGACCTCTTCCTCTTTGACTTTCTTGTTGATTTCCCACAATTTCTAAAATTATTTCCTCTCTCAGTCATTCTACCTCTACTTTGTGCGTTCAAAGAACTTTTTGATGTAGATCCACCTAAGAATTTTCTACAAGTTTCCTCACTCAAAATAACACTAATCACATCATCATATTTTAGGGTAGTAGATCGAGAAACAAAATTACTCACATCCATTTCCAAGCCATTCTAGCTTTCAGGTAAAGAACACAAAACCAAGAGAGTCCTAATTTCTTCATCAAAATTGATACCAAAATAAGATAAGTGACTAGTAATAGTATTAATCTCAAAATAATCTACAATAGATCCACCTTTTTTCATTTTCATATTAAATAAATGCTTCATGAGAAATGCCTTGTTTGAAGCAAAGGGCTTTTCATAAAGTTTTGCTCTAGGGTTTCCATCAACTCTTCTGTCATCTTCACTTTTGTAATATTAAATGCCACCAATAGTGTCAGGCATAATTAAATTCTTCAAAGTGCCCTTTTTTCTAAAAGATCCTAGTCATCATTTGTCATAGATCCTCGATTCTTGGTTTTTCCTTCAAACGACTTCCATAAATCCTTCTGATAAAGATAGTCTTCCATTTGCATTTTTCATAACTAAAAGTTATTCCCATTCAACTTGTCATCCCTCTACTTACCCTCATCTACCATCGCTCCCACTCAACCTTGAGACTCCCTCTCAATCGTGAGACCTTTCTTGCAAAGGATCACTAAAAAAAATGATGACCATCTGGCTCTAATATCACTTATTAGGATTAACCTTAGACAAAAATAATAGTTACATAAAAATATAACCAATACTAGAAAATAGTAGATCACATAAAAAAGAACACAAGATACCAAGATTTAACATGGTTCACCCAGTCCCTGGGCTACATCCACCAACAATGAGTCCAATATTATTATTATCCTGTGATTACAATCTACAATCCCTTATAGCTCAATACCACCACAAGAAGCTACAATATCACCATTACATTATTAAAACCCTAACCCTAAGCATTTTTATACAATATTTTTCTACTTAAAAAATTAGGGATAGAATAATAGAAACATAGTAGTCAATGCCTTTTACAATATAAGGGCATTTTTGGCTTCGAGGACACTACCCCCCAAAACCCCCCACAAGGGTGTTGCCCCTTGACCTTGTCTTGGTGGTGCTACCCCTAAACCCTCATAGAAATAATTTGGAGGAAAATTGTGCTAAATAAACCTTTGAGTCTAATTAGGCTCCACATCACAATATTTTTGACATAGGGGGACCTATGAAAAGGCCAATTGAGAAATAAAAAATGAATGAAACATTCAAGAGATAGAAAATTTTCTTTACTGGAAGGGTTATGAGAAGACACATCCCCAAAGAAAAGAAGGAGAAGGGAAACCTACCAAAGAAGGTAGGATAAATTATACTACTTGAATGCTTTTGTAAATACTTCAGATACACCATATTCAAGATCAACAAACTAGTGGGAGTAGATGGCACCATGAATCCCCCTAGATATATACACATTATGGATCTAGATATCTAGGACCCAATTTATAATGTTGGATATGATTTTTTTGATTATATTATCAACATGATGCATGATGAGATTGTACCAACTCTAGAAGGGAGAATTTGGAAATTTTAGGTTTTTCCATTACTCATTGCTGATGCACATTATTCTACATAAGAACATTAGGGCATTGACCCGCCTCACAATAGGTGTATCATATTAATGCACTAAGCCTTGCTCAGGAATAATATATTCAAACTAAGGACTATTTCTCCCACTATGAAGTGCATTTAATCTTATCAACCCAGGGACATATACTTGAAATGTTTGGCATAGTATGTGGACTAGGTCTCCTGATGAGTCACTAAGATTATGTTGCAGGAAAGTAAAAATGCAAGGAAAAGAACTTACACTATTGCTACAGGAAACTAACACACTTAACTCTATGAATATTGGAAATGCAATGAAAAGATAACAAATATTTCAACTTGGCCCATCCACTAAAATTGTTCTCACATATGTTGTAGGAACATTCACAAAGTGTGATGCTACAGGAAGGAACTCACAACTTCTAACTAAGATACTATGAATGCTTGGAAATAAATCTATTCTATCCTAATCTAATCCACCTTCCAAGTGGGCCCCCTTGGTCAGTTTCTCTAAACTACTAACACAAGATAAAAGTCAAAAACTATTTCATTCAATTTAGAAATTCATGGCATAACACAGAACTATAAAAACACAACTGTAAAAGTTAACAGTATGTTCTCAAAAACTATTTCTTCTAATTGGTTCTAAAACTTAACACACTTGGGCCAATTCCTATATATATAGAAAATCACCATTTATTCCATAATAGAAAAGTAAATGACCTAGCTCAAAATCTGCAAGAGAGAAAATGGGAAGATAACAACTAAAGGTGGGAAGGAGGAATAATAGCTTAAAGTAGGAATAATAAAGTCTAAACATCTTCTCACCATAGAGTAAATGTAGAGAAGGTAATAAGTCTTCATAGTTCCTCCTTACTCGCTGCCATGTCTTCTGGAACTATTACAACTTCCTTCATCATGGTTGCTCCTTGGCGTTCTCTCTCCCTTAAATGTTGTTGATGCTTAGCTTTTGAATTCCTCCAATCATATTTTAGTCTTCATTAATAGGTTAGTTATAACACAAAACATGTTTGCAAATAAACATTTATCAAATTAAATTAAAATATAAGAATGCACATTTTGATAACTATATGAAATACTACATACTATATATAATATTAGTAAAAGATGGCATAGTTTCTACCCCATAGGTTTATCATAGGTTTGGTAAACATAGGTCCACAAATTTTTTAACAAAGATAAATAGAGTATCAATAAAGTATCTTGAACATCATAAAATAAAGGCAAATTTTGGTCTCATCGTATGCCCCTACCAAACTAATGCTTGTCCTCAAGCATTGCACTTCCTTGTTAGTGACCTAAACTCTCCAATTTTTATTCTTTCCTTTTTGTTGCTCTTAAAAGTGTATTAAAATCCTTTGGTTCTCTCCCACACTTTTCTCCTATGATCTTTCTACAACTTCTCAAGTCTATCAACATTAATGTCATACTAGGGCCACGGGAATATTGGAGGTTGGATTGTTAAGGGACACCACAACTCTAGTTTGGGTTGCTTCCCTGATTCTAAATATTATGGAACTCTATGAAGTGTTGCTTCCAAGTCAATAGGGTTGTGTCATTCTGAATTCTTAAGAGATTCAGGTAGTCTGGCCCACCTACTCCTAGCACCAGTCATGGCTCTCTAAAATGAAAAGTAGGGAAAATTTTCATATTCAACATAAACCTTAGTTTTGGCAGCAAATATCTTCTCCCTCACTTCTAGATTCCTCTTTCCATAGGTCAATGTGAACCAATCCCTAAGCATTTCATCTGGCTTACTACTTTCTACTCTTAAAGGTAAAGGTTATGTTCGTTCCTCATCCCAATAGTTATTCAATTGTCTATCATAATTCACTTCATTGGACATCCATGACATGAGGGCTTTTAGATGTACATCTCCTATGTAAAACAAGGGATTCCATTTAGTCTCCAAAGGAATAACAAAATTATGAACGTATAATTCACACAATAAGTTATGCTGCCATGGTGGCAAAGTTTGATACAGTCCATAAAATTCTTGTGTTGATTTAAACTCTACATTCACATTCTTGAGGGTTAACATTAATTGAAACCAAAGAAATTGCTCTTTCAAGTAGAGAGCATAAACTCTAGGTGGTGGCCTACAAGCAAGGGCCTGGCAGCTAGCTTAAGAGCATGGTCCATGCGTTGTTTATGGCTTTCTAGCTATTCCTTTAATTCTACAATTTCCTCATTTTGAGATACTATAATCTTGTTCATCTTTTTCTTTTCTTCTTTCCACAACACCTCAACAAACAAATACTATCCATACAATTGAAAGAAGAGTTTCTATAGTGTGATAGCATTGTGGTCTTCTTCAGGATCCCTTTTCCTCTTTCTTTGTTCCTATCATAGATGTTCAACTAAACCAGTGATCCATGTTGATTTATCTGTAACTAGGGTAGTGTTTGGATCAACATATTTAGGAACTATATCATCCCTACAAGTGGAGGTGCCTGGTAAGTCTGTTGGAGTATCATCTAGATTTTCTTTAATTTCTTCCTTACACTCTTCAGTAGGATTATCCAAAGTGCTTGTAATCTCAGGATGAGGGGGAGAATGATTGGAAATAATTTGTACAGGGGATTCCCTAGTGGATGTTTTAGACAAAATAGGATCCTTAGAAACTTTCCCTCTCACTCTAGGGCTTCTCCTTAGAGGGGTTTCTTCCTATGTTACAACCTTTAGCCTACTTTTCCCCTTGGGTGTTTTTTCTATAGGAGTAGTTGCTATAGGACCCTTCTTTATTCTCTTTTTTTTTACAATTGTAGGGCTCGGTTCTTTCTGGACAAAAAAAAAAATTCTAGCAATTTTTGTTTCCTCTTAACTTTAATGGTAGTAGGTTTAGGAATTTCTTGTACAAGTGGAGGCACATTTTCTTAAACAAGGGTAGTTTCTTGTTCATTTCCTTGAGTCCTTTTAGTTTTAGTATCTTGAATGTTTTATTCAACAGGCTCACTAGTGGGAGCTACATTCCCCTCACTATGTTGTTCACTAGCGCCAGCTTGGGGTTGCAAGGTTTTAAGTTGCACAAATTCATCCCATGTTAAGGGGGATACATCCCTAAGTGACCACTCTATTAACAACTTAATTAAAGCATGATGAGTAACAAAATTCTCTTTTCCTTTCTGAGTCTCCTCTGCACTAATGCAGAGCATATTATATGAGAAATTTGGAATATTTATAGCAAGACTATGCCTTACACAACTAAGTAGCTTGAAATGGTGTGCATGCAGGTATGAAAATCTACATTTGCATGTAAAATACCTGATTATGTGCATGGCTAATTCATTGAATGGTGGCAATAGTGACATTCTCTTGCAACCTCATTTTGTGATGTCCAATTGAGGATCAAGCAACTTGGTAAATTGGGCTCTCACCGACCTAGTGTCATGCATGCTAGGGTAGTGTTCTCCAACCATAGGTAACCCAATTACCTCAGTAATGCACTCCTCTATTACAACTACTATTAAGCCCAAAATAGAAGCTTTTCCCTTGTCAATTGTCCTTGTAAATTCTACAACTACCTCTTCATCATATGTGATTAAACTCAAGAAATACCCTAGCCATCCACATGCATTAAACACAATGTGCTCTACCAGCTCTCTCCTTTACAACTGCCCACCCATTTCCTTAACACTTCCTCTATTTACTATGTTTTCTCCCTTTCTATTCAAGCTTCAAACTGTTGTGTTATTCTTTAGACTCATCACACTTCTTTGTTTTAGGAAGAAATTAATTGTCACAAAAAATTGTTATTCATATTAATTAAGTTTTGAATAAAGGTAAATCATAAATTTGTGTGAGAATCATCTAAAAATAGGGTTTGGATGATGAAAAACTTTAAACATAGGTCACATCATAGCTTGACACAGAACATCATTCAAAAATAGGGAGTACAACACCTCACTTTGCATACTTATGGCAATAAAATTTTATTAATGAAGGGTAATGCAAAGATTTATAAAATCATCACGAATAAAAAGACATGCCTTTGGATATTATGACCTTCCTTGTTGCCTACTAAACTTAGACAAGTGTCCTCACTTGTCAAACCCAGTACGGGTAAGGGACTGGCCTAACATCGCCATTATATAGATTATGCAATATTAAATATATTTAACAAAATTTGTGGACTATAAATGAAATATAATTTGAAAATGTTATACCTATCAATTTGATTGTTGCACGTACCAAAAGGTGGCAAAAATAATATCAGTGGTAACATCCATCAGCATTTCATAGAATTTTATTGAAAACATGAAAAATTTGATTACGTGGAAAGTGGGTGGATGGAAGATAAAGAAATGAGATGAGGAGGATGGGTGGAAGGTAAAGAGATGAGATGGAAAGAAAAAGTGAATAGAAAAGAAAAAAATGAACTTTATGTGATCATAAAGTTGTTATTATGAGCATGCACAAAAAAAAACTAATGTTGAAGAGTAGCAGTCAGAAGGTTGACACCTTTGGCTACAGGAAGAGTTACTTGAGTTGTATTTGAATCCAACTATTGGAACTACTACAATAAATCTACTTTTGTTTGTGGCCATTTGTATAACTTGAGTCTATGACCATTGACTAACAATTTGAAAGGTACCAGATCAATGGTAGTTAGTTGAATAATTCCATTATCAAAGACATGACTAATTTCATATGGTCCTAGCCATCTTGTCTACAGCTTCCTTGGCATATCCTTGAATTGGGAATCATATAATAATGCCCAATCACCAACTTGAAATTGTTTACTAATAATATGAGAATCATGCCAATGTTTCCTTTGTTTTTGTATTAGTTTAGTATGTTCCAAAGCAACTTTGCGCATCTCATCCAAAGAGTTAAGATGTAGAAGATGTTCTCTTTGTGCTAGAGGAAGTTCAATATCCAATTCTAAGGCTATCCTTAGAGTTTTATGTTTAAATTCAATTGGAAGCATGGCCACCTTTCCATACAGGAGCTCAAATCATGTGAATCCTGTAGTAGTCTTCCAGGTTGTTTTGTAAGCCCAAACAACTTCTTGTAATCTGCTGGTCCAATCCTATTGGTGCAAATGGATTGTTTTTTTTAGAATATTTTCCAGCTTCCAGTTTGTAACCTCTACTTTTCCATTAGCTTGTGGATGATAAGGACTAGATTTTTGGTGCCTGATGTTATATTGTTTCATCAATTCTAAGATCAGATTAGAGGTGAATTATGCACCTTGATCAGTGACTAGCTCTTTGGGTACACCATAGTGAGTAAAAATCTCTTCATACAGGAATTCAACAACTTTTTCATCATAAGCATGCTTCATAGCCTTAACTTCAACCCATTTTGTTAGGTAGTCAGTGCACACCAGAATATAGGACTTCTTATTAGATGGAGGATCAATTGGACCAATGAAATCCATTCCCCATTTGTCAAATGGTGTTAATGCCATCTGAGGATTAAGAGGCATTTCATCTATTCTAGTTGGTCAGCCCATCCTTTGACATTGGTCACACTTTCTTGTATAGTTGACTGCATCCTTATGAAGTGTAAGCCAATAATAACCAATTATCAGGATTTTGAAAGTTGTTCTTTTTGTTGCAAAGTGTGCTCCGCATGGTTCATTATGACATGCATGTAGAATGTCATATGGCTCATCTTCTCTCACACATCTTCTCATAACTTGATCAAGTCGAGTAAAAAACAAGAGATTATCCATCTAGGAGAAACAAAAACTTTTCTCTACAAGCAGCTTATTTTCCTTGTAAGAAAAATGTGTTGGTATTTTATTGGCTACAATGTAGTTGGCAATGTTTGCATACCATGGAGTTTGAACAGCAATATGAAACAAATGATCATCCAGAAATGCATCATCAACCAAAGTAGTGTTATCATCATCATGATGGATTCTTGACAAATAATCACCTACAACATTGGCTTCTCTAGGCTTATCAAAAATAGTTATATCAAATTCTTGCGACAATAGTAACCATCTTGGTAACCTACTTATTATAGTAGGTTTGTTCATGAGATATTTAATGGTTGCATGATCAGTATGAACAAATATGGAATAGCCAGATATTTAATGTCAAAATTTATTGAGGGCATAAACTACTACTAGTAATTCTTTTTTAGTCACAGTGTAGTTCAGCTCTAGACCATGAAGGCTCTTACTGATATAATAGATAGCATTTTCAAGATTTTGGGATTGTTGTGCTAAGACTGCACCTATGGCATAATCAGAGGCATCTATATATATGTGAAAAGGTAAATTCCAATCAATGCCTTGTAAAACTAGGGCTGTGGTCAAAAGTTTCTTAAGTTGTAGGAAGGCTTCATCACATTCGGATGTCCAACTAAATTTAGCTTCTTTTGTGAGTAACTTATACAAAGGACTAGCTATTTTGCTGAAATATTTTATGAAACATTTGTAATATCCAGCATGACTAGAAAGGATCTTACATCTTTTGATTTTGTAGGTATGGGAAATGTTTGAATTACCTCTATCTTAGCTGGGTCCACTTGTATTCCTACAGTTGATATGAAATGACCAAGTACCACGCCCTCCTGCTTGAGCATGAAACACTTTTCACTGTTAAGTGCCAAATTATGTTCTTGAAATCTTACCAAAACCTTTTCAAGATTCACCATTGCTTCTTCAAAAGTGACTCCAAATGTTGTGAAGTCATCCATGTAGATTTCCATACAATCATGTGATATATCAGCAAAAATAGTAATAACTATTCTTTGAAATGTTGCAAGAGCATTGCATAGACAAAATGGTAAAATAGAGTATGCAAAAGTACCCATGGACACATAAATGTGGTTTTATCTTGATCTTTAGGAGCAATACTAATTTGGTTATAGCCACTATACCCATCTAGAAAAGAGAAATACTTCTTTCCAGCTAGTGTGTCCAAAACTTGGTCTATGAATGGTAAAGGAAAGTGATCCTTTTTAGTAGCCTTGTTCAATTCTTTGTAACCTACATAGATTCTCCATTTTCCTCCCTTTTTAGGCACTATAACTAGGGGTGACACCCATCTACTATCAAATATAGGATAAATAAAACTAGTATCAAGCAATTTCTGCAATTCAGTTTTAACTATTTCTCTAAGGCTTGGATTTATCCTTCTTAGGGGTTGAAAAAGTGGTAGATAGCCTTCATTGATGTATATCCTATGAGTGCATAATGTAGGACTCAACCCTTTCATATCACTATAATCCCATGCAAAGGAATTTTCATGCCTTTGAGGCAATTTTTTTAATTGTTCCATCTGTGAGGGTGTTAATTTGGGGTTAACATGAAGTTTATGACCTTTAGTCAATTCAACAGTAGTAATGGAGTCTATCATAGTGGCTTCAAAAATTGGACTTGCTTCTAATTCACAAGGTAAAAGTGGATAAAGAATTTTAGGTTCTTTGAGCAAAGTACAATTCTTATCACGTTCCTTATATGTGATCAATTCTAACATAGAACTTTTAGATACATCTTTTTCTACCACATAGGTGTTAGTGAGGATACTCTAAAGTACTAAATCTTCCTCTTGCAATTTTAGAAAAGACTATCTATGCAACATCATGAGTTGTATTATAGAATTTAACTCTTCTTCTTCATCTCCTAAATCTGGCCAAACAGATGTACTCAAATCTAGTAATGGTTGGGCTGGAGGATATAAATCAAATTACTTTGTTGCTTGGCCATTTGATATGCTCATATTCCCTTATCTACAACTTATATTTGCATCGACTATGGCTAACCATGGTCTACCTAAGATGATAAGATAACTAGATAGATTAACTTTAGGGGACAAAATCATGGAGTCTGTAGGATACTCCAGAGAATATAAGGTTACAACTATGTTTTCTATCATCCCATCAAGGGTGACAGTAGAACTATCTACAAGCTACAGAATTGTTGGTGTAGCCCTTAGTCCTTCTATTTTCAACTTCTTCATGGTATCTTTGGTCATAACATTTATAGCAGCTCCGAGGTCTATTAAAGTATTTTTAACAAACTAACCATTTATACTGACATTCACTACTGGACTTCCTGGATCAGAATATTTTGGTGTAATCACTTTCCCTAGCATGATGTTAGCCAATTGTCCCACAACATGGATTGTGGTGGGGTCCTTCTTCTTCCTTCTAGGTTTCTTCAAGCAATCTTCCCTAATAGCTTTTTTGTAGACTGGAATGTCCTTAATAGCTTGAAATAGTGGTATTTGGAAATGTATATTTTTCAAATGATCAAAAATGTCAAAAGGTTGTTCCTTTGTTTGTTCAAGTTTGTTTTGTATCAATTTTTCTGGAAAAGGAGGTTCTACTGCTAGTTGAGCTAGGGTTGACATGGTGACATTAAGTGAGTTAATAGGTTTAACAACTAAAGGTTTTGATCTTGTGGGAGAATCTGGTATTTTAGTTATAAGAGGCAATTTAGGCACTTGTAAAGTTGTACTAGATCTTAGATGTATATCAGCAACTTTTAGGGTGTAAGCAGGATACTGCTAAGCATCAGCACTATACATGGGTTGTTGTGGTTGTTGGCTATTTGGATTTGGCTGAGGTTGTGCTGGTAATTGTGTTTGCTTTTGAGGTCTAGGATTTGCAAGTGGTGGCATTAAAGTAGGTTGTTGAACTGGAGGGGATAATTGTGGAGCACCAGTATTTTGGTTAGGCCATTGTTGAGATCCCTTCCATTGGTTCATAGACTACCAATTCCCTTGGGGTGGTTGCCATTGGTTTTGCTAGTTTTTCTAGTAGTTCTATTGGTTCTGTGACCATTGGTTACTCTATTGATTAGGCTAGGGTGGTTGGGAATTTTGAGGCCATTGGTATTATTGTGGGTTATTTTGCCCAACATTGTTCCAATTGGATTGATTTTATGGAGGACCTTGGAAATTATGATTTTTCCATTGATTTCCATATGAATTTGAACTTTGCAAGGGGTCATAAGGTATACCTTAACGTTGAGCCCATGGTCAACATTGAGCAACAAAGAATACTTGCTCATCATCTCGATCTATCTTGATGTACTCAGTTGGAAGATGATGGTTCTCCATGCTTGCGACCAATTTACATTGGCAATCCTTCTTTTGCTTCTAGTCGTTGTAATTTAGATTTTTATTGTTTCTTATTTTCAGTCATTATACCCAAATGTGTAGCAACATCGTTAATAATATCATGTTTGAAATCTGACAATAGGCTAGATCTCTAAAGTTTTAAAATGCCTTGAGTGATTCCTTTAGTGACTATGGAACAAGGTCCTCAATCTTTCTTCATGGTTGACCTTGAATAGTTCTAATAGATCTTCTTGAGATCATCCCAGGAAGCTTGATATACATCAGCACCAGTCATTAGGTCTAATGCTTCTAGATAGTCATCATTCACACCTCTCAAAAAGACTAGCTTTTGTGAATCTTCAGACAATGTATGCTGAGGGTTCTTTTGTAGTGTGTATAAGAAATGTGAAACATAGTCTTCCAACATTTCTTCCTCCTTATGTGATATCTTGAAGATATCATCCCCTCTTGAACTAGATGCTTTACAATATTCTTTATATTTATCCAGAAACAAAGCTTGCATTTCATCCCAACTTCCTGCTACATTGGCTCCTAAGCCCAAAAACCATCATAAAGTTGATTCTTTCAATGTTGTTGGAAAAAACTTAAGCTTATGGGCATCAATGTTGTAGTCAAAACTATGGCAAAGGATATCAAATTCAATAAGAAAGTATCAGGGTCTTTAGTTACAAGGCCATAGAACTTTGGAAGAGCAATGGGAGGTATGTTCTTAAGATTAGCATTGGTTACAAGACTTGGAAGAGGAAATAGAAAAGTAGTTTGTGCCATGACTAGAGGTATCAGATTATGAGGTTTCTCTTGAAAAGGGACATTGGGTATTGGATGATTAACAACTGGTTGATTTAGAGTAGTATTTTCAAGAAAACTAGCCAATACTTCAATGAAGGGTTGAATACTAGATATATCTATTGGTTTAGTTCTTGATAATGATATTGTAGGAAAAATAGGGCTTGCATCTTCAAAGGTAACTCAACTTCTTCTTCTTCAACTTTTTCATTCAAATTAACAGATCCTCATGTAATAAATCTACCATATTCATCTCATCATCTTCCTCTTTGATGCATGCAATTAAACTTTTCACACTGATGAAAGAAACTTCAAACTAGAGATTTCAAAAAAAAAAAAAAGAAATTTATCTAGGAACTATGACTCAAAAATGCTCCTAGCTTGACACCATCCCTGGCAATGATGCCAAAAATGACCCACCTCACAATAGGTGTATCATATTAATGCACTAGGCCTTGCTTAGGAATAATATCAAACTAAGGACTATTTCTCCCACTATGAGGTGCATTTAGTCTTATCAACCCAAGGACGTATACTTGAAATGGTCAGCACAGTATGTGCACTAGGTCTCTTGATGAGTCACTAAGCTTATACTGCAGGAAAGTAAAAATGCAAGGAAAAGAACTCACACTTTTGCTATAGGAAACTAACAAACTTAACTCTATGAATACTAGAAATAGAATGAAAAGATAAAAAATATTCCAACTTGGCTCATCCACTAAAATTGTTCTCACATATGCTACAGGAACATTCACAAAGTGTGATGCTATAGGAAGGAACTCACAACTTCTAACGAAGATACTATGAATGCTTGGAAATAAATCTATTCTATCCTAATCTAATCCACCTTCCAAGTGGGCCCCATTGGTCAGCTTCTCTAAACTACTAACACAAGATAAAAGCTGAAAACTATTTTATTCAATTTAGAAATTCATTACATAACACAGAACTGTAAAAACACAACTGTAAAAGTTAATAGTCTATTCTCAAAAACTATTTCTTCTAACTGGTTCTAAAACTTAACACACTTGGGTTGATTCCTATATATATAGGAAATCACCATTTATTCCATAATAGAAAAGTAAAAGACCTAGCTTAAAATTCACAAGAGAGAAAATGGGAAGATAACAATTGAAGGTGGGAACGAGAAATAATGGCTTAAGGTGGGAATAATAAAGTCTAAACATCTACTCACCGTAGCGTAAATGTAGAGAAGGTAATAAGTCTTCATAGTTCCTCCTTACTTGTTGTTGTGTCTTCTAGAACTGTTACAACTTCCTCCATCATGGTTGCTCCTTGGCATTCTCTTCTCCTTAAATGTTGTTGACGCTTAGCTTTTGAATTCCTCCAATCATCTTTCAGTCTTCATTAACAGGTTAGTTATAACACAAAAAATGTTTGCAAATAAACATTTATCAAATTAAATTCAAATATAAGAATGCACATTTGGATAACTATATGAAATACTATATACTATATATAATATTAGCAAAAGATGGAATAGTTTCTACCCCATAGGTTTATCATAGGTTTGGTAAACATAGATCCACAAATATTTTAACAAAAATAAATAGAGTATCAAAAAAGTATCTTAAACATCATAAAATAAAGGCAAATTTTGTTCTCATTAGGCATATTAGTCTAGATCTTATTGAAGCCACTGAGGAGAATGGAGAGAACCTTCTTGTGCAGTTGTGGACTCATTTTTGCCAAAGGTTTTATCCTTATGATAGTGTTATTTCTTTTATAATGATTTTCTTTTTTCAATTTCAAATATACTAGATGATATAACTAAGAGAATACCTAAAGGAGTAAGGATGTTGATAAGACCATATGCCTATCCAAATAGAGATAGGGTAATGAGCCATGATTGGGATAGTTTGTTTCTTTTTGGAAACTTTTCAATAATCAGGGTTGTACGGTGTCCTCAACCACCTCATGTGCTACCTAAATATGTCCCAGAGAGGTTAGGTTAGTTAGAATTTTTCTGGAAATTAGTTATGATGAATAAAGAGTATATAGTCCCTACTATTAAGAATCGCTCTTTTCTAGCCATGTCACCAAGAATACCAAAATAGGGGACTTTATCATAGGAAAAGATACTATAGATGAAATAGATAAATACATTATTGAATTTATTCTTTCTATAGGCCCTGCTACAACCTATAATCCAAATGATTTGGTGAGGCATGCTCTCAAATAGATGAGAAAATATACTCTTCCTAATATCAAACCAAATTGGGAGGAAGATTGTATTAAAAAAAATTTAGAGACAGAGGTCTATAAGGATAGAACCTATAAATTGAGAGAGATAATGAGAATAGAAGAAGCCATGAAGATAATAGATCCATCTTTCTAGGGTTTATATCATGAATCAACATAGTTGGATATGTACAATAAGTTTCTTGATAACTTTTATCAGATAATGGCACAAGTACCTATTGAAATCAGAGATAGAGTAGAGCCTCAAGCCCCTTAGTAAGAGGATATTATAATTATAATGTATATGATGATCAACTAGAGAGTTCTTCATGGGCTCAAAGGGAGAAAAAGAAAAAAGATGATTGAGATCCTTGATAAGGTTAGAGGGAAGTTGCCGCAAATTTTCCCTAGAGGATCCCAATATTTTGATACAATCAAGCATAATTTATTGTTGAAACAAGTTAGGGAGAATAAGAAAATCCCATATAAAACTAAGTTATGGATTAAAATGTTGGATGAGATAATAATTCAAGATCAAGAATTCATGAAGGATGATGAATTAATAAAATAAGATGAATTCAAACCATTCCTATATAGGGTTAAGAAAAATGTGAGCTTACCCTATAGTTGTAACCAAGAGACTCCCTAGAGAAGACTATAGAATTAGTGCATAGGTTGTAGGAGTATGATCCAAATAGTGAGATCCTCATTGTGGAAGAAGCTAGAGATCTGGTAACAAGAGTGGGATGCTTCTCTTCCTATGATGGTAGATTAGTTTATCCTTCATGCTCAACCAAAGAATGAGGCAAGACCAATCGGTCTCTTTTGAAGAATAAAACATTGTTGGTGAGTTGCAGGGGTTTGGTTTCAACATTGATAGAAAGACAAGGATAGTATGGAGTATGGTTCCTAAGGGAAACAAATCAACCCTAATGGAGATAAAATAATCTCCTTAAGGAAATGTTATATTCTAGAATGTCACCATTGTGTCTAGTGACTAGATACATAATTTGATGAACATAACATCACTCATGAGGAAGAGGAAAATGGATATGTTGGAAGAACAATTATATTCAACATACAACATATCCATTGATGCTAGAAAGACATATAAAGAGGAGCTAAAGAGGAGGCAAGAAGCATTAGAAATGTGGCTAGGCCCATCACAGAGGTGAAAGATCAAGAAGCCCATACAGAAGTTGATACAAAAAATGTGAGAGGGATCCAACAAATGGATATTGATCAGTGTGATGGTACAAAGGGGATGGATATCAAGACAATTTGGAGCCTAATGATGCACAAGATAGGTTCCTTGTAAATTGTCTCACAAAATGTTCACAATAGCTATATCTCAATGCAAGGAGTTGAATTTCAATTCTCAGATGCATTAGCTTTGATATCCCCTTTATTTACAACATGGGGTCCATACATAGAGTTTCTTTATAGCTTGGTCCCTCTGCTACCTCAAAAGAAAGAATTGTACAAGCGAGTAATTATCAATGTCAGGAAAATGATAAATAAGGTGAAGGAATTAAATGGGTTTTTATTAGGTAAAATTCAATTGATTCAAGGTAAAATGAAGAAAATTTCCATGGGGATACCCAATTTTATTCCTACAATTTTAGATGTTAATGGAGTCATAAAAGAGTTGCAAGAATGGTCTTCCTTTTTTGAGGATATTTAGAGGCACCCATAGTTTGTTTATTATTAAAATAATGAGATAGATGTAATAGTTGTCTATAATATGATTGATTTTTTTGTTTAGAATTGAGTCAGACATGAGAAAAGTTACTAGAGAATTAAAGGCAATCAATGACACTAAATAGAACAAATGCATAGATGAGTTAAACACCTTTCGAGATGCCACCTAGCCTAATATGGATATTGATATTGCTATTTGGTAAGTCATAGCAGATATAAAGGCCATACAGTCCATTGAAAGTGACTAGGTAGCTCAAAGGTTCAATTAAAGGAAGAAGAGACAAAAAGGATGAAGAAAAGGAAAAGAAAGCAACATGAAATTGAAGATTAGTAGAAAGATGCTCAAGACACCTATAGAAAGTGCCACCTACCAATTTTGCAATTGTGTCCTAAATTTTGACCAAAGTACAAAGAATGTTTGTAATGTAAAAGATTATAAAATATCTTTGTATTTACTTTCCAATGATTTTTTGACATGTGTCCTACCATTTGCAGCTTGTTGCAATCATTCCTATAAAAGGATTTCCAATATGTGGAGTAAAGGTATGAAATCTATATAATTTTAGTGTTTATGCTATTTTGTAGCCAGTCCAGATAGCCTTTGTGTCAATTTTTGTGATGTATTCAATTTTGTAATATAGGAATACAAATGAATCTTGAATTATAGTTTTTCATATCTTGAGTTATTCTTGAGTTCAAACCAGTAAATGTATTGTTTTCAAGAAATATTAATGCAAAGGAAGGTTATGCAATATATGTATCTTTGATTTTTGTCTCCATTTCCATACATCTAGAATTTTGGGATTGAATGAACAAGGTTCTTTCATTTTAAGACAGCATGGATGGGTTGTATATCTTTTAATTGATTTCTTTTAATTCAAGGAGTTAAGTAATTGCTTTCATGAATTGATAGGGTTTCTAGGTATATGGGAGAGATATTATAAGAAATAAATTCAAGGCTAACTATTGATAAATTTAATTGCAAGGAAATTAATTGAATCAAGTTTTACTAGTTAGACTTTGTATAGTAATGGATAAGGCATTGATAATCAATTCAAATGAAAATTGATAGGTTCATGTGGCTGTATAAAGTACTTTTAAAATCAAATCAATATTTACTTTTTTGTAGTGAAGAATTAAACTATTGGTCAATACTTATTTGTAATAGTATATCTCTGAGTTATAGGTAGTTGCTATAATCAAGGATTTATTGCAAATCTAAGAAGAATTGTTGACCTATTTCTACTATAGGGGATAGATGTGAAAGAAGAGTATTAGTGAGCATATTTTGAAGAGAAATCATAAAACTAGTCACATTTCCATCCCTAAGGTGCACTCACCTTGGTCCTGTAGAGCCTAAAGTGTACAGAATCTCTATGGTTCTATTGAAGTTGGTCTAGATCTGAGGAAAATCTTGTTGAATATGGGGTCTATCTAGTCCTTAGGATTTTTTTATCTTTTGCATCCTAGTATTGGGTCTTTTGAAACCTATTTATTTTCAAACACCAATAAAATGGTGACTCTACTAAGGAGCCTATGAAAGAAATTAACTCTGCAGTCCTAGAATCTTAGTTGTGATTTGCATATTTGCAGTCATATTTTTCTTATCCTTAAAAACTCATACTTTGGTATTGGTTGCTTTTGAGTGAAAAACCTTGAGAATTTATAAATATCCCAATCCCATAGAAGTCATATGATATGTAATGTTCTTGTAAGTGCCTTGTTTGCCCAATAGAGTTGCATTCCTAAAGTATACTATATTAGAGGTATCTAGGTTAGGACCCTTTGTTAGATCTATTTTGAAAAAGTACTTTTCTTCCCTATATTTCTTGTTCTTTAAAGCCATTACATAAATTTTTTCCCCTAGTGGGTGGCAACTCAGTCTTAGGTTTTGTACCTAGTACTCATATTAAAGTGAACAATGGATGACAAGAGGAAAACTACATAAGCATTCACAAAGGCTAATCTAGAAGTGCCATTATATACAGATTTACCTCATGGAGGTAGGAAAAACCAAGCAAAAAGAAGATAGATCCTAATCCTACTTGGAAGCCTAGAGGTAGTGTATCTATCCATTCTCAATACCAAACTATGATAGAAAGAGAATCTTCTTCCTTAAATTCTTATTAAGAAACTAAAAGACTCTTGGGAGAGATGTTCATAGCCCCATAGAAAAAAGAAAGAGATTATCATAATAAGAATGTGTCTTTATAAGGGGACATTCCTTTTAGACTGGATGTGGTGAAGGAAATGAACCATAGGTGGGGATATAGGAATCCTCTAAATATTGAGTTCAATACTAGACAAGTTCCATATGTGGAAAGAAACCTTATAAATCTAGATGACCTAGCACATTCAAAGGCTACTTCTATAGACCCAGAAGAATTATCCTCAAAGATTGAAGTCCTTAAGAAAAGGTTTATTGAGGAAGAAGCCAAATATATATGTTTTGAGAAAGAGAAAGAAGAAGTTATGATGAATAGACTCATTGAGAGAGATAATCTACTTAGGAGAATGGCTTCCTTGTAGGAGAATAATAAAAACTTGCAAGATAAATCTTCTAAGTTAAACCCATATGTTTTTGGGGACAATGATGAGTTGAGATTTAAAATTCAAGAGAAAGAGCACCTTCTTAAAGAGGAGGGGACTGTTATCTCTAAAGTACAATCCTATAAGCTTATTGAACCTGAACTCATAGATTCAACTATAAAACACCTAGATAGAGCAAAGCAAAAGGTTGTAGGAATATAGATCAATGAGCCCCAACTATTTCCTAATAAATTTGTAAGTCTTATCATGTAAAAACTTGACCTAGATTTAGAAAAGGTAAAGAAAGAAAGAGAAGACTTAGCCAAAGATTTTGAGAAGATAGAGAATGAAGCCCAAGAAATCGAGTCTAGAAGGAAAATACAATTTATCAAATCTAATTTTTCTTTAGCATCTTGGCCAAATTTGTCCTCACAAGCAGCACCCTCTATTCCCACTTGTGTACCAATAATACCTAACTAGAACATATCTCAGTCAACCCCTACCACATCTTCTAATACAAGTAGCCAGGTACCTATTAATCAATAAGTTCAATAGTGTGGTGCCACTCCCATTTGATTTCTATAAGTCATCCTAATGGATGCAACCTTCTTGATCTTTCATTGTGAAGGAATGTGATTGGGAATACCATTGAGGTGATTGGATTTATTTTACTATATCAGTTTCTCTGATTATGCTTATGGCTAATTTATGATATTATGATGTGATTTATGGTTTACTATGGTTTGTGTTAGTGCTTACCAGGATCGATGTGGTAGCATGATGTTTTTCCATAATTTCCCATAGATGTGTGCAGAGATTGGACTATGTACTATTACCTACTACACTAGACTATGTTCCTATAGCAATGGTTACTCATGTTTATGATTATGTTCACTTATGTGTTTTATGTACCTTTTCATGTTGTTTAAATAACCATTATTAAATGCTTAAATAATTAGAAATTCATTGTCCATGTTGGATTCTTTGGTTATGTAATGTTGATATTTACCTTGTAATATTTTGATTCGAGAGATACTTGATACTCATGTTATGTTTTACATTTGAGATGACCTAAGGGTCAGAGGTTATACCTTGATTTGAGTATTATAGATATTAGACTAATATCCAAAAATGAATTTAATTTCACACTTCTAACTTTTGAATTATAAATTTGGGGAGTAAAACTTAAAATCCTATTCGTGAGGAATTACTATTTTGTTCGTAGTGGGAGCTATGAGCATGGGATCATCATGAGATTAGGCTCATTGGATCTAGCTTGGAGAGACCTTGGATTGCCACAATTTTTGGCTACTTTTGTGGGATTTTTATTTTATGGTTCAAATTCCCATTTTTCCTTTTTCTTTGTGACATAGGGCTCTCCCATTTTATTGTTTTACTCCATTTCTAATTCTCTTTTTGATAGTCATTTGTTAGGAGGCTGAGAACTAGTTTTCCCCTCCATTTCTGTATGCTAGCTCTACCTATATAGGTAGGTATGAGAATTTCCCTATTTTTTAGGTTAAGGGTTTGGGGTTTTGCACCATTATGCGAGCCATTTTTCATATGGACTCCAAAACCATATTTTATTTGATATTTGTGGCTTTTGTGCCCTAAGACCGAATGGGTTTTAATTTTGAAGTTTTTGAGTTTTGAGGTTTTTCACCTCGGTTTGTGTGCTACCCAATTTTCTAGGGTTTTCTTGGCATAATGTTGGTCATGGACTTGGATTATCCATAGGATGTTAGTTAGACCATTTTTGTACTTATATATTTGCATTGGGATGCATGTCACATCCGTACTCTTGACTTTATGTTCGATTGAGTTATTTTTATTTGGTGTTCTAGTTTCATTTGGACCTTTGTTTTTATTTCATGGACACTAGGATTGTGTAGAATCCATACTCCTAGATTGAGGTCAAATAAGTAATTTCATGATGTTTGGTCTTATTGCATCATTGGGATTCATGTAGAATCCATACTCCTAGATTGAGGCTGGTTGAATGAGTTCATGATGTATGGTTTTATTGTCTTTGGGATTCATGTAGAATTTATCCTCCCAAGTTTTCAATTGAGTGATATTTTTTTTGTATTCTCTTCTAGTGCTTGTGTTATGATCTTCACAATGATGGTGTGCCACACACAAGTACATGCATGTACATTTGTCAGGTGACTTGTGAGGCCTGATCTTCTGTGGTACTTCTAGAAGTTATGATCATTGGGGTTGGGTTAGAAATTTGCATGCCTATGGGCATTCATCATTGGATGAGCATGGGTAGGGTAGGGTAGCATATGGAGGGGGCTTATATCCTGCATCCTAGTGATCATTGTGCCCAGAGGGTTGGTGGAGGAAGTTTCAAGTAAGTGATAACTAAATAGAAATGTGTCAGTGATAATAAACTTAATATAATAAAAATGTGGGCTGCTAGAGCCTTCCATTAAGGACTTTAATCTATATTGTCTAAGCTTGGGTATTTTAGATGCCAAGAAACTCTCCATGATGTCAGCCCCTACTTAGTAGCCTATTGAGTGTCTAACCAGGACCTGTAGTTTATGCATTGTCTATGTTCTTGGTTTTAGTCATCATTTTGTTTGGTGTGAATGTTAGCCATGGACATTGTGCTTTATGTGTGTTTTTGGTTGGATCATTATACCCACCAACATGGTGGGTATGGACCCATATGTTCCATGTGGTTGGGAGGCATAGCTATCTATACCACTACTAAGGACCACTGTACAAATATGGTCTATTGTCCTAGTGCGACCGTTGTTGGATGTTTTCACTTGGTATTTTAGGTTCCAAAGTATGCTCTCTCATGATTTATGCATTCATTGGAATGCTTGGATATAATGTTTAGATGATGTTAATTTATTTGGCACATTCCTATATTATAATGTTTATCATATGATTAGATGATTTGAATTGTTTCTTTGGTGTATCTATTGCTTATTGGTTTAGCATGTTAGATTTCCTATTCATGTGATGTTTAGCATATGATAGATGATGTGGTTAATTTATTGGATTATCTTATGAGTTCTAGTATGTTATATTTCCTTATTCTTATGTTGTAGCAAATTTTAGTAGTGACATCCTCATAAGATAGCACCAATGATCTAATTGATATTTTGGGATGTTACGTACAGCGGATGGCTAGGACCCATGATGGTCTTATGATGCTATTAATGGTTGGGAGGAACTATGTACTTATTTTTTAATTTTTTTTTATTGTGAGGTTTCTTTTGTACATTGCGATGTTGCATTCAATTATTTCCCTTCACTGCAATGTTAGATGGTTAGATGCAAATTCATCTAGTAGCTATTGTTCTTGAGTGTTTGTTCCTCAATTTACATGGATTCGATACTCCCTAGTGTGGAGTTTCTAAACTCTATTTTACTCTTTATTTTTTCCTTGGAGAGTTTTATGCATTTCTTGGGTGACCATGTGCAACATGGGGCAACAAAATATAGTTTTGCACACCCAATAGAGATTTTTCATGTAATCATTGATTGTATCGTTCATCTATTAGTGAAATGTCATGTGATACTAGAAAGTATCTCACCCCCTTTGAATAAGTGTCATATGATACTTGTAAAGTTTCACATACCCTCTTGAGATGTGTCACCAAAACCCTAAAAGTGTTGCACCCCTTCTTGAGAAAGGTTGTATGATACTAGAAAGTATTGTACTGTGCTGATTTAATGTATCACCTAGGTTTTGGAAAAAACTATCTGGGTGGACAGCGGGCACTTTTCAATTTGACTCAAACTTTTTGAGAAGTGTTTTGGCTACCCTCTTAGGTGTTCTTCAATCCTTTGGCATTTAATTTTGAATTTGGGATGTTTTGATTTGAATAAGATTATTTTTCTTTCGTAGTTTGTCATTTTTGTTTGTTTGTGGTATTTGGAGATTTGTTGGTTTCTCAGATTGTAGGTGAAGTCTTCCATTGTGATCTTTTTGATCCCTATATGATGTTATGATGTGCATTCATTATTGTAAAAAAAAATACCTTGTCTTGTATTGAATCCTTGTTCCAAGGATCTTCAGGTAGGGCATTACAAACAACCTCAAATCCCTATCCAAACTCAAGCTGGTAAAGTGAGCACATCAAATGTTTCTAGTTTTCAAATAAGGCCCATTTATATGGAGAAGTATAAATAAATTTCCTTTATAGGAGTTATAGGTTTTCCCCATCCTATTTCCAATTATCTAAGAGATAAGGACATAAAATTCTCAAGTGATAATGCCATAACTAGTGAGGAGAACCTAGGAAAATTTATAGACATGCTTAATGATTATGAGGTAGAGCACAAAGACATAGTGATGAAGTCATTTGTTCTCTCATTGAAAAATGATTATAGGGACTAGTTTAGGAGATTTCTTGATGATAGCATCAGCTCATGGAGCTATTTAGAAAAACTTTTCAAAGAGCAATATGGTGACAACACAAATGCTAGTTTTATGTTGAATGAGTTCAACAACATATAAAATAATTCAAATAAGTCCACTTTTGACTTCAATGTGAGATTTCAAAAAGGGATGTAGAATGATGTAGCGATGCACAATGGAAGCCTCAAATAGCTAATTTTTAAGCAACTAGGGAAGTTGATAAAGTTGGTTAGATTCAAATATCCCAAAAAAAGGATTTAGTGCTAAGATACTTATCACAAGCATCAATAATGAACATATAATAGTTTATCACAACCCAAACAAGGTAGGTAACATAATCACTAGGTTTTCCTAAGTCCAAAAGCACCAAAACACAAGGATTTCTTAAAATGCCTATTAGAGAACAAAAACTCAACTTCAATAAAATGAATGCAAAGACCATGGATTTAATTATGAATACTTCTCTAACCTATTTAGATCTGATGACAGCAAATTCAATGATTCATTTGGTTCCAAACAACCCAAACATGATAATTCAGCATATTGTCGTACATTGGCTAGTAGCCCTTCAAACTGAACACTAGACATAACAAGGAATAATTACACATGAAGGCATACTCTAAAATGAGATTCAAACACCCTTTATGGATATACAAAACATGTGTAAACCTCACAAATTGAAAGTGAATGCAAACCTCTATTGTAACCACATTTTGGTTGTGTTAATAGGCCTAATTAGGCTGATGTTGCACTACAAGTGCCTCTTCCCACATGCCAAATCACTAAGTGGCTGTTGGAACATTTTTTCACATGTAAACATAGTCTAACTGTAAAGTTTCAAGCTTTGTATTGCTCCCAAACTCAAGTTATGATGACTATTGCAAATTGTCATATGGTGTATGTATGGTGTCATACACCTAGGGTATGGTGGCAAACCCAAACCACTACTTCTCCATGTTTGAAACCTGAATAATATAAAATTACATTGAAAAATATTTTATTCCACCAAGGGGCATCAAAATCCCATGGTGGAAAGTGCCAAAACAACAAGGCCCTAGGTGAAACCTTGTTAAATGTTGATTTCTAGACACCTTTCCGCAAAATGTGAATAACTTGAAAACTATAAAGGATAAAAACATGAGACCACTTGCATCTGAAATCTAATTCAACCCTCTAACTTTTGGAGTCACTAAAACATGCTCATACATTCATAAAGTTCTACAACACCCTAAAACTCATGAAATTGTAAGAAAATAGTTTATTTTATTGATTTATTTTCCAAAACAAGTACATCTCCCTATTGTACACTCAAAAGTGTCCCACTCTAAACCCTTCTATCCAAATGATTCCATGAGTTTGAAATGCTTGGATGCTAGCTTAGAGCTCCCTATCCACAGAGTGCAAGAGAGTGTATTTCAAGTTCAAGGGCTCTCAGATGAGCCTTAGAGATACTCTTCTTGCTAGTAAACCATGCAATGGGAGGTTCCAAAGACAAGATGCAAGAATGCAAACGTCCCAAGGAGTTCCTCAAGAATGCAATGCAAATGAAAATTAAGCTAGAATGAGATGCAAAGTGGAGCTCTGCTAAAACATGTATGAGAGTGTTACAATACCATTATTAAGCTATGTGAGATTAAGCTACATGTAAAAATGAAAGCTAAGCTAAGCTAGAATGCCATGATGCCATGGATGAGAGAATGTAGAAAAGAAATAGAAGTTCTCCATAAAGCTCCAAAGAAACTTGTTAGAAAACTTACAGCATAACAATATTCAAAATGAGGATGGATCCTTTGAGGGGGAAAGCTCTCTCCCTTTTAAATTCATACGGACGGTAGAGATCAAGATGAAGATGTTGGATGATCAATGGTGGAATTCGAAAAGAGGAGTGATCCATGTGCACACACAAGTCAACCAATAGAATATAAGTTGACTTGTCACATAAGACAAAAGTCTCCCAAGCCTTTTCTTTTAATTGTAAAATAGAAAAAGGACTTTATGTGTGCACTTTAAGTGGGTTAGAAGAATGGGGTATTTTATTTAATTAAAAGGGGACATATTCTTTTAATCAAATAATGAACTTAGGATAGCATAGTCAAACTATAGGTTATAATCAAATAAATTGATTATTAGCAATTTGGTCTAGGTAAATGATTAAATTAATTTAGCCAAAATGTTGAAACGAGGGCTAATAGTCTAGATGACCATTTTTAGGTGATTACATTCGCCCCTTTTTGACTAATGTGTGATCGATATGGGAACACATTATGTCAAAGAAAATAGAAAGCCAAGTAGGCAGTGATAGATATAGATATTTGATTTCAAAGAACGAAATGCAAAAATATATAGCAAGTCCTGAATGCATAGCCTGATAGCGGTAGTACTGAACATTAGGAAGATGATGTTAGGATGAAAAAGAATTCTAACACCTAGCAAAGTGAATAGATCGAGAGCAAGTGATAAGGTCAAACAAATGCTCCTAAGAAATAGATAGCTGTAACAATCAGCAATAGAGTATTTTTGCCCCCTCAGGATTGAAATTAAAATGAGGTAAGGGGATGCAAAAATTGGTTAGACATGAGAAGATTAGAATATAGCAATGTCCAAGATGACAGATAGATGATTAGAACCCAAGATTGACTATAAAAAAATTTGATAAAATGCCCCAATTTGAATAGAGTTGACCTTGAAGGATATAGCATAAAAATTAGGTCAAAACGAGTAGAAAGGTGATTTTAGACATGAAACAATGAATTGAAGTAGATATGAAGTATGGAAATGACGAAGACATGAAGAAATGAAGATTCCCCAGTGATGATTCAGAGATTAGAACTCAAAAGGTTAGCTAACTACTCAGAAGAAAGTATAATTTTAAAAGACAATTTTGACCATCAAGATGAACTCAAATTTGGATTTCGATCCTGAAAATGAATCTAGAACGTTGAAATTATTTAAGAGGTCAAAACTTTATATAATGTGATGATAAGATAGAAAAGAGATGAAGTGAAAGATTAAGAAGGTAAAAAGACATGAACAAGAAGAAAGTAGAGAAATATATGAAAGGAGTTAGCTAATATGTCCAAAAAAGATGAAGAGAGAGCTCTCCCCATATGCAAAAATGCAAGACTAAGCTAGAAAATGAACCTAAAATGCAAGCTAATATGCAAAGTGGTTTACCAGCAAGAAACTCATAACATTTAGACTCTTAATTTTATCATTGAGCATTTATTAGGGACATCATGAGATCATACAACCATCACTAGTATAACTATGAGGATATGAATATGATCGATATTAAATAGGTATGTGGAAATCCAATCTAAGCATCAGAGACATGTAAGTCAAGATAACTACATGATTAGATTCCCTAAGTTTAATTTAGCAAGATTAAACCTATATCAAGACATAAGCGCTAGGATAAACCCCAAGTGTGGTCTTGTGAAACAGTCAAGGATGATACATTTATAAGTCAAAGTATTGAATAGGAAAAGCATGAATGCTTACAACACTATAGACAAACAAAGTATACCCACAAGCAGAAATCAAGAAAACATGCCCCATGCCCCCAGTCTTCTAGTCAATGACATCCTTGAAAGACTATTAGGGATGGAACATATAGTAAATAAATCATCATAGACAGCACACAAATTAGATAAAGATCAGCATAGCTTAGTTGTTTAAGTGTTAAAGTGTGTGTGTGTAAGTCACTTGGCCATTTCTTCAAGACTTGATTCTAATAGTGAGAAATATCATGACATCGAAGACCGTAGGTAAACTATCTGAAAAGTGTTGAAAAACACTTGATGTCAAGGTGGGGGAAGTGTTGAGAAACACTATTTTGTGAGTTGTCCAAGAAACCCTAATGTACAAGAATACCTCAATAGGCTAAGCAGTTGTGCCTCCAAGACGAGGACAAGAAATAATTCCAAGCTAGGAAATGTGTAGCAAAATAGGTGATTGAGACTGATAGACAGAGGTGCAAGGGTCTCAAGTAGCCCCTGTTTCCAGATTTTCACCACTTGACAGAATTTTTCAAGACTTTTTTCAATTTTTTAGTATTTTTGTATTTTTTCAATTTTTTTTTTGGTGAAACATCAAAGCGCCTATTGCTAGGTTTTCACTAAGATGATCTTTTTTCAAGACATTTTTTGATTTTTAGGATTTTTAAGCATCATATATGATTTCTTTTGAAATTTTTTAGAAGGTTTTAGATATCACTAGTTCGCAAGCAAGATCACATCATTTTCTCCCAATGTCTAGCAAGGTATAGGATATGATGGAGCAAAAAGGTAGTGGATAAGAAAAGATGGATGAAAAAAGAGTATGAAGCAAGTGAAAGTCATCCTCAAGGACTGACTCCTCAAGAGTATCCAAGCTAGGGAAAGAGGTGAAATAGTCATATGAAGCATATTTTGGATAAGAAATGGAAGTAATGAGAAAGATAGCATGTAGGATAAGCAATGAAGCCAACAAGTGAGATAGCATGAAGTGTGTAGCCCAAAAGAGTAGCCATGTCAAGAGACCTATGAGAACCATGTTTCATTTATTACGATCAAGACCAAGGGGTCAACTAGATAGTATAGAAATGGGATAGAGCAATAAGAATAAAGCTCAAGATAGAGGCTATGAGTGAATGGGAGAGCACAATAGAAAATCTAGTGGATAAGATAGCCAATATGCAAAGATAGCTCAACATTGTCAAGATCAAAGAGAGAAGAGGGAATAGATGGATGATGGAAGAATTATGCATGACACCTGTTTGCTAGGTTTTCATCATGGTACTTATCCAAGGTGCCACAAGAAGTAGTTTTCACCATATGATAAATTTATTTCTCTTTACTTTTGCTACCAAGGTGCCACAAGAAGTGGTTTTCATCAAGGCACATTTTCATTTTTTCATTTTATGAATTTTTAGAAAGAGCTCAAGCTTTTTGAATGTAGATATTGCTCCTGTAGAAAAGATAAGTCATGATAAGCCAAGACCATAGAAAGGTATGCTCAAAGATGTTGATAGGGTGATGAAAGAGAAATGGTAGTAGGAAGAGTATATGGAGGATAATAGTTCATGTATAGAAAGTAAATGTAAGCTTTAGAGGATTTCATGAGGGTAGCTAAAATATTGGACAAGATCAACATTGACACACAACTTGAAGGGTATTGGAACAATGGTGGAATCATGCATGAAATAGCTGGAGATTTAGATGTATGAGGTGGTAGAAAAGATTTGGAAAAAAGTGGAGTGGAAGGCTTTGGAATATTTTAAGGAAGATTTTTGGAAGAAGATGGAATAGAAGCCTTTGGAAGCTTGAATGTCAACTTTAAAGTATTTTCAATATTCAAGTCTTTTAAAAGAGACTTGGGAATCCACATAGCTTTAGATTTTCCTTTGGATACTTCAAAACACATTTATTCATTAATGGGTTTAGGAACCCATATTTTCTTTGATTTAGCTTTTTTAATAGTGGACCTTTGCAGTCTCTTTTGTGCATTCTCCTTCTTAACATTCACATGTCGATTAGATGGGACATAGTGATCTTTCTTTTTCAATGGATTCTTATGTTTATTCTCACTTCCAAAGGACTTGGGATTTGTGGATGAATAAGGATGATATGACTAGTTTAGATGTATATATGGGTGAAAAGTCATCAAGGATGAGTATCTTTGTTGATCTCGAGGTATTATAGGAGAGCTACGAGTGGAAAGTGTAGGAGATGAAGGAACATAAGGTCCCAAAATAGATGGAAGGTTTGAAGGCTTTAGCTTTGATGGATAAGGACCAAGGATAGACTTAGGAGATGCAAATGGATAGTGAAAAGGGATATCAACATCTTTAGAGTGAGCAATGTGTTCAAAGCCATCAATAGACTCATGAGTACCTTTGATAGGAACAACATTTTTAATAGTGGCACTTGAAGCTTGAGCACAATTTTGAAGTGGATGTGGAGAAGTAGAACATGAGGGGATGCTTTGATATTGACAAGTAGCTTTGGATAGCATATGAAGAGAACTTTTCTCATAATTTTTAGTAAGCTCAAGGGAGATAATGGAAGTGCTATCTTCATCATACTTAGGAGGTGGACAAGATATAGGATATGGAGGGAAAAAATCTTGAAAGAGATAAAAGTATGCTTGATCTTGATCTTTCTTGACATTTATAGCTTTGTCTTTTTGAGAGTCCTCTTGACATGGAGCCACTTCTAAGGACAAGGGAGAATGAAGAGTGAATGGAGTAGTGTTTGGATTAGGCATAGCAATGCATGAAGGTTGAGGATGTTTAGGATTAGTAGCATGGAAAAGGTTTGCAGCCAAGTGAAGGTTAGCTTGAGTTTCTTTTAGAAGTATCCCTTGAGGATACACGTAGTCAATGTGGAAAGCATTAGGTTCTTTATTTGATGGAGGAATGTTGGAAAGCTTTGAAGTGTTGGGAGATGCATGAGTGTTCGAAGAAGTGGAAGATGTAATGTAGCCACTACTAGACATAGGTTCATCAATGTAATCTTGCTCAAGAGAAGTATCCTTAGCACATGAATCATTAGAGGTATCAATAATTCTATTATCAATAAGATCTTGGATTTTATGTTTTAGCTCAATGCAATCTGAAGTACTATGCTCATTATGTTGATGATAAGCACAATAGATATCCAAGAATGGGTTTCCATATGAGCTAGACTTTGGTAACATGATTATCTTATTGCTAAGAAGTTTTTGCAAAGTGTCATCATAAGAATCTTCCAAGGGAGCAAAAGTTCTATTAGAAGTATGTCTAGGATCTTCTTGTTGTTTCTCAAGTGAATAGAATGCATTTATGTCTTCATCATTATCTTGGTCAAAGATAGGTCCATCATGAAATTTTGGCATAGGCTTAAAGAAGTTATCACTTGCTTGTTCTCTAAAGAAGTCTTTAGATCTAGAAGATGAAGACATTTGATGTCTTGAAGTAGAGCATGTAGACTTAGAAGAAGAGGATGACCTCAAAGAAGGTGACTCACACGCATGTAAAGACCTTAAGAAATATTCATGTAATGATGAAATCTTCTCCTCTAACCTTTTCTCAAGTTTAGACTTCATTTCTGTCATGCGCTTAGAGAGATGAAGGTAAGAAAGATCATTTGTCTCTTCTAGTTCTTTGTATTGCGCATATAGATCTTGAAACTCTTTAGTGACATGGAGGATATCATGATGATCTAGATTCGGTTGAAGTTTGGTAGCACAAGGTTTAGATCCCATAGTTTTAGATGCAAAGTCAAGCATAAAAGAGCCTAGAAGATAACTTGATGTTTAAACTATAGGAGGTAGAGTGTTCACTTGCCAAGATACTAGAGAGAGATTAAAGTGACTTTTCAAACAATATGTCCAAGAAACTTACAACATGAATGACCCAAGTCAATAGCTAGGCAAGATGCCCAAATAGCCAAATAGATAGAGCAAGCAGGTTGACAAGTGAACAACTCTCCAACCCAAGAGTGTAGTCAAGAAATCAAGGCAACCATTTCAGCAAATAGATAACTAGCAAGTGGACATAGACCATGAAGATAGAAAGACCAAGAGCGCTAAGACCAAAGAGCCACTTTAAGCATGTTCAAAAACTAGAGACATAGCAAATCAAATTCAAATGATGAGACTCCCCTTAGAAAGCAACACAAGAAAAATGTTAAGACTTGATGCTTTGACTTGGTTGACAAAGTTTGACAATAGTTGATAGCATAACAAGTTTGATGTTCAAAAATAATTTATTTCCAAGCAAGATAGTGACACATGAAGTAGTCTTCAAAAAATCAAGCAAGGGACAAAGCAACCTTTCATGATACAAGCATATGTGACGTCTTAAAAAAAATCCCTAGAACTATCATCATGTGTATGTTCAAAAAAATTTCATAGGTCTAGCACATTCGAGAACACATCAAGCAATATCTACCTAAAAGTCATGGTTCATTCATTACTCAACAACTTGGCCCATGCTTGATGCTCCTTTGCCTCACACCAAGTGGTTTCCCACAAGAGATATTGGCTTTTTCATGGTAGTGCCATAATCACAACCAAGGGAACACATATGGTGAGTGTAAAATCTTGGGGTGATCCAGGTAGTCCACTAGGATCGATCCTTGCACCAAGAAGTTGAGCAGATAAAAAAGGTAGTTACTAACTTAGGGTATTTAGATAGGGCTTCTATTCATAATTTTCCTCTTGCTCCCAATTACGAGACACCTCACCTTGCGATGAGTAACCGATCTTGTGACCACAAGAGTACCTTAAGCATTCTTTCCTAGTGATCTCCCTATGGTCAAAATCCCATAAGCGATCACACTAGGTGAAGAAAAACACTATGTCTATCAAGGTTTTGTGTCCTTGATAGCCTTGAGTTTATAGTGGGTTGGAAGAGCTGGGTAATCTGCTTGTCCCCACTTGGGTCGTTCCTCTCAAGTTGTCCGAGAGTAGGCCCTCTAAAGGATTCTAACTACACAAAGAGTGGATCAACTTTCGAAAGTCAAGATTTCTGATTCACCAAAAGGGTGAAGAGCATACTCTCCTATTCCAATCATTTTCTCCCAAACACACCAAGAAGATTCAGTTACCCCTTACTTTTGAAACCAAATGGCAAGTCAAGATTTCTGATTCACCACAAGGGTGAAGAGCATACTCTCCTATTACCAAAAGACTCCAATCACAAGTTTTATGTGCCTATGAAAAATGAAAAATTAGTCAATGCCACACATGAAAACAAAAAAGCAAGAAATTTTTGGTTTTTATGCTTTGGGCAGCCCTGCAAACAATGTTAGTAGCCCTTGCGCATTTGAAGCTTTGACATGCATTCTTTTTATGCAATGTTTCAATTTTTTTCATAAGGATGGCAACCTGTAATCACAACTTGTTAGCACCAAAATTTAGTGTGAAATAACATAAAAATCTGCAATCAAAAGTGGTTAGTTGCCTCAAAAATCCAATTTATCTTCCAACCAAGTGCATGCAAAGAAAGTGCAAGTTAATCACAAATGCTCTCATTTTTACTCTTTGATTTTGACCTAGTCAACAAGATTGGACTTGTTTGCTATGATTTCGGATCCAAAAATAGAAATGAAAATAAGAAACCCCTACTAAAAATTAGATATATTTCCAAAAATGTAAGAAATTCAAAAAAATCTTTTCATTTGCACCCTAGAGATTGATTTTGTCAAAACAGGCTAGATTTATCAAATTGGGTTTTTGATCCCTAATACGACCTCAAAAGTCAAAATACAAAGAGAGTACCCCTCTTAGAATTTAAAAAAAATTATGAAAATGTAGGTTTTTCCAAAAAAATGCACTGATTTGTGATCAGAAATAGCTTTTTATGAAAAACAAAGAAAAAATCATAACTCCCGCAAATCATGTCAAAATGCTCTAAAAATTGGATTAAGACATTTTGATCACATACTTAACTTTCAAAAAAAAATTCAAAACCAAAATCCAAGTGGTTTAAAAGATATGATCAAATCTTTAAACCAACTAGATTTTTGGCCTTCAAACAAATCTACTTATGGGTTGGCCTTAAAACCCAAGTGATAATTCTACAAAAGCACGTGATTAGATCCAATATTCTACTGTAAAAAATTAGAATGAAAAATAAAAGAAAATGGAGCTAGAAACTTGGTTCAAGCCCTACGGTGGGCGCCAAAAATGTACACTCAAAAGTGTCCCACTCTAAACCCTTCTATCCAAATGATTTCATGAGTTCAGAATGCTTGGATGCCGGCTTAGAGCTCCCTATCCACAGAGTGCAAGAAAGTTTATTTCAAGTTAAAGGGCTCTTAGATGAGCCTTAGAGATACTCTTCTTGCTATTAAACCATGCAATGGGAGGTTCCAAAGACAAGATGCAAGAATGCAAATGTCCCAAGGAGTTCATCAAGAATGCAATGCAAATGAAAATTAAGCTAAAATGAGATGAAAAGTGGAGCTATGCTAAAACATGTATGAGAGTGTTACAATACCATTATTAAGCTATGTGAGATTAAGCTACACGTAAAAATGAAAGCTAAGCTAAGCTAGAATGCCATGATGCCATGGATGAGAGAATGTAGACAAGAAATAGAAGTTCTCCACAAAGCTCCAAAGAAACCTGTTAGAAAACCTACAGCATAACAATATTCAAAATTAGGATGCATCCTTTGAGGGGGAAAGCTCTCTCCTTTTTAAAGTTGTACGTACAGTAGAGATCAAGATGAAGATGGTGGATGATCAACGGTGGAATTCGAAAAGAGGAGTGATCCATGTGCACACAAAAGTCAACCAATAGAATATAAGTTGACTTTTCACATAAGACAAAAGTCTCACAAGCCTTTTCTTTTAATTGTAAAATAGAAAAAGGACTTTATGTGTGCACTTTAAGTGGGTTAGAAGAATGGGGTGTTTTATTTAATTAAAAGGGAACATGTTCTTTTAATCAAATAATGAACTTAGGATAGCATAGTCAAACTATAGGTTATAATCAAATAAATTGATTATTAGCAATTTGGTCTAGGTAAATGATTAAATTAATTTAGCCAAAATATTGAAAAGGGGGCTAATAGTCTAGATGACCATTTTTAGGTGATTACACCTATCACCTGCCTATGAGGGCTATTTATAGTTCTCTCCAATAGTTATATGTTGGTCTTAAACCAACTAGCTATTTGGAGGAAGGTTATAAAACTTTCAAATAAGTTTTTGAAAAGTTGCTCAAAGTTGCATAGCAACTTTTGAGCATATTTGACAATTTTTGCAATAATGCATATTTATCGACCAAATTTTTTCCTAGGCCTAATTTTAAGATCCTTGATGGATCTAAACATGAAAAACATGATAAATAATCATGAAAATACCTATTCTTAAGATATGGTATCATTTATGACCAATAGCTAGCCAAGGGCTTATAAATTGCCAATCCTGGAACTATGGTCTTACAATGTGATCCAATGACCAATCTAATATTCCTAAGTGTGGTTATAGGTCCTAATGACCTTAGTGAAAACTCATTAATTGTTTTATGGTGGAGTGGGTGCTCCTGCACCATACTCCCCTGGATGATTAAAACTCAAGTTCCTACTTGAGTGTAGGTGTTCCAATGAAGTGCCATGCTGCTATATTTTCTCCTCAATGAGCCATGTAGCATCAATATATGGGATGCCCTTCCACTTGACTAAGTATTGCATGTACTTCCTTGATCTAGTTTGTCTGAATACCTTAGAATCTAGAATTGCTTCAATCTCCATTGATTTTCTTTGTGGAAGGTTTGTGACATAAATTACATCTTCTTGCTCATTGTTTAAATCAGTTATAACCTTGAATGGTGTAAGGTCTACAATGTTAAAAATTGGAGAGATTTGCAAAGTTGGAGGAAGGGATATCTCATATGCATTATCACCAATTTTATTCAATATGATGCAAGGTCCTACCTTTTTCATTTTCAACTTTTTATACTTACCCTTAAGTAGTCTCTCATTCCTTAATAATGCCCAAACTTTGTCTCAAATCTTGAAGTGTACATCTTTCCTCTTCTTATCAGCATTTTCTTTATACTTCAAGGAAAATTTTTGCAATGTATGCTTTACTTGCTGCTACACTTTAGTGATTAGCTCTACTAATTCTTGGCCTTGTGCACTAATTTTGAAATTAGTTGGAAGTTCTCTTAGATCCAATGGTCCCTTGGGATGCAAACCATACACTACTTGGAAGGAGTTGTACCAGTAGATCTATTGATGGAATCATTGAAAGAAAACTCTTCTTAGGGTAGTGTGGTATCCCAACTTTGTGAATATTGCTTGGTTATACATCTTAAAAGATTTCTTAGGGACCTATTTACCATCTCAGTCTACCCATCTATTTGAGGGTGATAGGCTGAACTATAGGCAAAATTTGTGCCTAACTTCTTCAAAAGTGTCCTCCAAAAATGGCCTTGGAACTTGACATCTCTATCCAAGAAAAAATTTTGAGGTAAGCCATGAATTCTTACTACTTCTTTGAAGAAGAGATTGGCTATATGGGATGCAGCATAGGTACTCTTGTATGGCACAAAATGAGTCATTTTGCTAAACCTATCCACTATGAGAAACACACTTTCAAATCCTTTCTTTGTTTTTGGTAGTCCCATGAAAAAATCCATTGAAATAGATTCCCAAGGTCTTGAAGGAATTGGTAGAGGTTGGTAGAGTCCTCAAGATTTGTTGTCATCCCTTTTTCTTGTTGGCAAATTGTACAAGACTCAATAAACTTCCTAACATCATTATTCAACTTAGGCCAAAAATAACTTCTTATTACCATCTTTATTGTTTTGCCAATGCCAAAATGTCCAACTAGGTCACCACAATTCTTTTCCTTGATTATGTTTTCTCTCATTGAGCACTTTGGTATGCATAGTTGTGCTCCCTTGAATAGTAGACCATTTTGGATCAGATATTCAGAGAAATTAGTATGATATCTACCTTCCATATTTGCACAAATCTGATATATCTCAAAAAAATCAAAATCATCTGGGTATAGGTACTTAAGGGACTCAATTCCCACACTTTGTAGTTGCACCTCTTCAACTAGACCAATCCTCCTACTAAGAGCATTAGCAACTTTTTTTGCTACACCCTTTTTATGTTGAATGGTGAAGGTATAGGCTTGCAACTGTTCTACCCATTTGAGATGCTTGATTGAAAGTTTTTCTTTTAAATTCAAGAAGCTTAGTGCATGATTATGAGTGTAGACTACAAAATCCTTTAGGATCAAGTAGTTCCTCCATTTCTTGAGGGCTTGGACCATGGCATAAAGCTCTAGGTCATATGTGGAATACTTCCTCTTGGCTTCATTCAATGTCTCTAAAAAGAAAGCAACTAGCTTGCCTTCTTTGCTTAGGACTGCTCCTATGGCCACATTACTTGCATCTATTTCCATAGTGAAAACCATGTTGAAATTGGGGAGAACCAAGATAGTATATTGAAAGACTCTATTCTTTAGGTACTAGAATGCATCATTTGCTTCCTTTGCCCATACAAATTTAGTCCTTTTTCCACCTGTGATTGTTTCAAGAATTGGTGCACACACATGACTCAAATTTTTAATAAACTTCCTATTAAATATTGCAAGTCCATGGAAGCTTCTTACATCACTCTGATTCTTAGGTGGAGGATAGTTAATGATTGCATTTACCTTCTCAGGATCCATCTTGAGGGTACCTTGTGAAATGACAAAGCCTAGGAATACAAGTTCCTTTTTCATAAACATGCACTTTTCCAAGTTGATCACCAACTTGTGTTGATGAAGTATTCTTAGTACCTATTCTATATGATCAAGATGTTCCTCCTTACTATTACTAAATATTAGTATGTCATCAAGGTAAATAACAATAAATTTTCCAACAAAATCTATGAATATCTCATTCATAAGCCTCATAAAGGTACCATGAGCATTACTCAAACCAAAAGGCATTACTAACCATTACAAAAAACCTTCTATAGTCTTGAATGTTTTTTTACATTCATCTCTAGGATTGATCCTGATTTGGTGGTAGCCAAATTTGAAGTCTATCTTGGTAAAGTAGTAAACACCTCCTAGTTGATCCAATAGATCTTCAATTCTTGGCATGGGAAACCTATACCTTATTGTGATCGTATTTAGAGCCCTACTATTTGTACATAATCTCCATTTTTCATCCTTTTTAGGGGCCAAAACTATAGGTACTACACAAGGACTAAGATTCTTTTGAATGAGTCCTCTTTCCAACAATTGAGTGACCTATTTTGCAATCTCTACATGTTGCAATGGTGTCATCTTATATGGGGCTTTATTAGGTAGGGATGAACCTTGTATAAGATCTATTTGATGGCTTATGTCCCTAATGGGAGGGAGGCTAGTGGGTAGGTCACTAGTAGTGATATCTTTATACTTTTGCAGCAATTTTTGGACTTCATCTGGTATGGGCTCCTTTTTTTAAGTTTTGGTGTTATCCTTGGGCTTTGGAATCAAGAAAAATGGTTCATTATTAGATTCTTTCAAAGTTTTTAACATCTCCTTTTCTCCTATGATAATTATAGTGGGTTCTTTTTCAGCCTTGCTATCCAGTAAGGGCTTCATGGTATAGGTTTTCTCATCTTTAGTAATAGAGTAGGTATTCTTCCTACAATGGTGGGTGGCATCAACATCAAATTTCCAAGGCCTACCTAGAAGAATATGGGATGCATCAATCTCAACAACATCACAAATAACTTTATCCTTGAAATTAGAAATAGAGAATTCTACCCAAGCTTGCTCTATAACTAGAGTTTGTTGGCCTTTTGTTAACCATGAAACATGATATGGGTAAAAGTATGGCTGCTTAGGCAAGTTTAATTTCTGAACCATTTCACAAGACACAAGATTTTTAGTTCAACTTGAATTAATAAGGAGATTGCATACCTTTCCATGGAATTTGATCTTTGTCTAGAAGAGATTCTTCCTTTGTGGGGGTTCTTGGTTTTGTGGCACTTGAAGGAAGAATTTTCATTATTAGACATGCTCCTTCTTTTGGTTCCAATTCTCTAGCAGCATTATTGTCTTTATTCTTATCCTCTTGGACAAGTTGTGCTCTCCTTTCACCTTGGTTATTATTCCTCTTCTTAGGGCATCTTCCTGCATGATGTCCAAGTTGATTGCAATAGTAACATCTCAATTGTCCATTACCTTTTCAAAATTTTGTCCTTCCTCTATTAAAAGGCCTTCTTCCTCTATAGTTTCCTCTTGGATTAGATTCACTATTCTCCTTATCTCCTTGGTCATGGTTCTTGCTACTACTGTTGCTACTTTGTCCCTTGTTCCAAAAGTTACTTTTACCTCTATAACTCCTCCCACTATCATTGTTCTTGCCTTTTCTAGAGTCTTTCTTCCTCATCCACTTTTCTAGAGTCTTTCTTCCTCATCCACTTTTCTTCTAGCTTGAGTGCCATTTGGTAGCACCTACTAACTGTGGTAGGGCAATGTAGACTTAATTCTTCTTGGATGGGTATTTTCAGCCCATTCATGTACCTTGCTAACTTCTCTTCTTCATCTTCAGTAGTTTTGGTCTTCATACATAGTTTCAAGAACTCCTTGGTGTATGAGGCCACATCCATGTCCTTTTGTTTTAGGCTTTTCTTCTTCCTATGGAGTTGTACCCCATAGTCCTCTAGTACATATGTTTCCTTGACCAATGCTATCATTCTATTCCAAGAATTGATCATGCTCTTTCCATTCCTCACTCTCTCTATCTAGATGAAATTCCATCAAGTTAGGGCTACTCCTTTCAACTTGGTTCTTGCAATCTTTACCCTTTCCTTCTTAAGGATGTCTTCACATTCAAATAATGTGGTTAATGCCTCTATCCAATCAAAGGCTAAATCAGCATTCATCTTACCATTGAAAACTAACAAATCCATCTTCTCCTCAATGATCCTCCTTCCCATATATTTTAAAGAATCTATAAAAGGTCTGTGATCTACAGAGATGTTTTGAGTAGCATCATCCTCCTCTTCTTCAGTCCCTTATTTTGTTTCAGACTCTTCTTTGTCTTTGCTTTCTAGCTTTTTCTCAAGCTCTTGAAGCCTATGAGTCAAGGCCTCATTTGTACCCTGTTGCTCTCTCACCATCTTTTCTAACTCATAGTTTTTAACACTTGCAAGGATCTCCTCATTCTTAGGTTCAAAAATGTCTCCAATACCACTTGATGTAGCAATGCACAATGGAAGCCTCAAATAGCAAGTTTTTAAGCAACTAGGCAAGTTGACAAGGTGGGTTAGAATCCTTTAGATATCCCACAAAAAGGGTTTAGTGCTGAGACACTTATCACAAGCATCAATAATGAACATATAACAAGTTATCACAACCCAAACAAGGTAGGGAACCTAATCACTATGTTTTCCTAAGTCCAAAAGCACCAAAACACAAGGATTCCTTAAAATGCCTATTAGAGAACAAACACTCAACTTCAATAAAATGAATGCAAAGACCATGGATTGAATTGTGAACACTTCTCTAACCTATTTAGATCTAATGACAGAAAATTTAATGATTCATATGGTTCCAAATAGCCTAAACATGATAATTCAGCATATTGTCATGCATTGGCTAGTAGCCCTTCAAACTGAACACTAGACATAACAAGGAAGAATTACACATGAAGGCACAGTCTACAATGAGATTCAAACACCCTTTATGGATATACAAAACATGGATAAACCTCACAAACTAAAAGTGAATGCAAACCTCTACTGTAACCATGTTTTGGTTGTGCTAATATGCCTAATTAGGCTACTACTACACTATAAGTGCCTCTTCCCATATGCCAAATCACCAAGTGGCTGTTGGAAAATGCTGGGGCATGTAAACATGGTCTAATTCCAAAGTTTCAATCTTTTTATTGCTCCCAAATTCAAGTTATAATGACTATTGCAAATTGTTGTATGGTGTATGTATGGTGCCATACACCTAGGGTATGGTGGCAAACCCAAACCACTACTTCTCATGGTGGAAGGTGCCAAAACAAGAAAACCCTAGGTGAAACCTTGTTAAATTTTGATTTCTAAACACCTTTCAGCAAAATGTGAATAACGTGCAAACTATAAAGGATAAAAACATGAGACCACTTGCATCTAAAAACTAATTCAACCCTCTACCTTTTAGAGTCACTAAAACATGCTCATACATCCATATAGTTCCATACAACACCCTAAAACTCATTAAATTGCAGGAAAAGTAATTTATTTTATTGATTTCTTTGCCAAAACAAGTACATCTCCCTATCACCTACCTATGAGGGGTATTTATAGGGTTCTCCAATAGTTATATGGTTGGTTTTAAACCAAATAGCTTTTCAGAGGAAGGTTTTACAACTTTTTTAAAAAATTTTGAAATTTTTCTCAAAGTTGCATAGCAACTTTTGAGCATGATGGCACTCAAAATTGCATTCCCATTTTGAGTGCCCATTCCAAACTTTGAGGCCCCTATGAATGCTTTTCTTGCTTATGTACCTAGCTATTGAATTAAGGCCTAGGTGATGTTTCAGCTATTTAACACCTTGTGTTCAGCCTATGCATGTCTTTTTTAATTATAAATTGACATTCTAAGTTATTCAGTGAAGTTCCATTTTGAGTAGTTTTCAGTTCTGCATTTTCTGCGCAAGTGTCAAATAGTGAAAGGTAGCCCAGTTTGCCTTTTAATATCTCATACCCAATTAAGATTCATCACTATCCATTTTGAAGATGTTTATTATGCATATCAAATAACCTATGTTGCAAGTTTCAAGTTGTTTCAACATATTTTGACCAAGTTTTGAATGTCTCAAAGTTGGTTAGTTGCCATTGTTGTAAATCTGCATATTGTTCATAATTTTGGGTAGCCCTGTTTGACAAGCTATAACTTTTGACCAGTTGACCCAAATAATAAATTTCCTTTTGCATCATATTCTAGGGGTTAGAGGCTTTCGACACAGTAGATTTGAGCTTATGAAGAATCTTTTTGATCAATTTTCAAACGTGATTCCATTTGCAAGTTATAAAGTTTCACTACTAATCAAAAATGCAAATTGATCGGGAGCCCTATTCAGGATATCATATCTTTGAGTTCATGATAGCTTGGATCAAATGGTTTTCTTCCCTGTATTCTACTCCAAAAATAATTCAATTTTGCTAGTTTGTAAACCTTGACACACTTTCCTAGGGTCATTCTATTTGCAAAAAACACTTTTCTATTGTTGTTCCTTGTCTTGCAAATCTAGGTAGCCAACTTCAGAACTTTGCCAATTGTGTCCCATGATTCATCATGAGTCCAAATCATACAATTACATTCTCCTCATGATATTTAACTATTGCCCTAGTTTCTAGATCCTCAAGTGCTTGTTTGCCCAGTTTTCGAAGCTCAAACCAAACAAATTTTCCAATTTTTTGACATGATTATTTGCAAGGGATTTTAAGTATGCAACTTTGGAGGTCAATATCTTTTGACCCTAATATCTTCATATGACAAGATTTGAAAAACTTGTTGAATATGTCAAAGAGATGAGATATCCAGAGTTTTGAAGTCTAGTCAGGTGTATGGATCAGTTTTTAAGGCTAGCTGACAAGCCTAGTTATCAAAAAATCATGGTTTGTTGAAAATGGTGTAATGAGTTCTAAATGTTGTGACATTGATTGATTTTAAATCAAATTAGTATCATATGATTAATGGATCAGTTTGGGAGGTTAATTGTTTTAGTTGTAAAAAAAAATTAGTGGACCCACTTTGGAGCCTAACTAACTCCTGTTAGATTAATAATGTGTTAGGAATTGAGAATGTCTAAATGATGTTACAATGTTTCAAACTCAATAGAAGATCAACTGGTGTGTGAAAATATATATCTAATGAGAAATGAGAGAGCTAAATAGATTGTACGGCAGCAATTACAAGGCTTGAATGTTGAAGGAGATTGTCCAAAAAATTCATAACGTGATGGTTATGGATCGATCCACCTCATGAGGAGGCAAAGAGATTCAATGTCCAGAGAATCCATAGCATGAAACCAAATCTCCACTTAGGGAACAAGGATCTCCATGCCAAGCAAAAGTAGCAACATATAGGAGATTTTTCTACTGCAAGACAAGGATGAGGGGCATCCAAAGCCACAGCTTCAATAGGTAGCCCATGGCAAGAATGAGGATCCACGTTTTGGCATGTAAATACACAACTAAGGAGCCTCCCATAGCAGATGATAGGAATGACAAGCAGTAGAGGATAGCGGCAGGGAAGCCCACAACCCACTAGAATTTCCATGCCATGAAGATAAATAGTTTCCCATTGGCTATAAATAATAAAAATTGCCCATAACATAGAACAAGAGGCATCCCACCATGGCAATGAAACAAAGTAGCCAATAGAGGTGCAGTCCATTCCAAAAGAAGATTAAGCACCCACATTTTAAAAAGGAACTAGCAAGGGATCCATAGCATAGGGAGCCTCACATTTTGAAGTGGAGGTGGAAATATACAAAAAAGGATTCACATCCATAGTTCAGAAAGCCACATGAAATGAAAGGTCTATGGTTGAGCAAGGAGTGGGGATGGTAGGCGTAAGCAGATTTCACATCTAATTGTCCCACATTGATGAGATTATTTTTTGTCATGGTCTTTTTAAGAATGGAAGCTCACATATGAAGTTGCCTTGGGTCATCGGCCTTTTTAAGACTCACAGTACATGTGCAAAGGGACCCATCACACCAACTAGTGCGTGAAGTCAAACAATGTTTTGACTTGGATTTCCAAGTGCTTGTCATTAGATCAAGAGGCTTAGTTTAGAAGTTTATGATGTTATGCCTAGTCAAGAGATCGAGGACTAAGGATATGAAGGCCAAGACCTTACAAAATGTCGTAAGGTCGTGAGGCAAAATTTGAGGCTCCACGATCTTATGAAATTTTGTAAGATTGTAAGGATGATTTTCAAAGAGGGAGATGAAATGACAAGGCCCATGCTATAGGCTCATAAAATGAATATTTTAGCCTTGAGATGTTATGAATTTGTCTTTCTCGTAAGGTCGGGAGGTGGTTTTGAGAGTAAAATTAAAGTGTTAAAATAATATGCTCATCGTGGAATCGAAAAGAGAAAGTTTTGAGTCTGAGATAATATGATGAATTCGTAAATTTCAAATGTTGTATAGATAATGTGGGGCTCTCCAAATACTATGGCCAATAGAAAATTGACAAGTGGCAAAGGAAGAAATAAAAGTAATAAAATTAAAATTCAAAGAAATATCTGCTCATGAATTTGAAAGATTTGAATATTTAAAAGTTTTTATATAGTTTATACTATATAAACTTTTTAATTTTTCATTTTATTGAATGATCACAGTCTGAGAGCAATTTTTAATATTAGTCTCAGAGCCATGATTTTTATCAAAAATAGGCAATATAATATACCGATGGAACTGGCAAGAAATGAATTTTTCATTTATATAGTCATAATTTGTGCAGATGTTTGTTGGAAGCAACTATAGGCAAATTTGTAATTTTGGGGGCTTTTCAGTGCAAATGTAGTTTTGTTGTTTCTAGTTTGATTTGATGTCATATTTTGATTAGATTATATTAGATTTGACCTCATCAACAACTTGGGGGATGAATTGAATGTTTTGAAGGTAGTTGGAAGCAATCAAGTTTTTTGCCAGTAGAACAGATGAACTTCATGACAAAAGCATATGTGACTAGCTAGATTAGATCTTGAGCCCCAACATAGTTTATGATATAACTGATATTTTCTTCAAGAGATATTTGAAGATTACTTTAAATGAGATATATTAGATATTTTCTACATCATTTATGGTTTTTGGTTACAGGAAGATGAAGAAATTTAGTTTCAACAACTTCAGATTGAAAATTATTTCTAGGGGGACAAATGTCAATTTCAGAGGGATATTCATAAAATATATTCTCTCCTATATATCTTCCTTTTCTTCTCTTTGTAAGGGTTCCAATTCTTTGGAGATTTTCTAAAAATTGTGAGACTAGTCAGGTTCCAATTTTTATGACATGTGAGACCACAAGGTTGGCTCCAATTTTAGAGTTGTGATACCATTTTTTCAGTGTTCTTCTTTTATGAACAGAATATTGTATTTCTTTTGAAGAATTTCATATTATAGAGTCATTCAATTTGTATTTATTGAATTTTGACATACAAATGATGTATTGGTTTCAAAGAAATTAATGCAAGAGTTTAACCTTCTTAGTTTCATTATGATTCTCATCTCCTTCTTCTATTATCTGTAATGTTTTGTGTTTGAGAATGAAGAGCTTGAACTCAGTTGTAATCCTTTAAGGTTATATGTTAGGATGATTTTTTTTTTTGGAACAAAGATCCATATAAATGCTTGTTTACATTGACAAGGTTGCAGGTTACACCAGAAGGATATTACAATAAGTATGAGAGTTTTTAAGAAGATTGATATCTATTTTCATGTTAGATAGACAGATCAGATGTTTGAATATATGAGTATATTAGGATATCCATATGTATGTTAAGGTTTAGTTGATACCCAATGGATAAGGGATTGGTCAGCTTCGAGATTGCATGTCCTCTATTGTTGCATACCCAAGTTATGTTGAGATCCAAATTATCAATTGAATATCTTTCCCTTTATGTTTAAAAGTTGAAAAGGTTTTCCTTCACTAGGTTTATCAGATTCATGTGCTCTATCATTAGCTATTTCACCCATGAATTTTTATATAAACATAGAAGATTAAGGGATTTTATCTGTTATTGAGATTCAGTTATATGCCTTCACAATGGTACCATATAAAGAATTTGAAGTCCACCTACCTAGGTCTCATAGAGCCTAAAGAAGAAAAAATAATTATCCTTATAGTTTTCCCAAGACTATAGTCAAGTGCATCCATTATAGGGACTTTCTAACCTTAGATGTAATTGTCTAGTTTCTTGGTTATTTTCAAAACTGTTAAATCAGGAGTCAACGGAGCATGTTTGACAATTTTTGTAATAATGCATATTTATCGACCAAATTTTTCCTAGGCCTAATTGTAAGATCCTTGATGGATCTAAACATTAAAAACATGAGAAATAACCATGAAAATACCTATTCGTAAGATATGGGATCATTTATGACCAATAGCTAGCCAAGGGCTTATAAATTGCCAATCCTAGAACTATGGTCTTACAATGTGATCCAATGACCAATCTAATATTCCTAAGCATGGGTATAGGTCATAATGACCTTAGTGCAAACTCATTTATTTTTTGATGGTGGAGTGGGTGCTCTTACACCATATAAGTTGTTCCAAGTGATGAGACTTGGTCAAGATTTATTCCTCACTACTTACTTTAATGCTTTTCACAACAAGATGACATATATATTAAGAGATAAGGATCCTAAGACCTTGAGGGATGCTTATAAGATGGCTATAATATTGAGAATAATAGAAAGGCCTATGCTAAGTTGGGAAGGAGAGATGACCCAAAATTGTTCAATCCAAGGAATAATAAGAAAGAAGGTGAGAAGCTTGCTACAGGTAAGAAACCTAAAGAGAATACAATGGGTCAAGTGTTGAACCTTGTTAAGAATATGAATCCAATAGTAAATCATGGCAATAAGAAAAATACTGGTGATAAACCTCAATTTAATAACCATTGCAATCGGCAGCATGGGATGTAGAACTATCCCTATACTATACAATGGAAGGATGGAAAACCTATTCCTAATCCTACTCAAGGAACTAAGGACAAAGCTACACCAGATCCACTATAGAGAAATTATGTGAACATGATAGATGATGTGCCTTGATGTATTCTATTGGCTCATGATTTAACAGTTTTGAAAATGACCAAAACTAGACAAATGCATCTAAGGCTAGCAACTTCCTATGAAAGATACACTTGACTGCAGTCTTGGGCCAACTATAAGGCATGACTCCTTCTTCTACTTTAAGCTCTGCAAAAAATAGGTGGGTAGACCTCAAATTCAAATGATATCGTACCAGTGCAAAAATGTATCCCTGAATCTATTAAGCAGATTTTACCCTTATTTCTCCTAATGACTCATGAAATAACACAGATCTATAGTAGCAAATTGCAACTCTATGATATTCACAAGATGAGTGAGGGTGTCACATTTAGGTTCTTCAACATGAAAGGGAAATAAAATTTATTATTGATGTTGATTTTCAACAAATCCTCAAACATGTAGTAATAAGAACGAATTGATCCTATGAATGATCAGTGCCTAATCCATTGGAAAATTCCATGAATTGAATACATACATATGTGATATCTAGGACATATTTCATACACCAGGATATCAGATCCATCCTATCACTTTGTGATTCAAACATTGGTGTTCATTAAGACCTCATTCTTATGAAATATCCTTCTCAAAATAACCAGCAACCCTGTCAAACACATCAAGCATTTACTTGACCCCTTGTTCCAATAGAAAAACATATGTGACATACAACTTTAAAGGGATACAAATGGGTCTTAGCTCTTTGTTCCTAGACCACATAAGACTACAAATTACTAAGATAGGAGATGAGAATCAGAATGAAACTAAAGAAATTCTGACTCACTTGTATTCATTTCCTTGAAATTATGCATTCAAATGCATGAATTTCAAAAACACAAAATAACATATCTAAAACTAGTTGAATTAACTTCACTACTGCTATTCATACAAAAGAGAAATTGTTGAATGAATGGTGTTTCAGTATTGGGAATACATCAAAACTGGAACTAGAATATGGTCTCACAATAATGTGCAAATTTTCTCCAAAAAACTAGAACCACAACTTGTTTCTCAGTGACAAAAATTGGAACCCTCATCATGGATCAAAGAAAGAAAGATATAGACAAGAAAGAATTCCCGGATCTGATTTCAGAATGACAGGTGTCCACTTAGAATTCCATCTCCAACAACTGAATCAACTCTTTCTTCTCTCTACCATTTTGATCTGATTTTGTTTCATGATTATCTTGTAACTGATTTGCAAAATATCTCTTGCTGAATGATGAAATCCTTTATTTGCCAAAATATCTTATTTGCATCAAGAATGCTAATAAAACTCCATTTAATAGACTTAAAAATGACCCCACCTGCATTTCCCCTATCTTTTATGCATATTCAAGTCATTACCTTACTAGAAATCACAATTGAACTCTAATACCTAAATATGGTTGCAAGAAAGGAAATTGAGACAAAACCTCATGTATCTTGAATAGATGGCTTCCTATGTAGAAATTGACTCCATAATCATAAAATTCATTCTCTCCCAATTTCAGCAATATATAATATTGTTATATTTGCTTACCAGGAACCCCTTGAAAACTAGTTTGAAAAACACTCCTTTGGTAGAAATGTCAGGTTTGTCACTTTGAGAGATTAAATATTCAAAATTTAATTCAATCCTAAAGTTCAAACTTTATACCAAAAAGCCCTTTTTGATTTTAAAACTTATTCACGTGCATTTTTGAGAAAATATATTAAAATTTGATCTTTTCAAACATTTTATATTTTCCCTACTCTTTGACTTTGGGTCAACCCTTTGTTGACTAACTACCATGTGCCAGTATTTGATTTTCCCATCTCATTGCCAACATCAGTGCCACTTGAGACTTGCACCACATGTCATCATCCCACAATCCTGCATTATTTATCTCGTGAGCACTTTGAAAATGTGGGTTTACATTGATTGTTGGATTGTGACAAGTGTCACGATCCTGTACGTCATGTTGATCTGCTCGTTTAGTACCATCTCATCGTGTGCGAGGCCCGCTCTACCACATGGCAGTCACCTGCATTCTTGCAATTGTTAACCTCTACGCATCTTCTTTTTGCAAGTGTGTGTCGGTCACACGATCTAGCCACATGGCATGATCTTGAGTTTGATCACCACCTCAGCCCCTCTAGGGATTCATTCAAAATATAGCCTATGTCACCCAAGGTTTTGAAGCTCTTTGGCCGACCAAGGGCCCCACTGGGATCCGCCACACACTTTCCCTTTAAAAAGGTTGTCCCTTAAGACATAAATCATATTGCTTGTTTTAGTATATAAAGAACAAAGGCAACCCTCCCAAGGTAAATGTGGGGTAATGGGTTTTGCTACCACCTTTGCAAAGATGTCTCCTGCACATGCTTTGTCTCAAAAATTGTAGAATCCTCGAGCTTGAGATTCAAGGGAACATCTTGTCTGGGCTGATTCCCAGAGACATTACTCACTTCCAGCAGCTCTTGAATCTCCAAGTCAGTGAGAACAGATTGACGGGGCTCCATTATGCCCGAGCTTGCAATGCTATCGAAAATCAACGAAATCGATCTCTCACATAATGCTTTCACAGGGATGATTCCTCAAGTGTTTAAAAATTGCACTACTCTTGAGATCTTTAATGTTTCTTTCAATCGGCTCACTGGGTGTGTGACTTGAAACTCCTGTGTGGATTTCCCTTTTATGTGGTATCCTATTTTAATCCACCTCCTACTTCTTTGTGCTTCATTTCCAAATGCCCAACCCTTCCTTGCTACTAGTGTGGATTGTAGCTGTGAGGAGCCTTCTCTTTTTGCTCAATGTGGTCTTCACATCTACACTTCCATTTCAATGTTTATGACTATTGAGGATAGCTTCTCTCTTTGTTTTTAGTGGCTCCCTTTTAAAATATGCATTTTGTTCCTTTAGAAAGTCGTGGCTATTCCTTTGGCGTGAACTCTATTCTTTTCATTCTTTTCGGCTCTCTGCAATGAGAAAGGCATTCTCTATTTGGCGTGAGCTCTCTAACTTCAATGTAGGCTTTCTACATGCTCATGGGCTTCTCATCCCAGGGATCAGCTTCTACCACACCAGCGTAGTCAAGAACAGAAACATTTGGCATGTTTTTGAAAAAAAAAAAAATTTAGCAACCCCACATCACAGACTATGCTGCGTGAGTTGTTCTTTATTAAATTGGGCGGCTTTCACTTCACACAAATTGCCTTTCCTTTGTTTCCTCGTCTTCCCTCTACACCTCTTTTGTTGTGATCTTCTTCAAATGCGTGAGGCTCTTCAATGCTTGAGGCTTTGTATATTGATGGTGTGGGTTCATTCCTTTCAAATCAGTGGCTGGGTCTAGATACTAAACTTTATCTTCCTCGCTCTTCTTCAAAATGAAAAAGCACCTCTTCCTAGCTCACTTTGGTGAAATCAATTTTCTTGGGATCAAAAGGTTGCAACACCTTGTCCATTCAGAATTTAGTAGGATGCCTTTTAAGATGGTGCCCTTCATTAAACTGAGCAATGAAACCACTCTTCCTAGGAATAACCTTAGTTTCACATGTGGTAACATAATAGAAGAACAACCCTTTTCTCATCATGTCTTCCCATTGTTCAAGAAGCAGAAAATCAAGGAAGGAAACTTCAGCTCCTGGAGTATTGTCCTCTGCATTCTTTTCACAAGTAGGAAGGGTGTCCCTTCTTTCAAAAGTATACAAGGGCAACTCTGACCTTTATAATTTGTCACCAAAGATAAATAACAGCTATAGATGTTGATGTAGGGAAGACACGGCAAAACATTTTGAGCATAAAAACTCCTCACTTCCACATCTTATTTGGTGGCTGCCTCTAATTTTAGTTCAGCTCTTTAGGCTTGAGTTCTATGAGATGGGATACTATAAATTCATTACCATATGATCCATTTGTGTGTAGAGAGATTTTTTTATGATAAGATATCCACATCTAATTTTAAACATCAAATTGATTTCATTGGATAGGGAGTACTTATCTATCACCAGAGCAACATGTATGGGTTTTGCATTGCATATATAAAGTTGGAACTCTCTAACCATATTACTGCATCATCTGGTGGACTTGTGTTTACTCATTTTTCTTTGAGGAAGCATCTTTATTATAGTTGTAACAAGTTTAGATAACTCATCAACATGATTTCAATGGTGGAACACATTAAACAACTCACTAAAAGGTAACTACCCTGCCCTCAAAATAAGCAAGTAACATCTCATGGGTGCAAGTCTATTATTGTCCCATCATAACCTTTATCATTAAATGACTTCAGAGGAAATGTAGCTAAGGGTTCCACAAATGGTATGAAGTAGACAATCATCCCTACTTGCTGAGACAATGCACTAAGGCTAAAGTCAAATATTCCCAAATTTTCATGTACTCAAAAGAAGACTATCTGGCTTCAAACCTCTATGGTAAACACCTTTACTATGGCAATGATCAACATCATTAATAAGTTACTGGAAATATTTACTTACTTCATCTTCCTCCTTTCCAACTTTGAAAGATATATGCCCATAATTACACTAATTACAATCATTAAAACCCTTTAATTTTAGGAAATTTTAATCCTCGATACACATTATCAATCTGATATCATTTAGTTGTGTCCCAAAGCGGGCCTAACTAAAAAAAAAAAAAAAATTCAGGTAACTAATTATTTAGACTGATCCATTCATTATCTAATAATGATCAAAGTCAAAATCGACCGTTGAATTAGCATTTGAAACTCTAATTCACCCCCTTCTGCAACTTGTCAATTTCATGCTAGGAGGTCCTCTGACTGGGCTTAAGACCTGACCCAAACACCTAACCGAGCTCTGAAATCAAACATACTAATTCTCTGTTCCACATACTTTTACACTACCAAATCTTGTCTCATGATGAATTCTCAATCAAAATATATTGACTATTAAAGTTGACCTCTCAAAATTACCTGCAAGAAAACACATCAAAAAACACTAAATTGGGTTTGGATTTGGCTTTGAAAACTGGACAAATGGACACTTGGGAAAATGAAAACTGGGGCATTGATTCTCTATCATGAGGATACTATAGATCTATGATTTGGGCTCATGACAAATAACAAGATGCAAATAGAAATCAGTCAAAGTGGGCTACTCAGATTGTACAAACTGGAAATAATGACAGAAAAGTGATTCTTTGCGAATGGAATTGACTTGAGAAAAGTGTGCAAATGGATTCATCAAGATGTGAAAACTGGCACACTTAAAGTATTTTCAAAGGACAACATAGTGGTACAATACATTCAATCTAGAAAATTACAGATATCAAGTTATAACATCACAAACAGGGCTTCCAACAAATCTACAACTTATGACACTAGTAAAACTTTAGAAATTATGTTTGGAATCGCGTTTGAAAACTGATCAAACAGATTCGTCAAAAGCTAAAACTTGAAACATAAAAAGTCTCTAATGTCTACAATACAACACAAAAATAAATTTAGCATTTTGGTCAACTATTCAAAAGTTATTATAGGTCAAACAGTGCCTCCCAAAATTATGTACAATTTGCAAATACATGAAAACAGTAAACTACCAACTTTGAGGGATTCAAAACCTAGTCAAACGGATTCAAAGTGACTCAAAATCTAAAACATAGGCTCTTTGATATGGACACTAGACACTCCCAAACTGGAAAATCACAAAATTTTTATGGGTATGAGATATTTAGATGCAAAAATGGCCTCCTATCACTGTTTGACACTTGGGGTAAGAATGCAGAATTGACATTTGCTCAAAACAGGATCTTACAAAATAGCTTGGAATGGCAATTTATCACCGTGGAACAAGTAGATACACTAAATGAAATTTTCTAGAAGCATTAAACACCTCTTAGGCCTCAAAATGACAGTCGGGTACATAGGCATCAAAAAGCGTTTATAGGGCTTAAATTTCTCAACGGTGCTCAAAATCAAGGCTACAATTTTGAGCGCCAACATATTCTATGCTTGTACCCTCATTCCTCTAACTATTTTGTAGTGGCCTATTCTTTTTCTACAAATCAACATGCACAAAATGAAGAAGGAAAAGAAGAAGAGATTCATGAGGATGAAGGATGCAATATGATAAATTTGTGTGATGATGGTGAGGAGTCTGATTTAGAAGATTCTAAGAATGATGTTGTAAATTAGAGAAATGTCTATCAAATGCACCATCAGCAAGTGTTTTCAAATGATTAAGATCAAGATGAAGACATGATCTTCTATACATTTTCAAGTGTGGATCACATGAACTTGAGGAAACCATCCAAAGAAGAGATTGACAAGATCACTGTAGAAATAATAGCCAAAGTTCATAGTACTTACAATTTGAGAAACAAAATTATTGACAATGTTGTGGGTAATCATTTGGTATTTTCATTAAAGAAATTACTCATAATATGAATGATGAAAATAACTAAGGTCAAGGATAATAATAATAAAAAGTGGGAGCCCAAAAAGAAAGTACAATTTTAGAGAGTTTGAAAAGTCAAGGAAAGTGTACAAGAAAAGAAATCAGAGTTTGATTTCATCAAGAAAGTGACAAATCCTATTATTAAAGTACCAATATCTATAGGTAATCCTATTAAAATTATTATTTATGATCTTTTTGACATGATTACAATGTTATCTCAAATTACTGTCAAAGTTCCCTTATCTAAGATGTTTAGGATAGAGGAACACAAAAGCAAGGCTTTGTCTTGGTTGGGCAAGATAGGAAATAATAATGATGTAGAACAAAAACCCACAATCATGTAGTAGAGACCACTCATAATAGAAGAAAAAGGATTTATGTCCCAAACACCCTAGATGTATTTGGATAATTCATCTGTAGCTTACATAAAAGACATTAGTCCTTTCTTTCTTAGTCTAGTCATTAAAGGAAAAAAATTTTAAAATTACATGATTGATTAAGGAGCATCAAGCACTATTATACCTTTCATTGTTATGGAATCCATTGGCTTAGAAGTAGATACCAAACAAGATAGGTATAGAGCAATGGATGCAAGGGAAGTGCCTATTATAGGTACGATTGATGCATTACCTTTTAGACTAGTTGCATATCTTGATGTTGAATTGATCATGACTGTCCTTATAGTTGATATTCCTCCCCATTGTGGAATGATAATCTCTATAAAATGAAGTTCTATAATGGGAGGTAGCCTATAGTGGGACTTTCATATGCTACTTTTCATATAGAAGATAAAGCTATAAAAATTGATAGAGAACCAAGGGTAACTCATATGTTTGAAGATAATGTTGATAAAGATTCTACATATTTTCTAGATATTGACGTTAATTCTTTTTAGAGCCAAACTTGTCATTTAAGAAGTTGAAAAATTACCCCCACTGATTGCATAAGAGGTAACTGATTGTATGGATTCTCAAAACTTATGGATTATGTATTTTGATGGAGAAAGTTCTAAGGAAGGATCAAGAGCTAGGGTAGAATTAATATTTCCAAAGAAAAACACTTTTAGGTATTCATATACCTTAAATCTTACATGTTACAGGATTAAAAGTTGCAGCAAGTCATGGAATTAAGAAACTACATGTTATTGGTGACTCAAAGTTAGTTGTGTCTCAGGTTAAGGAGGCATATGCCTCCAAGAATAAAATTCTAAAATAGTGTAGGAATGTTGTTTGGGACCAAATAGAAGCATTTGATGCCTTTTAAATTTCTTGGATGGACAGAAGTAATGAAAAAATGGCTGACCTATTAGATAATGTAGCAATCAAGACAGATGACATATCATTTGCTACTGTGTCTAAGATTAAAATGCAAAATAGGCCATCAATTCCTAACAATGTAGAAAGTTGGCAAGTATTTGAAGATGACAAAGGCATCTTGAATTTCCTCCTAAATGAGGATATATATCATGGCCAAGAGTTGGATTGTAGTTCTTTTCTTGAAACAACAGATGGAAAGTAAACCATTTTTGGCCAGGAAATCTTGAAGTTAAAGACACACAAAGTACCTAAAGAACTGGTAGTTTTAGAAAGTGTTTTTGACAACTAGGATAGAGTACATTTAGAAGTTATAAATAAGAAGCCACATGAACTTGAAGAGATTAATCTTGGTACTGTTGAAACTCCTAGAAAGGTATATATTGGTAAGACTTTATCCCCTACAATTAGGAAGTCTTTGATTGATTTTCTTAGAAAATTCAGACATGTTTTTGCATGGTCATGTGATGACCTTAAGGCTTATAGGGAAGATTTTTTTCAGCATTTAATACCCCTTAAAGATAATGTCAAGCCATTTAGACAAAAATAGAGACCTATAAATCCTACTCTATTCCCTAAAATGCATGAAGAACTTATGAAACTTAGGGATGGAGGGGTCATCAAACCAATTAAACACTCTTCATGGGTGTCAAACATAGTACCAATTAGGAAAAATAATGGGGAATTAGGCTATGTGTTGATTTTAGAAACCTCAATATTGCATCCTTAAAGGATAATTATGGATTGTCCAATATAGAGGCTATGTTGTAGCAAATTACTAGTTCAGAGCTAATATCTATTATGGATGGTTTCTTAGGATATAATTAGGTCCTTGTTGATAAAAAGGAACAATTAAAACAACCTTCACTACTCCTTGGGGAATGTATGTGTATGTAAGGATGTCTTTCGACCTAATAAATACAGGAGAAACATTTCAAAGAGCTATGGATGTTGCATTCAAGGAGTATATTGATAAATTCATGGTTTTATACCAAGATGATCTCATAGAATACTCAAAAAAGGATGAAGACAAATGTAGGAATTTGGAAAAGATTTTCATCAAAGCCTTGGAGTATGGTGTTTCTTTAAACCCAAAGAAATGCACTTTTGGAGTGACGAAAGGGAAATTGCTTGGTCACATAGTATCTAAGGATGGAGTGAAAATAAACCCTAAGAGAGTGACAACAATTTATAAAGTCCCTAAGACCAAAAATGCCAAAGGAATCTAGTCTTTCTTTGGGAAAGTAATTTTTTTAAGGAGATTTCTAACTAATTTTGCATAAATCAACAAGCCAATCTCCAAGATGCTCAAGAAAGGAGCAACCATAAATTAGGAAGGTGAGCCTCCAGTAGCTTTTCAAGAAATTAAAATTGCTATAAAAAAAATGCACCTACCCTTAGGACCCCAGATTATGCAAATCCAATGCATATTTTTTGTTTTGCATCTTTCCACACTATCGCAGAAATTTTGCTTCAGAGGAACAAAGAGGGCTATGAGCAACCCTTTGCATTTTTTAGTAAATCCCTCTAGCCTATAGAACTAAAGTATGACATCAATGAAAAGCATGCTTATGCTCTTGTCAAATTTGTTAAAGCTTTTAGATACTATTTAGTAGGTGTTATCATTATTGCATTTGTGCTAAGTGCATCAGTCAAAGATATTTTCTCTTAATAGGAGGTGTCATGCAGGAGGTGCAGATGGATAAATAGGATTTAGGAATTTAATATCGACATCTAGATCACTAAGTTGGTGATAGGCCAAGGGTTAAGAAAATTTATGGCTCAGTCAAATTTAGATATTAACCAAGTAAATCTTGTATGTGAAGACCATAAATCAAGCACCTATGATATGGATCACTTCGTACACAAATGTGATATATTATTTGTAGCACATGCAAGCCCCATCCCACTTGATAGATAATGAAATGATAACTATTAAGTTGCATGCCATTAGGTATGCTATTGTTAATGGAAGTTTGTGGTGGAGAAATTTTGAAGGGATACTCTTGAAATGCATTGATCACATAGAATCTAAAAAGGTATTAAATGATATGCATTCAGGGGTATGTGGTGGTCATTATATGGCAAAGACCACCACACAAGATAATGAGAGTAGGTTTTTGGTGGCCTATCTTATTCAAAGATGTACAACTTTTGGTTAAAAAGTGTGATTCATGCCAAAGATTTGCAAGAAAGCTAAAATTTTCTAGGAACACTCTTCTGAAATTAGTAGAAGTACAAGCACCCTTTCAATAATGGGGAAGCATTTCATAGGAGAAATCTCTACCAAATCTAGTAGTGGTTATTCATAGATACTGGTAGCAATTGACTATGTTACAAAATGGGTTTAGGTTATTCCAACTAGAAATGCTACTAGTAAAGGTTAATAATTTTCTACTAAACAACATCATAACAAGGTTTGGGTTTCCTCATAAAATTGTGACTTATAATGCTATGTGTTTCAAATAAAATGAATTTGTCAAGTCTTGTAACAAGTATGGCATTACCAAATCAACATCATCACCCTATCATCCATAGGGAAATAGACAAGATGAGTCTAAAAATAAGAGCCTGTTGAAAGTCAAAAAAATGACTTTGGATGATAACAAGGTAGCATGGGATTCTAAGTTACATCTGGCAATTTGGGTTGATAGAGTGACAATGAAGAAAGTAATAGGTGTTTCACCCTTTGACCTAGTGTTTGGAATCCAAGCAAGGATGCCTCAAAATAATTTGATAGGTCTTTATAACTACATCTAGATGTATGATGAAGATGTTATTGATGACATGCAAGAAAGAGTGGATGAGTTGTTAGGAATGACAAAAACCAGAAAAGAAGCATCTACTAGGAATGTAAAATTACAGTTGCAAGCCAAACATTTGTATGATAGGAAGGCAGTGGCCAATAAATTTGAACCTAAAGACTTGGTTCTAATGTGGAATGCTATAATTGAAGATAAGGGTAAACATGGTAAATTTGATCCTATCTAGTTGGGTCCTTATGTGGTTGATTCTGCATGGGGTGAAGATTCCTACATTGTAAGATAGCTATCAAGTTATATAATTGAACTACCAATTCATGGAAAATTCTTGAAGAGGTATTTTTGGTAAAATACTTATTTTTCCATGAACAATAGTCTAGGGTATTTTGTACATTGTGTAAATTCTTGTGCATATGTCTAGCTTTCTATATATATTTGTTGTTTGTATTATGTGTGCATTGCTCTCTCAGATTTGTCAAACATTTTCTATCATGTGTGTGGTTTGCTTAACCTAAAAATTCTAAATTCTTACATGGATATAGGTTATCCATCATCCCTAGATAGAGCCACTAATAGCCCTCATTTTCACTATTCTTAAAATTCTAAAAAAATTAATCTGAAAATGCCTTGAATTGTGTTGTGCGTCTAGGGTTTGTTATATTTTGTTATCAATCCCCTCAGGAAAACCCTAAACCTGATAAGTTTTTCCATTTCTAGTAGATAGACTTTCCTTGAAATTCATAAAATATGTTTTATCATAGCAAAACCTTGGTTTTAATCTATGGCTTTTCTGCATTTTTGAAATTTGAAAAAATTAATTGACATATGTTTTCATTTTAATGTCATATTTTAAAATTATAAAGTGTGTGACCATGCGATAAAGATGATCCCATGGTCAAGGCATATCATCAGGTTGCAGCATCTTATGGTGCAACCCAATGAAGCAGCTAAATTTCCTTTGATTGTTGAGTCATGGAAATTAGGCACTTAAGTGTTTCTTTTATTGTGATTGAGCAAAGTAGTCAGTCTGACCTTAGTCTCGTAGTCATCTAGGTGGAAGGGATGCTATGAATTTTAACAATGACTGCATAAAATATTGTGTTCACATGGTTGGAGCTTTAAAGATTAAAGAGTGAGATGACTGGGACTAGGAGAAAGTGGTTAGAAGTGCTTTTAAAATAACCTTTGATTGTGTGGTTGTGGGGATAAGCATATAATCAAGAAGTTTGACTACAAAGTAGCAACAGGGTTAAAACATTCAACATTATCTTTAGTCACGTGGTTGAGGCAGTTAAGTCATAACAAGCAAGATAAGTTGCAACCTAGTGAAAACAAGTTGTAAAATGCATGAATCTATTTGTTTTCTTGGTCACGTTGTTAAAGAGGATAAGAGTTGTAAAGGCAGTGACTCAATGATGCAGTCAGTTCAAAGGAAGAATGTATGTGATTGCATTATCGTGATGTTAAGAGGAAATTAATCAAAATAGGCTTTGATATGGAAAAACCAACTAAAGATGCTCATTCACATGTTTTTAGAGTTAAGGGTTGAGATAATTGTTTAGATTGTGACCAAGAAATTTAGCCAAAATAAAAGTAGAACATAAGAAGTCATGTTGTAATGATGTTAAAGAAATATCAATTAGGATAAGCCACAAAGTAGTGACCAAGCTAAAAATTCATGAAGAATGTTCTTCTCACATGCTCACAAGCTAAGACTGTTATAAAGAAGGAGTCATGACCTTGTGAAGTCTTGAACAAGGCTATAAGAAAAGAGTGATCGCACGGTCATGGCAATGAAAACCCAAAAGCAAGAAAGGTGTGCAAAGCCATCACTTTGTGACTGTTAAGGGCAATCACGGGGTCACAAATAGTAAAATTGGGTCAGTTAGAATTTTTCAAACAATTACTTATGATGAACAAGGAGTATTTAGGCCCTACTATTAAGAAAGGCTCTTTTGTAGCCAGGATTACCAAAATAGGGGACTTTGTCATAGGAAAAGAAGCCATAGAAGAAAAAGATAAATACATTGCTGAATTTATGCTTCCTATAGCCCCTATCAGGACCTATGCTCCAAATGATTTGGTGAGGCATGCTCTCAAATAGATGAGAATAGTAACGCAAATTGGAAAGAAGATTGTATAATGAATTGTTTAGACATAGAGCTCTATAGGGATAGAAATCATAAATGGAGAGAGATAACAAGAATAGAAGAAGCCATGAAGGCAACATATCCATCTTTCTAGGGTTTCTATCATGAATCAATGTACTTAGATAGGTACAATAAGTGTCTTGATTACTTTGATTAGATAATGACACAAGTACCTGCTAAAATCAGAGATAAAGTAGAGCCTCAAGCTCCTTAATAGGAGGATTTTATAAATATTGATGTAGATGATGATCAACCATAGAGCTCTTCATGGGCTCAAGGGCTAAAAAGACAAAATATGATCAAGATCCCTAATAAGGTCAAATGGAAGGACTACAAAGTTTTCCTAGAGGATCCCAATATTTTGATACAATTAGGCATAATTCCTTGTTAAAACAAGCTGGGGAGAATGAGAAAATCCTTAATAAAATTGAGTTATAGATTCAAATGTTGGATGAGAAAATAATTTAAGCTCAAGAATTCATGAAGAATGATGAATTCATAAAATTAGATGAATTCAAATTATTCCTAGTCAAGGTCAAGAAAAATGAGCTTACCTTATAGCCACAAATAGGAGACTCCCTAGAGAAGACTAATGAATTAGTGCATATGTTGCAGGAGTATGACCCAAACAATGAGATCCTCATTATGGAAGAAGCTGGAGAGCTAGTAACTAGAAGTGGGATGCTTCTTTTCCCAGGATGGGAGCTTAGTTCATCCTTCATGCTCAATCAAATAAGGAGACAAGATAAATTAGTCTCTTTTGAAGATATAAACATTGGTTGTGAGTTGCAGGGATCTAGTTTTAACATTGATAGCAAGGAAATGGAAGTATGGAGTATGGATCCTAAGGGAAACAAACCAACCCTAATGGAGATGAAAGATTCTCCCCAAGGAAATTATATATTCTAGAATATCACTACCATGTCTAGTGACTAGATACATAATTTGATGTACACAGCATTACTCATAGGGAAGAGTAAAATTGATATGTTAGAAGAGCAGTTGTATCAAACATACATCATATTCATTAATTTTAGAAATAAATATGAAGAGGAGCTAAAAAGGACTTATGTCTTGGAACATAGATTAGTTTCCTTAGATGAAGAGGTAAGAAGCCTTAGAAATGTGGCTAGGCCCATCATAGAGGTGAAAGACCAAGAAGCCCAAACATAAGTTGATACAAAAAATGTGGGAGAGAGCCAAAAAATAGATATTGGTGAGTGGGATGGTGCAAAGGAGGTGGAAATCAAGACAATTCGAAGCCTAATGATGCACAAGATAGTTGCCTTGCAAATTGTTTCACAAAATGTGCACAACAACTATATCTCAATGCAAAGAACTGAATTTTAATGCTTAAAGGAATTAGCTTTGCTATCCCCTTTATTTAAAACATGGGGGCCATACACATAGTTTTTTGATAGCTTGGTCTCTCTACTGCCTCATAAGAAAAAATTGCCTAAGGGGGTAATTATCAATGTCAAGAAGATGATAAATAGGGTGAAGGAATTAAATAGTTTTTTCTTAGGTAAAATACAATTGATCTAAGATAAAATGAAGATAATTGCCCTGGGGATACCAAATTTTATTCCTACTATCTTAGATGTTAATGGAGTTATAAAAGAGTGGTAGGAATGGTCTTCCTCTTTTGAGGATATTTTGAGGCATCCACAGTTTGTTTCTTATTGTAATAATGAGACAAATATAACAGTTGTCTATGATATGATTGATTTTCTATTTAGAATAGAGTCATACATGAGAAAAGTTATTAGAGAATTAAAGGCAATCATTGACACTAAATAGAAGAAATTCATAGATGAGTTAAACATCGTCCTAGATGTCACCTAGCCAAATGTGAATACTAATATTTCTATATGGAATGTCTTAGTAGATATAAAGGTCATACCATCCATTGAATGTGACTAGGAAACTAAAAGGTGTAGTTAAAGCAAGAAGAGACAAAAATCATAAAGAAAAGGCAAAGAAAGTGATAGGAAGTTGAAGATCAAAATAAAGATGCTCAAGACACCTGCAAAAAGAGCCACCTGCCAATTTTGCAATAACATCCTAAATTTTGATCAAAGTACAGAGAATGTTTGTAATGTAATAGAATATGAAATATCTTTGTATTTACTTTGCAATGAATTTTTTCCATGTATCCTCCCATCTAAAGCTTGTTGCAATCCTTGCTATAGAAGGTTTTCCAAGATGTGGAGTGAGGGTCTAAAGTATGTATTATTTTAGTGTTTATGTTATTTTGTAGTTAGTTTAGTTAGCCTTTGTGTCAATTTTTGTGATGTATTCAATTTTGCAATCTAGGAATACAAATGATTCCTGAATGATAGTTTTTCATATCTTGAGTCATTCTTGAGTTCAAACCAGTAAATGTATTGCTTTTAAGGAAGATTAATAAAAAGGAAGGTTTTGCAATATCAATGTCTCTGATTTTTGTCTCCATTTCCATACATTTTTAATTTTGGGATTTAATGAATAACATTCTTTCATTTTAATACAACTTGGATGGGTTGTATATCTTTTCATTATTTTCTTTTAATTCAAGGAGTTAAGTAATTACTTTCACGAATTGATAGGGTTTCTAGGTATACAGGAGGGATATTATAAGAATGAAATTTAGGGTTAACTACTAATAAATTTAATTGCAAGGCAATCAATTACATCAACTTTTTTTTGTTAAACTTTGTATAACAATGGATAAGGCATTGATCATCAATTCATATGCAAATTGATAAGTTCATGTGGTTGTACAAAGCACATTTAAAATCAAATCAATATTTAATTTTTTGTAATGAAGAATTAAACTATTGGTCATTACTTATTTGTAATAGTATCTCTTTGAGTTATAGTTAGTTGTTGTTATCAAGGATTTATTTCCAATCTAAGAAGAATCATTGACCATTTTATGCTATAGGGGATAGATCTAAAAAAGAAGAATATTAGTGAGTATATTTTGAAGAGAAAATCATAAAACCAGTCACATTTCCATACCTAAGGTGTACCCACCTTGGCCCTGTAGAGCCTAAAGTGTAAAGAATCTGTTTTATTCTATTGAAGTTGGTCCAAATCGAAAGAAAATCTTGCTTAATATGGGATCTAGCTAGTCCTTAGGCTTGTCTTTGTCTTCTACATCCTGGTATTGGGTCTTTTGCACCCTAGTAGTTTTCAAACACCAAAGGAGCATAAAACAAAGATCCCAATGTTGCAACATGGGCTCTGATACCAAATATAATGCCTCGCCTAGAGATCCTTGGAACAAGGATAATTAAAAGTAAATATATATCTTTTTTATTTTTTTTGGATGGAATAAAACAACATCAACATGCAATTGATCAAAAGAATACAATGAAATACTTAACCAACCAATCTTGGCAATCAAAAAATCTTCAAGCAACACTGAAACTCAAAATGACAATATGACAGAGGCCACAAAATGCATTCCAATCCAAAGGATCCCAAATTTGAAAAGTCAAACACCAGAGTTCAAGAAATCCATAAATGATAGCCTAATCACTTTTCAATATGTTTTGGTCAAGTCAAAAAGTTACCATTGGTTTCCCAAGAAATTTTTCTCACAAGCCCATGCCACACTTATCACTAAAGCCATGTGATACTTTATTACAGCTAGACGATACTTTTTTACTATAGTCATGTGATACTTTTTTCCCAGGTGATACTTTTTACTATAGCCAGACAATACTACTCGGTATGACTAGGAAATAATTCTCAGTATGGCCAGGTGACACTTTACCAGTGTCATGTTATTTTTCATTACTATGGTGTAATACTTTTCTTATATCACCCAATATTGAATGAATGTCACCCAAGTTCAAAAGCGATAAAGCAAAATGAAAAGTCTAGAAGGAAAAAAAAAGGTGAGAAACTCCACACTAAGGAGTGTCAAAAGTAGTTGAGGATACATCCCCCAAAATAATGAAATACAAGACAAAAACACAACTATCCATATAATCTATAACAGCATATAAAAGACATGTAGAAAGAAACATCACAATTTACATACATGGTTCATAAACCAAACATCATATGAAGAATGAGCATAACATCCAAGCACCAAAATAACTAAGACACGTGCTCAATTCCTCCCAACCATAATAGCATCATGAGACCCTAAGGACCCTAGCCATCCCCTGAGCGTAACATCCCAAACTGCCAACTAGATACTCAGAGCTATTTTACAAGGGTGTCACCACTACAATGTAAGTAGCATCATAAGAACAAAAGATCTAACATGCTAATCTATCAACCATAGATACTTCAGCTAGTAGTGAATCAAATAATCTAACCATATGATATAAAATCATAATAAAGGAATGCATCAAATGAAACTAACATCATCTAGACATGATATCCAAGAATTCTAATTAAAACATAAATCACAAGTAAACATACTATGGAATCTCGCATATATTAAGTGAATATCAAGCATCGGTTCTAACTAGAAATAGGTCATCTCTGTACATTGGTCCCCAGTAATGATATAGGTAGCTACACCTCCCAACTGCATGGAACCCATAGGCCCACTCCTACCATGCTGATGAAGATAATGATCCAACAATAAAAACACATAAAGAAAATGTCTATGGCTAACACCCACACCTGACAATAAAGATAACTTAAACTAAGAACATAAGACATGCAAATACAATAGGTCTTGGTTAGATGCTCTATGGGTAAACTATGTAGGGAATCAATGGAGGGTAAGTCACTTGGAATCATGTAACCCAAGCTAAATACTGTGTGGAATCAAAATTCCCCCAAGAAGTGCATCACACCGTGTCCTCGGGCCAACTCTAGGTGCTCACATTTTAAGTTTCCTTGGATCAACTTTGGGTCCTCACATTTTTATTATCTTAGATTTATTACCCAATAATTTATTTAATTATCACTTATTTAGAAGTTCTTCACACCAACCTAGGAAATAGTCACCAAGGTTGCGAGAGAGTCCCCTCCATGGTGTTATCCTACATGCCCATGCTCATCACACAAGGAGTGCCCATAGGCAATGCATATTCCCAATACAACCCCAATAAACATAACTCCATTGACAACAATTGAGATATCGAGCCTCGTAAGCACCTAACAAACACAAATACATGTTCTCATGTATGGGCACACCAACAACATGAAGATCATAAAAATAAGGGTTGGATGAGAACACAAGCAAAATAACACTCAACTAAAAACAAGCTTAGGAGTATGGATGCAACACACATACGAATGAAACATAAAAATGTAATAGTGGTTGGATTGACATCCTATGGATGATCCAAATCCATGACTAACACCATGTTTGACCAACTAGGCAGAGCTAGTAATCAAAAATAGAGGGGAACACTAGTTCTTAACCTTCTAAAATATAGCTACCAAAAATAGAAGTAGAAATAGTGTTGATACAACAAAAGAGAAGATTCCTACTTGTCAATCGAAAGGGCCAAAACAAGAATCTGAATAATAAAATAAAAATCCCATAGAAGTTTCCAAAAACACAAAAATCCAAGGTCTCTCAAGATGGATCCAACAAGACCAATCTTGCAATGATCCCACGCTCGTAGCTCCTACAACGAACAAAAACACAATCCTATAGAAGAGGATTTGGAAATTTTCTCTCAATTTTCTTATTTCAGAAAGTGATAAGTGAGGAATAAAATTCTTTTTTGGATACTTATTCACTTTTTGAGTGAATAAAGGATTATGGTAAATAACTAGGTCACCTAGTTAAACCCTAATTTGATCCAAATAAAAATAGGTCATTCCAAGTACTTGGAATTCATCTATGAAAAAGCTACTAGGAATTAAATTAAATTAAATAAAGCCTAAAATTCCCTTGAACCAAAATCATAGAATTCCTTAATAACTTTCATGACAATTGTGAACCTCTAAATGCACAGACACGCTAATATCTTTAATCACATAATACAAATGAGTCACTAATACATCGACCATACAGGGACAACATTGGTTTAGTATGAATAGTTGAATCACTACCTCCATGTGCCACTGCCAGGGACATAAATCTTGCACACTAAAACACACAATCAAGTGCAATTGCATATAATAACATAGCCAAATAAATGAATGCATTAAATGACCTAATTTAACCATTTATTTATTTGTAGTAAAATAATCCATTTACATCACACACTTTCACATAAAGCATCACAAAGAAAGAATGAGGTAAATAACCATAGCATCAAATCCAACATATAAATGTAATCAAAGGATATGTCCAAATATTAGATAACTAGGTATCATTATAAAACATATTATCATTTCAAAAAGGGCATCATCGTGCAAATATGATCAACTAAAAAACATAGTAATCTAATATCTATGATAGTGGAAATCAAACTATAACACCTAACCATCAGGTCATCTCAAATGTAAAAATAACATCAGTAACAAGTATCTCTCAGATCAAAATATAACAAGGTATAGATTGCAAACACAAGAGGCACTACATAAGAAGTTAGAACACATTAACATAATTATGATGATGTGGAATCTACACCTGGAGCAACTTGGAGCCCCTCAATAGTATGAGCTAATCAACTTCCTAGCAGTTTACAAAGCTTGGAAAAGAGCTAGCAATGGTTTTCCCATGACCTATAGACTAGATGCTGACATTGGTAACATGGTTGGCAATTAGTTAGATTCTAAGGGCAACATGCCTTATCTTTACTATTTTTATTGGCTAGTTGTTTTCTTGAAAATTAGTTATGTATGATAGTTGGTAACTCCTTACGGAGTTATTTTTTGATCAAACTAATTTGGAAGCCCTGTGTGTCTATATATACTTTTAGTTAAGCTATTTAGAGGGTCATCTCTCTAAATGAAGAAGTACTGATATATTTTCATTTTGATATAGTAGTAAGAAATTTTAGTGGCATTTTGATAGTGAACTAATGACAAATAGTTTTTAATTGTAAGGTTATCATCTAGTTATCATTCATATGTTCATATGGTCATTTGAATTGGTTGTTATTTCTTATGAAATCCAATATCACTATGATGGCTTATTTTCATTAATTTTTTAAAGTAATGCATGTATTAATTTTTATAGTTTAGTAGGTCTAATCAAAAAATAGAATGACATTTTAATTTATATTGTGTGACATAAGTTATGGAATATTCATTCATTTAAATTTGCAACATTATTCTATGTTTATTTTACTTTGTTATGTTCTTTTAGGTTAAAAGAACCATTATTTAAATTCTTTCTTAATAAATGCTTTTCATGAGAAATCTTTAGAAAAGGGAGTCGTGCCTATAAATAGAGAGAGTCTTTTGGTTTTCCTTTTTGAATTGTTAACAAGACTCAATTGTGGCAAGCTAGTTTTTCATGTTAACACCTTTCATGTTAATAACCTCAAAGCCTCCACTTATCTTTCTCTTATACACCTCAATCTCATAGAGTGGTCTATTCAAAGTCAAATACCTGAGCTACCCTCATTTCAAAATGATTATGAGATTGCATGCTACCTAAATGTCATCAAACTCATGGTATCTATTGGCTCCTAAATTAACAACTTTTAATAACCCAATGATAAGAACACATACAACTAGGGGTAGCTAATTCTTGTGTTCAATGCACCTATTCAAACACCAAGGCCAATAGGCTATTTACTCTCCTTCTTCTTTAGGCTCTATAAGACCTAGGCAGGTGGACCTTAGATTCTTTATATGGTACCAATGTTAAAGCATATAACTGAATCTATATAACAAATAAAACCCCTAAATATTCTATTTTTACGCAAACATTCATGGACATGAAACAAATAATAACAAGACACATGAATCTAATAAAAATAAGTTAGGGAAACTTCTTTTCAACTCTTAAACATAAAGGGAAAAGATATTTGATTAAAGATTGGATTGGCATAACCCAAGTATGCAACAACAAAAACATGTAATCTTTAAGCTAACCAATCCCTTATCTATTAGGTGTAAACTAAGTCAAAACACACTCATGGATACCCAAAATATACTTGTATATTCAGATATCAAATCTATATATATATACCTTGCAAATAGACATCTATTTTCAAAATGAAACATGTACTTATCACATCCTCCTATGATCTCTATAATTTTTTCAAGGCATATCAAGCAATTTTACTTAGGTCCTTGACCTGAAAACAAGATATACAATGACATACAACTTCAAGAACAAGTTGCAACTAGAAAATACACACTTTGGGCATATATCAACATACAATTACAAACCTACATAGAGGAGATAAACTTCAAAATGAACCTTCAAATAAAGCTCTGTATTAAATTCTTTGAAATAAATACATCATGGTGTATGAAAAAATTAGAGAAAACATAATGAATGACTATATAACTAATGCTCAAAATAAACTACATATTATTATTCATTCCATAAGAAATATTTTGAGGAATGGTATCACAGTCATAAAATTGGAACCAACCATGGTATCATAGTTGCAGAAAATGCTCCAAAATTGGAACCCTTACAATAAGGAAAGAAGACAAATAAATAGACAAGGAAGAGGCTCCTAGATTGGATCTTCTACTACCAAGTGTACTTCTAGAACTCTTTCTTCTGCTAGTGTAGAACTATCTCTTCTCTCATCAACCATGAATTAAATCTCATCAATAATGTTCTAGAATGTTTGAAATATCTTCGTAGAATAATCAGAAAAAAAAACCCCTCTAATGGAAAATTAAATATACATCAAAAGCTACAAGAGCCTTCAATTTGACCTCACTTGTCTCCATCTGCCCTTGGCATGAATCTACAACTGCATCTATCGATAAAACAATATCACTTGTAAGTGCCCTAAAAGACATTTAATTCTTCTTGGTAGTTGTTTTAGTGGATGTGATCTTATCTTAAATTGATTACAATTTGATATTATTCCATCTAAAAAAATCCAAATCTACACAAATACTAAGGATGCCCCAGAAACACAAAACTACTTGTAGCTTTTGTTAGCTTAAAGAATAAATTTGACAACTGAGTCTCAATACACTTAACCAAGATCAAGAGTAAGTGCCGAGCAAGATAAAGTGCCAAGCTATAACAAGTGCCGAGTGATAACAAGTGTTGAGTGTTAACAAGTGCCGAGTACAACATGTGCCGAGTGATACAGTTTTGTTTAAGTACCAAGCTATCCAGGAAACAGCATGTGCTGAGTATCAGAAATACTTCAGGAGCCGAGTAACTCAATAGATCAGCATAAAAGTTTGAAATTGCACAAACTATGATGCCAACAATTTTTGCAGCCGACAGAAGGTAAACTTTGAAGGATTTAATGATATAATCGAATCTTTTATTTTTCCAAGCAATTCACATGCAGCCAATAAGAAAAATGATAAAGGCATGCAACCAATCAGTAAAAGAAAAGTATTGAGTGGGAAATTGAGAATCAATATGGATCGTAGATCCAAATCAAACCCTAAGTCTTTGAAGTCTTTATAAGGAAGACGAAATTTCATTGTAAATATACATATGAAAGGACATCAAGGGTGCATAAGAAAATGTGTTTTCATAAGCAAGAGTTATCAGATCACAAAGGATCAAGATCAGGAGAAGCCGAAAAAGGAGCCTGGATTCAGTAATCAAGGATTGTAATCTATCAGGTTTATTGTATCTAATACTCTCTAGCAATTGTATTAGAATGAAAATCCTATGGTGATAGGTTAGCTTTACAGCTATTTTGTAAGATCCTTTTGATTAGGTGATTAAAATCCTTTAACAGGGTGACACTTCATGTTAAATGTTTGTAAATCCTCTAACCAGGTCACTATTAACACAGTGTAAAGCCTTTAATAGGGCAGGCCTTTAACAGGGAAAACCATCAGAAGTGGTTGAACAATATTGCTGCAGTAAATTTTTGTGGGTATCATCCCCACCCCAGTTTTACCTTCTTATTCCTGGAGGGTTTCTGGGTTACCAAATTTTAGTGTTATGAGTTATTGATGCATGAGTTTTGTTACATGTTTATTTGATGTATTTGCATGCATGCAATTTACTTTAAATTAGAAGTTTTATTGGCTAAAGTGGGTTACGCCCCCCCCCCCCCCCCTCTCATAAGTACTCTTTCCATATTTGAATATTCCAACAATTGGTATCAGAGCCAGCCAAGTTCTCACAAGGAAAAGCCTAACAGCTTGGAGGAAAAGATCTAAAGATTGAAGCTTTCAAACTTGGAAAGATCATTGAGAATCAGGTGATAGATGTGTAACTTGCTCTACATAGCTTGGAGGAATTCAGAAACAAATTGAGAAACTCATTAAAAAAAAGGAAGGATCTAGCCATAGCTGAAAATGATATACACTACAAGGAGATTGATACCACCAACATATTTTCCAATGGAGACACTAAAGAGTTTGATGCAGCAATAGCAGAACTGATGGAGAAAAATAAAATTCAAGCAGATGAGATAAGATCTCTCAAGATGGAACATGAATCACGATCTATAATGATATGTGAAATTACTGAACAAAAGAAAATAGCAGTTGATGATAAGGTCATGATGGAAAATGACAAGAGGAATCTTGCAAACAGACTTGAAGAAAAATGTATTGAATTGACAAGGATCTCAAACATGCAGATGGATACGCTTGCTCAAATGATGAATCTTCATCATGAACTCAATATGAAAGATATTGAGATCTCTACTTTGAAGATGCAGAAGGAACAAATGCAAAATGAATTGAACAGAGAAAGAGAGATGGCAAAAAATCTCAACAAATCAAGTGAAGCCATCAAATATTTTGAGCAAATACTAAAATCTCCAAGATCAACCCATGATACAACAGGGCTTGGATATAACAGCACTGAAGTTGGAGAATCATCAAAGAGTGCAGAACAAAGAAGTGAAAAAGGTAAAGATGTTAAACCTACATGTCATTTCTGGGGAAAGAAAGGACATACATCTAATGTCTATAGAAGCAAGAATTCCCATCAGCATGACAAACCCAAAAGCATAAATCATTATCATAAATGCAACTAGCAAGGTCATCAAGCATATGAATGCAGAACCCAAATTATCAAGACATCAAGATTTGATGGACATTGTTATAATTGCAAAAAGTATGGACATAGAGCTTTTGAATGTAGATCAAAGTCTATGAGGACAGTAAATCAACCAGCAAAGACATCAAACCATGAATTTTGGGATTACAACACCAGGTATAGCTGTCACTATTGTCAAGAATATGGAAATATCCCATAGAACTGCATAAGAACACATTTTAGAGGGAACTTCAAAAGATGGTTGAGTCAAACCACATGTTTCAGTTGCTTAAAAATTGGTCATGTCAGTAGGAATTGCCCAACAAGGTCAAAGGCATCAAGTTTTGAGTTCAGCAATGGAAAGGCAAAGATAGATGTTGGACATATCAGAAGTGAAATGAATAAGACATGGAGGAAGAAAGATGAGTCTAGCACATCAAGTACAGAGATCACTTCACCTAATAGGTCAAGTGATCACACTTCATCAAATTAAGCAAAGAATGAGTGGGTGGGATTGATAAACCTAGTTACATCATAAATCAATCCCAAGACATATAAGAACTGCAAAAATGAAATCAGCATAAACAGAGATGCTAAGTCAAAATTGAGAATTTTTGTGAAAATCTGTCAAAAGTTGCCTTCAGGAGCCGAGTTGCTAACAACGATCGAGTTGATAGTTGATGCCAAGCTATGAAATATCAATAAGAGCCGAGTAAAGTAAAACATAATGGGAGTCGAGTCATGACGAAACCTTTCAAGTGCCAAGTAGATAGTTGGTAGCGTACTAAGCATTTATTACTTTGTTTTGAAGGGTACATAAATTCGATTTTCGATCATTTTCCCACCATTCAAACGAGAAGCAAAGCCCAAAAAAAATGGAGAAGATCAAGATTAGCACAGAAGCCATTCGTGAAGATTTCAACAACGATTCAAGAAAAGTTTCATCGATTTAAGGTATTTTACTTAAGTGTCGAGCTACGTAGGACTTATAAACTTGTTTAAATTATAAACCCTAGTTTGGCAAACAATGGCATCTGGGTCAGGAACCACGAAGTTAAACAACCTGAATTTAAGCCCATCCCAGAAGTAGCATACAAGAATGATCTTGTAGGTGCATTATCAATTATTTTGAATAAAGTTGTTATGGTCCAAGATGTTCGCAGATGTTATTATTGAAAAATTGGTGCCATAGGAGACTTAGAAATTCATAATGCATATGATAAACTATGTGAAAACAAGGTACTGAAAAATGAGTTTTCAATAATTGAAAGAAAAGGATTGACCAAAACCCTAGCATTTCTGACTGTTTTCAAATCTGAATGGGTACGGATAGTTTTGAGCCGAATACATGATGGAGCTTTTTGGTTAGAGTCAAGACCAGTAAAATTCACCAAGAAAACTATTCATAGGGTTACTGGTATTCCAAACCTAGATCGGCCAAAGACCCTGCAAAGTGACAAAAGGGAAGTAATAGAGAAAAATATAGGTGCCAAATGGAACAATAGAGGAATGACTATCGACACAGTCATAGATCCCCTACTAGATTTTGTTGTGAGAATCATTTCACATAAATTCTATCAATCAAGCAGGTTAAATAGTGTACCTTGTATAGTAGTTGATGTTGCATACAAGATAATCAAAAGAGATCACACTTATGATTTGGCTGAGCTCATGTTTCAACAGATTAATGAAAATCTGGGAGCTATAAGGAAGAGCAAGGGAGCTCAATGCAAATTTGGATCAGTTTTGATGTGCTTGTTTTTCTATCTGATGAAAGAATTTCCTTCTATGGGTAAAGTAAAATGGAATCCAGATAAAACAATTGTTGAACAAATTAATGGATACAATGAATAGATGGGTGAAAATTTTAATGCCCAAATGACGGGTTATTTTGAGGACTTCAAAAAGTCCATGAAACAAAGAATGAGAATTCCAGTCTCATTGACTGAGAAATATGAAAAAGATATTTGTTTTCTTGTAGATATAGATTATACCTACATACAAGCAGTTATACCTAGAGTAAGATGGCTTAGGCCACTAGGTTATGAACTTGATATTGATCAAGCCTCTGCAGCAATAATAGCTCTACTTGCAGAAGAGGCTGATAAAAATGCAAAAAAATTTGGAACTTATGATGTTGTCAAATCAAAGGTGATAATAGATTTGAAGGCTGCTTCAGCAGTAAAGAAGAAAGAGAAAATGGTGAGACAAATCAAAAGAAAATTTGGCATGGAAGAAGAAGAAGGAGCAGCAGAAGAAGAAGGAGAAGACATTGAAGAAGAAGGAGATAAACTTCAAGGTCAGACTCAAGGGTTAGGAGAAGACAAAGAGGAAAGTGCTGAGGTAGAAGAATCCAAGGAAGCACCAGTTAATAGAAAGACCACAACTCCTTCTGCTCCTAAATCCAAGGGAAGGAAAGTAGTTGCCCCTGCACCAAAGAGACCTACCACAAGGGTTGCAGCACAAAAAGCCCAAGAGGAGGAAAAAGGAAAGAACAAAGACTCAAAGAAGATTGTTTCTGAGTCAAAGAAGAGGAAATTTATTCCCCAGCCTGAAACAGATGAGGAGAAAACAGAGTCAGAGGACAATAGTCAATTTCAAGTGGTAAGACACAAACCCCAGACTGCTATTGATAAATTATGTTCAAAAATTAGAAATAATGATTTAAAAGGTCTAAAGAACCTGAATTTTTCTAAGCTCACCAAAGAAGAGCAAAATAAATTAGAGGAATCTGTGTATGCTATGATGGCTGAGTATAAGCACACACCTCTAGAATTAGATGAATCTATGCCAAGAGAATTGTATAAAATTGTAGAGGATAAATGGCATTTTTGTTTACAAATGGAAAAAGAAATAAGGGAGTCAACATTAGCCAGATTGTTGCCTGATTTGACTAAAGATCAAATAATAAATGCAGTAAAAAGGCATAATAACATATTCACTCCCAAGTATAGAGCATTCAGCATATTGCAGAATAAAATTGAAGAAGTAGTTACTAAATCCACAAGATTGTGGAAAATAGTTTACAAGAAAATAGAAGATGTATATAATGAAGAATATAAGGCAGAGGCAAGTGCCAAGACAAAGGAAAAGAAGGTATCAGAAACCAAAGAAAAAGAGAAGAAACTAGTGGAGAAGAGTAAAGAAGAAAAGGAAGAAGAGGCACATAATGAGGAGAAAGAGGAAGAGAAAGATATAGCTGAGCCACAAGATCAAAGTATGCAAGACATACAGGTATCTCCTCCTAGTCCTCCTCACGCCACCATCACACCTGCAGATATCATAAAAATAAAGGATGTTACAAACACTTCAAATCTAAACATCAATCCATTAACTGTAGAGGATTTGGAAATCCTTGACCAATCGTCACTAGTAGCAAAATTAAGTTCAAATCCTGTATTGGTCAGCGTTGATGAATTACAAAATCCAGAAGTTAAAACAGAGATAGTCAAGGTAAAAGCACAAGTGCCACCTTTGACCATACAAACTACTAGTATTCTATTTCTTCCACCACCACCTCCACCAAGTATAGTCACTTATACACTCCAAGTGCCGAGTACAGCAGCAGGGGAAATAAAAGAAACATCTGAACAACCAACAAGTTCAACCCCACCTAGCAATCATAAAAAGGAATATTCAAGCTGAAGAAAAAGATGAGACAAAGAAGAAGAAGGAGACTGCAATACAAACACTAGTTGCATTACCAAAATTTGGTACTCCAACACAAACTCATCAGCATCCGAGCACAGATGGATTATAGTTGCAAATCAGAACACTAGGCTCGAGCTCATCAAAGGCAGTCAGGAAACTTCACTATGGAGTTCTTGAGCTTGATGAAGAAATAAAGATCCCATATTATGAATCTAGCACTCTTACTGAAGAAAAGATTAATGAAATTCAGAGTGCATTGGACAAAAGAAGGAGACAAGAAGCACTAAGAAAGGAATACAAGCATAAGCTTACATTGAATGAAATTAAAGATATATTCACAGAAGCTTTTTGCTAACAATCTCCAGATGAGTCAAGACCAATTATGGAACAACTATCTGATATAGTTGACCAGGTGACTAATGAAGACCAGGAAACAAATGCCAGATTGCTTGAATGGTCAAAAAAGAAGTTCCAAGGTAAAAGTAAATAGTAAAATATCCGATGATATAGCACTGTCTAAAGAAGAACTGGCAAAGAAAGTTATAACAGTTAAAATTGTACTAGGAAACATCTTTTCCCTGTACAACAAGTTGTGTGATTTTTCCACATTCACACAGGACACTAGCCAAAAAATACTGAGCTTGGAAAACAATCTGAAAATTTCTAGCATGTAACTCCCCAAAAATCCAGCTCAGAGTGAGAAGCATTTTGTCCTATCACTTCACACACAAAGAGAGTTAGTTGTCTTAGCAGCAGAGGAGACAACCAAAAAAGCAAAATTGATACAAATTCAATCATCAATTACTCCTCATTTGGAATTACTTCACAAGGAGTAGATAAATGCAGAGACAGTCCTCAGGAAAGACCCCAATCTTTCTTCATCTGATGGACTTGTACACCTAGCAGTAGAGATTGCCATCCAGCATAAGACATTGGATGTCACATTAATTAATTGGGATGCAGCTCTGAAAGTACTCCTTGAAGTAAATAGCACATTTTTGGCTAAGTATGGAATTTCATTGTAAAGACCCTTGACATAAGTGTCAAAAAGGGGGAGAATAAGTAATAAGAGTTAAGTACAAGAATGAAATGATAAGTATGATAAAAGGGGGAGATAGAAAATTTTGAGATAGAAAAATTTGAGATAGCAAATTTTGAATGTAGGATAAATTACTAAGTCACGTGGATCTTAATTAAGTGTTTTTGCCACTCATGTCAAAGGGAGAGATTGTTAGCTTAAAGAATAAATTTGACAACTGAGTGTCAATACACTTAACCAAGATCAAGAGTAAGTGTCAAGCAAGATAAAGTGCCGAGCTATAACAAGTACTGAGTGATAACAAGTGTCGAGTGATAACAAGTGTTGAGTGTTAACAAGTGCCGAGTACAACATGTGCCAAGTGATACTATTTTGTTTAGGTGCCGAGCTATCCAGGAAACAGCATGTGCCGAGTATCAGAAATACTTTAGGAGCTGAGTAACTCAGTAGATCAGTATAAAAGTTTGAAATTGTACAAACTATGATGCAAACAGTTTTTGCAGCCGACAGAAGGTAAAATTTGAAGGATTTAATGATATAATCGAATCTTTTATTTTTTCAAGCAATTCACATGCAGCCAATAAGAAAAATGATAAAGGCATGCAACCAACAGTAAAAGACAAGTATTGAGCGGGAAATTGAGAATCAATATGGATCGTAGATCCAAATCAAACCCTAAGTCTTTGAAGTCTTTATAAGGAAGACAAAATTTCATTGTAAATATACATATGAAAGGACATACAAGGGTGCATAAGCAAATCTGTTTTTAGAAGCAAGAGTTATCAGATCACAAAGGATCAAGATCAGGAGAAGTCAGAAAAGGAGCCTGCATTCAGCAATCAAGGATTGTAATCTATCAGGTTTATTGTATCTAATACTCTCTAGCAATTGTATTAGAATGAAAATCCTATGGTGATAGGTTAGCTTTATAGCTATTTTGTAAGATCCTTTTGATTAGGTGATTAAAATCCTTTAACAAGGTGACACTTCATGTTAAGTGTTTGTAAATCCTCTAACCAGGTCACTATTAACACAGTGTAAAGCCTTTAATAGGATAGGCCTTTAACAGGGCAAACCATCAGAAGTGGTTGAACAATATTGCTGCAGTAAATTTCTGTGGGTATCATCCCCACCCCAGTTTTACCTTCTTATTCCTGGAGGGTTTCTGGTTTACCAAATTTCAGTGTTATGAGTTATTGATGCATGAGTTTTGTTACATGCTTATTTGATGTATTTACATGCATGCAATTTACTTTAAATTAGAAGTTTTATTGACTAAAGTGGGTTACTTATGATTCACCCCCCCCGCCGCTCTCGTAAGTACTCTTTCCATATTTGAATATTCCAACAGCTTTTGCCATTGAAGACTTGTGCAAAATCTCACTATAGAAATGAAAAGTTCAACTTCTCCAAATTTTGAAGGTATATTACACTATACATATTTTTGACAAAAAATGCCCCTATGGTGCGCATTCAAAGTTTTAGGTCCTAGTTCATCATTTGTATAGTAAATGAAAAATTTAAAATATTCTATAGTCAAAACTATACAAAAACATTAAAACATTTCAATTTTTTATATTAGGATTGTTCAAAATTTTGAATGAAGATAATAAAAATGAAATGTTATTACTTTATCATTTTTCTCCCTTTTTGGAATCTGAATCAACCCTCTATTGACTACCATGTAGGCACCACGTAGTAGGCACCATGGTTAAAATGTTCCCCCTTTTTTGACTTACAAGCCATCCTAAAATGGCAAACATTCCCTCTGATTGCTTGTACATGTTGGATTTTTCTGCAACAAATCTTGGGGTTAACTATGAAATGCTTTGTGACTTCCATCTAATGTAGATTCAAAATTTTGTTGGGCATTCAAAGTGGTCAATCTAATATTACCATTGTCTTCACATACCAATTGGGAAGAAGATTTTTATAATGGAACTTCTAACTAACATGGCTTGATCATTCCCCAATGGAAAAGCACTCATCAAACTCATGCCAAAATACTACAAAGGATCCCCCTTTACTCTAGCCCACAATTCTTTTACAAAAAGCTACAAAGACTAACCTCATTCATTTTGATTTATGTCTTTTCTCATTTTTCTCTTCAAGCTCACCTATAACAATGCATAACTTACCATTTATATTTCATCTCACCATTTGAATTTCTCTAGCTCCCCTCTGGAAGACCAATTAGGTTTCTTGCACCCAAGCTCATATGCATAAGTCAGGTTAGTTTTCCACTTGCGATTATGCCAGTATGCATAGAAGGATCTGTCTATTTGAATCCATGGAGAAGGTACAATGTGCAATGTTTCTTTAAGATGAGAATGGCTTTTGTCTAGAAGAGCCAAATTAATAAATTATACTCTGGAAGTGTCTCTTTTCTAAGTTATTCACAATGCCCCATCTATCTAATAAGATTGTCCTTGAGGATAGTATCAATGAAAACTTCCAAAGGTCTTCTTCATTTGGTAAAGAAAATGTTGAAGTTGATGAAAGATCAACCCCACAGCTCCCAAGAATCACTTACATGCAAACACCTATCACAAAAAGAGAGAAGCAAAAGCTATGGAGGCTAAAATTTCCAGATCCATAGATGATACTTTCTTGATGAGCAAAAAAGAGATTGTTATAATCAAAAGTGAATGAATAAATTATAAAGAGATCAATCCTTATAAAAGGAGATCAAAACCCTAATAGGGTAAAACCTAGGTTGCATGATAATAATTAATAAAATAATTAATTATTATATGCCTAAAGTTGAGCTTAAGTAAACAAGAGATAATAAGTGACTTAATAATTAAATTAAAATGATTTGATTAATAAGGAAATATCTTATTAGTCTAACACCCCCCATTAAGATAAAATTAGGGAGTAGCTAAAAACTTAGAAACTACTACTGAAAACAAATTGGGTCCTAGCAACAAGGCCTGATGAGGTACCCAAGCACAACCAAATATCTATAAAGAGGAGAAATGGAGAAAACCACATGGGAAAAAACCTACTCCAAAAAGAGATGGAAAGAATGTTCCAGAAGATAGGGTGGGGGCCCTAGCTCGGTTGGCTAAATCTTCCCTGTTGCAGGGGGTTGGTCACGGGTTCTAGTCTCCCTCGTCCTCATGGTACCAGTGGGCGTGTCGCGCCAGCACTACCGGTCACGTTAAAAAGTTTATCAGGCGCACTACAGTTTATAGGGGGGCCGTGTTGCACCGATTCCTACAGTCTAAAAAAAAAAAAAATGTTCCAAAAGATAAGAATAAAAGATGATCATGAAGAACACCACTGAAGCATGAAGCTACAAACACTGCCAAACTGTTGATCTGAAGAAGCTCTATTATATGGAACATGACCAGGTAGAGAAGACTAAGTCTAAAGAGTTGATCAGTCAAAGATGGAAGGTATCTTCATGGACTCCAAAAATATGAATGAAAGAATGTTTATATGGTAAATGATCCATGTCACCAAAATGCATAAGTATCCAGTCACTGCAATCACCTAGTACATAGGATCAAATACTAAATACACAACTCACTCCATTAAATCAAGAAAGTAATAGAACCAATATAACCCCCCTCTAAGGCTAAGAGGTAAGACATGAACACTAAAATTGAATGCAATATCTCCTGTAGAAAGAAGAACTAGTAACATCAAGAGTGCAAAAGTACAAACACCTTTAATGGCACATGCCATTGACACATCATGAGGCTAATGTGATGGAAAGAATACTCACTTGACAAAGGAAGATGGTGAATATGGCCAACATGAAACCCCCCAAGTCACTTTGTAATGTAGTGCAAGTACAAAAAAAATACAAAGATGTCCAAGATCTTGAATGCAATAGAGTGGTACTTTATCTTAGTGTATTTGCAAAATATTAAAAAAGGATGTCAACAAAGATCAAAATAGACATAAGGCTGATACAATAGATAGTATAACCCATGAAAAATTATCTAAAACAACAAAATTGATCCCTAGATCTAAAACAATCAAGATATCCATCAAAATGCAAAAAAGCAAAAAACTAAATGGGAAGTACCTGGAGTAGAATCTAGAAAATAGAATGTCTCAAAATATGTCTCTCTAAGTGAAAAATAGAACTTTCAACTTTTAAAACCAAAAGAGGCCACCAAACAGCATCAAAAATCAAAATAAATTAAAACATCATGATGGGCTCGAAATCAGCTTTTTGATGCTTCTTTCAAATTGAAAAATGGAGTCTAGATGAGCAAGTTATGGAAAAATAACCACATGTAGGTCAAAGAAGCACTGGAAAAGGAAAAATATTTTTACCACATCAGGATCTGTGCCAAAAGAACTCAAAAAGAATGTCCACTAGCACTAGAAATTGCCTTAGGAAGCATACCATTTATGTACCAAAACTATCTCAATTTACATGCTCAAAAATTTTGATTTTTGTGCCAAGAACCACAAAATCGTCGCCTCAAGAAATGTGTCAAAAAAAATTTAAAGAATCTCAATTTGCATACAAAATTTATAATTTTTTTGCCTCGAGAAACATGTAGAAAAATTAGAAAATCATTGCCTCGGGAAACATGCCCAATCGGAACAAAAAAATTTTGCCTCAAATTCCAACTGTGTCCAAATTGGATAAATTTTATTTAAAAATAGGGATTCTTCGGTGCTCTGAGCTCAATGATGATGTCCATTTGGGCTCAAAGTGCACCAAAAATTGGTCACCCCCCATATTCAATACAAAATAACTATGAAAAATTAAACCATATGAAATAAATGACACAAATCTAAAAGCCAAGCCAGATCTCTCATAAATAGAATAGGGGCATGCAAATCTGGAGCTCTAATACCATGTTGAAGTTGATGAAAGATCAACTCCATAGCTCCCAAGAATCACTTACATGCAAACACCTATCACAGAAAGAGAGAAGTGAAAGCTATGAAGGTTGAAATTGTGAGATCCATAGATGAGACATTCTTGATGAGCAAAAAAGATATTGTTATAATCAAAAGTGAATGAATAAATTACAAAGAGATCAATCCTTATAGGAGATCAAAACCCTAATAGGTTAAAACCTAGGTTTCATGATTATAATTAATAAAAGAATTAATTATTATATGCTTAATGTTTAGCTTGAGTAAACTAGAGATAATAAGTGACTTAATGATTAAGTCAAAATAATTTAATTAATAAGGAAATATCTTATTACTCTAATGGACAATTCACAGTGTTAGGAATTTGTAAAGACACTATGGGAACACAAATATGGACTAACCATGGCTTTCTATTTACGTAGGAGTTGCCTAAGATTTCAACATTACTCATTATTACAATACACTTCCAGGCTTTCTATCACTCGAGAAAGAAAATCCTTACTCAAAGAATTCTCCACAAGAAGCTGGTGCACATCTTCAATGTCATTTTCATTAGACTTTACATAATTTGACTAGCATAGTAATAATTATTTATTTAAAAATCATGAGACTTCTATGGTGGTACAAATTAAAAGCAACAGGGCTCTTCAATTTCTCAAATCCCACCCATTGGAAATTCCAACTTTTCCAAGCTCTTTGTTTAGACCATTTGTATCTCTTTCTTCACAAAATTTGAGTTTATCTCACCATTTCTCTATGCATAATTCCCCATCTATGCCCTCAATTTTTATCAGTCTAGTGAAGTCAGTTAGACCCCAAAGTGGGTCTGGCTATTTTTTTTTTGAATTGAAACACCTAATCCTTTAGATTGATTGAATGAACATCAGACACTGACTGGAATCAAATTTGAGTATTGAATCATCATTTAAAACTCATTTACCACCTTCTATTAACTGAGATTTCCAACAAGGAGGCCTACAGGCAGGTTTTAAAAATAGACCCAAACAAATAACTAGGCTTTGAAAACTAACCTATAGATACTTTGTTTTGCATTCTTACACCCTGTTAGATCTTGTGTCATGAAAACACCTAGGTCAAAAGATATTGATTGTCAAATTTTCCTTCCTAAAACTACATGCAAACATGTTAGAAAACCATAAAATGCACTTCAACCTTAAAAATAGGTCAAATGGATACCTGGGGACCTAAAAACTAGGGCACTAGTTCATTGTCATGAGTAGAATGTAGTTTTTTTAATTTAGGATCATGCTCAATAATTGGATTCCTTTGGTGGGCGGTCAAAGTGGGGTGCTTGGATTTGCAGGACTGGAAACATCAACAAGACTAGTATTCATAAATGGAATGGAGCTGGGAAAGTGTGCAGACAGATTTGTCAAGGTTTGAAAACTAGTACACTTGAAGAATTTTTTAGAGTACAACATAGTGGTACAAGCCATTCGGTCTTGTCAATCACAAATTCAAAGATATGACATCTTGAATAGGGGTATTGATCAATCTACATTCCTTGACACTAGTAAAACTTCACAAGTTGTATTTGTAATCATGTTTGAAAGCTAATCAAATGGATTTGTCATAGGTTCAAATTGGGAACATAGAAACTGTGTGATCTCTAGAAAAAATAAATAAAGGAATTTCCTCAATATGGTCAACTAGGTCAAAGTTATAATCAGTCAAATAGGGCCTCCTAGAATTCTAGGTAATTTGCATCAATATGACAGAGACAAGTAACCAGCTTCGAAGGATTTAAAATCTAGCCAAAACAAATAAAAATGACTTGAAAATAGAAACATAGGTTCTCATATATGCATGATATATAATCCCAAAGTAGCGAGTCATGAAACATTACTGGGTGCATGATAATGCAAACTAGGCTTCCTATCGTTGTTTGGCACTTAGGCAAAAATGTAGATTTAAGCAATGCTCAAAACAAAACTTCACAAAATGACAATTTATTATTAGGGAATGTATGGACATGTTGAATTCAAGGTGTTAGAAACATAAAACACCTCTTAGGCCTCAAAAGGAAATTTGGGTACATATGCAAGAAAATGCACATATAGGGCTCAAAATGACTCAAAATTTTGGAATGATACTCAAAATGGGAATGCAATTTTGAGTCCCATAAGTATCTTCCACTAGTGAACTGGAAGTTAAAATGAATGAGAAAGATATCAAGTACCTCAATCATAAATTGAAAAGAAAAATGAAAACTAAGATTTATGATGGAAAAAACCGCTTTGTGGTGGTGTCTAAACCAAAAAGATAAAAATAAAGATGTATCCAATGATGAAAACCTGTTTGAGGTTCTCGAGGATGAGGTATTGGGTAGTCTTCCAAGATATTTTTAGTATAGGTCATTAGTTTTGATAGAACTGACACAACCTATCAACTTGGGTGATGAGGAATCTCCCAAGATTATACGCATGACTTAGTCTTTATCAACAGACAAAACAGAATAATTCATACAACTCTTTAAAGAAAAAATATAAACTTTGCATGAACCTATGCTGATGTTCCTAGCCTAGATATAGAACTCATTATGCATATCACTCTTAGTGTCATACTTTTCAAGCATAAATTAAGAAAAATGCACCCTCATGTTGCCATGTTGGTCAAAATTGAGCTAGAAAAATTACTAAGTGCTAAGTTCATTAGAGCTATTGACGATGCAAAATGGATATCTAGTACAATGGTCATTTCTAAACATACCATGTCTACTTGTGTTTGCACACATTTTAGGGATCTAAACAAGGTATGCCCAAAGGTGTTGGAAATATAAGAGGATTAACTGAGAGGGGAGGGGTGAATTAGTTACTACTAAATAAATTATAGATCCCTTAGATGTCAGTAGAAAATAATCTCTAAAAATTGAACTCTGCTATTGCTCAATAACCACACTAAAAATGTTGTAACTCGGTAAATACTAAGAATGCTCAAAAAACACTTGACATAAAATCTTAAGATATTATCTATGATTACTATTACTTTAACTTAGTTACAAACACATAAAAGAAATAGTATGAACACATTTGATAGAAGATTTAATGTGGAAACCTAATTTGGGAAAAACCACCAATTGCAACTAGTTACTATTTTTCACTCTTTTAAAGTGAGCCCTGTTAGGAGCCAGCCTAGTTAAAGGTTACAAAACACATTCTTAGGTGTAACCCTATTAGAGGATTTAATCATTCTGTTAGGAGTGGCCTTGTTAGAGGTCTTTGGAAAATTCAATAGAAATTCCACTTTGTTAGAGGATTTACAAATAGTTGTTAAGTCGACTCTATTAAGAGATTTAGATCACTACTACATTGGTTAGAGAGTAACAATGACATGACCTAATTTTTTATTTCAACTAAATTTCTTATTATAGATCTCAATTTTGGCTTGTATACTTGATCGTCCTTGATCAAATGTACCTTTTTAGTTTCTCAAGGATATTCTGCTTATCATTCTAATTCACTTCCTTTTAGCATCATTAAATCTTCAATTTTCTTTTGTGCATCCTCACACTTCTAATCCTCAACTTGACCTTATATTTATATCTTTCATATTTTCAAGTCAGATAGAATACAACTTAGAATAATTAATATTCATCTTCTTAGTTGGCTAGAACCAATAGATAAATCAATTGAATTCAATATGCCAAAACAAGAAAATCATTTGTTAGATAACCCTTCTTGGTAGACACTAACTTAGAAATGATTTTTCTATGTTAATCAAGTGAACTCAGTCAACACTGTATACTTGCAAAGTTCCTTTGGTAATCGAGTGAGCTTGGTTAACACTAGTTCCATCTAACATTTCCTTCATTAATTGAGTGAGCTCAGTTAACATTCATCTTCCACAGAATTTCCTTTGGTGCCTAAGTGAACTCAATAGATATTAATTTCTAAACTAGGCAAACTCTAGAATGCTTAGTAGTCACAAAAAACTATCTTTAATGCCCAAGTGAGCTCGACATACACTAAATGGTAATGATATGAAAATTTGTGTAATATCAAAGACAATACACAATTAATCAATTGTTTCAACAATCTTCCTCTTTGGCATTGATGGCAATACAACATGTCATAATACAATGAAATTTTGGAAAAAGAATAAAGTAAGGAACATATCCTTGGCTTCATTTTGATTATTATCCATGAGAACTCCCTCTATCAGTGTGAACTCTTTTTACCTTTAGTTTCTTCCTCTGTCAAAAAGATTCTATCTACTAGAACTTCTTCTGATAGCAAACTCTACTTTTGATATCAAACCAAGTTCATTCTCCCTCTTCAACAACTCTTTTCTTTTACAAAATTTATATGAGATATGATAGCAAAGTTCTCCCTCTTTGGCATCTCATGCCAAAGACAATAATTGGTTAATATTAATGTACCTCAAGTATTGACTCATTTTCAATATGCCCTTGTTGATATTGTACCAAATAATTGATATTTAATAAAGCTCTGGTTGATGCATCACTAAACTTCATTTAGTGAGATTCAGATAGGGGAATGACCCCTAACTTACCTCTTAGATACAAATATACAACCTTAGGTAATGGCTTGGTGAATATATCTACAATTTGTTCTTTTGTATTCACATATTCCAACCTTACTTCTTTATCTTGTACCAATTCTCTTAAGAAATGATATTTTATAGCAATATGTTTCATTTTGGTATGCATCACCAGATTCTTTGATATATTCATTACACTTTTGTTATCACAGTATAAAACTACTGGATCCTTGATCTCTATCTTTATACCTGCCAACAGTTTTTTGAACCAAACAATATTATAACAATTGATTGCTTCTGCCACATATTCTACCTCTACTATGGACTAAGAGATGCAATTTTGTCTCTTTCTTGTCCAAGACACTAGTCTTTTACCAAGAAAAAATACTCCACCACTGGTGCTTTTTTTGTCATCAATACTTCCTACCCAATCAGCATCTATGAATACTTTTAAATCCAAATTGCCTCCTATTCTGTACCATAAACAATATTCTTCAGTACCTTTTAGATATCTCATGATTCCTTTGGCTGACATTATGTGATTTTCTTTGGGATTTGCTAAGAATCTTGCCACCATATTGACTACTAATGCAATATAAGGCCTTGTATGCAATACATACTATAATTTTCTAATCATTGATCTGTATGTAGTCTGATCAACCTCTTTGGAATCATCATTTTTGGAAATTTTATGTCTAGTAGACATAGGGGTTCCAACTAGTCTTGAGTCTTCTATTCCAAATTTCTTTAGTATCTCCTTAACATATTTAGATTGAGTAGTGTAGATACCATCTTTCTACTATTGAATTTTTAATCCAACAAAGAATTTTATCTCTCTAAACATAGAAATCTGAAATTCTTTACTCATTTCTTCTAAAAATGCCTTGCGCAATTCATCATTTCCTATGAATAAAGTATCATCAACAAATATTTCTACCAACACAATCTTTTTGTCTAGTCCTTATTTGATATACAAACTATTGTTATCATTAGTTCTTTGAAAACCAATATGTATCAAGTAGTTATGAAGTCTTTCATACCAATCTCTAGAAAGTTGTTTGGGACCATATAATTCCTTGTGTAATTTTTAGACCATGTCCTTTTTGCTAGGATCTACAAAACCTTCAGGTTGTTCAATGTAGACTTCCTCATCAAGAATTCCATTCAAGAATGTAGATTTTGCATCCATTTGATAAACTTTAAATACTCTGTGAGATACATATGCTAGTAGAGTTCTAACACCTTCTAATTTTGCAATAGGAGAAAATGTTTCACCATAGCCAATACCTTCTTGAGAATAGCCTTTACATACCAACCTTGCTTTATTTCTAAAAAAAATTCCATCTTCATTCAGCTTATTTCTAAATACCCATTTTGTGCAACTTGTATTTTTATCCTTGGGTCTAGGAGCAAGAGTCAAAGTTTTTTTCTTCTCTATCTATTCTATTTTTTCATTCATTTCTTCAATCCAAATTTCATAATCCAAAGCATCTTTAACATTTCTAGGTTCAAATATAAAAAGTAAATGTGTACCTTTTAATTTGTTTCTTGTCATTGTTCCATCTGATTTGTCTCCAATGATCTAATCAGGTGCATGATTCCTTCTAACATATCTTGATACCATAAGTTCTTTGGATTGGGAATGAGTTTCTCTAACTTCATCATGAACTTTAGTAACAACCTCGAGTCCCACTATTTGTGACTTAGGTCCATCGGTCTTTGTTTTCTCTATCTCAGTAGCTTCTAACTGTGACTCAAGTGTTGGACTAACCACCAGCCTTCCCCTTCAAGATTCATGGCATTTTTTAACTACTTCCTATGTTCTATAATTCTAGTGGTTGTATTAGGCATTAATAGGTCAATCTTTTGGTGCAATGACAGCTCTAGCTTGTAACAAGTGGTATCAAAGCTTGGTCACGAGTTTGAATCTCCTTGGTTAATGCTAAGGGGGGAATTTTTGGACTAACCACCAACCTTCCCCTTTGAGATTCCTAAAATGGCTTAACTGCCTCCTATGTTCTATAAGTCTAGTGGTTGTATTGGGCATTAACAGGTCAATCTTTTGGTGTAACAACAACTCTAGCTTGTAACATTGAGTCCTTCAAACTGTAACTTGGGTTACACTATTCGCAACTTGGTAGTTGTTAGAGATTTTGGGGACTTGGGAGGTGAGGCCTCCTATCTACCAATTAGATTTGGTAGGGTATCAAGTTTGTAGTAAATAAATCTTTTGTAAACTTTAGGCTCTTTCTTTCTTTCTTCTTCACTCCTTTCTGCAAACTCATCAATTCCCACATGTGCACTTTCTATGATTTTATGAGTAGACAAATTCAAATACTTGTATGCTTTACTTCTATAGGAATATCCTAGGAATATGCCTTCATCACCTTTGAAATAAAATTTTCCTTTCCTAGATTCCTTCAAGATATAACATTTGCTACAAATACTTTCAAGTGACTTACATTAGGTTTGTATCCATACCATAATTCATAAGGAGGTTGATTTGAGTACTTCTTCAAGTGTACTCTATTTAAAGTATGAACTATAGTATTGATAACTTCCTTCCAGTATTTGATTGGAACATTCTTTTTTATCATCAATATTCTTGTATAATCCATGATGGATCTGTTCCTTCTTTCAACTATACCATTCTACTGATGTATACCAGGAGCTGATACTTGTCTTTTAATTCCTTTTTTAATACAAAATTTATTGAATTCATTAGAGATGAATTCATCACCTCTTTCTGATCTTAAACATTTTAAATGCTTTCCAATTTCTTTTTCTACTCTTGCCAGATACCACTTGAATTTTTGAAAAGCTTCTGATTTTTCTTTTAGATACATTACAGTCATCATTCTAGAATAGTCATCAATAAAAAGAATGAAAAAGTTTTCTCCAATATAAATATCTATTCCATAGGTCCACATAAGTCTATATACACAAGCTCTAAGAATTCTTTAGAATGATAGTCCTTGCGTTTAAAACTAGTCTTTCCCATCTTAATAATTTGACAATTTTTGCATAGACCCATATTAGGTTTCCTCAAGCTAGGAATACCTCTTACTCTTCTATGTTTTCTTATCTTAACTAGGTTAAATCAAAGTTTACATGACATAATATTTTGTGCCATAACCAGATTTCTTCTATTTGAGCAATAAAACATGAACTTTTACTAAGATCAAGATAGGATAAGTTACCTTTTGTTTGTTTGCCAGATCCAAATAGATTTCCTTTTTCATCTAGTAGTTTGGCCTTCTCATTCATAAATTCTACCTTGAATCCAATGTTATTCAACTATGCCACACTTAGTAGATTATGCTTTAGTCCTTCAACCTAATAAGCATATCACATATAAGTTTATTGGTTAGTGAAATACATCCTTTTCCTTTTATGCAACAAGGTTCATTATTTCCAAATCTTACACTACCACCATCATAATATTCCATATGTTCAAACTTTTTTTTTGTATCCAATCATATGATGTGAGTAGTCACTATCAATAATACATGTATCATTTTTGCTAACATGAGAGATAAGTGTCATCTTATCTCCTTCATCATCATATTCATCCTTTACATTAATATATACCATTTCATCTTCACTGTTACTAGAATCTTTAGCCATAAAACAAGATTTCTTATCTTTTTCTTCGTAGTTCTTGAATTCCTTCTTGCCTTTATACTTATTACTTTTCTTTTCATCCTTGTTTTATTTGTTTGGGCATCTTATAGCAATTTGACCAACTTCTTCACAAGAAAAATAGATTAGAGGAATCTTACCTTTGTACTTTCCTCTGCCTTTGGAATATTTTCTTGCAAGTAGGGCTTCAACAATTTCAAGATCACTGTCAAAAATTTCTTTTGTTTCTCCTTCACTCCTTGATTGATTGGCTTTTGATTTCTTACTCTTTTTCTTGAATGAGAGTTTGGCTTCAAATGCAGATTCAATACCTTTGGAGCTAGGAACATATTTATCATAGTTGTCCAACTCAAAAGTTGCCAATCTTCCAACTAGAGTATCCAAAGTTATATTGCTATTTGGATCATATCTCATGTATTGAATAGAAGACACTCTAATTGCATAAATTTTGGTGTAAATAAGTATTTACTTATTATACTTTACTTAAGTTTACTAAGGTCAATGCATTATTTTATTATTTCTTAGTTTGACACTTAGGATTTTGCATACTCTTAAGAGTTGTCATGTTGACAATATAGAAGTAAGCAACTCTAATTCAGCACATGGTGTCTACAATATAATTTTATGTGCTACACCTTTGTAGGTTTATCCTCTCATCATCGCAATTACTCACATGCTTAATGGAGGATAATCCACTCCTAGTGGACATGTGTCTGGTTCTAAGACTTATCAGTGTGCTGACTCCTAGACATTCTAGAAGTATTCCAGAGGCCTTTATATTTAGGCACTCCTAGTGTACTTGTACAAGAAATTACATGAATTGAATATCATATTGTTATTATGATCATACTTTGGTCTATTCTGTGCTTGTGCTTGAGTTCCTTGTTCTTGGGTGATTTTTCCCTAAAGCAAATTCTTACATGGTATCAGAGCTGAGGGAATTTCTCTTCACATAACCATTCAAGACCATTTTCTTGCCTCACCTCTTGGAGGACCTTGACCCAAATTTGAAGTATCACAATTAGTGAGAGTGTCTAGAGCCAAAATGAACCTCGCCATTATGTCTGGAAAGTCGATTCGATGAAATTTGACTATAAATTTCCCTACCCTAGGCCATAGTCAAATTTGAGGCAAAAAAAAATTGCAAACCAACACCTGAAGGCCCAATTTGCAAGTACAATATGACCTATTAGATTTGCAATTTAATTTGTTTCAAATCGGTATTTTTTTTCTCTCTATGATTTTCAAAATTTTCAAAACAAAATTCAACCTATTCAACCTACAGAGGACTTTTTTTGCAAGAACTAGGTGGTGAAACCCTGGCCCTTGTAGGGAATATTTGTAGGGAATATTCCTTTATTTAATCGATGGGCACACCACATTTTCTAACCTTTATTTTCCCACATTTTAGCTTTCATAACATGGTTGATCACATTGTGAAATCTAGTGGCCACACATTCTTTTTAGTTCCCATGGGTTTGTTCTTTTATTGACTTCTACATACCAACTCATATGCAATGTGGGACTAAAGAGTCCCTAATCACTAGTGTCTGGCACATCCTTTCCAACAACTATGATACAGATTCCTACTTTCTTGGAAACAACAGTTTAAAAACTGGCACTTTGCTTCCTTAAGGCCTCCATCGAGATCCTGACACTGCGTATTCAAATTTTGGCAGCACTTACATTTATTAGCATTGAAATCAAAACTCGTCAATGACTATGCTTGGTCTCCCATTAGAAAACCCTTCTCTGGCCCATTGCATAAACTCCAATAACATGTTATCAAACTCCAAGTGGTGAAATAGGTTTTTGACACCAACAAAGATTTCTTGGTAGGTCGTGTTCATCAGACACATGGTAATGTTGCATTTGTTCCATGTGGACTCCTTCAACCAACAAGGCAGTAGCCATGTCAACTATCAACACGACCAAATAGTCAATAGTAGATATACGTCACAATATGATCATCTACCAACTCATCTACCATGTGGTATAGTTGTACTCAACACATCAGCCTACCACATGTACTTTCCATATGGTCATAACTATCATGTCTGTCGCTATGTTAATGATCGTACCTACTACATCATTAGGGTAGATTTTTTCATTGGCATCAGCATTTTAGTATGCTAAATTTGACAGCTGTTTAATAGTCATTTTTAGGCAAATTTGAACTTCTGTGATGGTCATTTGGTTGTCAAATTTAACTATGCAATTTTTTTCCTAGACCCCTCTCCAAATTTAGTTTTGATTTGACAATCCAACTTTGAGAGGCCATAACTCAATCATCTGGACTCCAAATCAAATATGGTTTTTTTTATTTTGGGTAGAATTTCCTAAACTTTTCAATGGTGATATTCTTTTCTAGTTTTGGTGCACAAATTTGTCACAAATTGCATTTTTGGCAATTGTACCTGTCCAATCCTGCATTTTGCAACTTCAAACACTCCATCCAAGCTTATCTAGACAGATTTTTAGGTTCCATCTTTTTTTTGAAAGTGCTTACTTTCTAGATATGCAATCAGATTATAGGGTTGTGTTGAAAAAAATATCACTTTCAAAATTAGGTCCTTTTCTACATTATATTACTTTGATTAGTTTTCAAAATTGTTGAACATCTGAGATATAGTGCTTAGTGATAGATTTGAGCCTCAAAAGGTAGTTGTAAACAACAAAATCAAAAGTCTACTTTATACATTTTGACAACTAGCCTATTGTACACGCACTACATATAAAGTGCCAAAAGCATCATTTTTTGGGGGGTCTTTTGATTGAGTGAATAGGGGGGGTGTCTCTTGTGTCTTTGTGTCTCTCCTTTGTGCTCTTTTTCATTTTCTACATCATAGGTTCACCTAAAGCTCCACTTCTAACTTTACACAATTATGCTACATGGAAAGATATTGGATGGAGTAGATTAATGGAAAAAGGTTTAAATCTATATGTAGATGGTATAATTACCAAACCCATTGATGCTACAACACTAGTTGATTGGAAAATTAAAGAAAATCAAGCTATAGGAATTATTAGGAGCTGTGTTCATAGAGATCTCTTCTTCCACATTTCTAGCTTTAAGGAAGCCAAGGCTACTTGGGACAAACTTGAAGGGTTGTATGGTAAGGTGGATAAAAAAAAGGAATACCAAATTGAGGATGACCTACTTCTCTTGGATCTTAACAATTTTGACACAATTCAAGACTATATCAACAAAGCCAATGAATTTAGAGCACTACTTAAAGATTGTGGTAATCCCATGAAGGATGATTGGTTGATTCATCACATCTTGAAGAGGCTACCTTTAGAGTATGCATCTTTTATTTTGAGTTACAACACTCACAAGTTGACCATGGGAAGTGCCTTCACTAAGCCTAAATTTGATGCATTCACAAAAATGTTGATGTTGGAGCAATCCAAGTTGATATATATAGGAATTATCAAGTCATCAAAGACCTAGGCATTGATGGCTAATAATGAGAACCAATCAAATCAAAGTAGCAAAAGTTCTACCAACACCAAGAAGAAGCAGTGGAAGAAAAAATCACAATTAGAGACAAAACAATCTTCCTACTCACAGCAAGGCAATTCTTCTTCCAACAATAAGGGAAACAATGATAAGAATAATAAACTATTTTGTGCATATTACAAGAAACCAAATCATGATGAGAATCATTGCAAGACAAAGAGAATCAATGAGTTGGAAAACTTACTTAGGAAGAACAAAATCAATGTGCCAAATGCTTCCAAGGATTCAACTCCACCCACTTCAAAGGGAAAAGGGAAAGCACTTATGGATGGTTCAAGTTCTTCAAGGTAATAGATACTTGACTCAGGTGCCTCATATCATATGAGTTCTTCAAAAGGAGACTTTTCTTCATTGAAGCAGTTTAAGGTACTACACAGCTTTGTAGGAGATGATACAAAAATGGAAGTTAAAGGGAAAGGACAAGTTGAGATGGAAAATGGAGAGTTCAAAGAAGTTCTCTATGTTCCCAACCTTAGCTCTAATCTCCTTTCAATCTACCAAATCACTTACTCTGGAGATGTTAATAAAGTTGAGTTCTTTCTAGATTTAGTAATGGTGCACAATCTTAAAGATGATTCATTAGTTGAAGTGGGTAAATTCAATCATCACAAAAGGCTTTATTCTTTCTCCCACTTTGTGCCTAAGTCTCCTTCACATGCCTTGTTGACTCAATATCATTCACAAACCACATTATGGCATGAGTAGTATGGACATCTTGCTTTCTGCTATCTTCATCAACTTTTCTCCAACTATATGGTCAAGGGTCTACCTACAATCAACTTTTCTAAAGGTGAATGTTCAACATATTCAATGGATATGCATCTAGGGGAGAAGTTTGATAAAGGGAAGCCTTGGAGAGCATTTTTCACTCTTGAATTGGTTCACACAATTCTAGCAAGTCCTTTTGCAGTAACTTCAGTTAGCAAGGGTTGCTACATCCTCACTTTCATTGATGACTTTTCACGCTACACATGGGTCTACTTTCTTGATAATGAGAATGAAGTGTTTGGTAAGTTTCTAGCCTTCAAGATTCATGTTGAAAAGCAATCAAGGAAAGCCATCAAGGTTCTTCATATGGACAATGAAAGCAGATATGTGAACTCAAGACTTAGAGACTTTTGTGAACTTGAGGGTATTCATCTTCAAAATCCAGTAGCATTCAATCCATAAAAGACCAGTGTTGCAAAAATGAGGATTAGAACTCTTAAGTCTATGGAAAGTTGCATGATTCAAGACAATTCTCTTGATCCATCACTTGAAGTTGAAGCTATAAGCAGTTCCAATCACATACTTCATATGTCTCCTCATAATGCCTTGTATGGAAAGACTCCTTTTAAGGCATGGTGTGGCAGAAAACCAATTGTGAAACACTTCAAAGTCTTTGGTTTTCCAACATGGGCAAACATTTCTTCTAGGGAATACAAGACACCACCAAGGCCTTGTACTTTGATCAGATATGAAGATAGTGTTAAGGTATATAGATTTATGGATCCTAAGACTCATAAAATTTTCATAGAGAGGAATGTTCACTATGAGGAAAGTTTACCTATCTTATCTGCTAATCCTTTCCATACTTCATACATTGTGGAAACTAATAGTGACAGCAACGATAGTGATTCAACAAATTTAGATATGTGGGATCCTATTGATAGTTGCAGTAAGAGGTTACAACATCAACCCATTCCACATGCATACATTGCTATAGTGATAGGTTTATGCAATTCAGCACAATTGGGTACACCTTGTCTTCCAACTCCAACATCAATGGATGACTTCATAGCAGATATTTCATATTTCTTTGTGGAGTCATATATAGTAGATTTTGAAGATATCATTGGTGATATACATCTTCTCTTTGATGAATAAGATCCTTCTTCAGTTGTTGTGAGGGCCAACTCTTACCCTCTTTTCCATTCTCTACATGATTAGTCTTCACAGGTTGATATGATTGTGGATCCTTATGTATAGCAATTGCAAGAGGTTCTTTATCATTTTAGGAGACACATGGTTCTTTGGGACATGTTCTACATTCATCCTTGCTAGATTTGCACTCATTCTTTTCAATAGTGTCGGAAGGGGCAATCATTAGTATCGACACAGGGATAGTTGAGCAGGTTTTAAAGGCACCATTCATCATCAGGACTCTTTCTACATATTGGGAAAGCATCTCATTTGCACTTATGATATTGTTTCTTCCAAAGGGGAGGAACAGTATTTAGCAATCATGGATCAGCTTCTACCTTGGAGCAGCTATCACTAATTGACATTCTTCATTGTCTCCTTCCTTCTTCTCTTATGGGGGGGACCTTTTCCTCTACTGGGATTGTGTTCTTCTCATACTTCTCTATTGTATATACTTGATGTATGTCACAATGGGGGGGTCTTGATTACTCCATCCATCCATGCATCTTGTTTTTTCATCTCTCTTTTTGGGGGAGGGTTTTTCCCATGAGGTTTTCCCTCTTTCTCCACTTTATGAGAGCTTGCATTACTTTTGCACATTGTAACCTAACATAGCCTAGTAGCTAGGACCCAACTTGCATTTTCATCCTAGCTTTCGTAAGCTTAAGTGCATTCCCCTAAGTTGCACTTAAGGGGAGGTGTTAGTGTAAATAAGTACTTACTTATTACACTTTACTTAAGTTTACTTAGGTCAATGCATTATTTATTATTTCTTATTTTTCCACTTAGGAGTTTGCATACTCTTATGAGTTGTCTTGTTGACAACACAGAAGTAAGAAACTCTAATTTAGCACATGGTGTCTACAACACTAGAGTTTTCATAATTAACTGAGTTTTCATGTAGACAACACAGTTATTCATACTCTTATTTTAGCACATTGTGTCTACAACATAATTTTATGTGTTACACCTTTGTAGGATGATCCTCTCATCATTGCACTTACTCCTATGCTTAATGGAGGATAATCCACTCCTAGTGGACATGTGCCTGGTTGTAAGACTTATTAGTGTGCTGACTCCTAGACATTCTAGAAGTATTCTAGAGGCCTTTATATTTAGGCACTCCTAGTTTACTTGTACATGACATTACATGAATTGAATATCATATTGTTATTCTAATCATGCTTTGGTCTATTCTATGCTTGTGCTTGAGTTCCTTGATCTTGGGTGATTTTTCCCTAAGGAAAATTCTTACAATAAATAGGAAGAAGAGTTCTAAGTACCATACAACTATTTTTTCATCAATGTCTCCTCGAAATGATTTGATTGCGCTCACACTTACTTTGATTCTTTCCACATATTTTGAAATGTTTTCATATTCTCTCATTTTCATCTAATCAAATTATCCTTTGAGTCTTTCTACTTTAGCTCTTATTAGATTGTCATCTCCTCCATTGATATCTTTTAGTTTGATCTACATTGCATGAGCTATAATGTAGTCTTTTACTTCATCAAATTCAACATAGTTAAGAGCAAATGCAATAGCAATCATCATGATGTTATGATTTTTCTTTTTAGAAATGTCTTCAATTAATAATGTTCCAGTAGGAGTCTTGTATTCAGTATCAAGATACTTACAACTTGAATCAATGATAGTTTCCAGATGTAATCTCATAAGTCCTTCCCATGCTGCAAAGTTGTCTTGGTTCAACCTGGGAATCTCTCTTTGGTAAGACATCTTGATCTTTATCTTAGGTCCTTGAAACCTTCTCTACAAGCACCAAAAGCTTTAATACCAATTGTTGGAAATATAAAGAGGAGTAACTAAGAGGAGAGGGGTGAATCGATTACTACTAAAATAAATCACAAATCTCTTAGATGTCAATAGAAAACAATCTCTAAAAACTAAACTCTGTTATTGCTCAGTAACCACACTGAAAATGCTATAACTTGGTAAATATTAAGAATGCTCAGCAAACACTTAACATAAAATCTTAAGATGTTATATGTTATTAATATTACTTTAACTTAGTTGCAAACACATAAGAGAAATAGCATGAACACATTTGACACCAAGATTTAACGTGGAAACCCAATATGGGAAAAAACACCAATTGCAACTAGTTACTGCTTTTCACTCTTTTGAGGTGAGCCTTGTTAGGAGCCAGCCCTATTAAAGGTTAAAAAACACATTGTTAGGTGTGATCCTATTAGAAGATTTAATCACCCTTTTAGGAGTGGACTTGTTAGAGGTCTTTGGACAATTCAATAGAAATGCCACTGTGTAAGAGGATTTACAAATAGGTGTTTAGCCAACTTTGTTAAGAGATTTAGATCACTGCTAAAATGGTTAGAAAGTAATAATGACATGACCTGATTCTTGATTGCAACTAAATTTTTTATTATAGATCTCAACTTTGGCTTGTATACTTGATCCTCCTTGATCAAACGTATATTTTCAGCTTCTCAAGGATATTCTCCTTATCCTTCTAATTCACTTCCTTTTAGCATCATTAAATCTTCAATTGTCTTCCATGAATTCTCACACTTCTAATCTCAACTTGACCTTATATTTATATCTTTCATATTGTCAAGTTGGCTAGAATATAGCTTAGAATAATAAATATTCATCTTCTCAGTTGGCTAGAACCAACAAATAAATCAACTGAACTCAATATGCCAAAACAAGAAAATCCTTCATTAGTCGACCCTTCTCGATAGACACTAAATCAAAAATAATTTTCCCATGTTAACCGAGTGAACTTGGTTAACATTGCATACTTATAATGTTCCTTTGGTAACTAAGTGAGCTTGATTAAGATTGGTTCCATCCAACATTTCTTTCATTAACCAAGTGAGTTCGATTAACACTTATCTTCTGCAGACTTTCCTTTGGCACTTGAGTGAACTCGGTAGATACTAATTTTTGAACTAAGAAAACTTTGGAATGCTCAGTAGTCATAGAAAACTATCTTAAATTCTCGAGTGACCTTGACATAAACTGAATGGTAATGATATGACATTTTGTGTAATATCAAAGACGATACACAATTAATCAATTTTTTCAACAAAAGGATGATTTTCCTCTACCAAATATCGATATGATAGTAAACATAACTATGGGCTATGAAATTTATTTCCTAATAGATGGATTCTTAGGGTATAACTAGATTAAGATAGCTCCTGAAGACCAGGAGAAAAAAACTTTCACTTGTGCATGACGTACATTTTGCTAGAATGCCATGCCTTTTTGGCTCAAAAATGTAGGTGCTACATACCAAAGAGCGATGAATATAATCTTTCATGACATTATGAATAAGAACATGGAGGATTATGTTGATGATGCAATTAAAAATTCTAAACAATGAAAGACCCATTTAGTTGACCTACGTCTAATATTGGACCGTATGGAACAATTTCAACTTAGGCTAAATCCAAAAAATTGTGTTTTAGTGTTACCTCTGGGAAATTCCTTGGGTACAAAATATTAGCTAAATTCACAGAGGCTGATCCAAAAAAAGTGCTAGGTATCACGGAAATGCCACCTCCCAAAAACATTAAATATTTAAGGAGTCTAGAAGGACACCTTCAGTCCATCAAGAGCTTCATATCTCAATTAGCTAATAGGTCTCAACCATTCAACAAAACACTACATAAAGGGTCTATATACATATGGAATGAGTTGTATAACAAGAGTTAGGTCCAAATCAAAGAATATCTACCAAATCCACCTGTCCTCATACCTCAAATTTAGGGGAAGTCTTTGATTCTTTACATCTTAGCTGCTGCAGATTCTCTAGGATCTTTATTATTATTAATAACATAGGTGAACATGAAGCTCTCACTAATGGGATTAAGCTGACCCTTGAATGAAGAATTAAAAAGCTACACATTTATGGATATTCCTAGCTTATCATCACTCAAGTTAACAATGAGTATCATACCAAGGATGATAAGTTGATACCTAATAAGAAATTGGTAGACACTCTAAGGAATTACTTTACTTCTATCAAATTCTAGTAGATTCCTAGAGATAAAAACAAGGTTGAAAATCTTATGGAAAATTTGGCATCTATCATACAATTACAAGAGCATGAGTCTCACTATTTAGTTCATGGTGGACGAATTACCCTAACAATCAAGTCATCTACATTATTTTAGATTAAGGTAAAAATAGGTTTTGAAGGGACCTGAAACCGTTAATAGAAAAACAAAAGATGTTCAAATAAGCACAACCAAGTTTTACAAGGACCTGAAACTTGCAGTATGAAAGTAGAAAAACTAGGTTTTAAAGGGACCTAAAACCACAAAAAAGGACTAGAAAATGAAACCAAGTTTTACAAGGACCTGGAACCTAGAGTTTAAAAAAACAAAAGAGAAACCAACTAACAAACCCAAACTAGAGACCAATTACCAGAACCACCAACAATAGCTATTACAAATTCTTGATCATTTTCACCACCTCCTTGCCCACCTCCATAGTTTTTTGGATAATGTCAGTAGTAGAGAACCTAGATCCCCCAATTGCCTCAATTGCCTTCTTCCTAGAACTTGGTCTTCTTCTTTTTCTTGGCCCACCAGGAGACATGATTTCCTCATTATTTTTCTTACCCAAGCTGGCAGTACCCACACAAAGGCTTGAAGTGACCTATTCCATCTTGTTACCACTCTCTCTAATCAAAAGACGAAGCTCGTGTTCATATTCCTTCTCTAGGATATTGCCAACCTGAACCTCCAGCTAGATGATCTTAGCCCAGTCAGTTTCCTAGTCCTACTACATCTTTCCCATTCTTTTTTTAAGAGTCATTAACTCATTGTACATCTAGGAATCACCTTGGAGAGAGGATTCTACCTTGAGCTTAGCAATGTGAAGGAAAGAAAGCATAGCATCCTTACCAATTGGGTCATGCTTCTCCTTCCCCATATCTTAATCTAAAAGTGTAGCACCCTTACCAGTTGGGCCATCCTTCTCCTTCCCCTTATCTTCCTCCAAATTTTCCTCCCTAGCTTTTTGGGGTTGCTCACTCTAGTTTTTATCCTCTTCTCCAATATTTTCTAACCCTATATTTTTGTAATAACTTTCCTCAACCTCATCCTTTCGAGGCTCACCTTTGCTACTAGAGTAAGTCACCTACACTATTTTTGGTCATGAATCTTTTCATTTCTCCACCATCTTCTCCTATCTACAAGACCAAATAATTCTCAAGAATATGCATGCAATGAAAAGTATCAACTTATTTGTAACACTTCTCATTACACCCTCATCTCTAGTGGCCTATATAAGAAGTTCTTAGATAGAACACTTCTTATGTTTCTAGAGATAGACAAGTCCAAAAAGGTATTAGCCAAAGTTCATGATGGAATTTGTGGGTCACATTCTGATGGCCTTACACTTGCTCTGAAATTTCTTAGGGCTTGATACTATTAGCCAACTATGCAAGTTGATGTCATCTAATATGTCGAATCTTGTAAGAAGTACCAACTACACAACAACTTGATTCATGTTGTTAGGCATGAATTTATCCCCTCTATTACATACTAGCCTTTCAAACAATGGGCATTTGACTTGGTTCACAAGATTTATCCAAGTTCATCTAGTAGACACAAGTTTATTATCACAATAACATAATATTTCACTAAATGGGTCAAAGATGTCCCACTTTCTACTATCATAGGCAAACATATTGCCTTGTTTATATTGAATTGCATTATTTGTCTGAATGGACTTCCTTTCTCCATAGTAAGTGACAATGGGTAGCAATTTAAGAACAAGGACCTTAGGCAACTCTGCAAGAAGTTTAAAATCAAGCAATACTAGTTCTCCATCTACTATCCCCAATGAAATGTCATAGAACAATCCATAAATTAGGAAGGGATTGATGACTACAGATTAACCCTACACAATAGGCCTATAGGACCACCATACTTTTAAAAAATAGTAGTCCATTAAGATAGCTAGGGGGGGTGAATCAGTTATCCAACAATAAATACATTTATCTTCTTTAAACAAACTTAACCATTCAACCAAAGTAAACAAAAACCATAATAAGATGCACAAAGACAATCACACCAAATATGTTAACTAGGAAAACCCTTGATCAAAGAGAAAACCCCAGTGAGAGTGATGCCCACAAGATGATATACTAATATTAATATTCTTTGTTAGAGGATGGACCCTGTTAGGAGTCTATTATAACATTTAGTACATAGAGTCCCTATTATGAGACTTTGAATCCATGTTAGGAGTTTCCAACCCTATTAGGAGTTGTGCCAACCTTGTTAGGAGTTATGGTACAATGTATGCAAGATGAGCCCACTATGCAAACATGCAATTTCAACTACAAGAAGAGCTCACTGCTCAAACAAGTAATTTACTATTATGTTCTTCTTTCCTTTGTTCTTTCAACCAAACCAATCACTATCAAACCTTGTAAACTAGGTCATGAACCTTGGATCCAAATACCAAACCTCAGATAACTCAGCAAAACCTCAGTAACAAAGTTTCCTTCACTTTTTTACTGCTCTACTCAACTTCACATTCTACTCTTACTACTGCTTATCATCAATCAAAACCATGCATATGATAAAGGAAAATATCCTTCCTTTATACCGAGTCCATAATACAATTCCCTAATTTGGTTGTTAAACTTTATCAATTAATCATTATTTGACCATATTAAGAACATGTTATACTTAGCAATAACATTAAGCTTTCACCTTTCAACTTGAATATCTTTTCGTACATTCAATATTATGACAAGTGATCTTATCCACATCATTACCAATATCTCTTCTTCGTATCCTCAACCTCGATTCTTAGAATAACAAATGTGCTAATAGATAGAACAAGTTTACCAGAACATGCCTCTATAAACTCTATTTCAAAATAGACATCATCAAAACTTACATAACTTCTTCTAGACATATCATTTCTTCTTTCGATGTTAACTGCATATACTAGATACTTGAAAGTATCTCCCATAACCTTGGATAGTTAGAATACTCAACTAGCCATCCATACCAACTTGATCTTTTTGATATTCTTCTGTCAAATACTATAGAAAACTACTATATTGACATCAATGACAAATTCAATCATGAATATAACATACCATCATAGTAACATATCTACAATACTCCCCCATAGGAATATCATCAGTGTTCATGTTTCTAAAAATCTTGCAACAATCTCTCACTTTGGTATTGATGGCAACATAGTTGAAAAACATCTAGTTCCATGAACACCAACAAAAAAACTATTCATTTTACTTTTCAAACCCTCTTCATCAATCATTCTCCCCCATTGATATACCTCAATGTTCTTTCTTTCAAACTATCAGTCCATGTTGTACTTCTTCTGAACTTACTATACTCATGCCAAACTTCTCCAACTATCATGTTGTACATGTTATTTTCCATGTTGTTTTTTATGCCAAAAATCTTCCCCATTGACATCAATGTCAAAGGTTTTAACAACCAACTTTACTGCATCAAATTCTACAACAATTCATTCTTACTTAGCTCAAGTGTCAAATGACACTATTCAAAACAATATCCACTAAGAGTCCTAGATGACTTTGTCCATCATAGATACTCCTCCATACAAGAAGAATCAACATTTAGTCCAAATAACAATGGTGCTTTGTTACACTGGACTAATGCACTTTTTCATCTTCTACTCTAATGTAGGAAGGGGCATAACCCCAAGCATATCTTGCAAATACTCAAAATTCTCTTTGGGAAGAGGCTTAGTGAATATATCTACAATCTTCTCTCTATTGCTCACATAATCCAATTTGATTTCTTTTTATGCAAATCTCTCTCTCAACATGTGATACTTGATAGAAATGTGCTTAGTCCTTGAATGCAACACTAGATTCTTAGACATATTTATTGTGCTTGTGTTGTCACAATAAATGACAATAGGTTCATTGATTTCTATCCTTATATCCTTTAGCATCTGCTTCATCCAAATAACTTGATTACAATTGTTTGCTACTACAACATATTCTACTTTCACTATACTTTGTGATGTACAACCTTGCTTCTTGCTTGACCATGAAAACAATCTTCCTCCAAGAAAGAAGGCTCTACCACTGGTGCTCTTTTTTCCATCCATACTACCTACCCAATCAGCATCAGTATAAGAACTTAGAGTAAAATCATTATATTTTTCATACCACAATATGAATTTAGATGTTCCCTTCAAATATCAAAATATCCTTTTAACTGCTACATAATGTGCTTCTCTAGGATCAACTTGGAATCTTGCAATAATTCCAATAGCATTTTCTATATTTGGCCTTGTGTGAGTCAGATATTGCAATCCTCCAATCATAGATTTGTACTTCTTTTTCTCAATAGTAGGTGTCTCATCTTTTGTAGATAAATTGTCCAGTTACATATGTGTTCCAATGGATTTTCATGCTTCCAAACCAAACCTTTTTAGTAAATCCTTCAAGTACTTAGTTTGAGAAATAAAGGTTCCTTTTTTATTTTGTACAATGTCCTAGAAAATATTTTATCTCTCCTATCATACTCATTTCAAATTATTTCTTCATCTCTTCTGCAAACTTCTCAGTTTCCTCATCATTTCCTCCAAATATGATATCATCAACAAATATTACCAAAATCATCAAAACATTATCAATTTTGTCCAATAGAGATTACTATCTACCATACCTTTTCTATATCCAAGTTTTGTCAAATGCTTGTCCAATCTTGCATACCAGGTTCTGGGGGCTTACTTCAGGCCATATAATGTTTTCATTAATTTTCATACTATGTCCTTGTTATCTTTTAAAGGATAACCTTTAGGTTACTCAATGTACACTTTTCCTTCAAGTTCTCCATTCAAAAATGTTGACTTGACATCCATTTGATACACTTTAAATTTCTTTTGTGCTACACAGGCTAAGAATAATCTTACTACTTTTATTCTAGCCACTAGAACATAGGTCTCCTCATAATCTATTCCTTCTTGTTGTGAGTAACCTTTACATACAAATCTTGCTTTGTTCCTTACAACTTCACCTTGTTCAGTCATCTTGTTCCTAAATACCTATTTGGTTCCTGTTACATTCTTGTCTACTGGTCTAGAGACCAATTCCCATGTCTCATTCTTTACTATATGATCCAATTCCTATTTCATAGCTTGCTTCCAATAATCATCTTTACATGCTTCATCTACATTCTTAGGTTCAACTTGAGATATCAAACATTTTTCTTCATTGATTCTACTTCTTGTCATTACACCTTTATCTTTTCTTCTGATGATCTGCTTAGATGGGTGATTCTTTATTATGTTCTCTCCTAAAGTAGGATTTTCTATCTCAACATTTGGTTCTATTAAAGGTTCTGAGATTTGCTCCTACCTTAGCTCTCCTTCATTCTACAAATCATTGTTAGTCTCAAGAAATACATCATCATTCCTTGGCTTAGTATCAACATCATCATCTCAATTGTAATCAACTATTCTCTCTTATATTTTGAACTTCTCATCAATTCTTACATTTGCACTTTCTAGAGTTGTTTCTTCTAATACTTACTTTTCATTAACCAATCTAGACTCATTAACATAGTCTTTCAATGATCTTTCCATACTTTCACTAAATTCTTCAACTTTATCAGAGAGTAGATTCTTTCTGGATTTTCTCAATCTCTTAGAACATCTACTCGAAAGATGACCAAATTCTTTACATGTTCAACAAATAAAATTTTTGTACCTTCTAATTCTCTCTTTTTAATCAGATCAATACCTTCCTTTATCTTTATGCCTTCTTCTAATTTAGATCCATCTTTACTTGTGCTACCATTCCATTGTATACAACAGAAGGATTCTGGATCTAAAAACTCAATATTCTGCTCTTTACACAAATTTGATAACTCATCAAGAATTTCCATCATTTAGGTGTTGAAATTTCCTCTGTCAAGTATAGGACTATCTTTCCTAAACATGTTCGCCATGGATCTCCCAAATTTTTTAAACTTTATCTTCAAGGACTTGAAGCTCTTCTACCAATTGTTAGAAACAATAGTCCACCAAGATAACTAAGAAGGGGGGTGAATCAATTATCTAACAATTAATACATTTATCTTCTTTAAATAAACTTAACCATTTAACCAAAGTAAACAATAACCATAATAAGATGCACAATGATAATTACACCAGATATGTTGACTAGGGAAACCCTTGATCAAAGGGAAAACCCTGGTGGGAGTGATGCCCACCAGATGATGTACTAATATAAATATTCCTTGTTAGAGGATGGACCCTATTAGGAGTCTATTAAAAATTTAGTACATAGAGTCCCTATTAGGAGACTTTGAATCCCTATTAGGAGATTCCAACCCTATTAGGAGTTGTAGTACAATGTATGCAAGATGAGCCCACTGCCCAAACATGCGATTTCAACTACAAGAAGAGCTCATTGTTAAAACAAGTAATTTACTAATATTTTCTTCTTTCCTTTTTTCTATCAACCAAACCAATCACTTCCAAACCTTGTAGCCCATGTCATGAACCTTAGATCCAAATATCACACCTTAGTTCACTCAACAAAACCTTGGCAATGAAGTTTCCTTCACTTCTGCACTACTCTACACAACTTCGCATTCTACTCTTACTGCTACTTATCATCAATCAAAACCATATATATGATAAAGAAAAATGTCCTTCCTCTATACTGAGTCCATAATACAATTTCTTGAGTTGGCTGTGTAATACCCCAAAATTGGCACATTGCCATGTTAACCAAATCTGGTCTATTTAATCAATTCTAAGTCCTATTGTACTAGGCAATATTGATTCCAATACTTGCTACTTGACCTAAGTGTCAAATGCAGAAAATCGTAATCTACATTAATCACACTCTTTATTTAATTCCTAAGTATTGACTCAAATTAGCTACATTAAACCTATTGATTAAGTTTAATTTAATTATAAGTGTTCATACTTTAATTAAATTAAATTACTTCTTTAGCTAATGTATAAAGAAATTGAATATATATTTAATTTAATAATGTCCTCATTTTAATTATTGAATTTAATTATTCAATTAATTAAATTTTATGCATTTATGAGGTCATATCCTATTTTATTAAATTAAGTATTCTCTCCAAATCTTCTCTTCAGTTTAGAAATGGAAATTTTGAGAGAACTATCTCTTGAAATAGGATTAACTTAGTTAACTCTCTCTCACACTTAGAAGAGAATTAGTTAACTCTTCATCACATTGAGATCTGAAATAGTTAACTTCATCTGCATAAGGAATTTTCCATTCTGACTGAGTCTTATCTCCAATCTTGATCATTCATTCCAATTGATCTCAATCGTTGATTGATTTATGGAATTCTATTTAAGATGCCTTCAATTCCTCGTTAAAGAGGTTGAATTGAATTTAAATCAAATTTATGTTGGAATATCTACTCATTTTGCCCATACATCCATATTTTATATTTCTTGCATTATAATATCATCTTAATGTTAAAATGCATTCATTTAGAATAGTACGCTCTTTTATTACTTATCTTAATGGTATTTCATATAGATTAATATTGCATTTTCATATAGCTTTACAAAATCCTTCGTACTAGAGGTCTAGTTGCCAACTTCTCATTCTGAGAGCAATGGCAAAATCTATCTAGTTAGGAGGCAACAAGTTGATTTTCCAAATGAGTTCAATTGAATGACTTAATGTTCATTTTGGGATGGTTTCACATGTAAGGACCATGTTGAAGTGTGGTTGATTAATAGGCCATAATTAATGCATACATTTCTGGCACCCACTGTGGGGCTGAAAATCAAGTTTCTAGCCTCATTTATGCTATTTTTCTAGTATTCTTAATTATTCTATCACTAACTTCCATATAGATTTCTAGTTTCTCATGCGAGAAATCTCATTTTCTCACAAATAAACTAAGATTTTTCCCCTTTCATTTCACTTCATTGTGTGAAAAAGTGTATAATTGCACAATTTCACATGTGGTACACACCATTTTCTCATGTAGGCCTATGCAGGATTTCATGCAAAATTTTGCATCAGTAGATGCAAATGCAATTTTTAGAATTCAATTTTTATCATTATGTTTAACTAACACTATTTTATGAAGTATTTTCATTATAATATCTAGTTCTCAAACAACTTAATAGTGGTTTGTAGGACGCTCATTGAAGATACCTTATCACAAACACTTCAAAGTCAAAAAAATCATTTCAAACCCAATTAAACGTCATTTTTTCTTTTATTTATTTCTTACATATAGTATAAATAGGGCTTGTGAACTTCATAGGGTGAAAGACAGAGGAATAGGGGAGTATGCTCTTTACTACTTGGAAGTGATGCCCAAGAGTATATTAGAAACTTATACACCTTTGAAAGATGGTACCTGAGGGAGGCAAACAAGTTAGTGGTTCTCCTATATGAGTCTTTTCTATGAAGGAATGATGATTTTCTTTTAGGAAGTAAAAATCTTGAGAAAGGACAAGTTGGGATCAATTAAGATAACTTGATGATTAACATGTCTTGTGTGTTTGAGCAAGGTGATGAGGTAGAGGAGTATGCTTTTTCTCCTTGAGGGAAATTAGAAACTCCACTCTTAGATATGAACCACTAGTCTAAGTTAGCCTTTAGAGGGCCTACCGGTGCAATCCAACCTCCGAGAATGACCCAAGTGAGTACACTCCTTTCACCAAAGATTCTAACTCACTCTAATAAACAAGCTTTGTAGAGTGAAAGACTCCAAAGCCATATTAATTTCTTCCTCTTGATTCCTGATATTACATATCAAGAGGAGGCTCTATCTATTGCACTAGTCAGTGCTGAACCCAGTCTTGCTAGTCAAGTGTGTGCACTTTTAGATACTAATGTGGGTTGTTGGTCTCAACTTTTCTTTTGAAGACACTGGGGATTAATATGAATGGAAGCCAAGTAAAAACCTCTTAGTTAGTTGCTACCTGGTTCACCTCCAAAATGGGGCATAATATTTGTGCAAGGAGGGGGAAGAATCTCTCCTATAGATTCTCGCCATAGAAATGTACCTGGACACTAGAAGGTGGTATATGTGCTTGACCCCTTCCACAGGGGTGTTCATTTAGCATATATCTTATTGATTCCTTGGAATACACCAAAAATAGGGGTGCCCTCTAGTGGGGTGACACAGCTGTGTGAGGTGAGCACATGCACATAAGTTGTGAGATAAAGGTTTTGCTTCCTCTACTATTTTTGGTTATAGGGATAAAATTAGTTTGTTCTTGAGTCTTTAAACTTGCCCAAATCTATCAAATAAACTGAAGGTCAAGACTCCCCCATCTCTCTGAGTTGCTTTGTCCTCAGTTGGATTGTTTGCGACTACTGTTTACTTCCCATGTTTATTTGAAAACAACTATCTTTTTGAAAACCAAAATGCTATCCAAAACTTGAAAACTATCTTGCTACCTATCTAAAATATGTAAACACAATCGACCATCTATCCTAAAACTTGCAAAATCTCTTCAAAATCTAGTCAAAGTTATCAATACATCTAGATTCTTGTGCTTAGTTCTGCAAAATTTTGCACGAGAAAATACCCTCTTAGCACTTCCTTGAGTGGCATTGTGCTAGTCTTCACATGACTCCCTGCAAATCCTTGCATGATATCTTGTAAAAATATGTCTTTTATGCCAAAATTCTATCCTTTTGTCGATCTATCAACTCCTCACACAACTTTGTGTAAGTCCTCTCATGAGAAAACTATTGAAAATTTTCTATACTAAATCTTCACCTGGCTCTTTGTGTCTTCTTGCATGGTTCACTCAGAATCCTTGTACAAGATCTTGCTCTCAAAACTATCAAACTATCATGTATGCATCATCTACGCTTCAAGTCTGATCTATATCTACAACATTTACCACTTCTCTATCTACAAACAATGTCAAATAATGACTTCTTGCTTAGCTAAAAACTTTTGATCTATATGCAAACTAGTCTCCTCACTTAGTTATCTTATCTTTTTTCTTTCATGTTTGTCATAGTCATAATCTTTGGTTGTGCTATCCATTACTCAAGTGGCTCATACCTAAGTATACAACGCTCTTATCTCACTTTTTTGAGACTACGTTCTAGTGCGGTCCTTGTCTAGATTTTGCTTTCTGTCCTTGTCTATGACTATGGCAACAAGAAGCATAAACATGTTTTATCCCCTTAGACTTAGATGAGGTAGAGCTAGGGGTCGTAATTATGGTAGAGGTCACTTCTTAGCTGATATACAATCTATCTCCAGTTCATCTAGTGACGAGTCTTCATGATCTCCTTCACTTATTAGATCAACTCATGTTTAGAGAACATTTTCCATAAACTTACAACAAACCAAGAACCCCTTGTATCAAGAGGATCTTGAAACTAGCAAAGGTTATACATCTCCAAACAATATAGATGAATTCTTGTTTAGGCAACCTTTTCAACCAACATACATTGAAACTTATCACATTCCTACTATGGTTGATCAAGAAATAGAATGTGGAGAACATAGTGGAGACCAAGATCAACACATGAACGAAAGATATAAGGAACCTTTTACTGATGAGAATGAGGAAGAGGTAGAAATACTTCTTGAACATATCAAGAAATTTTGTAAGGACAAAAATATCTAGAAAGTCATGAAAGTCTTGCTTAACAAAGAGAAAGAGAAATACTTTCTCAAACTTGGGCAAGAGGGAGCTAAGCTACCTCACAACTTTAACATTGAAACTATCATTACACCTAAAGAGGACACTAAAATGTCTAAATTGAAAAACAACTAAAGATCATGCAAGAGCAGTTAGCCCAGATGATGCATGAAAAGGAAAAACCTACAAAAAGATACACCTTAGACACTCTTTTCCCATTTCCTTTTGACAAGTGCATAGACATGCCTCATTTTCCAAGAGGAGTTGAGTTACCCAAGTATGATAAATACTTTGGAACTTCCAATCCCCAAGATCATTTGTGAGAATTTGGGGCCTTGTCTATAGAATTTATGCATAATCAGACATATCTCATGCGTCTATTCCCAAGAAGTCTAGGTGGTCAAGCTATGGAGTGGTTTCCATACTTGCCTACTGGTATCAAAATGTTTGATGAGATTGCCAATCTATTTGTCCAACAATACTCCCACAACATACAACACCTAGTTAACATACAAGGCTTGTGTAACCTTAAATAGAAAGTTGGGGAACCTTTCCTCACATTCCTTTAGAGATGGAGACAACGTTACACCAAATACTCATGAAATATTCTTGAAATGGAAAAAATTGATATCTTTAGTGATAATCTCCTACCTGACTTTGGCTATAGAGTTCAACTTCAAGTCTGTGAACCTTTGAAGATACGATCACACAAGCTATTTGGATAGAGGAATTCATGGTCAAAAAGGGTGAGCTCACCCTTCAAAAGGACACCAAACAAGGATACACCTCTAATAAGGATAAATCTAAGTATGTGAAAAAAATTGAGAGGTTGTGCATGACACAGTTGTTGACAACATTAATCCTAAACCTGTTAAAGCAACATTCAATATTACAAACAATCTCAAAGCATCCAAGAACATTGATAAAAATCCTATTGACATTAAGATGCTTGGAAACAAACTAAAAAACTCATCTTGGGTTACATGCCCAAAACTAGAATATACACCTCTTGGTGAACCTTTGGGTGTGGTTTACAAGACCTTGCTACAAAATAAGATAATTTCTCCATTGGATAACTCTCATCCCTATGATCCACAACCACGACCTCTATGGTGGAATGAGACTACATTTTGCAAGTACCATCAAAACAAAGGTCACAAAACTAGCAACTGCATTAACCTGCATCACAAAGTTTAAGACTTAATTATGATGGTGGCATTGTTGTAGATGGACATAACAAGAACTTGGATCACAAGGCTTTCAAGGAGTCATTCCTATCTGATGAAAAAGGAGAAAACTCAAAATAGAAATCTAACAAGAAGGTCAATTGTACATACTTTAAAGATGACAATGTGATTAACATGGTTGAAGCTATATATTTTGAGTATTGTGATGTTATCATCATTAAGGGAAAACAAGATAACAATAAACCTAAGACACCTTTCATCTTAAGGGGCCCTATGTCCACCACATCTAAGAATAAACCATCACAATCTTGTTTCAATGTTTTTATGCATTCTTGAGCTAAGTTGGTACTTAAAGGCCCTGTGTCTTCTCCTCTTGATCTAGAACAACACAAAGATAAACCTCTTGCTGGTCCATCTAGCAAAGGAACAAAAAATGCAACATCATCTGCAGCTACTAGCATCAATATCATTGATCAATTACAATGAATAAATTCTCAAATCATGATCTTTGAATTGCTTAAAATCTCACCTACTCATAGATTGATTCTCAACAAAGCCCTCATTGAGAAAAATGTACCTCAAGATCTTGATCTTGAGAGGTTCCACTCTATGGTAGGTCATCTGACCTCGCCTTACTATATCTCCTTCTCTAAGGAGGATGATAATTCACTGAGTCATCCACATAACCAACCTCTGCACATTGAGGTCATGATACATCAAACACATGTCCATCATGTGCTTATTAATAATGGGGATGGTTTAAATATTGTCTCTGCTACTCTGCTTAGACAATTGGATTATTCTAAAGAGTTCATTGATCCTCATCATAAGATAACTATCAAAGCATATGATGAAGTCAAGCATAAATATTTGGGTCTTTTTTTCTTGCCTCTCTGAGTTGGTCTTGTTGAAAGGGTTGTCACTTGTCAAATCCTTGACATTCCCTTAGCTTACAATATTATTCTAGGAAGACCATGGATACACAAGATGCGAGTTGTGCCTTCCACTTATCATCAATGTGTAAAGTTCCCATTTCACAGCTCTAAAGTCACCATACCTACAAGTACTAGCTATACTTGTAACATGTTGAAATTTGTTGAAGACTTTGTACCTGCTAGTAGAGAATCTATAGAATATCATGATAATAAGATGAAACAAATCGAGCAGTCACAAAAGCTGAAAGAAAATGGAATGGGTGAATATCACATATAGCCAGTTCTATCTTTAACATCTCTTCCTGAGTCTCCCCATCATTATAGGAGACCATCTGAAGTGAAGAGACCTTTTGTGCTAACACCTCAAACTAAGTATAATGATACCTTTGTCAAATCTATTGTACCTCTTGAAGAGGAATATGAAAATAGAAACATTGTTTCATGGATATACAAAGAGGAAACTCCAGTTGACCTCACATAACAATCTTGCAAGATTACTCCTCAAAAGTATGGTCCAAGTCTAAAAATCATAAAATTCTTTGGCTATAAAGGGAATGGTCCTATTGGATGCAACAAAAATTGTCTGGTCGATCCTATTAAATTGATAGCTAGGAGGAATCATGACACATCTGGTCTAGGCTTCAATATTATTCCCTTCCATCTAGGGATTAACAAATTTATACCAGAATTCAAGAGTTTATCTGATTATGAGTCACAAACTGAGTCCAATGACCATGAAGACAATGTTGATGATGATGATCCCTATCCTTATCCAATTCCTAATGATCTTGTTGAATTCTTTGTAGAACTAGATGACTCTATACCATGTGTCAGGACCATGGATGGTGATAGTGATTCTTTTTAATGACACTATTGATTCTACCCATACCCAAAATGCACAAGGAGTGTCTTGTAATGCTTTAGTCATTGAGTACCATTGTAAAAATCAAGATGATGAGGGAGAATTTGTCCCTATCACTATTGGGAATTCTACAGTCTGTTTCCATGTAGCACAGATTCTTGGGAGTACAAATTTGACTCTCTATCAAAAGAAACTACAGACAAAGACATAGATCAAGTTCATGTATATGAAAATCAGCTCAAAGTAGGTGAATTGTCTAGGGTTATTCTGGATGAGACTCATCCAACTAGTGTCATTGATTCTTCAATTAATGATGTTAGTACTCAAAGGCATTCAAATACACTTGCAAAAAAAGTTGCTCTAGGTCTCAACTTACTTGTCCAAGAATTTGATGATTATATTGTGAAGACAATCGAACCTACCACATTTCTTTCACTCACCTATCCTGAGCTCATAGATTAGAATTCCAATGCATCTAGTGAAGTCCCTACATTCCAGAATGACTATGCTTTTGCCTGCTACTTAAATGTTGTCAAACCTATAATGTCTTCCACCAATGAACGAAGTGTCAACATGATTGAAGATGACATCAAATATCTCAATCACACAATCAAAAAGAAAATAAATAGAAGGTTTGGTGGTGAAAACCACATTGTGGCAGTGTCAAAACCTAAAATAGTAAAAATAAAAGACATATCCAAGAGTGAAAACCTGTCTGAGGCACCTACGGATGAGATATTTGATGCACTTCCTAATCATTGTTAGAAAAGATCATTAGTATTGTTAGAGCCAAAAAAGTAGATCAATTTGGGAATAGAAGAACATCCACACATGATACATCTTGCACAATCACTATCTCTAGAAGAAAGAGAGGAATTCATTGCTTTCTTCCAAGAGAAAAAGATAAATTTTGCATGGACATACACAAACATGTCAGGCTTGGATCCTAACCTGATAATGAACCATTTATCTATTGCACTAAGAGTTAAACTAGTCAAACCAAAACTTAGGAAAATGCATCCTCATGTTGCATTACTAGTCAAAGATGAATTGGAAAAGCTTCTAAAAGCTAGTTTCTTCCATGCTATTGATTACACTGAATGGATGTCCAATATTGTTCCATTCTCCAAGCATGACAATCTATTAGAGTTTGTACATATTTCTGAGACCTAAACTTATCATGTTCAAATGATGATTTTCCACTCCCTAACATTGATATGATAGTGGACATGATGGTAGGATATGAAATGTATTCACTCATGGATAGATTTTCTAGTTATAATTAGATCAAAATTGCTCTAGAGGATTAGGAAAAGACTACTTTCACTTGTGCATGGGGAACCTTTTGTTGGAATGTGATGCCATTTGGTCTTAAAAATGCTACTACCACATATCAGAGGGTAGTTACTACAATTTTTCATGACATGATGCATAAGATAATGGAAGACTATATGGATGATACTTTGGTTAAGAGCACAAAATGCAACACTCACCGTCAAGATTTGGGGCCTATCCTAGATCACATGGATAAATTTATTCTAAGAATTAATCCCAAGAAATGTGCATTTGGTGTAATATTTGGGAAACTACTTCACTACATTATGTCTTCAAAAGGAATTGAGGTTGATCCAGAGAAAGTTCAAGGAATCATGGACATGCTTCCACCTTGTAATATTAGTCAAATGAGAAGTTTATAGGGAAGACTTCAATCCATTCACATATTCATATCACAACTGGCAAATAGATCACAACCTTTTACCAAGACACTACATAAAGGTGTGAAATACAACTAGTTCCAAGAATGTGATCAAAGTCTAACACAGATAAAGCAATATCTTGCTAATCAACTGATCCTGATGCCTCCTACCTATGGGAAGCCTCTTATTCCTTATATTTCAGCAACAAAATCATCTCTTGGCATTTTGCTAGATAAAGAAGACAATGATAACAAGGAAAGAGCTATCTACTATCTAATTCACATGTTTATTTCTTATGAAATGAATTATAACATCATTGAGAAAGCTTTCCTGGTAGTCATGTTTGCTTCCCAAAAGCTGAGACACTACATGCTCACTCATACTACATAGTTGCTAAAATTGATCCACTCAAGTACTTAACAAGGCAGCTCTAATAGGAAGGTTAGCTAAGTGGGTCATGATGCTAAGTGCGTTTGATATTCAATATGTTGGACAGAAGGCTATCAAAGGGCAAGCGGTTACTAATTAGTTACTAGAAGCACCAATGTAGAGTCTTTTTATGCTAAACATTGACTTTCCTAATGAATCAATTCTAATGATCACACACCAAACTTGGGTGATGTTCTTTGATGGTTCCTTCACACAATAGGGATCTGTTGTTGGGTTATTATTTATCACACCATAGAATTAGTAACTGCTTAAGGCATACAAGATTATGTTTCCTTGTATAAACAACATTGCAAAATATGAAGCTCTAATTAATGGCATGAAGATTTCAATTGAATAAAGAGTGAATGAGTTAAACATCTTTGGAGATTCATAGCTCATAATCAACTAGGTAAATGGTGCATATTAGACAAAGGATGAGAAATTTATCCCTTATAAACACATGATGGATGACCTAAAGATATACTTTGCCCATATAACTTTTCAACAAATTCCTTGAGCAAACAACAAAGTGGTCGATGTGATGGATACCCTTGCCTCCTTGTTATAGATGCCAAAAAATGATCTTCAACATGAATTTCTATTGGAAATGTTACTCTACCCTATGTATGACTCTCCAGGATCTCAAATGATATATTCTATTGTAGGACATGATTCATCCTGCTACCACCATATATACTCTTACTTGTGTGACCAAACAATTTCGGATGGTCTAACCTAGAATTAAAAACATCACCTTATCCATAATACTTCACAACATGTTATTATTACTAACAATTTGTTTAGGAGAGGTCTCAACAAATAACTCCTAAGGTGTTTAGAATCCAACGAGTCCAAATGTGCATTAATTGACATACACGAGGGCATTTGTAGATCTTACTCTAATGGCTTGACACTAGCTCATACACTTATTAAAGCCAGTTACTATTGGTTGAATATGGAGCAAGAGGCAATCAAGTATGCCATGTCCTACAAATAATGCTAGCTCCATGGAAATCTAATTCATGCTCCAGCTAGAGATCTAATTCCATCTATCACATTGTGGCCATTCCATCAATGGGCCTTTGATCTTGTGGGTCAAATTCACCTGTCTTCTTCAAATGGACATAAGTTCATTATTACAGCTATAGACTACTTCACTAAGTAGGTAGAGGTAGTCCCTGTCTCTATAGAAAATGGTAAAAATGTAGCTCTATTTATTATGAATTACATCATATGTTGGTATGGTGTACCTTCCTCCATCATTATTGATTATGGAGGATAGTTTTAAAAAAGGGATCTTAAGGAGTTGTGCAAAAAATTTAGAATCACTCAAAATTGGTCTTCTATATATTACCCCCAAGGTAATGGTCAAGTGGAGGCATCAAACAAGGTGATCCTTAAGCTCTTGCATCACACACTTAACAAATCTAGATGGTGTTGGTCATGTTTTACCTCATGTTATTATGAGTATGTCTTCCTGTGAATGTTCCTAGTTCTTTATCTACAAATTAGGGTCTGGTCTCTTTTAAAATTGGTTAACCCTAAGAAAAACCCTAATTAAACAAAGTTCATGCCCTAAGCAAGCCCTTTAGGTCATACATTTTTACCTTATAAATCAAGTGGGAAAATCATTTTGAAATAATAGATACCTTTTTCAAGAACCTTTTAAAGAGACTTTTGTTTTGTTCCATAATCTCTAGAAATAATATTTACCATCAAATCTTTTTAAAATCTATGGTAGTCACGTTGTTGTTATAAAAATTTGTATGAATTTTACTTCATGCGACAAGGTAACCAAGGAAATACTACACATGGGACCTAGTAATATATGCATGGTTTCAAGCTAAATCATCTACACCCTTAGATCTTTTTAAGATCAACGGTGGTCACTATGTCACCATCAGAAATTGCAAGGTTTTTACCGATCATGACATGGCAACCTCCCACAAATAGAGAAACATGGTAGGATTAAACCTAAAAAGGGGCATCATAATTTGTCATTAATAACCCTCATCAGCACGATGGGATGTCTAAAGTGTTAGGTGTAGTAAATTATCATAACAAGAATGTGTTGCCTTCACATTGCCAGATTTCTTCAAAGTATACGGTGGTTGCTATGTCACCACCAGAAATTTAAAAAATTTGTCAGTCATGACATTGTGACCCCCCATGAAATGAGAATATTATGGGACCTAATTTCAAAAATGACACCATAGAGAATACTTGTCATAAAAGGCCTTGCCAGCATTTCAAGATGGTATTATGTCATTTTCCACCATGGATTCACACTTAGAAAAGGATATTGGTTGATTGGTATTGTCAAATCTCTCCTAGATTGGTGGTGGGCACCATGTTTCTATAGAAACTTGCTCGATCTTTAGTGCATGTGACATGGCAACCAAAGGAAGGATATAAGGACCCACCACAGTTTCAATAAAATAATCACAAAATGTTCATCGTCCAATCAAAGCTACATCAATGATGGTCACTATGTCGCTGTGAGGATTTTCTTAATGTTTATGCATAGCGACATAGTGAGAGCGTGACGCATGTCCAAATGCACTAGCAGGTCTAGTATAACTTGCTAGTAGTGGAAGAAAAGGCCTATGTGGAGAAATTTGATTGGGTTGACTGCCAACCTAGCCTATTGAAACTGAGTCACTAATAATTTTATTCCTAGATTGTCAAAAAAAATAGAATCGACGACTTTTTTTCAAAATTAGAAGGTGATGTCACCATGTTTCTTCCTTACAATCCATTTATGAAAATTAAGGCTCGTATGCGAAGTAGAACTAGGGATATATTGAAGGATTTCGCCAACTTTTTCTCTTCACAAACAAATTTTAGAATTTCAAAGAGCTAAGAGCCTATTGAAGAATTGTTCCTTGCTTGGTTAAAGTTGCTAAAGAATTTTTAGTATCTATCGTTACTACAAAATTTCGATAAAGAGTAACAAAGAGCCAAGTAAGTATCATAATCCATTAAACAACAAATATTTATGGTATTTTGCATCATTGTTAAACATGCCTTCAAAGAAGGTTTTCTCAGGGAAGGTAGATTATGCAAGTAGAAATATACATGATGACTTCCTGGAACAATTAACTGAGTCTACAAATGAATCTACCCAAACGAAAAAGCTAGTTCCTATGAACCCTAGGCTTAAGATTGAAAATGGCTTATGGATGCCATTTCTTCTAAAACAAGGCTCCATCTTTTTAAGTGGTTTTCAGAAAGAAAATTGTTTGCACCCATGGAAATATTTGGAACTTTAATTTGGGAAAACTAGTAGTCCCTAGTGCTTCATGGATTCTTACCTACTCATAGCCATTGCACAAAATTATGACCCAATAGTTAGGATAGTAAGAAGATTAGATGGGGAGTGTCTGATAAGTATAAATGCTGAAGAAATTTGAGAAGTTTTTGGTTTGGAAATACTTTCGAATTATCATGAGACCATTGATCTACCAGGACTAGAGAAAGAATACTTGTTTAAGAAAGATAAGGTCAGGTAAGGTGCATTAAGGACACACGTGGGCTCAATTGGAAATTTGACATTGGTCACAATATCTACTAAAGAGCCTTTTAAGAAGGAATTCTTCACTCCTAGGGCCATAGAAATATACATGACTCTATGTAGGGTTTTTGGTGAAGATGGACAAAATTTTATGCCAATTAAATTCATGTCTATGATGACATAGATTTCCTCTTTTGGTGTGGATGTTATTTTTTATTTTGCATCTTATATAGTAGAAGAGATCCATATAGGATAAGTTGGAATTGCAAAAGGCAAGGTGAAAAAGACATTTAGCCATTATTCATTGTTAATGCACATGTTCTTATTTAAAGGGGTTACGGAGATGGTTCTGAATTGAGAATATGAAGAAGAGGCTCTACCAATCCAGTTATGGAGTGTAGATATGACTTGGGATGCAAAGGAAGCCAACTTTATCAAGTTTGATAGGTATTTTGCATCTAGGTTAAGAAGCCTTGTATTGAGGGACGATCCTAGAATTTCCAAGGCATTGTTGGATTTAATCAGGCCCATGGATAATTATTCTAGGTTGAAAGTATCCCACAACTAGGTAGATATCATACCATACCCTATTTCTATAGCTTTTAGGGTTTATGGTTTCCAAGGGACTCCCCATGTACTACCCTATCAAGTTCCTTTGAAGGTAGGGATAGCTGAAATGTTGTGGAAAATAGGGGGATTGGAGGAAGCATATTTGGTTGGAAGATCCAGAGGCTCATTTTTTTCCACTTGTACTATGGCTCACCATTTCATTATCACTAAGGGTGGTTAGGTATTATTGTACAAATTTTTGGACTAGTATAAGATGGTTGTGTCCCATGCCCATTTTTTTGATAATGAGGGACTTTTTGATGTTTTAAGGCAAAGGGCTAAAGTTGGTTCAAAAGAGCATCAATTCTATTTCCCTAAAGATATAATAAGGAATGAATCCTCTTTGCAAGAGCAAGAGATTAAAAAGAAAGGAGAAGTGGAGAGTTTACTCTAGAGTCTTGGAATTCATTAATTGTTTTGATAATAATTATAAGCCTCTAAAGGATGCAAAAATAGAGGCAGACAAATTGAATAAACTAATGACCACTTTTCCTAAAATTATAGAGGTCATGAATGAAAAGAAACTATTCTTTATTAATTCTTTTCCAAAAAAAGCCAAAGAGGTCATGTGGAGATTATTACCCCTGCAATAGGATCAGGGCAAGTAGTTGTTCAAAAAAGGCCTGGCTATAGTATAATTTAGAATAAAAAGGGAACATTAGACAAAGGAAAACAAATAACTAGGTGAACCAGTGACATTCTGGAGGAGAGACCTGATGATCTCGTGCCCAAGAGGTAGAGAATAGGAAAAGGACAAGTACCTCAAATAGAGGAATATTCACCCACCTAGTCCCCATTACAAATAGGAGATGAATAGCTCACTAGGGAGCAGGTGGAACAGTTGGGGTCCCAACGGGGAGTTTTCATTACTATAGTAGAATCTGAGGATGGAAATCCTCAGGAACCTCCTATGCCTATCCTTGAGTTAACTATTATAGATTATAGAGGGAAATAATTGGACCCTATGATAGAATAGGCCAGCCATGAATTCATCTCTGATGATAATTTTGTCAAGTCTAGAGCCTTTTACCAATTTGCTTGGAGAAAAAACATTGGAATGTTTGAAGAAAGATGTAGTAAGTTGAAAATAGAGCATCCTAAAATGGAAGAGGCAGACATACAATACCAAATCAAAGAAGAAATAATGCAGGAATTCAAAAGCTTGACTCTTGAAGAAGGTAGACAAATGATAAAAGCATCTAGGGTTTTGCTACTACTCAATTGGAATATTGCAAATGCCATGGTTTTCAATTATGTTACAAATAAATTGAGTGTAGAGGAAAAGGGGTAGAAAGAAATGAAAGGTGCCAAATTCAGTGAGGACTATGCTATACTGGTCATATGCTCAATGAGAAAAGGATCTAGGACTACCTCTTGCTAGCCTGATGATACTAGCTTGATAGGAAGCCTAATTTTAAAAAGAGTTGAAGAAACTACTACTGAAGAGGACACAAAGCTAGGTGTTGGATCAGCCAACTTCACCTTAGCCACAACTCAGAGAGACAAAAGAGAAAGGTTGGAATTTCAAGACAAGTATGAGAAGGTTTTGGCTATATATGATAAAGAAGTTCAAAAGAGGATTGAACTGGAGAATAAATTGATGGGATGATCTACTAGGCCAAGAATCACCTATCATCACCCACCAGTGGAGCCTTTTAAATCCACTCCTCTCATTAAAATCCTCGGCACACCACAAAGACCACAGTATTATACTACATAAAATTTTGAAGAAGAAAAGAGCAAATTATGGGCATTGCATGTAGAGTTGGAGATCAAATATGAGGAAAGGTTAAGGAAAGCCATTATGTATTTAGTAAATAAAATTGATCGGCCATCCTTCTATGAGTAGCTAATAAAGGTATTAAATACATGGGAAGAGCTAAAAGTAAGTGATGATGCTCTTAAGCCAATTTTCAACAAATGGATTAGAAGAAATAAGGATGTTACTCTTCTATGCTTCTCTATTATTATTTAATCTTATGAGCATATAGAGAAAACTCATGATTTAAGCAATGATATATCAGTTTTTTATGATAAGAGAGTTGCATTGCAAAGAAGAATCATAAGCTATCTTAACAAGTATAAGAGTGTCAATTTCAAATTATTTCCACATGCTATAGAAAAAAAGGATAAGTTGAAGAATAAAGATGAATGGGCCTAGGAACTAAATGATTTATTGTGCCTTTAAATTAATAAGGTAATAAATGAAAAGGAATGCATGGTGGGAAGCCACAACTGAGGAAGTTGTAAAAGTTCAATTATTCTTTGATTCTTTGAGGTAAGATTTTATTGAGATTGATAAATTAGGAGAATATGTGATGAAGAGACAACATGATCTTCTAAATTTGAATTGTCCAGATGACACACTTTTTGACAAGTGGATGGTAGAATTAGTTCATGCAAAGTAGTTAGAATATGGTGAAATAGATGATGATGAAATGGAACAAGATGAAGTATAGATAATTGACACATCAATAAAAGTAGAAGAGGACAAGGAAAAGAAACCAATTGAAGTTACTGGAGTAGAGCCCCAAAGTGATGACTTGACAATAGGGCAACAGATGGTAACTATCAATCTATCAGTACAAGAGGACACGGATGGAATATCTCAAGTCCAACTCAGCTTGTAAGTACCACAAAAATGCCCACAACATGTAGAATTTGTAATCACACACTCTAAGGATAAACAATAACAAAAAGGCTAATCATGAAATCTTCTTGGCAACAAAGGATGTAGCAGAAAGTGGTCCCACCAAAGAATATTCATGATGAAAGACATTCTGTTGCACAAAATTTTTCTCTTTTATGACAGTAACAATTTAAAAATCTTTTCTATCTTAAGGATAGCTATCATTTTCTCTGTGCCTAAAGCTTGTTGCATCTCACCCTATATAAGTGAGATTCTAGGGCTAGAGAAAGGGTTTGAGTTATTATATAATTTTAGTTTTACTAAGCTTTGTTCAGTCCAGTTCTTGAGAAAACTTTCTAATGCATTTTCTCTATCAAAATATGAGAATACATTTATGTTATAGGATCCTAGTGTCTTATTTTGAGTTTTTTTGAGTTCAATTCCAATTGTTATACAATTTTTTAAAGGAAATTAATATAAAGATGAACTATCCCCATATCTTTTCTTTATGAATCTTGTCTCCATTTTTATTACCTGATTATCTTGACATTGCATTAGCAAAACTTATTCAATTGAATGCAATTAGGCTAAGTTGTATATCATTTTCACTATTGCTTTTAATTCAATGAATTAGGTAAATGCTTTAGTGAACATGATAGGATTTCCAAGGTAATAAGGAGGATATGTGTAAGAATGAGTTTCAATAAGAATTGCTGATAGAATTGATTTTAATGTAGTCAATTAGGTCAAGAAATTGGATAGACTCTGAATCCTAATGGATGAGGCATTGATCAACTATTTTAGTCTACATATGGAGAAACCATGTAATAGCATCAAGCTTAAAATTTACTCAATTTTACTTTATTGTTTGAAGAGTGTCAATGCTAGTCAACACTTGTTTACATTTGATCTCTGAGTCTTAGTTAGCTACTATTACCTAGAATTATTTGTAGCTCTAAGAAGAATTGTGACCAATCTGCTTATAGGGAATGTGTATTATTATAAAATGTTATGGAATGAATGAATTATGTATGTAGTATCAAGTTGTAAAAATTTTATCCCTCAAGTACACCCACCTTGGTTTTGCAGAGCCAAAAGAGTAGAAAATCTCTCATGACTTTATTAAAGTTGGGTCCAGATCTGAAGCACATATGATTGTTTATGGGAAGTAGCTGATCCTTAAGTTATTGTGATCTTTATTATCTTAGTATTAAGTATTTTGTTTCTTAATAGTGTAAAAACACCAACAGATGGGACTAGCACCTTCAGATTAATCCTACTTTATGGGCTTACAGAGCAAGTATCAAAACTCCAACGAGTACAAATCCCTTTTATTTGGTATATGTAGTGGATGATGTGCTTCCCATTGAAGTTGAGATTCCTACTTTGTGAATCTCCATGAAGGGCCTCATTACTGATGATGACTACAAAATATCTCAGCTTCAAGAGCTAGAATTGTTAGATGAGTGTCAACAAGTGGCGTGTGATCATCTTAGAGCTTATCTGCAGCGTATGTCTAGCAGCTATAATAAGAAAGTTAAGCCATGTGACTTCCAACTAGGTGATCTTTTTCTAAGAGAAAACCCTAAGATTCAGAAACAACAGGTACAAAAAGGGAATTTCAAACCCAAATGGCTTGGTCCTTATATAGTCGCGATAGTGTTTGGATCTAGTGCTTACCAACTTTCCACATCCAAGGGAGAGGTGCTTAAGGAGCCCATCAATACTCTCCATCAGAAGCAATTTTATAGCTAATCTAGTTTCAAAAGCTCTCTGTATATACTTAATGTCCTAAAAAAAAGTCTTAAAATTGCAAAAAGTCTTGAAAAAATCATTATCTTGGTGGAAACCTAGCAATAGGTGCCTTGGTAATACCAAAAACATTCGAAAGACAAAAAAATACAAAAGAATCAAAAAAGAGAGAAATACAAAAAAAAAAAAAGTGTAATTGATGAAAGCCTAGCAAATAGGCATCATAGTAGCAAAAAAAAAAGAATCTTTGCCAAGAAGGTGAAAACCTGGTAAATAGACACCTCTTGTTTCAAATGCTACATCTCGTAGCACATCTTCTAGCTTTCTATACAATTTCTTTCCCGCTTTAGTTTTTTGCTTTGGCTCATGTATCCATGGATTGAATCTTGTCAAAATTTGGGGGCAACACCCTATAGTATCATAGGAATCTCTTGCGTCAGTCACCAATTGTTCTAACTATGTCTACCTACTGTTGCTACTACCACTTTGAGATTCTACTCATAGAAGATCTCTTTTACGACAGTCACCAGTTGTTCTAACTACATCTTCCTACTATTGCTAGTGTCACTTTGAGATTCCTCACATGGAAAGTCTCTCTTACATCAGTCACCAGTTGTTCTAACTACATCTATCTATTGTTGCTCAATTCTTACCAAGGTTCTTCTTATTGAAGATTCCTCTTTGACTTTAGTCACCATTTTTTCTAATTGTGTTTGTCTACTATTGTCACCCTACTAAAGAGATTTCTTTCACACATGTTCTAAATATTGACACTTGACATCAATCCTATAACAGATAAATTGAACTGAAAATGATGAATTTATTTGGGATATGTTGAGCTTTTCTTTGTTTGTTTTGCTTTCACTTTATCATGTCTCTTAGAGTGACTTGTTCATGTCTCTTAGAGTGACTTGATGATGTCACTTTTGACTAGAGAAGCAAGGAATAGGGGCATGATCTTTTCTTTGCTTTCTATTTGTGGTTTAGTTCCAATGTTCTAAATCATCCATATAAAAGGGGTGTCCACTATAAGAGCCTTCATCTCTTATTGGGTGGCCGTGTGTACCTTGACCCCTTTTATATCGATAAATTAGTAAGGTTGGTTCTTCTCCTTGTTTGTTGGAGTGAACTCTTTATGCTACAGTAAATATTGATACTCGTCTTACTAAGTGAACAAATGGGTCACTACGAGTATACCTAGCACACTTCTATCTCAAGTTACAAATGCGAGAGTCATTGTAGATAGAATACTTACTTATTACTTAGCATATGAAGGATCTCTTGTGTGTCTAATGTGTCTATATGCAAGAAACACTCTAGTCATCCTAGCATTTATGCTCTGATGCTTATGTTCACTTGCTATATTAAACGGGACAAATGTTCTGGTCATTCTAGCTTCTTGTACCTCAAATGCTTACAGTTAATCCAGAAAAACCTAGAACAAATGTCATATTCATATTTCTATGATTGTAATGTCAGTGGGAATTGTATGACATATGGGATTTAGCTAAATGCTCAACGATGATAATTATCAAAGCTTGGTAACCAGACCTAGGGTTGCATCTAGCCTAAGGTTGCATCTAGACCTAGGGTTGTGCCTAGCCTAAGGTTGCACCTAGCATAAGGTTTCATTGCATCAACACATGATTTGATCACTCATCTACTTGCATCCTTCATCATGAGGGATTGTTGGCTTCTTCAAAGTATCGTGCTTTTTTTATGGTTGCACAAGTGTTCAGTTCTTTGATTCATCCTCTCGATCATCATAGAATACCTATCATTATCAACAAAATGAAACACTACATGAGATGTTAGTTCATTCACATTTTGCATTTCATACATAGTTTTATCAACCATCTCATATACACTACATTAGTATATCATATCAAATGTGCATGCATAATCATAACATAAACATCTCATGTACAAAAAACTATAAAGAGAAAAAGTGTCACATGCAAAGATACTCGAATCAAAAAATCTCATGTGTGTGTGTGTGTGTGTATCAAATCAAAAAATCTCATACACACACACACACACACACACACACACACACACACACACACACACACATACACATACATATACATATACATACATATATATATATATACACATACATATACACATACATATACATATACATATATATATATATGTATGTATGTATGTGTATGTGTGTGTGTATATATGTATATATATACATATACATATATGTATATATGTATATATACACATATACATATACATATATGTATATATGTATATATACACATATACATATACATATATGTATATATATATATGTTTATGTATATATATACACATAGAGATATATATCTATGTATATATATATACACATATACATATATATATATATATATATGTATGTATGTATGTATGTATGTATGTATGTATGTATGTATGTATGTATGTGTATGTGTGTGTATATATATGTATATGTATATGTGTGTGTGTATATATATATGAGATTTTTTGATTCGAGTATCTTTGCATGTGTCACTTTTTCTTTTTATAGTTTTTTGTACATGAGATGTTTATGTTATGATTATGCATGCACATTTGATATATATATATACACACATACATATATATACATATATATATATACACACACACACACACACACACACACACACACATATATATATATGCATATATATGTGTGTGTGTGTATATATACACACACACATATATATATGCATATATATATATATGTGTGTGTGTGTATATATATACACATACATATATATACACACATATATATACACACACATATATATATACATATACACACATATATATAGATATATATATATATGCATATATATATATATATATATATATGTATATATATGTATGTGTATATATATGTATATGTATATATGTATATATGATATATATATATATATATGTATATATGTATATATATGTATATTTACATATAGATATATATATCAAGTCAAAAGTGTACATTGGTACAAAAATGGATTCTACTCGAGTACTGTTGATATCAAAAATCATACAAAATGGTGTTGGCACATCAATCGATACATAGCTAGATCAAAATTAGAATAGATAGAGCTAACTCTCGCCTTCCCCCTCACCCCCCACTGGCAACAGAGGAGGAGGAGGCATATCTAGTCTCGTCGGAGGTCATGCACCTCCTGACTCCCATGCATACTGAGAAAATTGAGGCACCTTCTTTGCCTCATTTGGCACTACTATTGCATATGCCACAAAATAATACGTTGCTCTTGTTGACTATAGTTAGATCTCATCCTACTACTACTCTAACCTATGAGCCTCTCAGTCTAGCTGCTCCCATAAATTGTGTATCTCTCAATCTAGCTCTGCAATCAAGGTGTCTTGCACTACAACCTATATATGCAACTCTCCTAGCTATCATTGCACTATTTGTACCCGCTCTCTTGCTCTCCTAATGGCCTCCTAGGTTTGTGCTAGGATATCTCTACCCTAGGCTCCTGTAGCAGGTTGATCTTGCATCTCCCTCACCCTCCTTGACTGGTTGTTTAGCTAGCCACTCTGCCTCTATCGATGGCCTCTAGGTGTCCCCTCCAATGGCTCCTAGGTATCTCATCTCACCCTGAGGACATCTTTGTCCTGCTCCACTACTACTAGTGCCTGGGTCTACTCTCATCTACCAAGGAGGAATAGGTAACTGATGGGTCCTCTGCCTAATTCTCTCATGTTGGGGCTACTATGGTGGTTCTTGTGGTGCCTTCACTGGCTGGATAAGTCTAACCATCCCTACTAGGTCTATGAATTGTGGAAAGGGATGACTCACAAAAAAGGCCTGATATGCGAGATTCATCCCCCCATCTACTACCAGCGCTAGGTAATCCCACTATGTCACAACCAAGTTGTGCACATCAATCATCAACTAGCCTGGTTCTAACCTTGGGGACCATCCACAGTCTAGATTTGTAGCCAACCACCTATATGAAAAATACTCTTATGATATATCCTGTGGTTGCCATACTATTTCCATATGCAATTCAATGGGAATCTCTCCACAACCTATACTAAGTGACCTATCAGTGGTCTCAATGCAAACATATACCCTAGCTCTTGGGGCACATCATACCATGCCTCTGTCTCCCTCCATGATCACCACACCACCACTACCAAGTCACCTAAGCATGCTCTCCACTGCTTAGTCTTCCCTAGAGCTGCCTGGGTTAACTAGCCTCTTTAATAACATATATAAGGCTACATGGGCTACCGCTCATCTGCAAAAATGGGGCTCATCACTAGCAAGTGCTCCCATGCCCATATCTGAAGAACATAGACCCTAGCAACCATGCTCTTCCTCTCATGATATATTATCTCATGCATCTCATGGAACATGTGGGCAAGCATGCACTGATCCCACCCATATCTCTCGGGCATCTCTAACATCATCTATAGCATTTGGCCCATCCGCACTCTAACCCATGCTACCCTCTATATGGCATCAGGAAGTAGCTAATAAATATGCCCAAAACTACTAGTAATCTATGAGTAGGCCCATATGTGTGTACCAGCTCATCCCATGATATGGCTCTACCCATGATTAGGTCCTTCTAAAATATGGCCCTCAATGCCTCTATCCTTATCTAGGGTGCTTGTCATAAACTAATTGTGGCCCATGGAATGGGATCTGTAGTATCCTGTAGATATCCTCGAGTGTGATAGTCATCTCTCCTTGAGGCAAATGGAATGTGTTCATCTCTAAATGGAAATGCTCCACTAGTGCAGTCAAAATGCCATGATTCACCAACAAGGCTAGGATTCGACAAAGGTATGATAATTTGAGCCTATCAATGTGTGCCATGTCGGCATCATCTAACTATCACAACAAAGCTCTCTGAATTTGACATTGTGAAAGGTAACTTGCATGCACAAGAAAAACAGGCAAATGATCAGTATCAGATAAACAAACATGATGAATGAAAACACAAAATTGCAATCACAAATCAATTTTCAAACATTAAAATTTTCATTTTACACTATATTTTTTCCTTAAAACACATGATCTCATGCGAGATTGCACATCTTCACACAAGTACACACTTTATCATGCAAAAAGTGACAAAACTATTGACAAAGAAATCACTATTTTTAGGGTTTCTCACACAAAACATGGGTATCTTTCACACAAGGAAACCCATAACATCAGGTGAAGAAGTACTGACCTGGTACTTCTTCGCATGAAAGATGATTGGGCCCATGTGAGGAGAGACATCCTCATGTGAAAACCAACATAGAACATTTTTTAAAAAAACCTAAAAGTGACCTAAAAATACTTCAAAATGCATGAAAATAAAAATGTGAAGCAAGGTTATTGATCAATCACTAGATATTCATACTCTGTCAGCTAGTTGTGATATCTAGAGTGCTCGAATCAATGTGAATGCATGAAGACCACCATCTTTCTACTTGGAGCTCTCTTCTCCACAAAACACAAAAGCACAAATGAATTGAAAATGATTCTTTGGGCCCTTATATCGGAGCTCAACTAATTTTTCTAAGTGTTCTGATTGGCATGAAAATCACCCCCCTGGCTAATTTGGTTGCTCTGAATCCATTTTCGGGATCAAATTCAAAATTTGACACACTTAAATAGCTTAAAATCAAATTTTAAACTTTTGGGACTGACACGATCAAACGCTTGTGTAGTCCAATTTTTCTAATACTTGGTGCATCTTGGAACTTTTCAAATCACATTTTCTCCAAAACTTTCAAATTTTTTGGAAAAGGCCAACTTTGGTCAAATCTAGTCAAATTTGATCAAACTTCGTCTTTTGGACCTCAAAATTGCTTCAAGTTGACTTCAAATTTTCTTCAAATTCTTCAGATCTATTTTATATTCTTCTAAATCTCTGATTTCTTCAATATTTCTCCATTTACTGCTCTACATCACTATTCTGGTGTGTCATTTTTCAATTTCACTCCTAAGGGGGCAAGATGATTACATCATTGAATCGTTTCAAAATTTGGCTTCAATTTAATTTGAATCCTATGTCCTCATCACTCAAGGCATCTTGTTCCCTTCTATCTAGCATCTATGTCATCTTTGATCATCTGATCATATCTTATAGCAGTCCTTATCAGAGTTTGATGGACAGGTATTGGGATAGTCTAAATCTTGACTCTTGAGGATCAAACCTCATTCTAGGGATGATTCTACAACTTATGATTGAATCTTATTATCTTTTATGGACCAGTACCTAGGTGTTCTATTTGGACTCTAGGGGATTAAGCTCCTTTCTGGAGATAATTCCAACTTTTATTGATGATCAAGCCTTGTTCTAGGGATGAGTCTATGAATAATGATTAATCTTGTTAGCTTTTAAAGGATAGGTATCAGGATAGTCTAAACCTTGACTCCTGAGAATTGAGTCTCGTTTTGAGAACAATTTTATGAAATTTGACAATCTTTGTGCTATCCACCTCAGTATCTAGGTGTTCTATCTAGACCCCTTAAGGTTAAGCTTCATTATGGAGATAACCTTTAAAAGATTATCAATCTCAATATCTAGGTGTTCTATCTGGATCCCCTAAGGTTAACCTTCATTCTAGAGATAACCTTTAAAAGCTTATCAATCTCAGTATCTAGGTGTTCTATTTGGATCCCCTAAGGTTAAGCTTCACTCTGGAGATAACCTTTAAAAGCTTATCAATCTTGGTATCTAGGTGTTCTACGATAACCTTAAAAAAGCTTATTAGTTGATCTTCATATTATCAATTTTCGAACCAATCTCATTTCTTGATCTATGCTCAGACTTCTAATTTCTTTGAATTAAACGTGCTACTCACACATTCATTCAAAGAGGGGTGAATTTAATACCCCAAAATTGGCACATTGCCATGTTAACCAATTATGGTCTATTTAATAAATTCTAAGTCCTATTGTACTAGGCAATATTGATTCCAATACTTGCTACTTGACCTAAGTGTCAAATGTAGAAAATCATAATCTACATTAATCACACTCTTTATTTAATTCCTAAGTATTGACTCAAATTAGCTACATTAAACCTATTGATTAAGATTAATTTAATTATAAGTGTTCATACTTTAATTAAATTAAATTACTTCTTTATCAAATGTACAAAGGAATTAAATATATTTAATTTAATAATTTCCTCATTTTAATTATTGAATTTAATTATTCAATTAATTAAATTTTATTCATTTATGAGGTCATATCCTATTTTATTAAATTAAATATTCTCTCCAAATCTTCTCTTCAGTTTAAAAATGGAAATTCTGAGTGAACTATCTCTCGAAATAGAATTAATTTAGTTAACTCTCTCTCACACTCAGAAGAGAATTAGTTAACTCTTCATCACATTCAGATCTAAAACAGTTAACTTCATTTGCATAAGGAATTTTCCATTCTGACTGAGTCTTATCTCCAATCTTGACCGTTCATTCTAGTTGATCTCAACCATTGATTGATTTATGGAATTCTATTTAAGAGGCCTTCAATTCCTCATTAAAGAGGTTGGATTGAATTTGTATTAAATTTATATTGGATTATCTACTCATTTTTCTCATACATCCATATCTTTTATTTCTTGCATTATAATATCATCTTAGTGTTAAAATGCATTCATTTAGCATAGTATGCTCTTTTATTTCTTAGCTCAATTACATTTCATATAGATTAATACTGCATTTACATATAGCTTTACAAATCCTTCTTATTAGAGAGCTAGTTGCTAGCTTCTCATTCTGAGAGCAATAAAAAAATCCATCTAGTTAGGAGGCAACAAGTTGATTTTCCAAATCAGTTTAGTTCAACAACTCAGTGTTCATTCTGGGATGGTTTCGCATATAAGGACCATGTTGAAGTGTGGTTGATTAACATGCCATAATTAACACATACAAGCTATTAGACCTTCTCAATTAATCAATATAGGACCATATTAATAACACGTTACACTTGGCGATAACATTAATCTTCTGCCTTGCAATTCAAATATCTTTCCATACATGCAATATTATGACGAGCGATCTTAGCCATATCATCATCAATATTTCTTCTTCATATCCTCAACCTCAATTCTCAAAATAAAAACTCTGCTAAGAGATATAACAAGTTTACCATAACATGCCTTTGTAAACTCTATCTCTAAACATACATCATCAAAACTTGCATAACTTCTTCTAGACTTATCATTTCTTCTTCTGACATTAACTGCATATACTAGATACTCAAAAGTATCTCCCATAACCTTGGATAGTTAGAATACTCAACCAGTCATCTGTACCAACTTGATCTCTTCGTTGTTCTTCTGTTAAATACCATAGAAAACTGCTATGTTGACATCAATGACAAACTCATTCATGAATGTAACATACCATCATACTAACATATCTACAATACTCCCCCATAGGAATATCATCAACATTCATGCTTCCAACAATCTTGCAACACATACACATTCCCACTAGGGCTATGCACTTTGCACTATTCTAGGGTTATGAGGTTTTCCTCCCATTAGAAGTGTATATTCCCTCTTCACTAGTCTCTTTACAAGGATTCATCACTGATGATAACTATATGGCAATGAGGATTCATGAGATTGAGACTCTATATGAGTTTTGAGAGGCTACTTTTGATCACATGCTAACTTATTAGAAACATATATCCACAAGTTACAACAAGAAGGTACATCCAAGGGATTCCAAGTGGATAATCTTGTTCGTATAGAAAACCTGATCAGCAAAACAAAGAGCATAAAAGTAAGTTCGAGCCTAATTGGTTGGGCCCCTACATCATCACTACTACATTTGGATTTGGTGCCCATCAAATTTTTTTCACCTAAGGGGGAACAACTCCCTAAGCCTATCAACATACTTTACCTTAAGAAGTTCTATGCCTATAATGCTTTTATATCTCAATTACTTGTCCATATTCTATGATCCTAAAAAAAAATGAAAAAAATCATATATGATGTTGAAAAAATCCTAAAAAGTAGAAAATGTCCTGAAAAAATAATCAACTTAGTGAAAACCTAGCAATAGGCACTTTGATGTATCACCAAAACAAATCAATATTTTAAAAATACAAAAAATCATAAAAAGTCCTAAAAAAATTGCCAAGTGATGAAAACCTAGAAACAAGTGCTATTTGAGACCCTTGCAGCTACATCTAATAGTCTTGCTTTATGTTTGTTTGATTCACTTTGTTTTCTAGCTTGGTAGTGATTCTCATCTAGGTCTAGTGGGCACAAATTGTTTAGCTTATTAGGGACTCTTCATGCATAAGTGTTTTCTTTGGAAATTTAAGAACAAGGACTTTAGGCAACTTTCCAAGAAGTTTAAAATCAAGAAACATTGGTCCTTCATCAACTATCCCCAGGGAATGTCATAGGATAGTCCATAAATTAGGAAGTGATTGGCACCTATAGATTAAGCCTACATTATGGGTCTATAGGACTACCATACACACTCCCACTAGAGCTATGTGCTTTGCACAAGTCTATGGTTTTGAGGTTGTCCTAATGTTATAAGTTGATATTCCCTCTTTACAAGTCTCTTTACAAGGATTGATCATTGATGAGGACTATAGGGCAATGACGATTCACAAGATTGAGACTCTAGATGAGTGTTGATAGGATACTTTTGATCACATGAGAGCTTATTAGAAATGTATATCCATAACTTATGACAAGAAGGTGCATCCAAGGGAATTCCAAGTGGATAATCTTGTTCTCAGAAAAAAGCCTGAATAATCAACAAAGCAAAGAGCAGAAAGGTAAGTTCAAGCCAAATTGGTTGGGTCCCTACATCACCACTACTACATTTGGATCTGATTCCTATCAACTTTCTACACCTAAGGCAGAACAACTACTTGAGCCTATCAACATACTCCACCTTAAGAATTTTTGTGCCTAAAAGGCTCTTATTTCTCAGTTACTTGTACATATTCTATGATCCTGAAAAAATATGAAAAAAATCATATATCATGCTAAAAAAATCCTAAAAAGTAGAAAATGTCTTGAAAAAATGATCATCTTAGTGAAAACCAAGCAATAGGCTCTTTAATGTATTACCAAAACAAATCAAATATATGAAAAATACAAAAAATCATAAAAAGTCTTCAAAAATTTTCCCAAGTGGTGAAAACCTAGAAACAAGCACTACTTGAGACCCTTGCACATATGTCTATCAATCTTTCTTTATGTTCATTTTCTTCACTTTGTCTTTCCTAGCTTGGTATTGACTCCCGTCTAGGTCTAGGGGGCACAAACTATTTATCTTATCAGGGTCTCTTTATGTGTAGGAGATTTCTTTGGCAATTTTCTCAACAATATTTTTCAACACTCGACATCTTTCAACACTTATTAGATGCTTTAGCTATAGTCTAGGATGTTGCGATATTTCTCACTAGTAAATTTGAGTTCTAAGAAAATTAGTCATGTGACTTGCACACACACTTAAACATTAAACTTACTAAGACTTGATTAACTTTTTTTTTCTTTGTGTGCTAACTATGATGGTTCTCTTAACTGAGTCCTCCCTCCCTAATAGTCTCTCAAGGATGTCATGGACTAGAAGACTAGGGGCATGGGCATGTTTTACTTGTTTTCTACTTGTGGGTATACTTTTTTGACCTAAAATCTCATGAGCATTTGTGCTTGTCCTACTTAACATTTTAGATCTATAATGTATCATCCTTGCCTATTTCTACAAGACAACACTTGGGGGTTATCTTAGCACTTATGCTTTGATACAAGTGTAATATTCCTATACTAAACTTAGGGAACCTAACTACACTAGTCATCTTAACTTATGTGTGTTTGATTCTTAGGTTGGGTTCCTACAAACCTATCAGATATAGATCATATCTATATTCTCATAGTTATACTAGTGATGATTGTGTGATCTTCTGATGTCCCTCAAAAAGCTCAATGATGAAAATTAGAGTCAACTTATGCATCCCTTGCAATTTCACCATTTCATACTAGTTTTGCATTACAGGACTCATTCTATTTTAGCTCTTACATACTACATGTTGAGAAAGCTCTATCTTTATCTTTCACAAACACATCATCTAACTGTGTCCACCTCCTTTATTCACTTCCCCTTAATCACATTTTTTATGTTTCTTCTTAGTCTTATCAACTTAATGCTTCTTTGATTCATATCATCACAAGGGGTTAATCTTATCCTCATATATAATCTATCAAAGTGCTAAATTTTCAAACTACAAGTGTACATCATAACATGAAAGCTAAAAATATATATGAGAGAGATATATCCATACATCCATGAGCATATAAGCATGAACATACATATCATACATAAACATGAACATACATATCAAATGTCACATGGAAACATAAAGAAAAGTGTTGAAAGAAACATTAAGACCCATCACATGAGCCATAAAAGGAGGCAAGTGCACAATGCCATAAATCAAATCTAGAATCTCATATATAATGATAAATCTAGTACATGTACAATATGAGATCCAAAATATAGATAATTGTCTCAAAAATACATCGAAAGTGTCACAAAGGCATTAGCCTATCTCTATACCTAACATTGACTCCTTGCTCATGTACAACATGTGGCTACAAAAAGGCATCTATGTCCTATTTGGGGGCAACACTACTCCCTCTGACCTCCTAGCTTGGTCGGAGTAGTCAAGTAACCTCTATCCTAGTGGCACAATGCCTCTATAGGGTATGTAAGCATAGGCTCCCCTCACTCCATGGTACTCTTATGCTTGTCTCACCTTGTCCTTCTCCCACCTCAGCTCCTCACTCCACCCTTGCTTATCTATGAGCTACTAATCTTAGACTGCAATGATAGTTCACTCCTGCTAAAGATTTGCCTCCAACACCCTAATTTGTTGGTCCCTCAAATCGTCTCTTCCCATGAATAAGGTAGGTGCTTCATGTCTCTTCTACTTCCTAGGTTGCTACCTCTCCACTTGAGGCTATCTCACTAGTCTCTCCTCATCCTTGTCCTCTACCTCCATCTCTGTACAACTCCTTGAATGTATACAGCTATTGGATGCACCCCTAGAACCACTCACCCACTCTCTACCTCCTCTATCCCCTCCACCTCCACCATTTTCATCATCTTCTCCTCATATCCCTACATCCTCTAGCTACTTATTACAAATAGTAAACCAAGAGAATGGATGCCTCCTCATCAATTGAGCATAGTTTGATGATATTCCTCCATCTAGGACTCCTTGGAGATAGTCCCACATCTCCCTTTGTAGAAATTGTGTCTCCTATAGAGTTGGAACATAATCTAACATTAGCAAACATCATAATCCTCCTCCCCATAGACCTTTTCATATGCAGTAGTCTCCATAGGGACCCACTATCATCGCCCAAATTGCCCCCATACCTAGATAATAACAAAGTGTTCCACAATCCCTACATTGGAGCTTACCAATGGTTACCTCCTCAATATGTATCCAAGCTCATCTACTGCCTCCCACCTATACACTAGATTTGTACACTTCTCTAAACCCTTCTATCCAAGATATCCCATAAATTGAAACACTTGAATGTCGGCTTAGAGTTCCCTATCCATAGAGTGCAAAGGTGTGTTTTTGAGCATATGAAGAGCTCTTAGCTGAGCCTTAGAGACACAACCATTGTTAGTAAACCATGCAATGGGAGATTCCTTAAATAAGAGAAAGAATGCAAGTGTCCAAAAGAATTCTCAACCATGCAATGCAAGAAATGAGCTAAGGTGGAATGAAATGCACAATGCAACTAGAGTAAGCAAGATGAGCATATTACAATCATTGCTAATTAGACTGTGTGATCTCATACTATGTCATAGTAAATCATGCTATTCTAAATGAATCTTTAATGCTAAGATTAAGGATGAAAGAATGAGACGAGAAAAAACAAAATTGTCCACAAGTGCTCCAAGAAACTTGCAACATAACATTAGCTTAAAATAAGATCCTTATGTAGGGAGAGAGCTTTCTTTTTAAAGGTAGACATATGGTTGAGATCAAGATTAAGAAATGGATGATAAAGGGTGGGTGTTGACTTTTGGCATGATCCATCTAGCAAGATCAAGTCAACCAATGAAAATAAGTTATTTTTTCATGTGAGACAAAAGCCTTTTCTTGTAATTTATAAATAGGAAAAAGACTTTATGTGTACACATTGAGTGGGTTAAAAGAATAGAATCTTTTATTTAATTAAAAGGGGACATGTTCTTTTAATCAAATATAAATTTAGGATATTATAGTCAAACTATAGGTTAAATCAAATAAAATATTTTTTAGTAATTCGGCCTAGGCAAATAGTTGAATAATTTAGCCAAAATGCTAAGAAGGGGCTAATAGTTTAGATGTCCATTTTTAGGTGGTTAAATTTTCCCCTTTTTGGCTAATGTGTGATCGATCTGGGAACCCATGATGTCAAATAATAAAGAAGCCAAGTAAGCAACAATAGATAGAGAGAGATATGTTTCTAAAGAATGGAATGCAGAATGAGATAGAAAGTTTTGAATGTGCAGCCTGGTAGTGATAGTACTGAAAACTAGGAGAGAGACAATATCAAAACTCAAGAAGAGTACTAACATTAGGAAAAGATGATAGATTTAGAGCAAATGAAAGAATCGAGCATATGATCTTGAGAAATAGATAGTTGTAGCAAGCAAGCAATGATAGAGTATTTATGCCCCCTCGGGATTGAAATCAAAATGAGGTAAATGGAATGCAAAAATGAGATAGATACAAGAAAATTGAGATATAGAAAAGTCCATGATGACATATAAGTGATTAGAACCAAAGAGTGACCATAAAGAAGTGATAGAATGCCCCAATTTGACTAGAGTTGACCAAGAGGGATAATAATAATGAAAATTAGGTCAATCAAGTAGAAAGATGATATAGAAATGAAAGATGCGAATTAAAGTTGGTATGGAGTGTATAAATTATGAATACATAGAGAAATGAAGATGTCCCAACAAAGATTTGAAGATGAGACCTCAAAAGGTCAGCTAACTGCATATAAGAAGGTAGAATTTTGAAATGTGATTTTCACTATCAAGATGAACTAAAATTTTGATTTTGATTCTAAAAACAGATCCAGGATATCAAAATTAGCTAGGGGTGCAATTTACGAAAAATTATGAGGAGTTTGAAAAATGAGTCAAAATGAGGTCGAAGGACTATATAAGGGGCCCAAGGGTCATTTTCAATTCATTTGTCTTTTATGATTTTGGAGAGCTCTTGAGTGATTTTGAGAGAGATCATGGCTCTAGAAGACTTTTTGATGCACAAGCGCCATTTCAGGTGTAGCCAGTTACACAACTAGCCACCTGAGTATGAGGCCCCGATGAGTCTTCAAAAATTTTGCACTTTTTGAGTCATTTAACACATTTTTAATGCATTTTTTGAGTTTTTTTGCAAATTATCATGCGATACTTTAAAATTATTGAATAACTATACTAAGAAGTATCACACAATACTTCTTTTATACAAATTGTATCACACTACTTCAAAAGGTTCATCATATCGGGCATGCCCATCTATCACCTAGAATGATGCAAACTATCGTACGATGAGAAAGTATTTCCAAATAGTTGTAAGAAGTATCATGTGATACTTAGTCAACAATATGTATTGCCTGCATATTGGGAAAAGTATTGCTTGGTTATTTGTTGAGTATTTTTGCATGTGTACGAGCATATTTTGAGCATGAGGTTATTATTTTATATCATTTTGATATATTTATGATGTTATTTGGCCTATTATAGCTGATCTAACATTTCCATGTTTACTTGACTTGGTAATGTAGATTGTTTTTCCTGCACTATTGATCAGAGCCCCCAAGGTGGTGGGGTTGTGAGTCCTCCATCATTTAGAGGATGTCAAGAAGGCCACTATAGATAGCATGGGATTCAAGTGGTTGTTATGCATGTCCCATATTTGGGAAAACTACAGATTACTAACTACATTAGCTGAGAGGTAGCACAATAAGCACAATACCTTTCTTTTTCCCATTGGCAAGGCTACCATTACTTTGGAAGATGTACATCATATCCTTTTTATGCCATTCCATGGAGACCTTATGAGTATGATCGTTATTTTTTGATGTTATTTTGTTTCAATTTTTTGTTATCCATATGAGTTGTGCTAATGTCAGTTTGATTATGTCACAAGTTTGCTATATTCATGCCCTGACAGAGGGGAGGTTGGCAATGCAACATATATTTGAGGATATGACCATCTTAGGCTGACACCTCTATTGAGAGAGAGTCATAGATGAGTATGGGGATCAATATCAATTTCCCTACCTCATTTGTTCACTAGTTTCCTAAGTGCTTGTCACTAACAAGGGTCAAAAGGACTTCCCTCTAGGCTGGGGCAAATTGGTTGCAAACTTGGTAGGCTGACCAAGATGAATGGCATGGGGGCTATATATCCTTGTAGATATGTACCATGAGCTACATGAGATAGTATACCAAGATGACAAGACCTAGTCATGCGGTACAGCTCTAGTGTAAATATGGGCTTGGTAGCATATCCCAATTATACAGCCATGGGTGCAGCCACGAGAGTAGAGTGAGTCATTCATTTATAGATACATAGGGTTTATCCCTCAGAGCTATAGTGGGGATATGACTATTGGAAGCATGAATGATGATGATATTCCTATGGGGAAGTATTGTAGAAACATGATTAGATCATTATCATGATGATATGTTACATTCATGATTGTGTTCTCCATTGATGTCAACATAGAAATTTTCTATGGTATCTGACAAAAGATCGGTAGAAAGATCAAGTTGGTATGGATAGATCATTGAGTACTTTTAGTAGCGAGGTTAAGGGATATTATGCTATATGTCTAGTATATGAAGGTAACCTCAGAAGCATAAGATATTAATTCTGGAAGAATTTATACAAGTTTTGATGAAGACTATTTTGAGATAGAGTTTACAGAGGCATGCTTTGGTAAACCTGTTATATCTCTTAGTAGATTTGTTATTCTAAAAAGCCAAAGTTATCAATGTGAAGAAGAAATATTGTTGATGACTTGGTTAAGTTCTCTCATCATAATGTTACATGTATGGAAAGATTTTCAAGTTGCAAGGTGAAAGATTAATGTTATCACTGAGTGTAATGTGTTCTTAATGTGGTCCTATAATAATTAAGTTAGAAGGTGTAACAACTAACTTAGGGAATTATTTTATGGACTCGGTATAAAGGAAAGACATTTTCCTTTATCATGAGTATCGAAGACAAGTGATTGTAAGCAATATGAAGAGCAAAATGTGAAGTTGAGCATAATAGAGTGGAAGTGATGGAAACTTCATTGCCGAGGTTTTATTATGTGATCCAAAGTTGGATACTTGGATCTGATGTTTGTAACTTGGTCTACAAGGTCTGACAGTGATTGGTCTGGTTGACAGGACAAAGTAAAGAAGTTGAAATATAGTACACATGATTATTCTGCAAGGAATAGTTGAGAGATTGTTTGGATAGTGAGTTTAGTGGTCTTGCCCCAAAAATTTTTTTGATAGTGGGTCCTTCTATCTTCTACAACTCCTAACAGGGTTGGCACAACTCCTAATGGTTTTGGAATCTCCTACCAAGGACTCATTTTTACTAAATGTTGTAATAGACTCCTAATAGGGTCCATCCTCTAACAAAGAATATTTATATTAATACATCATCTTGTGGGCATCATTGCCACCAAGGTTTTCCCTTTGATCAAGGGCTTCCCTAGTCAAAATATATGGTGTAATTGTCTATGCGCATCTTGTTATGGTTGTTTTTTACTTTGATTGAATGAATGAGATTGTTTAAGGTTGATAAATGTTTTAATTATTGGATAACTAATTCACCCCCTCCTTAGTTATCTCAATGGACTATTATTTCTAACAATTGGTATTAGAGCATTAGGTTCTTGAAGATGAAGTTCGAAAATTTTGGTAGATCCATGGAAAGCATATTTAGGAAAGATAGTCCTACATCTAACAAAAAAAAATTTGACACCTGGATGGTGGAAATTCTTGGTGAGTTATCATATTTGTGTAAAGAACTGGGTATTGAGTTTTCAAATCTAGAATCCTTCTGTTGTATACAAAAGAACAGAAGCTCAAGCAAATATAGATCTAGATCCAAAGAAGACATAAAGATAAAGGAGGGTATTGATCGAATTATGAAGAGAGAACCATAAGGTATCAAATATTTTGTTTGTTGTACATGTAAAGAGTTTGGTCATTTTTTGTCTAGATGTCCTAAGAGAGTAAAGAAAACTAGAAAGAGTTTACTTTCTTATCAAATTGAAGAATTTAAAGCAAGTATGGAAAGATTCTTAAATCATTGTGATAATGAGTCTAGATTGGTTAATGAAGATGAATAAATAGAAGATATAGCTTTGGTGACTATTATGGAAAGTGAAAATGTGAGAGTTGATGAGAAATTCAAGATATAAGAAAGAATAGTTGATTATGAGTTAGATGATGATGTTGTTACTAAACCAAGGAATGGTGAAGTATTCCTTGAGACTAACAATGATTTCTAGAATGAAGGAGAGCTAAGGTAGGAACAAATCTCAAAACCTTCAGCAGAGCCAAGAGTTGAGATAACAACTCCTACTTTGGGTAAGAATATGACAAAGAATCATCCACCTAAGTAGATCATTGGAAGAAGAGATAAAGGTGTAATGACAAGAAGTAGAATCAATGAAGAATGTACAGATGAATATTGGAAGAAAGCTATGAAAGAGGAATTGGATCAGATAGTAAAGAATGAGACATGGGAATTTGTCCCCAGACTGTCAAACAAGAATGTGATAGGAACAAAATGAGTATTTAGAAACAAGATGAATGAACAAGGTGAAGTTATAAGGAAAAAGGAAATATTGGTATTTAAAGGTTACTCATAGCAAGAAGGAATATACTATGATGAGACCTATGCCCTTGTGGCTAGAATTGAAGTAGTAAGGTTATTCTTAGCATATGTAGCATATGATAAATTCTAAGTGTATCAGATAGATGTCAAGTCAGCATTTTTAAATGGAGAACTTGAAGAAGAGGTATACATAGAAAAACCTAAAGGTTATCCTTTAATATATGATAAGGACATTGTATGAAAATTGAAGAAAGAATTGTATGGCTTGAAGAAAGCACCCAAGACCTAGTATGCAAGGTTAGATAAGCATTTGACAAAGCTTGGATATAGAAAAGGTATGGCAGATAGCAATCTTTATCAGAAAGAAATTGACGATGGATTAATGATTTTGGTAATATTTGTCGATGATATCATATTTGGAGGGAATAATAATGAAAGTGACAAGTTTTCAAAAGAAATGAAGAAGGAATTTGAAATGAGTATGATAGGAGAAATGAAATATTTTCTAGGATTATAGATTGTATAGGATAAAGAAGGAATATTTATTTCTCAAACTAAGTATTTGAAGGATCTACTAAAAAGGTTTGGTTTGGAAACATGTAAACCTATTGGAACACCTATGGTAACTAGACACAAGCTATCTACAAAGGATGAGACACCTACTATTGAGCAGAAGAAATACATATCTATGATTGAAGGTTTGCAATATCTGACTCACACAAGGCCAAATATAGAAAATACAGTTGGAATTGTTACAAGATTCCAAGATGATACCAAAGAAGCACATTATGCTATAGTCAAAAGGATATTTAGATACCTAAAAGGAACACCAGATTTTGGACTATGGTATGATAAGTTTAATGATTTCAATCTATGTGCTTATTCTGAAGGCAGTATGGATGATAGAAAGAGCACCAATGGTGGAGCCTTCTTTCTTGGAGGAAGATTGGTTTCTTGGCTAAGAAATAAGAAAGATTATACCTCACAAAGTATAGTAGAAGCAGAATATGTTGCAGCAACAAACAATTGTAATCAAGTTGTTTGGATGAAGCAGATGCTAAAGGATATAAAGATAGAATTTAGTGAACCTGTTGTCATGCATTGTAACAATACAAGCACACTAAATATGTCTAAAAATCTAGTGTTCCATTCTAAGACCAAACACGTTTCTATCAAGTATCACATTTTGAGATAGAAAGTTACAAAAAAGGAAATTAGATTGGAGTATGTGAGCAATAAAGAGCAGATTGCAGATATCTTCACTAAGCCTCTTCACAAAGAGACTTTGAGTATTTGTGAGGTATGTTAGGGGTTTGCCCCTTCCTAAATTAGAGTAGATGATTCAAGAGTGTATCAATCTAGTGTAATAGACCACTGTTGTTTGTGTGGACTAAATGTTGATGCTTCCTATATGGGGGAGTATTTGTGATGGACAAATTCATTTAGGACTCTTGTTGGATGTTGTTTTTATGAGTAGTGTCTTTGGACACTTGAGCTAAGTAAGAATTAGTTGTTGTAAAGTTTTGATGGTTGTTGAAACCTTTGACATTGATGTCAAATGGGAGAGAAGTTTAGCATGAAAAAAAAATTGAGTACTTGAAGGGAGAAGAAAATAGTTTGGGAGAATGATTGATGGAGAGGATTAGAAAGAAAGGTTAAGAGTCTTTTGTAGTTGGTATTCTTGGAACTAGATGTTTTTCATCTATGTTGCCATCAATGCCAAAGGTGTATATTGTTGGAAGCATGAATTTTGATGATATTCCTATGGGGAAGTATTGTAGAAACATGATTAGATCATTATGATGATGATATGTTACATTCATGACTTTTTTTGTCATTGATGTCAACATATCAATTTTCTGTGGTATCTGATAGAATAACAATGAGAAGATCAAGTTGGTATAGATAGATCATCGAGTAATTTTAGTAGCAAGGTTAAAGGGAAATTATAATCTTTGTCTAGTATAGGAAGGTAACCTTAGAAGCATAAGATATTAAGTTTGGAAAATGTTATGCAAGTTTCGGTTAAGACTATTATGAGATAGAGTTTATAGAGGCATGTTCTAGTAAACACGTTATATCTCTTAGTAGAGTTGTTATTATGAGAATCCAAAGTTATAGAAGACATGTTGGTGATGATGTGGTTAAGTTTGCTTGTCATAATATTACATGTATGGAAAGATATTCAAGTTACAAGGTAGAAGGCCAATAGTGGCATGTTGTGATGGTTAAGTTGTTATGTTGTTATCCTTGCCATCAAGGTTCAAATCTCATGGGGATGAGGTCCCCTGTTTGTGGCCTCACTGGTTCATAGCTCCAGGTCAAAGCGTTTACCCCTCTTTAAAATTAAAAAGTTACAAGGCAAAAGATTAATGTTATTGCTTAGTGTAATGTGTTATTAATGTAGTCCTATAATAATTAATTGAGAAGGTGTAACAACCAACTTAGGGAATTTTTTTATGGACTTGGTATAAAGGAAGGACATTTTCCTTTATCATGAGTATCAAAGATAAGTGATTGTAAGTAATACGAAGAGTGGAATGTGAAGTTGAGCAAAATAGAGTGGAAGTGAAGGAAACTTCATTGTTAAGTTTTTATTGTGTGATCCAAAGTTGGATATTTGGATATAAGGTTCATGACCTGATCTACAAGGTTTGATAGTGATTAGTCTAGTTGATAGGATAGAGGAAAGAAGTTTAAGTATAGTACACACAATTACTCTACAAGGAATAGCTAAGAGATCAGTTGGACTATGAGTTCAGTGGTCTTTTCCCAGAAGCTGTTTGGATATTGGGTCTTTCTATCTTCTACAACTCGTAACAGGGTTGGAATCTCCTAATAGGAATTTAAAGTCTCCTAATAAGGACTCATTTGCACTAAATTTTGTAATAGACATCTAACAAGGTCCATCCTCTAATAAGGAATATTTATATTAGTACATCATCTTATGGGCATCATTCCCACTAGGGCTCTCCCTCTAATCAAGGGTTTCCCTATTTAGTATATCTGGTGTAATTGTCTATGTGCATCTTGTTATGGTTGTTTTTTACTTTGATTGAATGGATGAGATTGTTTAAGGTTGATAAATGTTTTAATTATTGGATAATTGATTCACCCCCCCTCTTAGTTATCTTGGTGGACTATTGTTCCTAACAATGACATATTACACGTGTCTATTTGATGAGTTTATCTCTTTTTTCTATGGGCCCTATCAATAGTGTGCCAGATGGTTAGATGCATAGGAGTTAGAGTATATGTGATATAGTCAACCACTGGTAGGGGGACACATAGATATAGTGGAGAGATTTTCTATTAGTTAGGTCTAGAGATGGTTTGGACAAAGGTAAGTGATCTCAATGGAGTCCACCACATACACCCACTTTCCTAGAGAGGAGGACCAAGGATGGCTACCCATGTTGGACTATCAAATGGTTGTGATGGATACAACATCGTTGACGTAGTAGCCTTATGACTATCACCCAAATTTGGTGGATGCAAGGAGCTAACCTACCTATTTGTATGAGATTTAGAGGCATCCTTCCCCATATTTTATGTGACCAGATGCACCACTTGTAAGAATGGGAGAAGGGGGAGATGGTAGAGATGTCAGTGGAGGTGGAGGCAAAGGTGGGAGATGGATGGAGATCAGAAGTAGTTCTTGATATGCTAGGGTGAGATGGATGTGGGCTTGAGATGCTAGAGAGGAGGAGAGTGAGAAGGAGGAGGAAGATCATCCATTGAGACATAGGACAGTGGAGTGAGTGAAGCCATGGCAGGAGTATCCTATCCGGGGTGGAAGAGATAACCCTAGAGATGGTCGTATACAAGAACTAGAGGTAGAGGTGTAGGGTTGAGGATAAGCATAGCATTCAGAGACTAGAAATTGGTAGATGTGTGAGAAGAGGCTGAGAGGTGAGAGTGAGTGCTAAGGGAGTATCTAGTAGAGGCTTAGTAGAAGTTGGAGCTACAAGGAGTGCAAGAAACCTATTATCATGGTGTATACATTTTTGCATTTCCTATGGATTGGCAGGCATCTATGTAATTAGAGAGAGCTAACAGATCAGATCAGCCACCTTTGAGGTCACTAGTAGCTTCTCCTGAGACAACATACTCATGAGGCGAGAATCCAGTCTTAGGTCTAGGACTAGGTCTAGGTTGATGTCCTTGTGACATTTTGTTGTACTATATGTATTTTTGAGATAGTTATCTAGATTTTGGATCCCATATTATATATGTACTTTGACACACTTGATATATATGAAATACTAGATTCAATCAATGTATTTGTGGACTTTTCTAACTTTTATGCTCATGTGATTGATGTTGTACATGGATATTTTAGCACTTATGCTTATGTTTTCATGTGATGTTTCAGTTTCTGCTCATGTTTATGTATGCTTAGTTTTATGTTTATGGGTATCTCTCATGGATAGTTGTAGCTCTCATGTATATGATGTATACTCATGTATTGAAAATCTGATATTTGGATAGATTAGATGTGATGATTAGATTAACCCCTGGTGATAACAGGTATAGAAGAAGCAAGAGAGTAGACATGGTTGATCAGAGAATGAAAGACATTATTGAAAGAAAAGTGAGAAGGGATGAATGCAATTAGCTAGCATGTCTGTAAAAAGATGGAGGAGAGCTCTTCCCATATGCGAAGTGAAAACCTAAGCTAAAATGAGCCTATAATGCAAGCTATTATGTAAAATGGTTTATTTGCAAGGGACGTGAAACATTTAGACTCTAATTTCATCATTGAGAATTATTAGGGACATTGGAAGATCATACAATCATCATTGGTATAACTATGAGGTTATGAATATGATCTATGTCAGATAGAAATGTGGGAATCCAACCTAATCATCAAAGACATGTAAGTCAAGATGAATAATATAGTTAGATTCCCTAAATTTAGTATATCAAGATTACACATGTATCAAGGCATGAGTGCCAAGATAACCCCCGAGTGTGGTCTTGTGAAAATAGACAACAATGATACATTGCAAGCCAAAAGTGTCAAGTAGGAAAAGCACAAAGGCTATCAACACCTTAAACTAACAAAGTATACCCATAGGCAGAAAACAAGTAAAATATGCCCCATGCTCCTAGTCTTCTATTCCATGACATCCTCAAAAGACTATTAGGAAGGGAATACTCAGCAAAGAAAAGCATCATAGACAACATACGAAGAAGATAAATTTCATCATGTCTCAACAAGTTTAATGTTTAAGTGCATGTGTGTAAGTCAAATGTCCATCTCTTCAAGAATCACATCTAATAGAGAGAAATATTGTAGCATCCTAGACTATAGGTAGAGTATCTAAAAAGTGTTGAGAAACACTCGATGTTAAGGGGGGGGGGTTAGTGCTGAGAAACATTATTTTGCACGAGTTTCCAAAGAAACTCTAAAGCACAAGAAGACTCTAATAAGGTATACAGTCATGTCCCCACGACAAGGAGACGAGATAATTCCAAGCTAGGAAATATGTTGTGAAATGATTGAGACTGATAGACATAGGTGCAAGGGTCTCAAGCAACACTTGTTTCCAAGTTTTTACCACTTCGCATATTTCTTTAGGACTTTTTTCAAATTTTTTGTATTTTTTATATTTTTTGGTGATACATCAAAGTGCCTATTGCTAGGTTTTCACTAAGATGATAATTCTCAAGATATTTTCTACTTTTTAGAATTTTTTTAAGACTATAAGATATATACAGAAAACCAAGACCAAAGAGCCTTAGGCATAGAACTTTTTTAGATGTAGCAAGTTGTTCTCCTTTAGGTGTAGAGAGCTAATATGCACCTAATCCTATTGTTGTTGTAATGATGTAGGACCCAACCAGTTAGGCTAAAATTTTCCTTTCTATTCCTTATTTTGTTGCTTCTTAGGGTTCTCTTAAAGAATAAGTTCACCCACTTGGAACTCATGAGGATGGACCTTTTTTTATAGGTAGTAGACATCCTTTTTTGATAAGCCCTCATGTAATCAAAAGTAGCCTTGGAGTGCTCATCAAGGGTTTCCAGCTCATGTCTCCTCATAGCCCTATGGTCTTCATTAGTTATCAACCCATGTACAGAGACTCACAAGGAGGGAATATCAACTTCTAAAGATAAGAAAACCTTAGAACCATAGAACAAAAAAAAAGGTGTAACCCCTATACAAGTACATATAATGGTCATGTAAACCCAGAGTGCCAGATTGATCTACAAGTGCCAATCTCTACCTAATTTGTGGACTGCTCTATGTAAGATCTTGAGTAGTGTCTTTTTTAGAGGCCTCAACTTGGTTGTTCCCTTGAGGATAGTATATTGAGGACCAGTGTTGTTTGACCTTGAATTTATTACAAAGTTTCTTAAGGTCCTTATTTTTGAATTTTCCTCCATTATCAATAATTGTTAGTGAATAGAATATCTTTTCCTACAAAATCAATAATGCAATTTATGCCTAAGGCTAAAAAATTTAATAAAGTTCATAATAGTTGGGTAAAAATTGTGTTAATCATTTCGCTCTGAATTTTTATAGGTACAACTCCCTTTACCAATGATTTATCAATAAATGATAAATATCAACAGAAACTAAATAGACACTTTTGCTAGAAAGTGCTTCAGGGACACTCGTGTACTCTTGGGTATTGAGGTAATGGTTTATAGATCCAGAAAATCAAAGAATGAAAAGCCCACAATCTTTACACAAGTAATCAAGATTTAACTATGAAATTCAATTTTACAACAACTTAAACCAATTTTGGGAAATGAGAAATGAAAATGAACAACAAGAGAAATATCGGTAGATGTCATACAAGATTTAACTATCACAACCCACAAAGTAACCATAATTGATTATGCTAAAATGCTAAGTTTTAAAGCACAACAAAATATGATATATATATATATATATATATATATATATATATATATATATATATATATATATATATATATATATATATATATATATTCAAAAAGACTTCTCAAGCACAAAGCCATTAAGAGAGGACCTTCATATATATTACTATCTATCTATTACTATTTCCACACAAATGACTTAAAATAGTACTAACTTTTAACAGTGTAAGACTAGAAAATAGGTAAATTTGCATAATGAAAACAACAACAAACTTGCAAAGAAATGCAAACCAATCTAATCTATCTTCGAAGCCAATGAAATGAAGGTGCATAAATAAACATGAAAAACTCATGAAAAACACTCCCTTCACATGATGCTCCAATGTTATCCTTTCTTCTCCATAGAGTTGATGTTTATGTAACTCCAATTGACAAGATGCACCTACAATTGAAAGAAAGATAATAATATGATAGAAAGATGATATGATAGTGAGAATACTTGGATTGTGGTTAGCCAAAACAAGTACATAATGGCTCAATTTATAGGATTTCAAAGCCAAATGAAAGAAATGGAAAGAAAGAATGAAAAAGAGAAAGATGTCATAATCATGTGTAAATTTTAGAAATTGCTATGACAAAGAGGTGAAATTGGAAAATTATGACACAATATGACAAATTATGACAATGTGAAAGAATTATGCATAGAAATGTGTAAGAAAAATGGAAGAAGAAAGTGTATGAAAATGCATAGAAAGATGTAAGATGTGTAAGCTAAAAATTAGGAATGTGTAAGAGTGGGAAATTTTGAATTTTAAGAACTTATAATTCCCTCTAAAGTGGAAATTAGAAATTATAGAATTAGGAAATAGAAAATGGAAAATTAGAAATTAGAATTTAGGAAGATGATAAATTAGAATTAGAATTTAGGAAATTAGGAATTCCCATAATTCATGAAAATGGAATCAATTAATTAATAAAGATTAATTAATTGATAACAGTTAGTAAAGAGGAATAATTAATAAGAGGGGATGAAATTAAATGATTAAGAAATAGGAATAGACTATGGGTTATCTAATCCTATGGAAGAAATTAACAAATTGATTGTCCAAGATGATGAAATAAATGCAAGATAATCCTCATGAAGGATCATGATGAAAATACAAATCAAATGTGATTATATTGGATTGATTAAAGCCTTGATGACATGAAATTATGACTTGTCAAGGACACATGACAAGGGTTGGTGACATAGGATATTTAATGCACATTGTAAATATCACAAGATGGTTTGAAATTGATTGATAGGGTTGATCACAATAACATCAACAGACGCAGTCAATGCTATCAAATTGATTGAATAAAGACATAATTAGACATTGAAGGATTCAATAATGTCGAGGATCAAATTGATGAAAAATGATGATATGCCAAGGATACCTGACATGTATTAATGAATGTTGATAGGGCACTAAAGGACGTAACAATGCCTAATGGATCAATGATGAAATGATGACATTGAAATAGTTTTGAATTGATTCTGAGATCATTTGCATTTTGATTGAATGATGATCAAGTTGGCCAAAAGATCAAAGTTAGTGAAATGATAAAATGGGACGAGTTAGGATGTAAAGGTGATAACAAGAGTGGGCACGAACCATTTTTGAGCATCTACATTTTTCCCCTCTTTGATACATTGTTATTATGAGCATTATGTCAAAGAATAATAATGAAAATGATCAATACCCTGAGTGAAATTAGAAGGAAGTAGGGTGCCCCTCAAAAAATTGGGAAAGAAATTGAATCGAGGACAATTTTTGAAAAGAAAAGATAATGAGAGAAAGAGATTAATGAAAGAAATATTAGTAGAAGGAAATGAAACTGATAAGAGTGATGAAGCTTTCTTTAATAGGTGCATTTTATGTCATAAGATATTTATTTTTATGTGACAAATGGAATGCAACACATCATGATATAGAAAGCCAGAGCAAAAATGCAAGCCTTTTGTGTAAACAAACACAATGCAGATAGAGAATGACCTTATCCACCCCAAGGCATAGAGTTGTGCCCTAGACTATTAAAATATATTCAAGAAACAAAGACAAAAATAATCATGAACCATCCCGACCACTCTCATAAATCAATTTATATCATCAAGTAGCATAGGAACATGATCAAAATAAAACAAAGCAAAAATTAAAAAATCACTAAACAACATGAGCCAACAACTATTCTAATTTGTTATTACTATCTTTATTAAGTGTTGTTTGGGATATCAAGATTGATGTTTTGCATATTGACTGTTTGAAGGTTGATTCAAGCAATTATGTGTGGACCTTGTTAAAGCATGATTTCATTGAACTGTAATATTTAAGTCTAAGTCTGCATGTGGAATGTCTAGCAAAAGGAGTGACTATTTACAAGGTTTATTGCAAAGTTTTAGGATTTTTCATTTTTTGGGGGTTGTCAAAAATATTTGATTTTTTCTGTGTTGTTTTTTCCAGGATATTTTGCAATTTTTAGGTTTTTTTTTTCAAGTTCATATTTAATTTTTAGTGTTTTGTTTAGGACATTTTATAATTTTTAGGGATTTGTTCAGGACATTTTATGATTTAAAAAAAAAAAAATCAGGACAGTGTATGATTTTTTTGTTATTATTTTTTTCAGGATCATTTTTAAATTTTTTTAGGATCATATGTGATATTTTTTATTTTTTTCAAGATCATATGTGATTTTTTTTGAATTTTTTTAGGTCTTTAAGGTATGTACAGGATGTTAGCTCCAATTTGATAAGAATGATGAGTCCATTGGACTAACCATGGTTAGGAAGTTTGCCCCAATTCAAATTCAAAGTCATGGGATTTATAGGTAAATGCCCTCAGATAAGACACACACAATATACAGAGGCCAAGGACAATGTATGTACATACTGGTGATGCATGAGAGAATAACATGAGATATCAGCTAATTCATAAGCCATGATCAAGGACTAAGAACGTCCCATAATGTAAAAGATGTGATCAGGGAAGGAGGGGGAAAACTAGATAGAATCCCAATAGATGGAGGAGCAATAACTTGCTACACATGGTGCCTGTTTGCCAGGTTTTCATCACAGTACTTGCCCAAAGCACTTGTTTGCTAGGTTTTCACTTTTGGACATAATTTTCCTCTTTTTTGCACCTTTTTCATGCAATGATGCCTATTTTCCAAGTTTTCATCAAGGTATTCATTTTTTCATGACTTTGTTAAAAAAAAATTGATATTTTTTCATGACCTTTAAAAAAAAAATTGATATTTTTTTAGGACTTCTTGGAAAAGAATATTATGTGTAATACTTGCAATACATGCTATTGATTGAAACTGGCAATGGTTCACCCTCTAGTGTCGCAAGCTAATAGACTCTAGACCTAAATGTGACAGTGACAATGTAGGGTCCTTCCCAATTTGGTTCAAACTTTCCTAGTTTTTCTCTGTGCTACTGAGTTTTATAATTCATTATCAAAACTAGGTCTTTGATCTCAAATGAGGACCTCAGACTTTTTTGTTATAGCTTCTTTTGAGTCAGTTTTGATAAGCTTGCAAGTGTACTAAGTTAGCTCTTCTCCGCTCATCTAGAATTTCAAGTTCATGTAGTCTAGATGCCGTGTAGTTTTCATCACTAATAATGTCATGTAGTGATACTCTTAGTGATGGGATTTCAACTTCAATTGGAAGGATGGCCTCAGTACCATATACTAGAGAGTATGGTGTTGCACAATGGGAGCACGAACACTTGTTTGATAGGTCCAAAGAGTTGAATTCAATTGTAAGTGCTAGTCTCACCCAAAGTCATTGATAGTCTTGTGGAGTATTTTGACTACAGTCTTATTCAATACTTCAACATGACCATTACCCTATGGATGGTAAATTCTAGAGAATCCAGGGTAGACTTTGTACTTATCACAAAGCTTATCAACTTCCTTATTCTGGAAAGGACTACAATGGTCAGTAATAATGGCTAGAGGGACTCCATAATGGTATATAATATAATTGAGAATAAATTTGGAAATTTGTTTACCAGTAGTATAAGTCATAGGGATGGCTTCAACCCACTTGGTAAAATATTCAATTGCAGTAAGAATATACTTATGGCTATCAGATGAAGGAGGGGTAATCAACCTTATGAGATCAAATTCCCATTGAGAGAAGGGCCATGGAGAAATAACTCAGTGAAGCTCTTGAGCTAGTGCATTAAGTAGATTACTATGTATCTAGCACTTATGACGTCTTTGCAAAATTATAAACATCTTGTTCCATAGTGGGCCAATAATATCTAGCTCTAACTAAATTCTTAGCTAGACTCAAACCATTAAAATGGCCTCCACATATACTTTCATGTACCTCATGTAAGGTAGTTTTAGCTTCTTGTGAATCAAGGTACCTTAGGAGAGTTTGGTCAAAGGATCTCTTATAAAGGGTGTCATCAATGATGACATATCCAGTGGCTTGTCGGATAAAGGCTCTATGTTCATTTTTGGATAGATTAGGTGGTAGGATTTGTGCAAGTAAGTATTCATAAATGTCTTGGTACCAAGGAGAATTGGGACCAATGATTTCACACACAAACTTTGATTGAGAGAGCTCAAATGCAAGGAGAAAAATTTTCTCTACTAAGTGCTCTACCTAGATACAAGCATTTCATCAACATATAAACATAAAATAATGTAGTTTTCATCATCCAACCTCTTAAAATAAACACAATGATCTGAATGACACCTAATATATCCATGCTCATGCATTAAACTATCAAATTTCAAATACCATTGCAGAGGTGCTTACTTCAAGCCATATAAACTTTTCTTCAATCTGCACACTAATTTCTCTTTACCTTTGACCTCAAATCCTTGTGGTTGAGCCATATATATCTCTTCATCCAAATCACCATGAAGGAAGGTTGTTTTAACATCAAGCTTCTCCAAATACAAATCTTCAGTAGCCACAATACTTAAAATAGTGCAAATTGAAGTCATTTTAACAATAGGAGAAAATATCTCATCAAAATCAATGCCTTTTTTTTGTGCAAATCCTTTTACAACTAACCTAGCTTTAAAAATTTTCTTACCTCCATCCTATTCTTTTAATCTATAAACCCATTTATTCTGTAAAGCCTTTTTACCTGCAAGCAACTTGCATAAAACCCATGTCTTTTTTTGAGCAAAGAGTCCATTTCTTCTTTCATTGCAGACTCTCACTAAACCTTTGTATCTACCTACACAACTTCGTCATAACATTCAGGTTCACCAGCATCACTAAGTAAAATAGAATACAAGGAAGGAGAAAATCTTTGTAGAGGTCTACTTGGCATTATTGACTGACTAACATTCACTAGGTTGTGCGGTATTTGTTGTTGCTATTGTTGCAGATCATAAGGAATTGATGGAACATTAGCTTTTGGAGTATCATCAAACACTACATAATCATTTTCTTGCTTCTCATATTGTTGCAACAAATCTTTATACAACACTTTCTCATTGAATATGACATCCCTACTTCTTACAATTTTACAATTTTCAAAATCCCAAAGCCTATAACCAAATTCGTTAATTTCATATCCAAAAAATACACATATCTTTGACTTAGCTTCCAACTTGTTTCTATTTTCAGAATCTATATGAGCAAATGCTTCACAACCAAAGGTTTTGAGAAAAGAATAACTCACCTTCTTACCAGTCCATGCTTCCTCTGGAATACCACAACCCAAAGGAGTAGAGGGACCTCTATTAATCAAATATATAGCAATATCAATAGCCTCTACCCACATGTTTAAGGGCAACACTACATGCAACCTCATGCTTCTTGCATGCTCCATTATAGTCATGTTCATGTGTTTAGCCACGCCATTTTCCTGTGGAGTCCTTGGAATAGTTTTATGTCAAAAAATACCATTACTAGAGAAATAATCTTCAAATTCATGATTGTAATACTCACCACCATTATTAGATCTAAGGCATTTTAATTTCTTTCTAGTTTCATTTTTAACCAAGCATTTCCATTTCTTAAAAGTTTGAAATACATCAGATTTTTGTCTAAGGAAATAAACCCATAATTTTCTAGTTGCATTATCAATAAATGTAACATAATAATGATAGCCACTAAGGGAAGATACTTGAGCCGGTCCTCATACATATGTATGTACAAGCTCTAATTTCTCACTTTTATTTTCCTTCCTAGTCTTCACAAAACTCACTCTCTCTTATTCTCCATACACACAACTTTCATAGAAATCCATATTGACACATTTCAAACCTAATAAAACTTTCTTTGAATGAAGTACTTTCATACCTTTCTCACTCATGTGCCCAAGTCTGTTATGCCGCAATATTGTATCAAAATCTACAATAGCTATTTGTTCTCCCTGCCCAACTACAACAACTACTCCTAAACATTCATTTTTATCTAAAACAATCAAAGTAGAAGGAACAATATAACTTGTACAAAGATATAAGGTGCCTACTTTCACACCTTTTGCTACTACAAGGGAACCTTTTGAAACCTTCTAATTTTTATCATTAAAAGTAACTACACAACCCTCATCACCGAGTTGCCCTACTAAAATTAAATTCCTGCTCAGCCTTGGAACATGTCTTACCTCATGTAGTAGCCAATGATTCCCATTCTGTAACTTAATCTTAACTCTTCCCTTTCCAACAATCTAACAAGGTTCATTATACCCTAAATAAACAAGCCCAAAATCCCCTTGGACATAATCAATAAAATAACCTCTATGAGGTGTAGCATGAAATGAAGCACCAAAATCTAAAACCTATGAATCATCAACACTTTTTCAAGACAAAAGAAAATCATCCTCTTTGGATTTGTTACTTATAACATTTACTTCCTTATTCCCTTCTGGTTTATCTCCTTCATTATTCTTTCGAGTCCAACAATCTTTCTTTTTATGCCCTAGTTTACCACAATTTAACAATCTCTTGGTCCTCTAGATTGAGATCTCTTTGCCTTTGACTTTCCTCTTGATTTCCCATGATTTCCAAAATTATTTTCTCTCTTAGTCATTTTGCCTCTACTTTGTACGTTCAAAGAATTTCTTGATGTAGATCCACCTAAGGATTTTCTATGAGTTTCCTCACTCAAAATAACACCGATCACATCATCATATTTTATGGTATTAGATCCAGAAATAGAATTATTCACAACCATTACCAATCCATTCTAGCTTTTAGGCAAAGAACACAAAATCAAGAGAACCCTAATTTCTTCATCAAAATTAATACCCACAAAAGATAACTGACTAGTAACAGTATTAACCTCATTTAAATGATCTACAATAGATCCACCTTTTGTCATTTTTATATTAAATAAACGCTTCATGAGAAATACCTTATTTGAAGTGGAGGGCTTTTCATACAATTTTGCTAGGTTTTCCATCAACTCTTTTGTTATCTTTTCTTTTGTAATGTTAAATGTCACTGATGGTGCCAGGCATAACCGAATACTTCCAAGTGCCTTCCTATCTAAAATCTCTCAGTCCTCATTTTTCATAATTCCTTGGTTTTTAGGTTTTCCTCCCAACGTCTTTCAGAAATCCTTCTAATATAGATAGTCCTCCATTTGCATCTTCCATAACTAAAAGTTCTACCCATTAAACTTGTCAATCCTTAGCTTATCCTCATCTATCATCACTCCCACTCAATTGTGAGACCTTCCTATAGAGGATTGCTAAAAAAAGAAACGACTATAGTCTAGCTAAAAAAAAATGACAACCATCTGGCTCTGATACCACTTGTTAGGACTAACCTCATAAAGAAATAATAGTTAGATGCAAATAGAACCAATACCATAAAATAATAGATCACACATAAGAGAACACAAGACACCAAGATTTAACATGGTTCACCCAATCTGTGGTCTACGTCCACTAAAAGCAAGTCCAGTATTATTATTATCTAGTGACTACAACCTAATTGCAATCCGTAATCCCTTACAGCTCAATACCGCCTCAAGAACCAATTCCGCATCACACCTTTGAAAATCCCTAACCATAAGCCTTTTTATACAAGGATTTTTTTTGTTGCTTACAAAATTAGGGCTAGAATAACAGAAAAATAGTAGTCAATGCCTTTTACAATATAAGGTCATTTTTGGCTTCAAGGGTACTGCCCCTAAAAACCCCCATGGGGGCATTTCCCCTTAAACCCACCTTGTACTTTGATAGGGGGTGCACCTGGGACGGTGCCCTTGGACCCCACCCTATCTTGGGGCTACCCCCAAACCCCCATAGAAATCATATGGGGAGAAAAAATTGTGTTGAATAAACCTCCAAGTCTAATTAGGCTCCACATCACAACACTAAGAACTCACAATGTTCAATATTATGTGGCATATAGATCATTTAAGCAATTATGGCCATAGAATCAGCTTGCTTATTATGTAGCCTTGGAAACTGAGAAAAATTGATTATGACAAATTTAGATTTCAAGAAATCTACCATTTTCTTGTATGGTAGTAATTTCTCATCTTTAGTTTCATAGTCATCATTAATTTGCTGGATGACTAAGTGGGAATCACCATATACCTTTAGATGTTGTATGTTTCATTGGATAGCTAACATTAATTCTATTATAAGAGCCTCATATTCTGCTATGTTTTTTGTACAATCAAATGCTACTTGGTATGATTTAGGAATCACATCCCCTTGAGGTGTAATAAACACGATACTAGCTCCTAGACCATTTTTGTGTGTGAACCATCAAAGTATAGTTTCCACTCATTAGCTATTTCCATGTTAAAGATGGCTTCATTAGGAAATTATGTTAACATAGGATGATCAGTTGGTATTGGGGCTTCTACTAATTGATCAGCTATCACTTTCCATTTGATTTCTTTTCTATCTACATACTCAATATCAAATTCAGTAAGGATCATTACCAATTTGGCTAAGTGCCCCATGAGAGTAGCTTTTCTTAGTAGATATTTTAATGGGTCAATTCTAGACATGAGCATTGTTCTTTGATAGAGCATGTAATGTCTTAGTTATTGAGCTACAAAGACCACATTGAGGCATATCTCTCAATTAAATAATAGTTTAGTTCATATCTCATAAGTGTTCTACTAATATAATAGATGGCTCTCTCTCTTCCTTGTTCATCATTCTATGCTAAGAGAGCTCCTAGTGTAGTTTCAATAGCTGATATATATAAGATGAAGGGCTTCCCTGGAATAGGAGCCATCAAGATAGGTGGATTCAATAGATATTCTTTGATTAGTTGAAAGGATTCCTTGTAGTGGTGAGTCCATTGAAAGGTTACTCCTTTATGAAGAAGGTGTTGGAAGGAGTGACATTTATCTACTAGTTATGTAATGAATCTTCAAATGGACTGTAGCTTTCCTTGCAAACTTCTGAGTTTTATCAAAGTAGTCATGGAAGGCATGTTATGTATTGCTTACACTTTCTCAAGATCAACCTCAATGCCTCATTGAGAAACAATGTATCCTAGGAGTTTTCCTAATACAACTCCAAAAACACACTTCTTCGGATTCAGTCTAAGCTTATAACTTTCCATTCTGGTGAAAATTTTGTCTAGTATACCCAAGTGATCTCTTCTTTTGGTTGTTTCACATAGTATATCATCCACATAATCTTCCATTTGTATATGCATGTAGTCATGGAAGATAGTAGTCATAACTCTTTGGTATGTTGCTCTAGTTTTCTTAAGTTTGAAAGGCATGATGTTCTAGCAGTACGTTCCCCAAGGGCATGTACAAGTTGTCTTGTGTTGATCCTCAAGGGCTATTCTAATCTAATTGTATCCTAAGAAGTCATCCATAAAGGATAACATGTCATGGATAGCTTTCATGTCTATGATGATATCTATGTTGGGCAATGGAAAGTCATCATTAGGGAATGCTTTATTGAGGTCTTGAAAGTCTATACATATCCTAATGCCCCCAAAGTGTTTACTTATAGGTACCAAATTTGAAATCCATTCTGCATACTCGGTAGATCTTATGAATCCTGCATATGAGAGTTTCTTTAATTCTACTTTGACAAGGAGAGCTTCTTGTGGATGCATTTTTCTCAATGTTTATTTTACTAGTTTAGCCCCTGGTTTTAATGGCAAGTGGTGAAGAACTAACTCTGGATCTAATCCTGGCATATCTACATAAAACCAGGCAAAGTTGATTTGTCTCTGTAGAGAGAATCTGATAAAATCATCCTTTTCTTCTTGTGATAATGAGGCTGCAAAATGTACGATCTTGGGATTGTTGGGTGTTCCTAGATTGATTTCTTATGTCATTTCAATTAGCAAGGAAGACTTCTTATTGAATGGGGGTATGTCCAATCTTCCATCTTTGGGCATCTTAGAGAGGTTTTCACCCTTAGAAATGTATTTTATTTTTACTTTTACATAGTCTAATGGTGCCTTTCGGTTTTCACCAAGAGACCCTTTCTTTTCATTTTTTTGATTTTTTGTTTTATTCTCATTTTTGTGACTAGATGATGGAGTTGACTTCCCAAAATATCCCAAGGTGTTTAATTCAAAATAAAAACTTGCTTTATGGTCACCATGTGGTATACCTTCATGGAGCTTAAAGAATTCTGCAATAGCTTCATCATTTTCAAATCGATCAAAGCTTGGTGGTCCTCACTGATCCCAATCTATTAGTTTAGGTAAACTAAATGGATGTCATCATTAGTGTTGAAAAATCTTTGTTTAAAGGTAAAGATATGGACATCAGGTTCATCAATATCATTGGTTCTATGTTCAGAGGAATGGGGGCTTGGGTCTTGGTGTATGTTAACCCAAGATTCAGGACGAGTTTTGGAAATAGGTGGAGTTTCACTAACATGTTTATCCTCCACGAGTAGATTATTAGGATCATCAAAGATATGGTCAAGTGCATAGGGGCTATTAGGATCATTGGCTTTTAGCTGGGTGTCCTCAAGTACCTTTTTATCATTGGAAACACTCACATTCTCACATGAGAGTACCTTAGTAATGAGAGGACCTATCATAATGGTTTAAATCTGAGGCCCAAACTAGGACCTTTTTGTCTTGTTGCAACAATGGGTTCGATTATTCCTTGTTTTCGGGGTCCAAGACCGCTATGTCCATCATATCCTTTTTTTGTATTATGGTAAACTCAGGTCCATATTTGTCAGGAGATATTACAGTAGGTTTTTGTCATTTATCTTTGTCAACCCATGAGGATGTGTTCTCATAAACATTTTCCTCATGCAATCCACCTCCATAGTGAATGTCATTGAGGGACTTAATGATATCTTGATCTTGAATTGTTTTATTGGTAGTAGATGTGGTTTATCATAAGACTTGGGGGAAAGTGGTAGTTTCCCAATATGAAATGCTTGAGACTTAGAGTATTCCCCACAACCTTTGTCTTCAATCTTTAGCTTTCCTTTGGTGGCAGTAGTAAGTTTTTCAAGATCCACATACCTAGAGGAAGAAGTGGAGTTTGCTTCACTATTTACTGGAACTTGTTGTGCAGGGGTTCCTCTTAGATTAGCACAAAATTGAAAAGTATCTGGATCACAAAGGATAGCAATTTCCATGTTATTATAAGAGAACTTGAGACATTGGTGATATGTGGATGGTACTACTTTGATGGTGTGGATACAAGGGTGTCCCAATATCATATTACAATTCATTTCAATATCTAAAACATGGAATATTGTATTCTATATAATAGGACCAACTCTGATAGGTAATATTATGACTTCCTTAGATAAACATTCACCATCATCATATGCCTTTATTGTGAGATAACCCTGATAGGTTATTGCTTTCTCCAGCACAAAAAAGAAACTCTTTTTACTTCAGCTCTGATACCACTGAAATGACCCTAGCTATAAAGGTCACTAAATCCTAATATTGTACTGTGGTAATTTGCAAACAAGCTTTTAATTACGGAATTGTGACAACCCGTTAATACTCAGTATGCAACTGTTAACAAGTAAGGGTGTAATAACTCTCGAGAACTAATTGTTTAACAAGATACAATAGACAATGATACCCTCAAGTTTTAAGAAAGGATCTAATTACAAGCAAATTCTTTATATATCCAACAACAGTCCAAACTGAATACAGAGCCTGTACTGGATATCTACAATAGCTAATAGTATCAAAAGAAAAACTTTAATTGGCCTTGACCCGTAGTCGTCATTGTACCTTGCTCAAGAATTTAGCAATGGTTGACATTCCTCCCGCTGCGTTGTTAACTCATTCAATCACTTCTACAGATTTCTCGAGACTTTGAATCACATTGAGCTCCAGCTGATGAATTGCTTGGGCATCCTTATAAGCCGGCATCTCCTAGGGATCTTTAAAGTGGGCATCAACTAAGCTAGCACCAAACCCTTCAACTTCCGCGAACTTAATGCCCTTCAAAATGGTGTCCCTGTAATCTGTTCAGTTGGTGCGCAATCCCTCCAATGTTGGTGCCATAACCAGCCGAATCCAAGTCGGGTCGAGCTCTGTAAACAGACAAGCAAATCATCCTACCTCCGACTCGCACTCAGATCTTGGTTTGGTGATTACTCTGCCAGGCCTCTTGGGAAAACGTTCGCCGTTCGGTAGGAGATGCCGCTGACTTGCCCGAGTTTAATCAAAATCACTGGGCGATGGTTGATTTAATAAAGACTTCTGAAATCGTTCCCGCCTATAGCTCGGTTATGGAAAATGTCTACCACTTGCTATTTAATGAACCGCGACCTCATCACCTCTGCTTGCGTTGGCCCTTAAATATATTTTGACCAATCTATAACCATTTCTCCGCTACTCCTTCGAACTTGTCCCCGATTAATGCATCTTCAGCAATCACAATTGATCATTTGAGTGTGGTAATCGCCCATGTAATGATGCAAATCAAGATGCAGATCACTCCCAGTCTAGTCTGAGAAATTCAAAGAGTTATACTGACACCGGCAAACTCTGCAATATTTACTAATATTCAAACAGTGTCGGAAATGAATGCAAGGAGACGCCTGACTTGTAGATTTTCCAGACACCACAACATAGAACACATGAAGATCACATGGATGTCTACTGAAAATCCTGAGCAATCGAACAATATCTTCAAACAAAATAACACGTTGTTCCCTGATATAGTTATGCAACGATTGTCCCTCGATTAGTCACTGCTCATCATTGCTTCACCATAGATGTTCTTTGCAACAAATCCTCCAATTCTGCCCCTGAACCGATGATCTGGATCAAATCCTTCAATGAACAAAACTACACATTGGCCTTAAGCCGCAAATAATCACCCTGATGAAATGACTGTATCGTCACCTCCAATCTGCAATAATTCGGATGATATTTCACACCCTCAAAATTGCGTACCGATTGAGAGTTATCATTCTCAATGGCCAACTGTGACAATTGCAGGAACCCTAGGTTCCACAATGCACCTGTGATTAAATCACAACCTGAAAATCAAAGAGAGATAATTAACTGCCTTATTCGAATGGAGCCCCGGGGTGCCTATTTATTCTTTTCCCACCATCCTCTCCAGAGACTTCTAGAACCTTTTTGATCTTATCTCATAAGTGACTTTATTAAATATTTTCCAAGTCACTTTATTAAATACAAGGTTATCTTTTAATATTTATTTATTTAATTAAAATAATTAATTAGTCATCCTTGGACAACCAGATTAATTAAATTAATTAAATCGAACTGTCACCAGAAAATTGGGGACATGACAGTCCGTCCTTCCTGAAATTGCTTGTCCCCAAGCAATGGCTGAACCATGAACCAATCAGTCTTCTTGGATCCCAAATGTAAATCTGTGTATCATCCCAATCCACATCATACTCCCGTGGAGAAATCATCAATACCAGTAACTGAGAAACTGTACTCAACATCCAAACAACTGAAACTTTTGATGAAATCATCTGAAAACCAACTGTAGATGCCGGTAGAAGAAAACATTCTGCGGAACTCAAGCCAACTGAAACATCAACTCTATCAAAACTCAAGCCCCTGTCAAAAAGACACCTGCACCCAACTGCATTGTAGATATGACAACAGCCATAGGTACCTGAATCACTGCCATCAAATCCGATCTCTGAAAAACTGCTCCGGGTGTGTCGATGCTGCAGGCTGAGTAACTTGCTACTACCAACTTTATTTTCAAAAGATGGTGCCAATCTATCCCCTAATGGATGGTAAGAAACTGGAGCCAATCTACATCTGCGTGAAATAAAATCTTCTATCTCTGTGTCAAAAGAAAAATGATGAGCGTACCCTACCATATAATGCCGGTAAGAACCTCCAAACTCTGTTGCTGGCTCATCATCACTGAACTGGGAATCAACAGATGGCTCCATTTTCTGACTCCAAGTGACTGTAGGCTGGCTAGGATCCCGTGCATTCTGCTCGACAAACCCCTCCTCGAGATCCCTGTGAGGTAGCATAGTAGAAAGGACCCCTATGATCTTCTCAACCAATCTGCAAATAACACTAGTGTCATGGATGAGAACACCTTCTGTCACTTGAACACATGCACTATCCAACAAATACTTCATGAACGGTTCAGTGCAGTAAAAATTATACGAGGAAACATTAACATACTCCCCTTTACACCACAACTGGTCCTCCTGTAAGGGTGGCATACTCAACTGTACCACACTATCAACTATCTGAGAAGAATCAATCTGGAAACTTGACTCTACCGGTATCCCGAACTCATTAGAAGTAGCTACTACCAAATCCTGAATATGTGTGTCAGCCTCAACAATATGCTCCTTAGTAGTAACTGCGGAAGTGTACTTACCATCATCCACCTCAGTAGTCAAATGAACTGGTGTTGGGGCTGGTCTTGATCGCAAATGCTCCAACTCCACGGTCACCTCCTTCAATTGAAACTGCGACTTCTGTAGATCTTGCCGTGTGTCCTCTAATGCCTCAGTAGTTGCTATGAGCTCTTGGGAAAGCTCACTCACCTCCTCTTCACGATCCAAGAGTGCCTCATAGGCTGTACTTCCCCACTCAACCAAGTGATCATGGTCGGCTACCAATCGTAAATAATCCTGCTTCAAAATCTAAACAGCTTCACGCAAGGCATGAATCTCTGCCAAAGAGAAGTAACCACCGCTGGACTCATCTGTCATAGAAGAACCCCAACCAGTAATAGCCAACAACTGAAGAGCAGTATCAAAATGCTCACAAGCGATAGCAATGTCTCGCTCACTAACTTTCAACTGGCTAACCACATGATGGCTCTGGCTGAACTGTCTCCAACAATCTTCTTCTGGAGCTCTTAAAGGAGTATCCTCAATATTAACATCCATATCTCGTGAATCATCTCCAGGGTCCATATCAATATCCAAGGTGTCAAAATTTGTAGTTCTGCTATCAAGCTCTTCTGTACCCAAAGAAACTATCAAAGAAGCTGTGTCTTCAAAACTGTCCATTTCATCCTCCTGGATGTCATCAAGGCCAAAATGATCCTGGGACTCATCCGTACATGATTGCAAATATGAAAAATCTTCAACACCTTTCAGCAAGGATGGTCGACTAGAAATATGAACCAAACCCAACAACGGTGCATAAAAACTAATACCAACATCGGACAAACTGTTGGCACAAGGAAAGACAACACCGTGTATTCTACTAATCAAATCCATGATAGCATCCAAGCAATCATTGCTACCATTAAAACATCTCCAGTTAATTGAATCCCAAATGTTGCTGAAACATTCTTGAGTCCATATCCGTAAACAAGAAACAGCTGGTAACTCAAGCAAACTCCTTACCTGAGTAATGTGACCAATACCAACTAACTTCACATACCTATCTGCCATTGTCCTTGTATCCTGGATGTGAGTGCAAGATGAACTCGTAACATTATCAGCTACCATATATGATCTGTCTGCTGTAAGGAGCTGAATGTCAGGCATGTAAGATGAAACTAAGCCCAGCTCCATGCCATGCTTATTTCCATGACTCTCCCAATCCTGTAATGCCAAAGTTGCTCGAGTGTCCTCAAGCTCGCAAGAAAGCTTGACAACTTTCTCCTCCTTCCTCCTCAAGGCATTTGAATAATCTTTGGTAAGGCTAAGAAGATGGTCTCGGTCTGATAGAAGATGTAAATAGCTTGACTTCATGGTTCCCATTCCTTCACTAATTGCTTGTAAGTCAAACCAAGAAGATTTTGCCTGAACTCCCTTATGTCTTCCTTGTAACTGAATCATCTAGATGTGCTCTTCTAACATCTCCCGCATCCTGTCATGATGAGATAAAGAAGCCTCAATACTATCTTTGCTCACCTTCAGCTAGCTGGACAAATCATGTGAAGTACTACCAGTTTCATCCTTATGTGTCGAAGCATCTAACTGAGCCTGGTACTCTCTCTCAGCAAAATCATAAATGCTCACTGTCTGTTCATTTTCACCAGGTATCTCATCATCATGCACAATGACATCTTCATCATCATCTGAACTCACTTCACTGAAATCATTGCTTGTCGGAACCAAACTACCCTGAGTACATGAGACATCACCTTTGGGAAACTCGTATTCAACTGTCTCAACTTGAGTGTCAAGTTGACAGTTACTATCCATCAGCGTAATATCCTTCACCACTTCTTCCTGTGACCGAACTGAAACCTCTGACTGGTTGCACACTTGTTTCTCGAACTCCTCATTAAGTTTCCTAGTAACATCTCTCATTGTATCAGTCAACACTTTGTGAGAAGATGTGCCAAAATGAAATCCAGTTGATTTATTCACCTTAGCTGGGACGGACAGCCTGTCAAGCATACGGTGGTGTTTAACCAATAGTTCAGACATGTTATGTTTGATTTTTCTGAGCTCATCCTGAATGTCTGAATAGCTCTCCTTACCACAATTCCGACTCTGAATACTGCGTCTATTACTTGTCCGAGATTGTGTCCTTGGAGACTTTGTGCTGTACCTGTCCATCTTGGTTGAAGTAGAGTGTTGATTACTCATGTAATTCGGTTCTCACCCCACAGGATGGCAAGAAAACCGCTCTGATACCACTGAGATAACCCTGACAGGTTATTGCTTTCTCCAGCACAAAAAAAAAACTCTTTTTACTTCAGCTCTGATACCACTGAGATAACCCTGACAGGTTATTGCTTTCTCCAGCACCAAAAAAAAACTCTTTTTACTTCAGCTTTGATACCACTGAAATGACCCTAGCTATAAAGGTCACTAAATCCTAATATTGTACTGTGGTAATTTGCAAACAAGCTTTTAATTACGGAATTGTGACAACCCGTTAATACTCAGTATGCAACTGTTAACAAGTAAGGGTGTAATAACTCTCGAGAACTAATTGTTTAACAAGATACAATAGACAATGATACCCTCAAGTTTTAAGAAAGGATCTAATTACAAGCAAATTCTTTATATATCCAACAACAGTCCAAACTGAATACAGAGCCTGTACTGGATATCTACAATAGCTAATAGTATCAAAAGAAAAACTTTAATTGGCCTTTACCCGTAGTCGTCATTGTACCTTGCTCCAGAATTTAGCAATGGTTGACATTCCTCCCGCTGCGTTGTCAACTCATTCAATCACTTCTACAGATTTCTCGAGACTTTGAATCACATTGAGCTCCAGCTGATGAATTGCTTGGGCATCCTTATAAGCCGGCATCTCCTAGGGATCTTTAAAGTGGGCATCAACTAAGCTAGTACCAAACCCTTCAACTTCCACGAACTTAATGCCCTTCAAAATGGTGTCCCTGTAATATGTTCAGTTGGTGCGCAATCCCTCCAATGTTGGTGCCATAACCAGCCGAATCCAAGTCGAGTCGAGCTCTGTAAACAGACAAGAAAATCATCCTACCTCCGACTCGCACTCAGATCTTGGTTTGGTGATTACTCTGCCAGGCCTCTTGGGAAAACGTTCGCCGTTCGGTAGGAGATGCCACTGACTTGCCCGAGTTTAATCAAAATCACTGGGCGATGGTTGATTTAATAAAGACTTCTGAAATCGTTCCCGCCTATAGCTCGGTTATGGAAAATGTCTGTCACCTTCTATTTAATGAACCGCGACCTCATCACCTCTGCTCGTGTTGGCCCTTAAATATATTTTGACCAATCTATAACCATTTCTCCGCTACTCCTTCGAACTTGTCCCCGATTAATGCATCTTCAGCAATCACAATTGATCGTTTGAGTGTGGCAATCGCCCATGTAATGATGCAAATCAAGATGCAGATCACTCCCAGTCTGGTCTGAGAAATTCAAAGAGTTATACTGACACCGGCAAACTCTGCAATATTTACTAATATTCAAACAGTGTCGAAAATGAATGCAAGGAGACGCCTGACTTGTAGATTTTCCAGACACCACAACATAGAACACATGAAGATCACATGGATGTCTACTGAAAATCCTGAGCAATCGAACAATATCTTCAAACAAAATAACACGTCGTTCCCTGATATAGTTATGCAACGATTGTCCCTCAATTAGTCACTGCTCATCATTGCTTCACCATAGATGTTCTTTGCAACAAATCCTCCAATTCTGCCCCTGAACCGATGATCTGGATCAAATCCTTCAATGAACAAAACTACACATTGGCCTTAAGCCGCAAATAATCGCCCTGATGAAATGACTGTATCGTCACCTCCAATCTGCAATAATTCGGATGATATTTCACACCCTCAAAATTGCGTACCGATTGAGAGTTATCGTTCTCAATGGCCAACTGTGACAATTGCAGGAACCCTAGGTTCCACAATGCACCTGTGATTGAATCACAACCTGAAAATCAAAGAGAGATAATTAACTGCCTTATTCGAATGGAGCCCTGGGGTGCCTATTTATTCTTTTCCCACCATCCTCTCCAGAGACTTCTAGAACCTTTTTGATCTTATCTCATAAGTGACTTTATTAAATATTTTCCAAGTCACTTTATTAAATACAAGGTTATCTTTTAATATTTATTTATTTAATTAAAATAATTAATTAGTCGTCCTTGGACAACCAGATTAATTAAATTAATTAAATCGAACTGTCACCAGAAAATTGGGGACATGACATATTGTGATCATATGAGAGGCATCAATGTCATTTTCAGAGTAACCAAGACCTTCAATAACTTGCATGGTACAAATATTAAGTCCCACTCCACCATCTATCAAGACTTGTCTAACCTTAGCATTATGGAAAAAGACATCAAGATGAAGGGGATCATTATGGTTAAGTCCATTTTGGGGAATATTGTGAGGTGAAAAAGTGACACGCTGTGATGTTGGCAAGTGCCCTATCATGGCCTAAAACTAGGCAACATCAATGTTATTCATAACTATAGACTCCTTCAGTGCTTGTTCAAGGATCTTCTGGTGCTAAGGGGATGAGTGTAGCAAATCAAGAATAGATGTTTGTGTGGAGGTCTTACCAAGCTGGTCAACAAGGTTATAATCAAAAGTAGCCAGAGGTCTAGAGGAAACTCTAAGTCTAAGAGGAGTTGAAGGTTTGGAAGGAGCTCCTGGTAAGGTAAGTTTGGTATGACGGGTAGTAACAACACAATGGGGATCTTGGTTCTTGATGGTAAATGTGGACATGTGTATCAATCTTCTCAAAGCAATTGATAGTATAGTCATAATCAGTGTGGGTGTAGTTAACATTGGATTTAGCATTTGAATTTGAACTAGAGGATTTTCCTTTATCATGGTCCACCAAAGGATTTTTAAAAATGGTGTGATCAATATCAAAGGATAACAATAATGATGGATCTATGTCAACTAATCCTTGGTCTATCAAGTCTTGAACTACATGTTTAAGTTGAAAACAAGAAATTCTCTATGTCCTTTTTTTCAATGGTAATCATATAATTTCTTATCATCCCACCAAGAAGGTTTCACTTCTGGTTCATATCTGACTGCTGGTAATTGTAGAAAGTTATTTTGGATCTATTGTTGTAGGACAACGTCAAGTGGTAATCCCAAGGGTGTAAAATTTTTATCCTTATTTCTAGGAGGTTGTCTAAATTGATCTTGAGCTAAGGTATCAAAGGTTTGTGTTTGAGGTGTTGTTTGAGATGTAGTTTGTGTATTTTTTGTACGAGGACCCTTGTTAGTGAACTTGGGCTGTGTAGTGCTAATCATTCAAGCATCAACAATACCATCATTTGTGACATTCTTGTTTTTAGAAAAGAACTTTGGTTTATCAATGTTTGTGCTCATGTTGTTTGTATCCTTATTGATCTCTAGGAACCCCTTGCAAATAAGGGCATCTTCAATGCCAAATCCTGTTTTCATCAACTTAGCAATGGTGCTAGGACTCTTGATCTTAAGTTCATACACCAGTTCAAGAACTAGGTTCTCAATACATAAGTTCGCTTGTTGTTCTTTTGGGATATCCATTGGAATTTGATTGGCAAGATTTCTCCAACATAGTAAGAAAGTCATAAATGGTTCTCCAATCTTTTTCTTTGTTGCAAATAGATCAAATAATGTCACTTCATTTGTTATGTTAAATGAAAAATGGGATATAAACGTTCTACCAATTCATTCCAATATTTGATGTTGCCAAATAGTTTAGAGTACCATTTGAGTCCTAGTCCACCAAGGCTTCAAGGAAACAATCTCATAAGATATGTTTGTTCTTGACCTATTTTTGTACAAGAGGCACAAAACTCTCTAATGTGGTCAAGTGGATTTCCCTTGCCTTAATATTTGTCAAATCTTGGTGTCTCAAAGTATTTTAGAAAAGGAGGCATGTATAGAATTTTATCAAATGGAATAGGACACAAATCTCATTTAGTGTATAAAACTTTATTATTTTGAAATTTCAATGCCTCAACTTGGTTAGTCAATTGTTTAAGCTTTTGGACCATCTCATCATTAGGCATGGAATCAAAAGTAATTATTTTCCCTTTTTTCTTCTGGGTTGACCTTTTACTTCGATGAGAGTCATGTCGGCTATGTTTTGATGCATCACTAGGTGGCGGTGGTATGTTAGCACCATGAATGCGAAATGGTTGTTTTTGTGGTTGTGTCGTTTGTTGTACATATTATTGGGGTACTATTAAGCTGTTGTTTTGCACGATGCTTAATGACAGGAATCCTTTCAAACTCCTCTCTTGAAAAGTCAATCTTTGTGGATCAAATCCAAGGTTCTGGGTGATCTTGTGACCTATTGAATTCCACTTAGTTGAAGATAAATGTTTTTATTCATGAGGAGGCCTTTGCTAGTTTGGATGATTTTGGATGAGATGTGAAAATCTGTTCACTGCTTCAAAATAAGACACACAAAAGAACTATGTTTTTGTATTTTTTTTTTAAATGAATGCAATCTAACAATGCAACTAATATGAATTTCTAATTTAACAAGGGGTTAGTGAAGCAAATAACAAAGATAGGGTATCAAGAAACTTAAGCAAATAACATGAAAGTAAAATTCTAATCGACATAAGCTATGGAAACAACATGTCTGTAAGTTAAGCTTTCGAAGAAATCGGTGGGTAACCAATGAAAGTAGGAGCAACGCTTCCATGATTCCATTGATGCAATCGTCAATTGGATTTTCTTAATAGCCATAAGATGTTTCACTTTTCATCAAATTGCAAGGCCATAGAAAGTGTGCTCATGTGAGACAAAAAAGTTATGTAGGAACAATTTGGTGATTTCTTCTCGAGCTAGATATGTCAGCAGAATTTGTCAAACCATAGCAAACACCAAAATTAAAATAAAAAATAACACAATACAATTTTGGCTCAATCACAATTCCATGAACATACATTCACAAAATATGACACACTTGGGCAAGATTCACTACACTTCAAATGCAAGCACCAAAAGCATATGTTATTGCAAAATAATGGTGACCCTGATTACATATTACAATCACGTATTTATAAGAAATCATCTCCTTAATTTGTGTTGAGAGTGAGAGACATATTCATGCAATCATATGCTTATAATTTAATAAAACAAACTAATTACATACAAACTAACTATCTAACTAGTGCTTAGTAGGACTCCATCCATTTTTATATCATTAATTGGATGCATGCGCCTTTACATGTCATAAAACAAAGAAATAATGAAAAAATAAGAAGAAAAGAGCCTTTAGTTGATGTGAAAGTGTCTAGAAGTTTCAAAAATAGAAGCTCAACCTTCACTAGGTGTTTTTCGAAGTTAAATTGTTGTCAGAATGTGTTTCTGATGCATGGAAAGCTCTAATTTTGGAACTGGCGATTAATTGTCGGCGTACCTCTAGAGAAGTGCACCTCAGGAAAAAGTGCATCAACGCACCTACACACCTCTGACTTCTTCAAAATTCTTCCAACACTTTGTGACAAAAAAAATGCATCAGCACACCTGGCCCAGTAGTGCACCAGTGCATGTCAAGGGTAGACACTTGTTGTGACTCCCTTTCAGGTTCTACTTGGACCTATTCCATTTTTGTCCTTAGAGGAGGAGGAGTAACTGATCCCTTTTCAACTTTTCAACACAAACTGCAACTTGTAACAGGGATGTGGATACATAAGCTACCTCAAGTCCTTGTGACTCTGGGGGCATATGAGTCCAATCTTCCTATTGTGGTTGATTGGTTGTTGTATCCTAGATCTTATCCCCAACTAATTTAGTTCCAATAGGCATAAAATCAAAATCTAACATCTTAAAGACATTAGTCCCCTCTACATCCTGTTCATCAATCCACTATTGCATCTCATCCTCTAATGTGGTAGTTTGTAGAGGTTCATCTAGGATTGGTGGTGGTGTAGCCATAGAACTTCTTCTTCTTTCTTGTTTTATGGCTCTAGCTAGCCTGGTCCTCCTATTCAAAGGTACATTATCCTCATCATGGAATTGTCCAACACTAGAGATTGATGATGGATGTTTTTGGGATTTTGGTATGGTAGACTAGAAGGATGTAAAATGGAAATGATGTTCAAACTAGTATTCTCACAATCTAAAAGTTTTAATTGTTGACATAACTGGAATAATGAACCAAATGGATATCCAAAAGCGTTTCCCATTTTTTATAAAAGGGTCTTTGGTGCTTTCTATCATAGATGCATAGTAATGAATGTGCAAATAAACTGAACAAATGAGTAGATATGAGTGACAAAAGCATGATCCTAAGGATTATAGATGTGCAAATACATTAAGAAAATGCACATGAATAATACACATAAGCACACAATTAGAAAAAAAATGCAAATATTCAGAATGGAAGCGCAACAATAAATGATAAAAGCACAATTGTTTGATAGAAGCACATAAATATGTGGCAAATGCACAATTCTGATGGAATTTGGAAAATTTTGTTTTGATTTTGAGGTTTTCTATTTTTTTTTATAATTTTTTTATTTTCTCTAATTTTTGGCAAGAAAAATATGCACATATGTAAAACAATATGAATGATTCCCTAAAAGTGTTTTCTAAAATGAAATGCACAAACACACCACAATCCTAAGGTTGGCCAGGACAATATCTACTAAATTCCCACTTGGACTAGGTTCAACCATGCTAACTCCGTGTGGATAGAATGGTAGCCTAAAGGCACAAGTTCCCCTTTATAATGCACTCACTTCTCAGGCATACCAAGCTACAAATTCCAAGGGTGATGAAATCCCAAGGAACCACTACCCCACAACAAAGCCATGAGATGTATGGGATGTCTAGCACCAATAGATAGATTTTTTTTGGCAATATGCAACAAAGTATATCGTAAGTGCATTAGTTTGTTGCTTTTGTCATCCCAACATAACAATATTACAACCACTCCATGAAAATTTCGTCCCAATGGATTTTTATTTATAGTGGATTGAAAGAGCTCGATGTTAGCTTGTCACCACTTGGGTTGTTCCCTCTCACCAGTTCTGTTAAAGAAAATCTTGGGAGGCAGGCCCTCTAAAGATTAGTACAACATTCTCTTACACATAGGATCCACGAATGGAAAGGAGAGATGATAATTTTTGTACTAAAATTGGGAAAACATAAAACATGGTTATTCCACAAGACATGATTGACACAGTGATCTACTTTAAAGAGGACACATGAAATTGAAAAACATGTTGTATTTTAAGCCCAAATCAAGGTTATGGTTTCATTTAACAACCCCTTTTAGCAACCTACAAAAAAAAGATTAATCAAATGTGTTTTTTAAGGGTCCTTCTACACAACATCCTACAAAATAAACCTAGAAAACTACCATAATAGACAACAACTCATCAAGATGTCAAAAATTGAAAATGCAACTAGAGAACTAATAAAAAGCTAACTACTAAAATAAATACACAGTTTAGTAATACAAAAGTGCAGTTAAAGTGAACCAAAGTGCATGTAAGAAACATGTGCACCAAAAATAGATGAAAGCACATAAAGGTGAAACGTAAGCATAGAATAAATGGATGCGAGTTTTTGGAGAACAGATGCAAGTTTTGGAGAATAGATGTGAGTTTCTAGAGAATAGATGCAAGTTTCTAGTGAATCAATGTGCCAATAGAATAAATGCGAGCTAGAAAAGGGGAGATGTACAAAAAGGTGAAATGGATGCATAGATATGTATAGAAGCATAGTTGTAATGGATGAATGTGTAGGTTTGGAGAGTAAATGCATTGAAGCAACCTGTAAGTCAATTGCACACAAAAAAATTGAAAAAAAAGAAGATCAAATTTTGGGGGCTGGGCCCTATAGTGGGTGCCCAAAAAAATGTATGCAAAATTAGCGACAATGTGGAAATAAATAATCTAAACTAACAATGCATACCCAATGAAGAATTAAAATTCAAAGTAAGTTAAAAATGAGACTTTTACCTTTCCTTACCAGCCATACCGTGCCTCCATTGTCCTCTTAAGTGATATAGTGCAAGGCAAGAGAATCCCTAAAGGAGATGTCCTAGCCCCCAACAAATAACCACACAATAGAAACACAATGCAAGAAATAAGATTTGATACCAAACACAACTCTTTATTCATAAAATAATTGATTGCATGCAACGTGCTAGGTTGTAATGCCTTCCCAATTATGGTCAAATACAAAGAATGTAATAGTTCTTCAAGATCCTCAAGATCCAACCCAAACCCTAGCTATTCTAGATCCACACTCTAGTAGACACCTCTAAGGAAAATCTAAACTTGTTCGCAAGCTATGAAGCAATCTCCTTGTTTCCCAACCTACAACTACTAGCTCTTCTCAAAATTTTCTCCTCTGCCACATCCTCTTCTCCAAGCTTCTACTAAAAATAGATCACACATTGAGAGCTTGATTACAAATGCTCATATGCCTTGCTTAAATAGGCACTTACCACCCAAGATGTTACAAACACAACCAATGTGAGATAAAAGGTAAATGCAACTACCTTACAAAAAATATTTAATCCCACCCAAATACAACTAAGCACCACCATGTGGCCAATTAGAAAATTATATTGCTCTTGTGGATCACAACAAATATTAAATGCATGATTTAAGAAACTTTCCACAAAATTCTAAGATGCCACCTACACACCTCGATAAATGAAATGATAACCATTTTTCTTATTTTTTCTTTTTATGCCACCCACACACCTTGATAAACGAAAAAGCCTTTTCTCTCCATTTTTTTCTATTTTTAATTTTTATTTTCAATTATTTTTCCTCTAATTTTTGTCAATTTCTCTCTCCTCCACATTTTTTTTGTATTTTTTTTATCACACCTCTTTTATTCCATGATGCAAGATGCTCCTGCATCACCAAGCTTGAGTTTCTTGATTTTGTGAGCCCTCAAATCTTGATAAGCTCCCTTCTTCAAGATGTTTCAAGGTTTTGGAGATTGTGAATTTCAATGCAAAATTCTATCAAAATGATCCTAGAATGCTAAATGCAAATGATGAAGATGGATGGATGAGAAAACTAAGATTCTAATGAAGCCATTGATGAACAACTATGGATTTGATGGATAATTTCTTTATTGTCTAATTCTTTTTATTTTTAAGTGTTCAAATTGCTAAATTCTAATTGTTTGTAAATTCTAAGTGTTCTGATTATCTTGTGTGAGAGAATTGGGGTTCCTTTTATAGACTTTTGGAGAACCCTAGCTTAGGTGACAACATCCGATGGTGGAGAGATAATCTAGGACACATGGACATGTGAGATTGACTTAATTGAAGAAGTTAAGAGAAATAAGGACTTAGTTGAGATGTGAGAGATATAGTAGCAAATGGAAAGACACATGGCAATCATCTCATCAAGACTTCTCGAGAGGACTCTTTCTCTAAGGGAGACTCCTGAACAAGTGTCTCGTGAGTCATCCTTGACTGTATGAGGTCGATTGACTGACTTCAAGTTAATAGAAGAAGTGGAAGAAGACTTTGTCACCCAGAGACATGTGTCCTAGAGACTAAGTCACACAAAGCCACATACCCTTTTTCGGCCTTATAAAAAATGACACATGGGTGAAGATAGATAGGATTAATTAATAATTAATTAAAATTATTTATCGGTGCAAATATGATGTGACACATGACATTGACTAAATAGGTGGGCAAGTGAGTGGATAATTAAGCAATTTTAGTAAATCACTTAATAGGATCATTTTGAAGACTTAGGATAGTGTAATTGACCTAAGTGAATTAGTTTAATAAATTAAATAATTTATTAATGCTAATAGAAGAATAATACTAATTAAATATAAAAATGTATATTTAATTAACAGAAAGTGGTTAACTTAATAAATTAAATAATTTATTAAAGTTAATAGAAGAAAATATTAATTAATTGACTTGACAAATTTTAAGTATATATAGTAATGTTGGAAGTTGAACACTTATATCAATTTCCATTTAGCTTTGGCCTAATTTGATGGAGGGACTTAATGTAAGTACATAGAGACAAGTGACACAACCTTATGTTAAGTTTGATTTGCAATCTAATACCATTATCTATTTGTTTCACACTCACATGTATCTATTTCCATGCATTCGTGCTTAACCCATCTCTATCCATGCACATAATTATATATTTTTCACTTACATACCATTTATTAGCTTGGATTGATATGCATTCCTGCACATTTGTCATTCAAGTATCTTTTATTAGCTTGCATTTATACATATGTCCACTCAGTCATTCATTGCCTTATTTTACTAGCCATCATAAATTGTGTCCACATGCATTTTTGCGAATTATTATATGTCTTGCTATTTAAAGATATTTAGTGTGCAATTAATTCATATGATAAACAAGAGCTCTTGGCGAGCATAAGTCCCTACCTTGTGTAAGGTTGAGAAAGTAGGTAATGAAGGTGCAAGGTCTTGATAGAGCTAGATGTTGAGTAAACAAAATTATAATTTTAGATTTTAGATTTTGAAAAATTGTAGGATATCAATGAAAGGAATAGTTTGTGATAATTTATTAACATTAATCTAATTAAATTTTAATAATTCTTGATTGATAATAAAATATATTAAGGTGTAATAAACTATAAAAAATTGAGATTTTATAATTAAAAGAATTATTAAATACCAAATATAGAATCTAATATTTTATATTAATATTAATTCTATCACTAATTAATAACTATTAACTACAAATATATTTATAAATACTACTATTTTAAAGGATAGTTAAGAATAGATATTATTTATCAAAATATTATATATTTAGATTATACTTGTAAATATATTTAAAAAATAATAATAACTTATTATTGAAAAAAATATTTTTTTTCACTCCCATGCGAATTCATAATATGAGCATATAGAGCTTCCAGCACTACTTTTGTGCATGTTGTAAGAAATAAGAAATATAAAGAGAAAATGATGTCTCACTTCTAAATGTATAATTATAATTAAAAAAATATCCCCAAGATTGTCTTAGATTCGCTGCTTCTACCCGTGGAACACATAATTAATGATGTCTCCAACTTGCCTAACATCAATAAATGAGTCCTTATCTTGATCACTTTCTTCTCACATTTTTTGTAGATTTTTTGTGTATGAAAATTTATTAAAAGCCCAAGAAATTCTGCAGCCACCAATCAAAAAAAGTAATTTGCATCAGATAATTTTTTTAAAAATATAACCTTTTGGAAACTTCAACATATATCAATTGATGAGTTGAATAAATTAAATCTAGGGAGGGCAAGTGAAAACATTAGTTCCTTGTCTTATATAAGGCATGGACTAATAATTATGGAGAAAAACATGTAGGAACATTTCACTTTTATAGTTAGAACATATTTAGATAAAAAAATATAATCTACATTATACAAGTTATTTACATGCTTGAGATTATTGTCACCATCCTTATTAGCATTCATATACCAGAGGTCATGGTAAAGTAGTTTTCACAGAGCCATCATTCATTCATATACGAGATATCATGGTAAAGTAGTTTTCATAAAGTCAAATTTAGTAGATTGGTTTTAAAGTTATAAAATATTTTCTTATATGAAATTCATTTCATGATAATTGAGTTTTTATCCTAAAGACTAAATTCAATCTACAAACTCTACACAAAATTAGAACTTAAAATATTTAATAAACTAAAGTATTCCATTTACTAGTGTCTTACTTTCATAAATTTTGATATAAACTAATAATAATAATAATCAACACAATCCAATCTATTTTTTTTCAAAATAAATTCTGTACAACAATAACCTTAATTCTCCAACATTAGTTCCAAAATTAATTTTTTTTTAGCATATTACATTTAATTTAAAAAAAAACTGTATTATTATTATTATTCATTGCATTTATTTACATTAACCTAGTTTTTGGAAGGGGGATTTTATTTCTGTACAAGAATAAAACTCTCGGGGCTCCAAAAATGAGTTAAAAAAGTAATAGAACAAATTGCCTTTCCGCAGCCAGTGCGGGCGCTTCTGGCGGGGAGAAGGGGAAGATATGCACCGTTAATCGTCATGATAAAAAACCCAAAAACGATTTGAGACAAGGAATCGATTTGTGGAACAACATAGGCGAACCAATCTGCATGTGCTGCAGCGGCAATGAAAGGGGAGGGGAAAAATTATATTAGTTCAAATAGCTCCGACAGTTGTTCAGACTCCGAATCTTCTTCTTCATCCTCATCTTCTTCCCCTTCGTCTTCTTCATCATCATCAGGCAGTTACAGTGGATGTAAAAGGAAAAGAAAGCACCGTAGTAATGGCAAGAGATCAAAGCATACCCACAAGTCTAAAACAGATAACCCCAGGTAAATAATTCAATATCTTCTTTCAATTCCATAATCTCATTAACAGTTCCTTAACACATCGTTTGAAATCTTAATATCATTTAGCCATAAGGTATAACGGAAATCCCAGTAGAAGTTGGCAGTTCCCCAAAAGAATCAAATAGATTTTTCTCTTTCGTGACGTCCAAGAACTAATGGGCAACCTTCACCAATCAGATGGCGGTTGGGAGAAATAAGCCGTACACCTTGGAGGTCAAGATAGCCAGTAGTTCGAGTAATGGAGATTCCTAGCACGCGGAGCACAGCGTGTAGAATTTTTTTATATTCGAATCCTGGCTGGTCCATAGAAAATTATGGTGCACAATTAGAAGGGGTCAAGCCGGGGACCTTTTATGAACTCTACTAAAAAATTGGAAGGAGTGGCTCTCAATGCCAATATCTGTCTGACTATATGCATAAGTCAAAATCTTCTCAAGAAATGCACGAGCATTTCGATGATCCAGAAGCCTATGTGTCCTATTGGTCCTGGAGCAAGTAAGTTGGGACACGTGCAGGAATTCAACACTGAGCCATGTTTGGATCCCTGTTTATTCTCTCCCCACGAAGGAGGGCTCAACCAGTGGCGTGAGCAAACTTGTATTAATACTGACAAAATTGAGAGTAGAGACTGACAGGTTTGAAGGACATATAGCTCCGCCGGCTTATAGAGGTTGAGGGAGAAAGTAGCAGTCGAGTACATAAATGACTTATGGACTGTAAAACTATTGAACATGATGGTTGTGCCAAAAAATGATTAGACCGTTGGCAAGTTTGTTAATCTGACTTTGGGATGCTATGGACTTCTATGATTTGCTCATTTGAGTAACTCATAAAATCCTAACAAAAATGCCTCTACAAGTCTATGCATATAGTGACATTGCAGAAATTTATTTTCCTTTGATATCTGTCAAATGAGACCCAGGTAGGCCTATGCTAAAAGTATTGGTGGAAAACTTGGACACGATAAGATATCACTAGACCCAATAAAATTCAACTCGGCAAAAGCTTGACAAGTTAAAAAATTGATTAAATTTCCTTGGGAGCATAACACATTTCTTTGCAAAATTCAATGACTAGATGTATCCAATGAGTCAATAAATGAATACAAATTTTTTTTTGTCTTTTAAATGGATTGATCTGAATGCAAATTGAGTACAAAATTGCATCCTCATGTGAATCTTGATGGATCATAGCTCGATAAAGTTGATAGTTGACAAAATGGAAATAGTAAAACTAAAAGTAGCTACAACATTTTACATCTTTCTCTATTGAAAACTAGGGTAGAGGTAGAATTGGAGGGTCTAGTATGGTGGCTCCTTGCTTGGCATGAAAGGCAATGGATTGACCTCCATCGTCGTAGTAGATGCCGATGACATTGATTTCTTGGCTTTACCAATATCATGCAATCCTATTTTTCTTGCTGCACCCACTTCCTTAAATGTCCGCCTCACAAAATCAAGAATCTCATCTTAAGTAGATAATGGAGGCTGCTCATCCTGCCCTGCCCAATTGCTATAAGGATCTATGTCATCCAAATCAATAGGATCATTTGATTTGTCCTCTATCTATCTTGTGTGTTATTTACTGTACAAAGACAAGGATATTGAGACATTTTTGAGCTAATTTGTTCCTCTTTTTTGTGTGGATGGCCTCATACAAGCTCCATTTGTAGTCACATTTGGATGCACTGCAAGGTTCACACAAAATGCAAAGTGCTAATACTTGGAGATTTGGGGTATTTGCACCCCACTTTGTCCACCAATAATTTATAAAACAAAATATTGACAAGTTAAGTCAAAACATATTTTATACCCCACTTCGTCCACCAAGAGTTTATAAAACAAAATATTGAAGAGTTAAGTCAAAACATATTTTATCAAATTATTAATAGTTGTAAATTTGAAATTTGCATTTTTTAGACATGTGAAAGGCTCCAAATTTTATACTTGGTGTTTGAGCAGTTCTCCCTTGGATATCTAGCTTCAAAGAAAAGAGCCTACGCCTTGCTTCTCTGAAACTTTCCAGTTCTTGGACAATAAGGTCTTTCACCTCAACCTGGGGACTCATCCTCCTAATGCATGTCGTGATGCTTTCCATAACCACGCCATTAGGATCTGAGAAGGTATCACCATTAGGATTTGAGAAGGTATCTAAATAGAAAACATTGGGGTTGAAGAAGTACCTTGATGCATTTATGGGTTAGTGGAACCGATTGTTCCACCTCCTACCAATAATCTCCCATATGGGATCAAATTTTATGCTTTCCCCCTTAAATAATTGTGATGGACTTCTTAGACCCATAAATATACCCCATCGGGTTTTGATCCCCATCTTCCAAATGAAGAACTTTAACCTAGGGTTCCGTCACCTACAATTTACAAATACAAAAAGATTTAAGTTACAAATTTATGATGAAAAACTTATGTTAAACAAATATTTAATTGGAATTTAAATTCTAAGTTTTGAAGTCACTCTGCCGATCTTCGCAGCTCTTTTTGCAATTTTTTTTGTCAAAGATTATGCTTGCAACCCGCTCTCCTTCAGTGATTTCTTTGAATAAGATGTGTCTAGCCATGCTTAACTCACAAGTATATGTTTCAAAGCAGTCAATGCACAAATAATGCTTTCTAATGTTAGAAAAACTGTTGCAGTCCTTGTGACATTCAATCTTACCAACTTCTTCCCTCGAGTGTCATCTATGATCAAATCAAGAACCTGAATGTGACTGTAGATAAATTTTACGATGCTCTTTGCCTCATCTATAACCAATGTCATCTAGTCAAGTTTGCCTATGTCCTCCAAATGAAAGTCAATGCAATGTGCTGCAAAAGTTGACTAAAAAACATCCTATGTTTGCCATGGAGCAATCTCCCAGCTACCATATACGTTGTTGCATTTTGAATTATGTTTTGCACAACATTTTCTGTGCCCACCTCCTTGACAACTTCCAATATTAGAGACAATGTTTCTACATTTTTACTTCGTTGGAGGCATCCATCGATTTCCAAAAAAACAACTTCACCTTTTGTTGCTATCAAAAAATCAATGATGGTGCAGTTTTTCTCTCCATCCACCCATTTCGAAGAATAGTGCAGTCATATTCTTTGCATACTTTCTTTAGTTTTTCCTCTACTAGCCTTGCACTTTTAGTTGCATCCCCAAGCAACCTACTAGATACAAAGTGAAAGTATAAAATTTTAATTATTAAAAATAAATAAATCTAAACTCAACATAAATCATATAAAGTAAAGAACATCAATTTAGCCTTAAATTGAACATAAATTAATACAAGTATACATTAGCATGAAATTTAAATCAACTAACTGTTGCCCCAATTTCAGTCCATATCTTTGCTCTAAGGTTCTAAGTCAAGTCAAATGTCAATGTCTTGAGTCTGAGTCTAGATTGCCTATAGGGTGGCTTTTCTTCTCATCATTCCTTTGAGCTAATCCAATGCACGAAATCATATGAGCAATGCACCATACCAAGGCTAGGTGATTAGGGTTTGGAGGGTTTTGTTATGCATTTCCCGATGAGAAGAAGGTCTAAATATTCTACTGATTCATCTTTCTTTGTTCCGAATCATGCCAAAGACAAGGATTCAATGCTATATTGCAGCTTTCATGGAAGACATTGCAGATGATCAAGATTAGAAAGCAAAGAAAGCAATTCATGTTGCTGAAAGCAGTTGAAACCCTCAAAATCAATGAGTGGTGAATGTGTGTCATCGATTCAGTAAATGGATGGTTCAGATGTGATCATAATAAGCTACGTGGGTTGATGAAAAGTCAAATGGATGAAAGAATGCATGTTATTGGCTAGTTGAAAGTCAAAAGCTTACCTGTTAGATCGGGTCCCATTTAGTTCTTTTTAAGCGATGCCTTGACAATTACATGATCAAAAGCCTTGAAAACTTGAGTTGAGATGCTACGACTAATCATAAGATCGCATTGTCGTAAGATTGCAAGCTGTAGGAGATGTTGAATGATCGGGAAGCTGAATTTGAAAGGTTACGAGGTTACGCCAATGTTGCCCTAGCCGTAAGATCGAAAGAGAAAAGGAACAGTGATACGATGCTACGAGATTGTCAGATCGCAAGAAGTATTAAAGGGTAAAGTTGAGAAGCTATGATGGTGGAAATATCGTATGATCGGAAGTCTTTAGAATTAAAGTCAAGATGCTATGGTGAGATCGTAAGATCGCATTGTCGTAAGATCATAAGCTAAAGAATGCATTGTAGGATCAGAAACCCGCAAAATTCAAGTTGAGATGCTATGCGGTTGCCGTGTGATCATAAGATCGTATCATCTTCACACAGAGGTTAAGATTCCTGTTGAAAGATCGAAAAGCCTTAGGATCAAGGCTAAGATACTATGATGACATCGTTAGATCGTATCGTCGTTAGTTCGTAAGTGTTGCATATTATCTTAACATTGTGATAATGTATCTTCAAGTCTATGACCTTATGATAAATCAACTAGCGTATGATCGTAAAGGTTTGAAAGAGGATTCTCGATTGCACAATACACAAGGTGTTGCAAGATTGTGTCATTGTTAGATCGTAAATAGTCAAATGCATCGTATCATTGAAAGGCTAAGATGAAAGAGCTTCGAAGATATGAAGAGGCCGTAAGATTGTATTGTCGTGTGTTCGTAAAGCTTGCAAAGAAGAATGTCACTGTTGTGTAATCAGGAGCTTTTAAAATCAAGGTTGAGATGTTACGTGGGCATCGTAAGATCGTACCATCGTCACATTAAAGGTTGAGGTTCCTGTCGGAAGATCAGATAACTTCAGGATCAAGGCTGAGATGCTACGAGATCGTCAAATCGCAAGCAAAGAAGATGGAAGTTAAGAGGTTATGATAGTCATAAGATCTTATGATCGTGAGATCGTAAGAAGTTGAAGGTATCGTGAGATCGCAAAAGCAAACCATGGGAGTCTCCAAAGTTGTGATAGATTGGGTATCGTAGTATCGTCAGATCATCACATCGGAGGATCATGAGATCGTAGTCATGATAACAAGGCTTTTTCAGTTTTATGACAACCGTCAGATATCAAGAGATTGATGGCTATCGTTATGTCGCTAAAATGAATTATACGAAGAATAACCAAAGCGATACAACAAAAACACTACATGTTGAATAGGTGGGTCCGTGTTACAGAGCAAACTGGATGGTTAGGGTTTCCTGAATCTCAGTCGTCTAATCCTTAAGATCAACGGTAGTCGCATCGTCGCAAGAAGTAAAAGGTAACCTTGGTCAAGATAGTGAAAAAGTGCTAATAAACCATGGTTACATCATTTGCATCAAATGAATACATCAAAGGAATGAGTTACGAAGCTACGATATGAAAGTGAGGGACCCACGGAGGAGATCGCCAAGGGAAAAATAATGAAGGGCTATAATGATTTAATTTGGACCGTTGATTTGAGATCAACGAAGGAAATTTAAAACTGTAGTGACTGTTGAAATATGAATCGTATGGATTTGGCGCCAAAGACAGAATATGAAGGAAAAGAAGATTGCTATAGGATTTCTAAGGTTACATTGAAGTTGAACAGTTATCGTATACTTTCAGAAACATCATAGATTCAGAATTATTGATAGAAAAGAGGCCACTGAATAATTTAATATTTTATTTCCTTTTCTATTTTGTGACTGTTGCTCTGCTGAACTGAAGGATAAACAACAAACTATAAATGTAATCTCATTTGATAATAAAAAGGTCAGCAAACTTGATGTTGAATTGGTTTGTAATTCCATTTACCCTATGTGCTTGTCATGTTTGGTGGCCCATGCATAAATTAGTTCTGCATTAAGAGTTGAAGGACCATTATATGTGATCCTGTGATAATCAAATGAATTCGATTTCATTTTGATATTTGCAGTAGAGGTGATTCCATTTACTTTCTTCATATATGATTCTGCTTCCTCTCTTGTTCATTTCATATCATGTTAGATAGTTTAATTAGGAATTGAAGGATAGATGTGTATGAATCTATTAGTAACTTGCTGAATTCCATTTCGTTCAAGTTTGGTAGTCAAAACAATTCCATTTCCCCTCATGAGCATTTCTTCTTCCATTCCTCTCTTGCATTTAGATGGTTAACACTGCAGTTAGAATAGAAGTAGGAGTGAGAAAATCTCAAGATCATCTATTACAGGTATTCCATTGAGTGTGATAGGTTATTCAAATCCACCTTGCCCAAATTGTTTGTGCCTACAAACAATTTGGTTATCTTTTACTGCTCTCAGGTTAAGAGCTTATAATGTCCAAACTTCTAATCTCATAAAAACATATTTGTTGCATATCATTGTAAATCATAGGGAGCTGTACCTAATCAATTCAGAGGGCAGAGATATAATATATACACTGATCCCTTTGTTGGTAAACATCATTTTGTCTCTCCAAACATTGGGTATCAAAGAGTTAAGATTATAAAATCTAATAGGAGAACAAACTGTTAACCAACAATTTTTGACGACTCTACTGGGGAGAATTCATGTGAAAGCTTTGAAAATTTTTCCTTCATATCAATTTGCAATCTATTTCCATATATTTGAGTTGCAAGAAGGGACTTGTGGTAGTCAGGTGTTTGCCATAAGGACTTGATATTGGTTTTACAACCTCAACCTTTTGAAGAAAAGAAGCAAATTCAAAGTTGAAGATTGGTAAGGTAAATTCAAAGCACCGTTTTTCTAAACATTTGATACACTCTGGATTCCAAATATACCAGAAGTGCCAAGGAGAAAGGAAAATTGACCCAATATACGAAGAGCTCAAAAGGGCAAATTTTCCTATCCTAGAAGACCTTTGCAGAAGAGGAAGAACACATGCAAGGGAATTTGTGACCAAACAACTCCAAGATACTCTTTTGTTTGCAATTGCTCCTCCAAATAGAACACAGAGAAGTCAATCTTCTGCTCCTTCTGTTGCTAGGACTTCCATTCATTCTGTTTTTGATGCGTTGTTGTTGATTGGTGCAACACTTCCAACTTCTGTCACTTTTCAAACGAACCAAATCACTGTACCAGTAGTTATGGCACAACCATGTAGAAATGCAATTGGTCCTCTTGCCCTTGCAGCTAATAATGATTTGCCAAGAGCATCAAGGAAGAATTTCCCAAGATTTAATGGTGATGGTTCCACCTCTACAGAACAGCACTAAAGTGCTTTCCATAAGTCTTGTGGTGTAGTAAATCCTCAACATGAGAATGTGGCTGCCAGAATGTTTGTAGATACACTTGTAGACAATGCTACTGATTGGTTTCAAGACCTACCTGCAGGATGCATCACAGATTGGGATACTATGAAAGAAAGGTTTGAGGAACGGTATAAAAGTACAAAGGATGCACAAGTATTGTTGTTGCAATTGGTGTAGATAAAGAAAGAACCATCAGTTTCCATGAGAAATTTTAATGCAAGATTCAATAAGCTCATCAAAAGGATACCTACTGCAAGTGCACCAACAAATGATAATAAGAAGACTTTCTACATTAGCTCTATGCCTCCTGATCTAGGATATCGAATTAGAAGAGCAAATGTAGCAAACTTGCAAGCTGCCTAGACACTAGCTGTGGAGATGGAGGATGACATGATAGCCTTTGGTAAGTGGAAGAGAGAGTTCCAATCCGGAACCATGGGTAGTATAGCTAGTACTTCTAATAATATAGAGGCTATGCTTCAAAAATTATCTAATGAGCTTATTTCATTGAAGAAAAAAATCAATAGGCTTGCTCATTCTTTTCATCAACCTCATCAAGAAGGATCTAGATATCCAAATGGAGGGAAAGCATTGCAAATACCACCTATTCAACAAAGATTAGCAATTGAAGGTGTCCCAAAAAGACAAAATATGTGTGCCTTTCATTTAAGGGCAAACCATGATGGAGATACTTGTGCTGATATGATTAGATAGAAGCAGATGGTGGACAATAAAGAACAAACAATTGAATATCTTGAAAGTGAGGATGATCATGCTCCTTGTGGCGACTTTGAAAACTTTTTCTTGGAGTATGAATTAGATTCAGAAACAGGAGGTGACTGCTTTGCAACTCTAGAAGGGCCTCAGTTGATAGTAATGACCAGAGGTCAGAAAAATAGAAATCAGATCAACAATTCAGTCCCTGTCAAAAATAAAGCATCATCAAACAAAACTGATAAAGATAAAGGTATGGTACCTTCAACTTCATAGAAGGAACACAAAGGTAAGTCATCTGATTCTTTTGACATAATACAATATTGTGAAGAAACAAGCATTTAGATATCTCCATTGGATTACTTGAAAGCTAATCCTGATCAGTTGAAAAGGTTAGTTGAGCATTACAATAAAGATAAAGAACAGATTAGTATTAATGCTTATATTGATTGTCTCAGTAAAGCTAGTACTAGTGGATCTTCTTTGGTTGATGAAGATTTAACTCTTCCTAAGTTGTTTCAAGAAGAGGAATCTATTGTCTTAGCCACCTATCCAAATCAAAAACCAGATCCTTTCTACCTTTCTTTGTTTATCAATGAGAATAGGTTGAGTAATTACATCATAGCTTCAGCAGCTCCTAATAATGTAATGCCTGCCTCTATAGCAAAAGCTTTAGGCTTTCCACTAACTAAGACCTTTGGTAGATGTTACTCAATGGATGCAAAACAAGTACCCTTGCTTGGACAAATAAAAGATGCTCAAGTTGCCCTAGCTGCCTGTCCTTCAAAGAGACTATCCTACTAGTAGACATCCTTGCAAGTTATGGAATGCTCCTCAGAAGTTTTTGTAAAGACATGGGAGGAGAGATAAAGCTAGACTGGTCTAGTGCTACTATCCAAGTTGGAGATAAAAAGGTGAAGTTAGAACTAGAGGAAAAGGCAAAATTTACTGTCTTGAAATCAGATGACGCTAGGTCTCAAATATTGTATCATGAAATGTAGTTTGGTAATTACATGCTTTTCTTCGATACTCTTGATATTTTAGAAGAATCTAAGCAAAATAAAGGAAATCAGTTGTGGACTCTGGAATTTGATGGCAGTTGTGCTAATGTTGGTTCAGGTGCAGGAACAGTGTTAATATCACCAATTGGGGAGATGACTTGTTTGGCATATAAATTAGATTTTAAGAATACTAACAATACTGCAGAATATGAAGCCCTTCTCCTTGGTATAATGGCAGCAAAACAAAAAGGGGTCAAGTTACTCAAAGCTCAAGGAGATGCAGAATTGGTGGTAAAACAAGTCAGAAATCAATATGCAGTTAAGAACTCAAGATTGAGAAGCTATCGTAATAAGGTGTGGGATGAAATTTAGGGTTTTGATGCCTTCTCAATTACGTCAGTACTCAGAGAATTCAATTCAAGAGCTGATTCTTTGGCAATTTCTGCATTATTGCTCTTACCGCATCTTGATTTCAAAGATCAAACCTATAAAGTAGAAGTCCTATTCAGACCTAATGTCCCTGATAATGAAGATTCATGGCAGGTGTTTGAAGATGGTAAACACATACTAAAATTCATTGAAGGGGAAGATCCTTTTGAATGCTTGTATTTTGAAGGAAGCACTAATGCAAATGGTGATTTTTCAGTGACAGGTGATAAAAAGAGAACAAAGCCTGATATGATTCAATTGAAAGGTAATAAGATTCCACCTCATCTAATCTCTTTAGAAAAGCTTTTTGATAGGCATGATGCATATGTAAAAAGAGAAAGAGATAAGAAAGGAAAAACCTGTGGTGAATATGATTGAATCGATATAGGGACAGAAGTCAGCCCAAAGATGATAAACATAGGAAAGTGTTGCACACCAGAGGAGAGAGTAGAGATCAGGAAATTACTTATTGAATTTCAAGATGTATTTGCCTGGAGTTATGAAGACCTAAAGAATTTCATGGGTGATAAGTTCAAACATGAAATCCCTCTTAAATCAGAAGCAACACCATTCAGGTAAAAACAAAGAAACTACAACCCTATAGTTGAAGGAGCAATCTTCAAGGAAATTAACAAAATGTTGCAAACCAGGATTATATACCCTATTCATCATTCCACTTGGGTTGCTAATATTGTGCCAGAAAGGAAGAAGAGTGGAGAGATAAGGATTTGTGTAGATTTCAAAAATCTAAATCAGGCCTCTCTCAAAAATAATTTTGCGCTTCCCAACATGGATCATCTCTTACAAACTGTTGTAGGGTCAGAGATGATATCAATGTTAGATGGGTTTTTAGGGTATAATCAGATATAGGTAGATGAAGCAGATCAATTCAAAACTACATTTACCACACCATGGGGTACTTTTGCTTACAACATAACGCCTTTTGGCTTAATTAATGCAGGTGCAACCTTTCAACATGGCATGAATTTGGCCTTTGAAGATTTGAAAGATAGAATTATTGTCATATGCCTTGATGACTTGAAAGTCTTTTCCAAGAAAAGAAAAGATCATATTAGAGATCTAGAAAAGGTGTTGTAAAGATGTAAAGATCATGGTATCTCACTGAATCCAAAGAAGTCAGTACTTTGTGTGACAGAAGGCAAGCTACTTGGTCATAGTATCTCAAGGAAGAGTGAAGATTGATCCAGATAGAGTTAAAGCTATTCAGCAATTAAGTCTACCATTAAGTAAAATTGGAGTGACGTCCTTCTTTGGCTAGGTAAATTTCTTGAGGAGATTTGTTCCTGACTTCTCTGAAATAGTTGATATGATGAAAGGCAATAAAACTTCAAATGGAGTGATGTTGGAAAAAATGCTTTTGAAAATATCAAGGATGCCATTGGCAAAGCCCTTGTGCTTGTCCATCTTGACTACACTAAAGAATTCATCATTTACTGTTATGCCTCAGAACACACAATGTCAGCTATATCGATTCAAGAGAACAAAGAAAGAATACAAGCTCCAATTGCTTTCATGAGTATACCATTTAAAAATAAAGAATTGAGATACTCACAGATAGAAAAACATGCATATGCAGTGGTGAGAGCCCTTAAAAATTTCAGGTTTTATGTGTTGCACTCTCATTTAGTGATATATGTGCCAGATCCTATAGTAAAAAGTATTTTGACACAACAAAATGTTGGTTGTAATAATAGAGGAGTTTGGATAGCAAAACTCTGAGAATATGATATAGAAATTAAGCCAACCAAACTTGTGAGAGGGAATGCACTTTGTAAAGCCTTAGCAGAAGATCAACAATTCAAATAAGAAGATACTCCAAAAGTTCTTATGGTAAGTCTTCAAGATGCTTGGTTCTCAAACATTACTTATTTTCTGACATATGGTGAATGCCCTGATGGATTGACTACTAAGCAAAGGAGAGATCTATAAACAAAGGCCTTGGAAGTATGTGATCCATGATGATGTCTTGTACAAGAGAGCAATTGATGGAACATTTTTAAGATGTGTGGATAAGGAGCAGTAGGTAAAGTTGTTAATATCTTTTCATAATGAGGCATGTGGAGGACACTTTTCTTCTACTGTTACTGCATTAAATTTTTTAAGACAATGCTATTATTGGCTTGGTATGTTCAAGGATGCATATAAGTGGGTTGCTAATTGTGAGAAATGCAAGATGTTTATTGGTAAACCTTAGCTTGCTGCCCTACCTCTCAGGTCAGTAATAATTAAAGCTCCTTTTCATCAACGGTGTTTAGATTTTATAGGACCAATTAATCCTCCTTCCTGTCAAGGACATTCTTACATATTGACTGCCACATACTATTTTAGTAAATGGGTTGAAGCAAAACCAATGAAGAAGACCTCATCAGAAGTAGTATGTGAATTTCTCAAAGAACATATATTAATCAGGTTTGGAGTTCCTGTGAAGTTGATAATGGATAATGCATTTTATTTTTCCTCTGTAGAGATCATTGAATTTTGCTATGATAATGGCATTCAAGTTGGGCATTCCTCTGACTATTTCCCTCAAGGAAATGGGCAGGCTGAGTCTAGTAATAAGAATTTGATTAATATTTTGAAGGAATTGGTCTCAGATAATTAGAAAAGTTGGCACAAGAAGATTCATGATGTTTTATGGGCAGATAGAACCACACCTAAAAGAGCCATAGCTATCTCACCTTTTGAATTAGTTTATTGAGTGGAAGCTAATTTGCCATTACCTCTAGAGCTTGCTTCATGTAAATTAAAGACTGTCATTGAAGAAGATGTTTTCAAAGATGGATTAGAGAAGAAAATCATGCATCTCACCAAGCTACAGGAAGAAAGGGAAGAGATGGTGCACAAGATTACTGAACACCAAGGAAGGGTAAAGAAGTTGTTTGATAAAATGGCAAGGCCTAGAAAATTCATGGAAGGTGATCTAGTACTGCTATGGGATAAGCGGCATGAACCAAGAGGTATACATTCAAAATTTCAGTCTTTGTGGAAAGGGCCTTTTTAGATTATTCAAGTGAACCAAAATGACTCCTTCAAGTTGGCATATCCCACTGGAGAAACCCTGCCATATTCTTATAATGGGCAGGATTTGAAGTTGTATCAAATGCAAAATTGAAAGCAGGTAACCCCTGCATGGTAGCTAGATAGGTTGGTTTTTCTTCCATGCAATTTGCTTTAACATTAGTATGCTTGCTTTCCTAGGTAGTTTGTTGCTATTTTCCTAGTCTAGTCTGTTCTTTTTGTTTCCGAATTGCCACCTTTTCCGAATTGCCACCTTTTGTGCGGAACCAGAGATTGCTAGAGTTCTTTCAAGCATTACCATGCTTAAATTTTTGTCAATAATATATTTCCCAGACTCTTTTTCAACTAAAGGTTTAAACTTCTGAAAGACAGGAAATACATTTGACTTCCTTTTAGGAAAGTATACCCACATTTTCTACTGAAATCATCAACAAACAATAGAAAATACCTGGACCTAAGAATAGGAGTAGCCATAGGGCGGCAAATGTCAGCATGAACAAGCTGAAGTATTTGAGAAGCTTGCGATGAATCACCACTGGTGAAAGGTGTGCGATGTTGCTTCCCAGCCTGGCATGCATCACAAACTCCAAGCTGTTAAGTCTGAATCTCTGGCAAATCGAGGACAAGCTCTTTTCAAGCAAGCTAAGAGAGATAATGCACATTTAAGTGCCCATACCGTTGATGCCAAAGTGTGCTTACAGAAGACCGTTGAGCAACCATTGCTAAGTCTTGAGAATCACTAGAATCAATAAGTTAGAAAAGACCATGATCCTCAAGACCCACTGCAACAATAGACCGAGTCACCCTATCAGTGATGGTACACTGAACTAAAGGTGACATCGAACCGTACAGAATGTCGCAACAATTGATTGACTGAGAGTAGATTTAGTTCCATCCCTGGAATGTAGTACACATCGAGGAAAATGAGATTCCTCCCCGCAGACTAAATTTGAATGTTGCCTTTATTGACAACAGTGTACTCTTCTCCACCACCAAAAATAACAGAATCTGAATAAGGCTGGTAGTTAGTGAACCAGTCTCTGTGATGGGTGAAATGATGAGAAGCACCTAAATCAATGTACCAGGTAGGCGACTTTACATGATCTGCTGGTCTTTTAGCCATGAAGGTGTAAAAGACAGATTATGCTTGCTTAGTGTTATTTGCACTATTCGCTTTGGGCTGCGAACCTGATTGCTTAAATTGGGCAGCTAGGCGTTTCCAACATTCAACCTTCATGTGACCAAACTTGTGGCAATAGTTGCATTGAATGTTCTTTCGTGAGCCTTTTGAAGCTGGAGTAGATGACTTTTGCCGAGACTTGCCTTTATCCTTCGGAAAGGATTTAGTAACAAAAACTTGCTTTGTGGAGGTGGAGCTGGAACTGCTATTGAACTGTTGTTTCCACCGATCCTACTGAAGCAGAAGTGTGCAAAGATTTGTGAACTTCAGATCAATACCAGAAGATGTGATGTTGAGAGTTTCGATAAAATGCTTGTAGGACTTGGGTAATCTCTGGAGAGTTATAACCACAATGTCCTCTTCCTCCATCTCGCAACCAATGGCAAACAACTGATCACGGATTTCTTGAATCCTATGCAGGTGAGCTTGGAGCGATGTTTGCTCATCCATGATAATAGAAAATAGAGTGTTCTTCAAGAAGAAAGCTTTGCTTTTGTCAGAAGTCTCATGAAGATTTTTGAGATGTGCCCATATCTTGGCAACTATCTTGTCGGATGGAATTTGAGAGAGCTGATCATTAGTTACGAATAATTTGAGAAGCATCACCGCCTCTCGATTATTCAGATTCCATGTATCTTGATCAGTACCAGGGACAGTTGGACGTTATGTAACACCTAGAATAATCTGATTAGTATTTCGATATTCAAAAATTGCTATTATCCGTTGCTTCCAAGTGCCATAATTTTGATAATTGAATTTTGAATTGCTCTTGAGCAGAATAATAGTCAAAGATGCCATAGCACGTTTTTCAATGAAAAAGCGTGGAAATCTGTGAAGGCATGTACTTCGAGGCAAAAAAACGGAAGACCCTAAAAATTTGAAGGGTACCTAGAATAGAGCTCAAAAAACTTAGAAAGAACATGTTGATTTCTGGATCTGCTAGCTTGAAAATCGAGGCACCCAAAAAAATTAGACGACAACCCAGTTGAGATCTCAAAAAACCCATCAAGAGTCTGTAATTTTTTTTGATCCGGTACAGAAAAAACCACAAAAAATGGCTGTAAGAAGTAGATATCACAAAAAATAATTTCAAAAAATATTGCTTTGATAATTTCAAACAAGAAATTATAATATATATATATATATATATATATATATTTTAAAGAATTGGCTCTGATACCATATTATGAAGTAATTGGTAAATATTTGCTTGATATTAACAGAGATCGAGAGGTCAATATATACAAAAGAATAAAATGATGTTTCCTTAGGAAACGATTCTAGCTAAAAGAAAACTAAAGAAACTCACTGATAACTACAGACTAATTAATATTAGAAACATTCTAATATTTACAATGGATTACGAATGGATAACCATTAACTAATAATAGAAGCTATCTATTATCGTAATAATGTAATGTGCCCTTTCTGGGCCATTAGAAGCCAATTAAATAATTAAGTTCTAAGTTGTCAAATTATATCAAATTTAATGACAACTTAATTTAATTATTTAATCAAGTACTAAAATGACTTTAATGGTGATTTTAGTAAAAAATGATATTATTTCCCTAAATTCAAATTAAAAGGGAAATGAAGAGACAGAAAAAAGGAATATCAAGAGACAGAAAAAAGTAATATCAAGAGACAGACAAAGGGAAAACAAAGAGCCACAGGTAGATGGTATTAAAGAACATTGGGAGGCTCATTCCGGATATGCTTGGCTTATTATTCTCTCTTGGAAAGTTTGGGAGCTTTGGGCTTTCAGTTCTAAAACTTGAGGATGAAAACCTTCAAGATTTCTTCGTGGATTGGACGGAAGCCCAGTTCATTTTCTGGGTGGATTGGTGACGAAGTTCATAGCTGGCCAAATTTGGGTGTTAGCCCCCTCATGAACCCCAATTTTTAAAAATCTCAAATTTGGATCCTCCCCCATTTTAATCCCTGCTAGGATGATCCTTTCATTCCTATTCTGCATTTTAAACTGTGATGAAGCACACATCTTGAACTCTTTTGAACCAATTCAGTTTGGTTCAGATTGGTTCAATACGCCCCAAAGTGAGTTCAAATCAGTTCAGGCATCTGCATACAGGTCCATATTGGTTTGCAATGGTTCAGGACAATCCATTTCAAGTTTGGTTTAGATTGACTCAGAACTATTGGAATACAATAGTTCAGAGTTTCAGTTTAGAAACATAAGTTAATTGGTTCAAAAAGGCAGATTCAGTCTCAAAATGCAGGTTCATAATAGCTTGGCAGAAGGTTCAGCTATGCAGTTTGAAGGTTCAAAGTGCAGACGCACAACCAAAAGTGCAAAGTTCAGAATACAGGTTTGTCAGCGGCAAGGTTCACGGTTCAGGTTCTGAAGTTCAGACTCAAATTCACACTTCAAAGTGAAAATGTTCCAACTCAAATCAGTGGTTCGAATTCCAAGGCACAATTCCAAATTCAAAGTTCAAGATCACAGGTTTGGAATTTGAAGCACAGATCCAAGATTCAAAGACCCCAAAGATCAAAAGTTCGGTTGGCCTGAATTCAAAGTCCTTCATTGTTTGTCTGAAAGTTTCAACACTCAGACTTGTGAACGTGAGCTGAATGAGGTTCAGCCAACTAATTTAGAAAGAAAATCAAATCCCATTAATGGCAGCATAATTATCAAATATGAAATTTGCCAAGCCTCTTCATTCTCATAACCAAAGCTGTTGAGCGAATATAAACTGATCCATGCTATCATCAAGAGCCAATATAATTGCAAGAAATATCAGAAAGCAGGTTCAAAGTTTTCCATAAATTGGGTCTCATATGTGCAGATTTCCTTGAGAAACATTGGAATGTCGAGAATGAGAAGTTTGCAGTCCCGTGCAAACAACAAAGATTAAGTCTCCACTTGAAACAAGCGGAGATATATGTATTGGCTTATTAGTGTAAGGCTCATTCTCTGAGTCTGAATTGAACTATCTTTGAGAGAGCCTCTATTTCATAAAATCAATCATGGGTAGAAACTGCTCAATGATTGTGTTAATGAGTTCAAGTCAGATATTCCGGTATGAACAACTCTGAGAATCAAAGTTACTAAGGCCTAAGTTCAATCGAATTGTTCGAAGGATCCTGCAAATCAAATATACATCATTAGCTCATTGTGCAAAATGGTGGAAAAGACATATTGATGGCGGGTTCCATGTCATACACCTTGAGGATGTAAGGTGATATAATAGGGTTATCAAATCTAATGATCCACGAAAGTGGTTAGTTATAGAAGATCCAAGTTCTTGCCTGACATTGTGCAAAATGGTGGAAAAGACATATTGATGGCGGGTTCCATGTCATACACCTTGAGGATGTAAGGTGATATAATAGGGTTATCAAATCTGATGATCCACGAAAGTGGTTAGTTATAGAAGATCCAAGTTCTTGCCTGACATTGTGCATCGAAAGGCATCCCCTGATACCGCCATCGATGGAAGTGGAGTCGTCGATGATGAAACTTGGGCATATGCTAAACATCAAAGTACAAGAAAGTGCCACATTCTCTCACACCTCCTTTCGAACATCCTGATATCATCATAGGCCGAGATCAATTGGAATAGAAATGACACATCTCAAAATGGAATAACAATAGCGAAGATCATTGGGTTTGGGCAAACAAAAGGCGAAACACTCGCAATGAAGAAGCATGCGACTCATTGACCGAATGTCAAAGTCCATCCTCCATTATGTGAAAACCATCAGATGACAAAAGAGGAGCAATTCTCATCAGATTATATTCGAATAGCAAACAATACACTTGTTTGTGGGTACATGGAGTGTAAAACTCAATCTATTTGGCAAAATGCCCGCAAGTCATTATGATCAATTCCATGGCATGAGACTCACAAAATTCACACATTCAACATCAAGTGCATAACAAGGTTAGAAGGCATGAAGATTTGCTTGGTATTAATGATTGTGAATCTTGAAAGAGGAAACCCGAGTGGTGATTGAGGTTTCAAATGTCGGTACAATGATTCTCCCCAAATTTATTCATGCGAGCTTGTTGATCAAATACCAACATAAATTTAGCAACTTCTTCAGAGCCTCTTTGATGCATATCAAGCTCCATAACTGTGGCCCCATGACTATGTGCTATGCACTGTATGGAAATCGGTCCATCAAAAACACTAGTTGATGGCACCAATATTACCTTCATTACATACCGACACACAATCCCAAATTGAGGCTTGTTATGAACATTCTTTGCATCAATGATATTTCGCATCATATGAAATGATTGATAATCTATTGATGGATTGAAGAACATAGAGAGGAGTAGTTGAGAGCCTAAGGTTAAAACGATGAGCTCGATGGCACCCTCGACTGCGACTTTAACGTGCTTAGAAGAATTCATTGCCCAACCCAACTTCATCAACAAAATTGGTTTGTAAGTTGAAGTTCTTGATGAGGATTAGAATGCCATCTGTCCTAATATGTGTCCACCTTTAATTTTATAAATTCCTTCATTATTATCTTTATGAAGAGAATGTTCATAAAGTACCAGCTGATATAAAGAAAATTGGGGGGGGGGGGGGGGGGGGGCGCAACATTTAAAAGATTATATACAATCAGTTATTAATAACTGAAAAAGATCAAGGAGTGGAAGTTAAATATGTTAAAAAAGATCAAGGAACATTTTTTTGGATGCAATTGTAACAAAGAGGAGAGGAATTTGTTAATTTTGTTTTTGCATGTTGATTTTTGGTGTGAGGATCATGATGGTCAGTCGGCTATGCCTGATTATATTTTGAAATAAAAGAATGTATTACCTTGAATCTTTGAGTTCAGATTTGTATTTTCTGACTACTAATGATTTGTAAGTTATTGGAGTCTTACTCTTAATATTTCTTGCTCCAATTTTCAATAATTTGTGAGTTATGAAACCTGAGAGTTTTATATAGTTGCACATGCAAAGATAAATGATAAGTTTTCCTTTTGTTTCTCTGTAAGTGAAAAAGATAGTCAAGAGATCTGTTGGTCATTTGTTTGTCTTTCTCCACATTGTTCAAGTTTGTAATTCTAAAAATTGCATCGATGTCATGTTGATGGGTGGATGTCAGTGCCTTCATGCCTTCCGGGTAAAGGCATACCATTAATATTATTCGTTGAATATCTTTTGAGGTAGTTGTACCTCGTTAAAAATTCAGAGAGAAGTGATTACCAAACACTTACCCAACTGTTAGTTGCAGACCGTGTCTTCTTGATTGGGCATTTAAGGGTTAATTTGTAAGGGTTTTTGTTGAAGACAAATCTGTTTACTAACATTGGGATAGAGGTATTTCATATTTCTTTGGAAAATATGATTGTGATGATTTATCTTCATAATTAATTTCAGATCTTATTTGAGTGTGATATTATTTAGTTTGCACATGAATGTTCTATAAATTCCTGTGATACATTTTTTTGGAGAAAATATCCTAAGGGGATATTGCAGCAAGGCAACCACTACACCAATAGCTCAGACTGGCACTGAATGGTTCCCACCGGAGTTAAGAATGAGGTTTCCGTCCTACTGGAGTACCAACACAAGCCAATCCCCTCATGGACACTTAGCTGCCTGACCATGGTCAGGTCCCAATTCTGGGTACATGCCCAACAAGAATCGACACCATTGAAGCATTTAGGCTGGGATATCACAACCCACCATGGTACGTAGGGCTTGACCTTGAGACCTTGATTCTGATACCATTGTAACATCCCTCTAGTATATTTTCTCAAGATATATTTTTTTCCAAATGTTTCACAAAAATTTATACAGCATATTTATGCGAACTGATTTCCCTTTACCCAACAGATTATATAAAATTCATATAATATCAAAACTGAAATAAGATTTGAAACTAATTATGAAGATAAACCATTACAATTTTATTTTCAAATGAATACGAAATACCTCGATCACAAGTTTGCCCAGCCATGAAGTCCGTTGCGAATCCACCCAAAAAATGAATTGGGTTTCCGTCCAATCCACCAAGAAATCATGCAGGTTTTTGTCCTCAGGTTTCATAATTGAAATCTTAAAGCTCCCAAACTCTCTAACAGAGAATTACAAACCAAGCATATCCACAATGAGCCTCTCAATTTTCTTTAATTCCATCTCCCTGCGACTTCATTTCCCCTCTGCCTGTCTCTTAATATTCCTTTTCTCTGCCTCTTTATTTCCCTTTCTTTTAGTTTGAAGTTAGGGAAATAATAATAAAATGACTTTATTTATTTATTTATTTTTTTGGTAGTTGACTTTATTAATTTTTACTAAGCTCACTGTTAAATTTTGTGGATCTCTGATAGATAAAAACAATTACAAAATTAATAACTGCAGAGAATATCCTTACTTGAATAGTGCTGAAAGTATTTCCTCCTTTATGACTTTACCAGCGATCACAGTTTGCCTTCCTTTGATTGTATTTTGAAATGAATGGAGATGATATATATTTGATGTTATTATATCTTCAAAATGAAATGTTAAACAAATGTCTTTTCTCTGATCACAGCTACTGGAATGCCGTGAATTGATTGCTTTTCATTGTGATCAGAGGGCATATATATAAGAGGGCAAAGCACATGACTCCGAAGAGTCATGTCTCTACGTGACCCAAAGGCCACGTAGAGCAATGCCTCTTCGGAGGCATGTTTCATAAGAAAAACAACTTACGTGATTAGTTATAAGCCCGACAAACACAAGTCATGTAATGAGACACGATAATATATATCTGCCGATAGTAAGGAGCCTGATCACAATATATAAAAGGCTGCTATATATATATATATATATATAGCATACATGTAGTTGATATAATCAGCAGTATTTTAATTCATTCATAAGCTTAGATCAGTATATCAAATAATCCATGTTTTGCTTCTTCTGATGCTAAAACATTAACACTCACCACTAAAGTCATGTTAATACTTCATTAAATAATTAAATTAAGTTGTCATTAAATTTAATATAATTTGACAGCTTGAACTTAATTATTTAATTGGCATCTAATGTCCAAAAAGGGGAAATTACATTGACCCCTCACCCCTCTCAGTAGAAGTATTGTGTTCATCATAAATTACTCAATGTAACATTTACTTTCACATGTTGAGTGGCCATTGGTTTTTGAGTCACTGTTTTACATGCTGTTTGTGAGTTTTGTCATGAACAAGATGCAGTATTTATGATAGTTTCTTAAGTAGTGGACCTGCAGTTTTCTTCTTGTTGATGTTTGAATCAGATCAATTATTTGCAACACTTTACCAGCAGATGTTGCACTCTGCTACTATTGTTCATAAGAAAATTTCATCTTGTAAAACTGACATTACTTGATTTATTGAGTGATTGGTAGGGCTGACAAATATTGCAACAAGAGCTTGTGAAGCTTCTGTAAGTTTCCTTAATACTTTCCAAATTCTCTCCTTTAGATGACTGGGAAACATAGCTTGAAATTTACCTAAAGTGAAGGTCATGAGTGTATAATTCACCTGCAGATTTGCACTTGCAATCTTTGATTCAAATTTAGCTCCATTCCAAATATTTCATCTGTTGTTTGGGAAAGGTTTAAATGTTTATTTAATATCAACCAAATGATCAAACAAAGAGTTTAGATGTGTGCTTCTAGACATGTGAGCATGCATATGCACACACACTTACATGCATAGGCATACATATGCATTATATATCTTAAATCTGATAATGCAATGATAGTGAGTAAGCATATCAGACTTAAAGGATCCTTTGAGTAAGCATATCAGACTTAAAGGATCCTTCAAAGCTATATCTATCAAATTTGTCAAGGGCAATCTTGGAACCTGGTTTGAGGACATATTCTAGGGATTGCCTAGTTTTTCAAGCATTTGAGCTAAAAGCAAGTTCCAAGATGAGTCTTAGGGGTATTTGGTTACCTTGGTCTTTCTAATAAGCTACTCATCTTTAGAAATACTGACTTTTCATGATGGATAATAAATTTTGATGTTTAGATTTTGGCTCAGTCCATATTTTCTGTCAGATAATGTGCTGGTTCTGTAATCGATTTTAGATGTTTTGCTACTGCTTAGAATTTTTGGTTGTACTCCCATGAGAGGGTTTACTTATAGTTACCATCTTATCCCCAAAGGGTTTACAGAATAAATTACATATTGTCAGCACAAAATTCTTCTTACTGTGAACCTTACACTTCTTCAAGAATCAAAACCTTGAAATCTCAAACACATAGAAAATCCTTAATTTAATGATTCGCTTTTGAAAAACCTTTGAGGCAATGATGTATATATATTGATTTGATTTCCCAGAGATGATTGCAATAGGTGCAAGTTAGGTTTTCAGAAATTGTTCATTGTGATCTTGTTTTATGCTCCATTTGTGTCACAAAACTGAGTGGACTTAGCGCATGACTATGCAGGTGCTGTCATGGTAACCAGCTTACTCTTTAAAATGTGCGTGTGCCAAACAGGAACTTGAAGTTGAAAAAGTCAGCTTCCTTTAGAGAAGACTCAACCAAAGAGAAAGCAAGGAAGCGTGCAAAGTATGCAGTTAAGTCTCAATGTGAGTCGAGTGATTCAGAGGATGAAGAAAGGATATACAAGAGAAAAAAGAATGAAAAAGAGAAAAGACGAAGGAACAAGCATAGAAAGCAAAAAAAAATTGAAATCAAGCATCAAACAGAGGCATGCAATGGAGGGGTGCTTTATGAAAATGCACTTATTACTGGAAAGACAAATGATGAAAATACTGCTTTTAAGGTACCAGGAATTAATATTTATTAAGGATATATTTGCACTGGATGAATATCTGTAGATTGCCCTGATGTTAATAAACAGATTAGTAGAACTTTTTCTATTTTTCATCTGCATTTTATTGAATTTTGTATTTAGAAGACACAACTAAGGATCTTCAATCAATATCGTGTGTCAGTGTAAGATATGCAATTGCTTTTGACATTCCATCTGAAGTTTATTTGGCATGCTATATTCGTATGTACAAAGCACATTATCTACAAATTTCTGATTTGTTTTTAATAGGTTCTGGCTGATGCAAAGGAGCAACAGAAAGCCATCATAAAGCGCAATGCTGAATTAGCCAAGGTACCTAATTAAACTCTTGATTTATTTTCTTTTATACATTTAAAATTTCGTCAATTCATAGTGGTTGTAGCCTTTTTTATGAAAGGGACAACAAAAGTTAATCCTATTAAACATATTATGCCTTAAGCAAGAGAAGGTCAATGTTTGATATATGGTTTGAAACTGGAGACTTCTTTTAAAGGAGAGCTAAATTGATTTTCTCTACCTAACAGGCGAGGCTAGCGAGTGGAGAACTTCAAAGGGCAAGGAATGAACAAATGAAAATGCAGGATCTCTATGGTTTTGTTGACTGGAGGTTTTTTTCTTGCTTTTCTGCTTTTAATTCGCACCATGTTAGCAAGGTCAATATATTTTAGTAATTGTGCCTATTCTAGAATTTCGATAAGAAAAATTAAAATTTTTGTTTAGAACTTTTTGCTAGTAGAAGTTGGACTACATAACTTAAGAATTTATAATTTTAAACTGAGTTAGCACTGATGTTATCACCAATGTCAGAAAGTCTAAAATGAATCAGCTATAATGCTGTCTGTAGTACTTATTCATAAATAATAATATATAAACAATGAAAGCAAAGTATGATTTAATTGTTTGAAAACAAGATTAGTCCTGGTATGCAATTAGCTGCCATATACTAGATTTGCCTTTGACTCTTTCAATAAGATGGTTTTGCTTCCATACTTTACAAGTTTTTCCAGCATTGGTTTAGTTTCATATCCACCTACTTTTGTCACTTGTGTACGTTGCAGCATTCTCTTGTTTCCTTGTGGCCTCTCCCCCACTCCCCTCCATGCTGTATTTCAGAACTTCATCTCTGTATGTATCATTATAATCAGGGTCTGATTTCTCCTAATTTCTTTTCCTCACTCACACCAACTGATTGACCCCTAAAATTCTAGCACAATTACTGTTCTGATATTATCAAAATATTGGCATCCAGACCATCAATTTGGTAGAGGCACATGGGACTTTAATAAGTAAAAATCTTGAACTATCACTGACTATAATTGAGGGTGACTCTTGAAATAGTCATTTTTTGGTTTAGTTTCATATCCACCCACTTTTGTCACTTGTGTAGGTTGCAGCATTCTCTTGTTTCCTTGTGGCCTCTGCCCCACTCCCCTCCTTGCTATATTCCAGAATTGCATGTCTCGCTGTATCATTATAATCAGGGTCTGATTTGTCCTAATTTCTTTGCCTCTCTCACCAACTGATTGACCCCTAAAATTCTAACAGAATCAATGTTCTGATATGGTCAAAACAGCATCCAGACCATCAATTTGGTAGAGGCACACGGGACTTATAATAAAAAATCTTGAACCATCACTGACTATAATTAAGGGTGACTCTTGAAATAGTCATTTTTTGGGTTCTTTCTATTTACCTCTAAAGGTAGAAGAGACCTAGAATACACTCTCCAAAGTAGGGTCAAACTGGAAATTCATTGCTGTTCTAAGTCAAATAGTAGACTTAATGACAATACTTGCTACTATACAAATCCTTTGACTAAACTGATCAGACAATCAGGTTGCAAGATCAGTCATCAATGCAGCTGTTCAACAAGTCAACTGTACTGTAGTACTCTTCGAATTGGATCATACCTATTGCTCACAAATGTATAACTAAAGGAAGACTTAGAGCAAAGTATAAATGTTAACACCACTCATAAGGGCAAATAAGCATTTAGAATTAAAAAAAGTTGCACTCTGTGGTTATAACTTATAAAAAGAAAATATATACTCCTAACGCTTCCCTCCTTTCCATTTCCCTTCACCTCTTCCCTTCACCTAAACATGTGATCTCTTTACTCTGAAACCATCGTAAGCCCTTTACTGCTAAAGTGCCCATCCTGCATTCCCCAATTTACTGGTTCCTTGCCATAGCACTTGACACCCATCCACCCCACACCATAACATGCCAACCTTACCACCTCCCAACCCTCTTTTTGAACTATATACCTTCCTTATCTTTACAAATTTCGCAGTCCATACTTCTATTCCACATTCCTTTGCGGTTCATTCTTCCTTGTCTCCCTTTTGGTCACAAGTCTATTTACATTGCCCAACTGTTATTTGAGGATAAAGGGCTGCCAGGATGATGCCAAGTAGAGCTCTATGTCCTTGAAATTTTCACCCATTATACATGCATCTCCATCACTATTTCTGGATTAGGATATAAACATTAATATATCTTTCACAGTTTGCTGCACTCATTTTTGTTATCACTAATATTTTTTTGCTTTAGATTATACAGTCTATGTAATGCATTGTTATCATATGTACTAACTGATTCTTATCTTTTATTGCCTCTCCCACTTGTGAAAACAGCAGACATCTTCTGAACCTTGTGATTAGGCTCTGGGTTAAGAGTGTTTTTAACTCCACCTCTATTATTAATAAGTCATTTTGAACTCTTTTGAAACAAAAAAAATGCTTACCAAGTAAAACTAGTATTCCAAATTGCAAAATGAACAATGGAAAAAAGGTTTAGAAAATATCAATGTGGTTTCTGTAATACTAAGTCCCGGGCCAACTGCATAATTCATGATTTTAGAGTATATGAACGTTGAAGGGTGATTTACTGACCTCATCTTTTTAATGAACTCTTATGCACTGTCTGAACATTTTTGTTCTCATTTTGCAGATTTTCTTGGGTACTTTAATACTCTTTATTTCAGTTATTCAAACAGTCTAATCATAATGTATCTTTCTGTAATTTAGGCTCTATCTGTAGGGTTGGTTAGTTGTAATAGCCAGTTTGGATCAGGAATATAACACCACCTACTGTAGTCTGCGCTTGTTTCATGGTTGCAAGGATTTGGGCATATACAGGGAATATTTTCAGACAATGCTGAGAGGAGTTATGGTCCGGAATAAGATTTCTTAGTATTATTGGAAAGCAGCTACAGCTTAAGTCTAAACCATAGAAAATTTGGTGGAATGTATCAATGTTTTACTTTTATTATTTATTCTGTTAAAATTTATACGTTGGCTTTTCCATTTGTACCAAGGGTATAAAAAGGGGCTTATTATCTCCATTCACAATACAAGTGCTACTTGTGGCTATTGTATAAAAAGGGTGTTGATTTTTTTATGATCAGAAATTAGACAATGCAGAAAAAACAGATAATGCACAATAAGACACAACAGATACAATAATGGACATAACGAACTATCCTGGGAAAACCCTCCAATTTGACAGAGAAAAACCCAGCCACAAATGTATCACTTATATATATTATGAAAAAGTAGAAGGCTGCGTGACATTCCAAACACTAGGTTAAACTGAAGTGATGATCATAGCATCTACCAATATACAGATCATAATAATTCCTTAGTATCAATCTCTCAGAAATAATAGATATAAATCTGTCGTCATTCGAATACCTCCTGGAAGAATATATAAAATTGTCTTGACCCTTCATTGTCTTGCTGTTACTAATTGAAGACCCTTCATCGTCTTGACCCTTCATTTCCTTGATGTTACAAAGTAGATGATGTTATGTGTGAGTTGACTTCATAATATATTTATTTATTTCAAAAACAGGAGAGAAATATATCCCACAACTCTAACATCAACACTCCCTCTTAGATAGGGATGTATCTTTCTAGATATTCATGTAATAGAGTCTCTCAACATGACACTCACTATGGCTACACCCATTTGTGTAAAACAGTTTATCACAGAATCTCTCAACCAAGATAATGTCATGGAGCCACTCAACATGACGTACACCATGGCCACTTCCATGTGTGGAAAGAAGCATATACACAAGTTCCCATCACGGAATCACTCAATGTGATGTCGTCATGGAGTCTCTCAACACGATGTCCACCATGGCTATTTGCATTAGTGGAAAGAGCAAATATGCATTTTAGCACATCTCTCAAGGGCTTTTACATTATATTTCTTTGTCTCAGAGAAATATGCATTTTAGCACAACATATCTCAAGGGCTTTCATCTCATATTTTTCCATCTCAAAGAAATATGCATTTTAGCACATATTAAGGATTATTGATGCCGAGACTCCTTCTCAGTATGATCAGCATTCTCCACAACACCAAGCAAAATCTTGAGGTACATCAACTGGATCAGTAGACTTGAATGGTACACCAGACTCCCTCTGGATGTTAGAGGTATCATCAGAAGATATGTCTATATCTTGAGGAGCTTCTTGTTCCTCAGGATCCATCCTAAAAGTCTCCAGGAAATTTATCAGCGAATGCTATAATGCCTGCAATGTATTTCTGCAGTGCTTTGTGCCACAGAGTTCTGTTTCCTGCTACGCTAGGAAATCATGGCAGACTCAAAGCTGAAGCAACATCCAGACAGAGAATGGAGATCCACAGTTTCACGAACATGTAATTTGCTATTCTCAAATGATACAAAACTATCCAACACATCCATGCATTCCTCCACATCCATAACTTAGTAATGAGTTTCATACCAGCAAAAGGAAGTCTCAGAGTGAGATTAAATTGATAAACTTGTTGTTACTATCTAAGGAGAGCCATAAAACAATATTGGTGTCCCACGCAATATAATCCCTTGGGAATAGAGGAAGCATGGTGCCCAGCATCACAGTTGGGAGAGCCACGTTAGCAAGTGGTTTATCTCTACATCTAGAGCCAACTTCTAATACCAATAGCTGGCGCACAACACACATACAACTTGGTGCTAACTGGCCACATAACACACATATACCCTGGTGACCGCCGGTCAACCACGAGTTCACCGTCTGATGATGATTTAAACAATGCTTTTGTATAAACTTCTAAGAAAAGAGTAACACATACCAACATTTCGGACAGGAGAAAGCTCTCACGGCAGTGAAGATAATTTGAAAGCTTTGTGTATAATGAAAGACAGCATAAGAATTTGATTCCCTTAAATAGTTGATGAAAGAGATAGAAGGAGCCGTGTGAAAAAGAAAGCATATTTTCCTCCCTTCTATACATGTTGAAAGAAGCCACAATGCTAGGCTCAGCAATCTCAAAGCAGTATGTACCAAGTGCTAAGACGTATATTCTCTAACCCCCCATTGTCCATACTTGCAAACTGGGCAAACCAAAATTTAGAGATATCAAATCCAATAAAGGTGCATTTGGCAACAACTTAGGATTTTCAAAATGTTGCTCTTGAACCAGTCGTCTTTGTTTAAAGGTTATAGTGCAGTAGATTTTAAACAACGCCCAATCAATATGCAGTAATCTGGACCCTCTATTCATCCTGCTACTGTGGGAAAACACAATCATGGCATAATGTCTATCGCTGAGTTCCATGCTGCGAGATAGTAATAACAAATGCAATAAGGAGAAGTTGTGTGAACAACAAACTTAATACAAACATATGCAAGGACTTGAAGTAAGGTAAGAAGGCGATATCGCTCCAAATGATGATGATAGAATAAACTAATCATAGAAATACTAATGCTAATCCAGTGTGTAATTACTTAATTGAATGCCAAAGAACTGAAAAATACACAAAAGTAATAAGGTTACTTAGATTTGTGATTAAAGAATGAATTATTCCAATGAACTGTCATTGGTCTGGTAATTGATGCCCCCCCCCCTCTCTCTCTCTCTCTCTCTCTCTCTCTCTCTCTCAGTATTACTCCTTGGACTTTGCCAAGGAATCTATGCTTTTTACTGGGTCGATTTTGCCCCCCTCAGGACCCAATGAAAGCATACATCATGGCAAACGAAATAGAGGGTTGCAGAAATGGCCTCCCGTCCTTCTTAGACACCCTCAAAACATCATTCAGAAGAGTGTACTGAACACTCTTGCCTTCACAGACACAAAAGTTGGCTATGACGCTATGTTGATTCTTTAGTGATCAGTGATAAGACAATGCAGAAATAACAGATAATGCATAACAATGGACACGACAAATTATCTTGCAAAAACCCTCCAACTTGTGGGAGAAAAACCCAGCCCCAAATATATCACTTGTATATATTATGAAAGAGCAGAAGACTACTTTACAAATTGCCCACACACTAGGTTAAACTGAAGAGATGATCATAGCATCTATCAATACTCAGATCATAATTATTCCTCAGCATGAATCTCTTAGATAATAAAAGCTATCACTCTATTGTCATACCAATTCCTCTTGGAAGAATATATAAAATTGTCTTGACCCTTCACTGTTTTGCTGTTACAAAGTGAAGACCCTTCATTCACTTGACGTTACAAAGAAGATGATGTTATGTGTTGAGTTGGCTTCAATAATATATTTATTTAATTTCAAATACAGGCGAGAAAGATGACTCCCACAGCTATAACATCAATAAAGGGGGCATATTATCTCCATATAAAATACCTAGGCGTGGATATTGTATGCTAGCTCTTCTGATAGAGATGCGTTTCCTGAATTGACTCACTTGAATTTTATTTATTTCTTCTCTTTTAAACTCTTTTTCTTGTGAAATTTGCTTCTAGGATTCTTTCTTGGATGAATATAGGAATGTACTGTTGTAATATATTTCTGTTAAGCCTAAGTACTTTATGAATCTAATGTAAAAGTCACCTCTCTTTAAACTACTTTTTTCTATGCAGGGCAAAGAAGAAGCTCCGAAAAGAAAAACGAGTAAGCAATCCTTAATTTCTGATTTATACTTTTAGACACTTGGCGAGCATTTTGCCAACTGCCGTGGAATGTTTGTCTACACACACATTGGAGGTTTCAATCCAAACAAGGCATAGTTAGCTCATTCTAGATTGTGAATTAGCATCTGAATTCATAGCTCAGTTTTGGGGAGCTTGTGTTGTCACTTTTCTCATTTGAATTATTCAAGCAAAGATAATCATAAATATATTTGTCAGTAGATCTATAATATTTGTACTGATTTAAGATCTGAACACAAATAGTGTTTTGCATAGTGAATTGAAATCAAACATGAACTTTGTGGCATTAATGGATGAACATATGGAGTTGAGGATATTTTGTTCTTTGCAGATCTTGGAACGAACTGTAGCCACGGGGAAAAGGCTAGCAAGTTTGGATGAGCGTGAGACTGCTCGAATGGATGCTTTCCGTGTCGCAGTGAGATTTTGAACTTGATTTCCTCTCTTCATTGTTTTTGTTTTGTTCTATTTCCATTTTTATCATTTCATACTTCATGTAACCTAGTCAGTTGCAACTGTGGAGCTAAAAGTAATATCAGAAGTCTAGTGTGAGTGGTAAGTGGATTTTAAGAGCACATCTTGGGAATCATATAATTAGGAAGAACATTAAATTCCAGTCCTGCTTAAGCAGATGTTCTGAGATTGTTCATCTTCATTGACAAATCCTGTGATATTAACTTCCCATTTACTTGTACATTTTTAATTTTCGAATTGATTATTACTCTGTTTTTACACCCTGCCAGATTGGCCTTTTTTTACTTTAAGTTATCTGGAGAATTTGATCTGGTGGTTATCAAATTTGATAAAGATTTAAAGATATTATATTGAATTTGGTTAATGATTTATTAATGATTTCTTCTCTGCAGCTCTGGACTCGGATCTAATTTGTTTGGGAACCAGAATCTAGTCCATGGATGTACATGGGCAGTTTGGTCCTTATTTTTAATCAGTCAACTTGAAAACCTAACCCTAAACCCTGAATTGAACCTTAAAGCATTTTAAAACACAAAACTAATCATATTTTCTTAATTGTGAAAACTAAACACAAATCAATTATATGTGTGTCACTTCCATTCTTACTTGTCATTGCATGTTTAGAACTGGAGAATAATTAAAGGTTCCAAAGAGGTTTGATAGCTATACCTACATGTTGAAGAACCCAAATTGAGTCAAGGAGATTGTAGAGAAAGATTATTGTATCAGGCACAATATTTTTCCCAATTTTTTCTTCTATGAATAATTTCCCTTGTTTTTTATTTCCTACCTTACATGAGTTGGGATGTTTTTTTTTGCTCTTGTTTAATTGGAATGTGTTATTTTCCAAACTTGTTGCCTTGAGGATTGCAATGGCAAACCCATTTTCGCTTTGGAAGTCAATGTTACTTCAAAACATACCCAAATTCACCCATGTGGAAGTATATTAGAAAGGTTTCCAAATTCGCAATGAGTGAGCTGTGAAATGTACAAGCTCATACAATTTGGTGAAAGCTCATTTGTATGATGCTTAGGCAAGAACAGAGCACCCAGCTAACATCTAAAGTACTTCTAGAGTGTTATACTAAATTCCTGAGAGAAGGGCCTAACAGCAGTAGTTGCCCTTGGATTAGGTCATTTTCTTTGGAAAAGAGAGGATTGGAGAGTATCTCAATCAAGGAAGCTACTTCTTTTCTCATCTTTTAGCATTCTTGATTGTGGTAGATAGAGCCTCCCATTTTCGGCCACGAATGAAGAAGACCCCAGTATACATTAGATAATGAACGCCACTGGAATAGGCCTATGCTTCTAGGTTCTTCCCATTTGGGAGTTGTTGCAGGGTTGAACAAGTTCTGCCTATTTTGTGGATAGGATGGGCAGCAACAATCTTGTCGCCTACCTTTGCTGAATTTGGGTTGTGCCCAATTGTACTTGGGAGAACCCATTGGCAATTGTTAAATATTAACCTGATAATCTTACTAGTCTGAGAAGTGCAGACCACACCTTAGTCTTCTCCTATTATATCATATGATAGCCTATATATACACTAGACTTGGCAATAAGATGGGCGGCGATCCTTGGCATAAATTATATCTTGTACTAATTATAACAATTTGTTATGCTAGTTAAACATTTGATAATTTCCTTTAGGCACCTATTTCTTCAAGTCCCTTTAAGGGACATGCCTTTTGGTCTTGATATAAAGGGTAGGTTTTATTGTAGTTTGAGGACACACAATAAAAACAAGTCTGCTCCCTCAAGCAATAATACCTAAGGGCCTGTTTGGTTCGTGGATATCAACAGGAATTAGAATTGCGAATTCTAAAAAAGTCGTAATCCACTATTTGGGTCAACGAAATGAGAATTGGAATATGAGAAAATTAGAATTCCGTATCCTCATTTATCCCCCAATTTGAGGTTTCGGTCTTCCTTCCAAATAGTTGGTATTGCTCAAATACTCGTTTTAATTCCAATTTTGGGAAAAACAAGCATTGCAAATTAATACAAAAGAAACTTTTTTTAAAGTCCAGTAGACCTAATTTTTTTTGGCGCTCAAACTTTTTGTCTACCAGATTATATTCGTTTACACTCCATTTTATCTCTGCAAACGTTTTGCTCCATTTTCTCTGGTTTCTCACGTTATTTGCAGATCCATTTTTTCTTTGCCAAACGTTCTGCTCTCCATTTTCTCTGGTTTCTCAACGTGTCTGCAAAGGTATGGTTGCATTTTGCTCTCCATTTTGTTAGGGTTTAATAGATTTTTCTCTGAATACGAGGCCCTTCTTTTTTTGTTCATTACGGTGCTGCTGTTTTTACTTGTGAGGAGTTGCGCAAAGGCATATGCGCTACTTACCCAGTTCATTATTTCTTCTTTGGTCGACCAAACTCCTATAGAATGGTGGTACTTTTGTGTTGAATGCAGATTCGCTGATTTTTTATGGCTTCTTTCTTGCACTAACCCGGCCTTTGTGCATTTCGCTGAGGTTCTGGTCGCGAGTTCTAACCCTAGCTGTCACAGTGGCCATTTGCTTCACTAACAGGGCAGTTTGTAGATTGTTTTCCTCTAATTTTTTTCGTTTTCTTTTGGTTTAATTCGTCTGCCATTGTGAGTTTTGGCGTGGCCATGCCTCATATCCAATTCCAGAAATGTGCAACCAAACGGTGAAAATTTGTATTCTCATAATGAATTCTTGGTGAACCAAACAGTCCCAAATCAAATCCTCAAAACAGTAATCTGGATTTCAAGTTCCAGAATCCCAAATCAAGGTTTGCGAATGCCAATTCTCGAATCATATTCCAGCAATTAAATGGGCCCTAAACGAATATATTGCAGATATAAATAAAATTCAGATCAGAGTTAAAGGTGATAACTCCTCTCAACTTCAGAACATTAAGAAGATTATCTTCAGCAATTGAAGGATATCATAGAAGTCTGAGATTTAGTACAGAATTTGCAGAAAATTTACATGGTATCAGAGCTCTGGTAGTCAAACTTAGGCTTTGCAAATTAAGTAATCAGACCTTATAGATATTTCTAGCATCATTCTCCTATCTTCAATGGCATACACAATCAATCCCGAGGGCAGGTTTGATGGGAAAGAACACTTTGATGCCTAGAAATTCAGAATCATGATGATTCTTGAAGAAAATGATGTAAAACAATTTGTTGAATCAGCATCCAGACAATCTACAGTTGAACCTCATAAATTCTTCTGGATTAAAGGAAATAGGAAAGCTATTTAGATCATATTAGATGGAGTGAAAAATGATATCGTACCTATGCTAACAAAACATCAAACAACATTTGCTATGATGAATGCACTACTAAATGCATATGAGTTTAACAATGCAACTAGAGTTCTCGCACTAAAAAGGCAACTAAATTCACATTCAAATAAAGAAGGGAGAATCAATGAATTCTTACTTCCTAAGGGTTGCCAGCCTAAGAGATGAACCTTCAAGTATAGGTACCATCATTAGTGACATGGAACTAACATTGATGGCTATAGATGGATTACCAGATTCTTGGGAAACTTTCGCACAAGGAGTAAGTGCTAGAGATAAACTTCCTGACTTCAATAGACTTAAGAGAGATTGTCTTTAGGAAAAATCGAAAAAACTAAAGAAAGGAGGGAAATTGAAAATGGAAGATGAAGATGTTCTTAATACAAACTCCTGTAAAGGCAAGAAGAAACATTTTAAGAAGAAAAGGGGAAATTAAAAGAATGAAAAATCTAAGAAAGATCTATCCAAAATAAAGTGCTTCAGATGTGAAAAGTTTGGATGCTACAGATCTAATTTCCCAGAGTATTCTAAACAAGAAGTGAACTATACAAACGTTACTAGGGAAGAAGATAACTACAATCTTGAAAATCGTGTATTGTATTCGTCACTATCAAATGAAGTCTCAAGTAAAGCATGGGCGATTGATAGTGGATCATCTAGACATTACAGGATACAAAGAAGCACTAGACTCTATATTAGAAAAAAGTTAATGGCAAAGTCACCATTGGTGATAATTCAACACATTCCGTCGAAGGAATTGGAAATTGCACCTTGAAACTAAAATCAGGAAATTCTCTGCTTCTCAAAGGACTACTTTATGTACCAAGAATAAAAAGAAATCTAATCTCGGTTGCAACACTTGAAGATGATGGACATAATGTTGCATTCATGGACGGTAAAGTAATAACTTGGGCTAAGAACTCCACAGTTAAGAAAGCGAAGTTGATTGGTCAGAGAAAAAGGTATTTGTATGAATTAAATTTAGAACCTAGTCGGCCTATTCAAGCCTTAATTCATGAAGCTGCAGACATAAATAAAATATGACACAAAAATTTAGGACATCTAAATTTCAAAATCTTATCAACTATGGAGAAGATGGTTACTGGTTTGCCTAAACTAAATAAAGACCACTCAAGCATATGTAAAGGGTGTGCTCTGGGTAAGAACACCAAAAGTCCATTTCATGATAGCACTAGAAAAACCAACAATGGTTTGGAATTAATCCATGAAAAATTTATGTGGACCTATGTCTGTTCCTTCTCTTGGAGGATTTTGGTATTATATTTTGTTCATAGACGACTTCTCTAGGAAAACTTGGATTTACTTATTAAAATGCAAAGAATCAGAAGAAATCCTAAAGAGATTTAAAGAATTTAAAACATTAACTGAGAACTTATTAGGACATAAAATTAAAACTCTTAGAACTTATAATGGAAGGGAATACACCTCAGATTTGTTTAAAAGGTTTTGTAAAGAAACAAGAATTAAGAGGGAGTATACAGTTCCTTATAACTTAGAACAAAACAGGGTAGCAAAAAGAAAGAATAGAACAATTATAGAAGCTGCTAGAGCTATGATATTTGATTAAAATCTAAAATATTATCTTTGGGCAGAAGCCTCTTGTACTGTTGTCTATATTCAAAACAGAAGTCCTCACGCCTACCTTAGAGGTATAACTCCTAAAGAAGTCTTTACTAAGGTTAAACCCAATATAAGTCATCTTAGGATTTTTGGGTGCCTTGTATATATCCATGTTCCAAAAGAAAAGAGAACTAAGTTAGAACCCTCCGAGAGGAAAGACATTTTTGTAGAGTATAGTGAAACATCTAAAGCATATAAGATTTTCATACCTGGACAGAAAAATATTGAACTTAGTAGGGATGTAGTTTTGAAAAAGATCTAGCATTCAAAAGAGCCCTAAGTTTTGAAGAACCCTCTCCTTTACTTAGTTCTGAAAGAAATCTGAGTCTGAGTCTCAGAGGGAGAACATGGAAGAAATTGAAGATGAAATTCAAAACCTCAATCTTGGAGACACTCAAAATTCAAAGAAAAGACCACTTTGGGCCATTAAAATAGTCGAGGAAGCACGAGACTTTGCTGCACCTTTTGGAACAATCAAAGAAAGCAAAAGACCCAAAAGATTTTTTAGTTATACAACAAACATGAATGATTTGTCTAAATCAGAACCAACCAATACTTCAGATGCTATTAAACATACAACTTGGAAAGAAGCTATGACAGAAGAATACCAATCTATTATGAAGAAAGATGTTTGGGAAATTGTTCCTAGACCTAAAGGAAAATCTGTTGTTTCTTCCAAGTGGATATTTAAAATAAAGCATGCTGCTGACAATAGCATTGAAAAATATAAAGCCAGATTTGTAGCTAGAGGATTCTCTTAGAAAGAAGGGATTGATTATGAAGAAACTTTTGCTCCTGTTGCTAGAGACAGCTCTGTAAGAGCAGTTCTAGCCAGTGCAACATCGAAGGGATGGAAAGTACATCAGGTGGATGTAAAAACAACATTCCTAAATGGAAAGATTACAAAAGAAGTATATTTGGAGCAACCTGAAGGATTTGAAACTCATGATCATAACATTTTTTTTTGTAGGCTCAAGAAAGCTCTCTATAGGCTTAAGCAGGCTCCAAGGGCTTGGTATGAAAGAATTGATAAGTATCTCATTGGCTTAGGATTCTCCAAAAATGAAGCCAATCCAAATTTATATTATAAAAGGGATAAGATGATATGGTAATTTTGATATTGTATGTTGATGATTTACTAATAATAGGTGATGATCATCTCATAGATCAATGCGAGAAAGATCTAATTAGAGAATTCGAGATGAAAGACTTGGGACTCCTTCATTACTTCCTAGGATTGGGAGTACGACAAAATTCTGATAGCATTATATTCAATCAAGGGAAGTACACATCAGATATTTTGAAGAGATTTGGAATGTGGAATTGCAAGTCTATGTCTTCTCCAATGGAGACTAATCTACATAAATTTAAAGAAGTAGCAACAAGATCACCTTCCATAGATTCTACTCTATACAGAGAGATGATTGGGTCCCTTATGTACTTGGTAAATACAAGACCTGATATTTGCTATGCTATTAATGCCTTAAGTCAGTTTATGTGTGAGCTAAAGGAGATTCACCTAGTTGTAGTAAACACATTATGAGATACTCACAAGGCACTCTTAATCTTGGGCTCAAATATGAGAAAGTCGACTTAGATTTACATGGATTCATTGGCTTAGATTGGGGTGGAAGTGTTAAAGACAAAAAAGTACTTCAAGATGTTTCAGTTTAGGATCAGCAATGATATCTTGGATATGTAGAAAACATTCTTTAGTAGCACAAAGCTCCACAAAAGCCGAATACATTGCGGCAATGATGGCCTCTCAAGAAGCAGTTTGGCTAAGGAAGTTACTTGTGGGATTATTTGGGAAAGCCATGAATCCTACCATTATTCATTGTGATAATTAGAGTTCCATCAAGCTTCCGATGAATCCAGTTTTCCATGATAGGTCCAAGCATATCAAAATTCTTTGCCATTATGTAAGAGATATGGTAGATAGGAATACTGTAAAATTATAATACATTTGCACTGTAGATCAGACAATAGACATTCTCACCAAACCTCTCTCTAGAATGAAGATAGATCACTTCAGGAAAAGACTTGGTATGGTTGAATTGTAATTCATTTGTATTCTTTAAATTATTAATAAAATAATTTTAGTCAGGCTATTGACTATTATGGGCTCCACCATCGGTATTCATTATTTAAGAGGTAACAATCTTTGAGGTAATGAATATTTGTATTAAAGACATTATGAGAGATGACGATTCCTTAGATAATGTATTGAACAATATAAAACTACTATTCGATCTAGGTGAGTTCAAGATCATTTGTGACATAAGCATTTCCATGTCTATGAATCACAACTTGGATAAAGGAAGAATTTATTCTTCAGACTTTATCCTATGTTCTAGTAGATCTTAACTCGAGATCAAGTTGTGATATAGGATTGCCAGTTCCTATGAATCACAACTTGGATAAATGCAGAACTTAATCATTCTTCAGATTTTATCCCGATGCAATACTGACATCACTAGTATAAAGTGACAAGTCAAATCACAAGATGGTTATATGACTCAGTATCATATGTTACATGATACCATTGTTCTCAGAAGATTCAAATAGATATAGAGTATCAATCTATGCTTATTCATCGCAATTGAAGATGCTAGATATGTTATCTCTTAGTATGATTATCAAGTTAAGAGGGAGTGTTAAATATTAGCCTGATAATCTTACTGGTCTGAGAAGTGCAATCCGCACCTTAGTCTTCTCCCATTATATCATATGATAGCCTATATATACACTAGACTTGGCAGTAAGATGGGCGGCGATCCTTAGCATAAATTATATCTTGTACTAACTATAACGATTTGTTATGTTAGTTAAACATTTGATAATTTCCTTTAGGCGCCGATTTCTTCAAGTAGTGTTTGGGCCGACCTAGAGAGGGTCATGTCCCTTTAAGGGACATGCCCTTTGGTCTTGATATAAAGGGTAGGTTTTATGGTAGTTTGAGGACACACAGTAAACACAAGTCTGCTCCCTCAAGCAATAATACCTAAACGAATATATTGCAGATATAAATAAAATTCAGATCAGAGTTGAAGGTGTTAACTCCTCCTAACTTCAGAATATTAAGAAGATTATCTTCAGCAATTGAAGGATATCATAGAAGTCTGAGATTTAGTACAGAATTTGCAGAAGTTTTGCAGCAATTTCATCAGAATGTGCAAAAAGGTGAAAATATGAGATTTTTCACAAAAAACCACATGCCATGTGTTGATTTTGTACAGCATGCAAGTAAATTAGAAGCTTAAATCTGCAAAAATGAAAAAAACATCAATATTAATCTTTCCGTAATTGGCAATGAAGCAACAACGGTGTAGGGGTAGAGTTGTTTGAGGTTTAAAACACAAGAAATACTATTGTGCGAGTTTTAGGAATCTGTGGTCAATTGGTGGTAGATTTACTATCCTGTTAACAGGCTTTTGCATGTTTCTTAGCCACATAAAATATGACATCTTGTAAATTTTGATCTCAACATGGATAGATGCTCATGGCTGTTACAATTTTCTCCCTAAGGCTGTAAGCATTTTGTCTGCCAGATTGATTGCAAATGTAAATTTGTACTTTATTTGCACAATGCAAAATATTGAATTGTTCAGTCTTTGAATAGGAGTAATGTTCTAAAGTATATAGGCTGGATATATCAAAGTGACATGGACTAATGTTTTGCGGGACTCAGTTATGCTGAAGATGAGGTCTTGGCACTGGTATAGTTCGGGTATGGGTATGGGTATGGATTGGGTGCTTGGACTTGCCGTGGGTCCTCCTATGAAGGATCCACAATGAAGCTTGACACTTAGGAAGTACCCAAGGTACCTGAGCAATTATACCAAAATATGTGCATGCATATGAAATAAAATATGCATTATTTGTAAATTCTCATCAGATCTCTATATGAATATGCCAAGCAAACCTCTCTATTAAGCCTTTTAAATATTTAGAAGCAAAATATGAAGAACCTAAGACTGTACAATGCTTATGATGAAAAAAATATGAATTTGATACTAGGTATTTCATTCAAAATTTTATTGACAATTATGGATTTATGAGTATCACTCTTCTTTTTATATTTTTAAATGTTCAAACACATACACACACTAACTAATGAATGAATTTATGTGTATCAAACTTCTTAGTTTGGCAGGTAATTGCAGCCACTGATGGATATCAGTTTGGTATGATGGTTTTGATTATAAATTAGATGATTTATTTTCAATTATGATTATGTCTGAAGATTACTAGAGTTAAGGCAGATATAGAGCCAATAGCATTAATGGTATAACTATTTGTTTGATAGGTAATATATATTTTCATTAATCAGATAAAAGTTTACATTTCAAATATGCCAAAATTTAGCAGTAATCACTATACCAGTTTAATGAAAAAAAATTATAAAACCCTCCCATTTTTTTTTGAGTAAAAAATAATGAAAAACCTACCCAAAATTTTTTTGGGAGAAAATTACTAAAATCTCGACAGAGAAACCTTCATGCATCAAAATATTGAACTTCATGTGGTAAAATACTCCAAAATAGTTTTTAAGGAAAAAAATTCTAAAGCCCTCAACACTAAATTTTTATGGACAAAAATTGAAAACCCAATACAATTAAAACTTAATTTTTTCAGGCAAAAAATTAGAAAAATCCACCCAATAATTTTTGTGGAAAAAATTATTAAACCCATATCTGGCTTGGAACAACCAGTCATGACTTGTAGAGACTCGCAGGCATGAAGCCACCATTACACGCTAAACCAAAATCCAAAAAATCCTCAAAATGAGGACAATCAGTCCTCTCCACAGCGCCACCTAACAAAACATGAACATAGAAAGGTTGCATGGGTGGGAAGTCACACAGGCCAAATAATGGTCAGAAATCCCAGTGAAAATGATCCACAAAAGCCAATCAAAATGCGAGCAGGAAGCCACACACTAATAGAGAATAAGCAGTGCTAAAAAATATTACGAGGTAATTGGTAAATACTTGCTTGTTATTAACAGAGACAGACAACTTATCTACTAATAATAGAGGAAGGCACACACTAATAGAGAATAAGAAGTGCTAAAAAACCCAAAAAAACTGCAAAAAAATCCAATACGAGCTGGAAAATGGATGTGGGTTTGATAAACGAACAAAGAACAATGGTCATGGGCTGAAAATGGCAAAGAAGCAACCTGTGCGAGTGAAAAGCGTGGGTTTCAACACCAAAAAGAAATCCACAAAAACATACGACCTGAACAAAAAACACTTTGCACACGGAAGAAATTCGATGCTGCAGCAAAAAAATGATCACCATCAACAAAAATGGGTTGAAAAGCCCTTCAAAATCGTAGAGAGAACCTCTCAATGTTCCAACAATTTTTCCACTAAAAAAATATAAAAAAAATTCTAGAATTTTATTTAGGAACAAAGGTCTCGAATTTTATTAAAATATCTGCCAAATTTCATAGAAGCCTGTCAACCCGTTGTGATACTATGTTACACTATTTCATTATTCATAAATGAGTGAGCACAAAATGAAGACAAAGTCTTCTTATTAAGAGAAACAATGAAGAAAGTTTCTAAAACAACTAACTGAGAAATTTAGAAACTACCTAATAGACTAAAATAATAAACTAAATACTGAAATGACCATTAATATAATATTAAATGCTTAATTAATTCTTTCATAGAGTCTTTTTTTGTTTCATTTTTATGCCAGAAGGGCAAAAGATATAGGGCATAGCTAGAGTCAACAATTTCTTTCTAGCATTGAGGCATTCTATGTTAATGTTCTAGTAGCTGCGAGATAAATCTTTCATATTCCTGTGTTTGGACTATTAGAGTTAAATCTCCCTCTCTCTCTCTCTCTCTCTGTTCCGTATACTTACTTCTATTTCTAATGGCCACTCTTCTTATATGTTTCCATATTCTCTCTTTGTTCAATAAGAAAAAAAGAAGAGTGACCATTAGAAATAGAAGTAAATCTATGGAAGAGAGAGAAACAAAAATAGAGAGATTCAAGTCTATTATGGACTTCAGGTTTTAATATGAAGTTGGCTCATGTTTTTGAGAGATTCACTGGTATGTCTTTTATTATTCTAATGACATCGTTTTTAAAGCCTTCTCCTTATTTAAGCCTTTGAGAGCTGCAGGTGTCATTGCATGTGTAACTCTGTCAGTATCATCCTTGATCTTCATATCCTCAGTGATGTTTATTAAAGGCATTAATAGTCCAACAATGAATTGACACTTATTGGTCACTGTCATCAGTTCAATTTGGCTCGGGCTATTGTTGTGATCATTTTCTGAGACGATTGATAATTGACTGAGGTGACTCCACATTCTTGTTGAGTCACCACCCAGTATTTGACATGGCTCTTACGACAAGTGTTAGTTGTAATGGCAATCTTTGATAACCATCACTGCTTAGAGTAATGAAGATGGAAGCTTAAGCATTGTCGAGTATATGACCTCCGCATTTGACAAAAGACCGCCCAAGAGACAAGTTTGTATTCCATGATCGTGTATAAGGATGGACATTCGTTCTGCATTGTTTGGTGTGACGAGATTCCAGAGTGAATTCTCATTTTTCTTGATATCAGTGTTTGTATGCTGTTGTATCTTCTGCAGTTATTCTGGGAGATTATTTTGTGTGCAAATTCTTGTGTGTTTGGTATCGATAAGATGCAATAGCATGCTCTCTGTACTGTTGATGTCAAAGAGATCATTTGCTTGCATTGTAAATAGTACACTTCTGATGATTCTTGAGAGTGAAAAATCTCTGATTTATTCTCATTAAGCTTGAGAGCTCTGTATTCAGTTTTGAGTATTAAATTAAGGACCTTTTCTCGGTTATTACTGGATTTTTCCCTCGAGTAGGAGGGTTTCCCAGGGTAAATCTCTGTGTATCAGGAGTTCACGTATGATTTTCCTGTTATTTATTTATGCTATTTTGGTTCTTGAAAATTTAACATGGTATTAGCGTGGGTCTAGTAAAGATCCCGAATCAGAATAGAAAAATTGAGAATTTACATGATGCAAGAAATGAGGGATTCTTATGAGAACATGTAGCTGAGGAACCTTGGAGGGTAGAATCTATGAAGAAGCTTCCATTTTTTTGACATTGATGGGGAGTATGCTGTCATGTTCGTCTATGCTTATATGGTTGACATTTGGTCTATGGGGATAGCAGATGTGCTGGTGTTCAAAATTTTCACTCTTTGCCTATGCTATATATTTGTGATGGCAAAAGATCTATCAATGGATTGTGAGGAAATCTAGGCAATAAAGAGATACGTATTTGAATATTGATCATGAATTTATGTAGTTAATATTAATTCATGTTATAACACTAGGAGTAGTGTATGCTTTTAGCATTGATCTGTATATTTCTTTTTAGGATAGTTTGATTCTATGAACTTCTACTAATTTCACTAAATATGCTTCTAGGACGAATCGAGAAGGAATGGCATGATGAGAGATTACATGCAAAGTCATGTAGGCTGTCGAGGTGAACTTGGGGGCATTGCTTGCAGCCATGGAACTGAAGTGGTGACACATAGCATCATTTAAGACGAAGAACCTATATAGTTTGTCATTCAGATTTGTTTCTTTTAAGAGGAGGAAATGAGTTTCAGAGGGAGCTTGTGTGATAGAGGGAGTGTCAAGTCCTTTGCGGAGGATCAACAAGTTCGTGAAGTAGTGACTGCAAAAGATCCTTTGGCTGGTCAAATGTTGGAATCAGCTCTAATTTATTGTGGTATTCAAAGCAGTGAGATTGCTGCCCTTGCTGAGAGGGAGTCTCTGTTGAGAGAGACTCTTGGCTTCAGTGATTTTTATACATGTTGGTAATGAGTTCTTCTTTGTGAGGGAGAAGTTCGAGGTGCAATCTTTTATTAATGAGTTCTTCTTTGTGAGGGAGAAGTTTGAGGTGCAATCCCTTGTTTATGAGTTTTTGTTTGAGAGGGAGAATGTCGAGGTGCAATCCCTTGTCAATGAGTTCTTCTCTAAGAGGGAGAATGTCGTGGTGCAATCCCTTGTTAATGATTTCTTCTCTGTGAGGGAGAAGTTCAAGGTGCAACCCCTTGTTAATGCTTTCTTCTCTGCGAGAGAAGTTTGAGGTGAAAGCCCTTGTTCCACCCTTTAAAAGTAGCCATGATGAATGTCATACTTGAGATGACATATCATGTTGAGAAAATATTAATTTATGACAAAGTTTTGTTGTTGACACATTTTTGGTTGCAGCTCTTTGTGTTTGTCATGTTGTGTGACACCATGACATGAACAATCTTTCTTGCTTAGAGGGAGTGTTAATGTTTCGGTTGCTGCGGGAGAAATCTTTCATATTCCTGTGTGTGGACTTCCAGTTATAATATGAAGTTGGCTCATATTTTTGAGAGATTAACACTTGTATGCGTTCCTTTACTCTAATGACATCATTTTTAAAGCCTTCTTATTTAAGCCTTTGATAACAGCAGGTGTCAATGCATGTGTAACTACTGTCAGTATCTTCCTCCATCTTCATAGCCTCAGTGACTTTAATTTAATGCATGAAGATTCAGAAATGAATGGGGCACTTATTGGTCACCATAGTCAGTTCACTTTGGCTCGGGCTATTGTTTTAATCATTTTCTGAGACTGTTGATTATCGACTGAAGTGACTCCACGTGGTTGTTGCGTCACCGCCCAGTATTTATATGGCCCTTATGGCAAGTGTGAGCTGTAATGGCAATCTTTGATAACTGTCACTGCTCAGAGTAATGAAGATGGACGTTTAAGCATTGTCGAGTATGTGACTTCTGTGTTTGCCAAATGAAATGCTCAAGAGACAAGTTTGTATTCCATGATTGTGCATAAGTACAAACCTTCATTCTGCATTGTTTGGTGTGACAAGATTCAAGAGCGAATTCTCATTTTTTTGATATCAGTGTGTGTATGCTGTTGTATCTTCTGCAGTTATTCCAGAGATAATTTTGTGTGCACACATTCTTCTGTGTTTGGTATCAATAAGATACAATAGGGTGTGTCTACTGTTGATGTTAAAGAGATCATTTGGTTGCATTGTAAATAGTACACTTCTGATGATTGTTGAGAGTGAACAATCTCTCAGAAAGATCTTTATTCTGATTAATCTTGAGAGCTCTGTATTGAATTTTGAGTATTATATAAAGGACCTATTTTTTGGGTGTGGCTGGGTTTTTCCCTCGAGGAGGGTTTTCCCAGGGTAAATCTCTGTGTCCCAGGAGTTTGTCATTTGATTTTTCTGTTATTTATTAATGCTATTCTGGTTCTTGAAAAGTTAACATTTTAAACTTTCTTTAAAGTTTTACTTTGAATAGAGTTTGGTACAATGGAGATTCAAACTATAACAAGTGTTCAACTTTTAAATGATATCCTACTTAGAGTGCATTTTGAAACACAAGGCTATCCCTAAATGCTAGGCCATGCTCCATGACAGTACATCTTACTAGTTTAGGGCTAGCCATTTTTAATAGATAACCTTAAGCAAATACAATAGCTTTTTCTAAACCCTACTTATTTTTCTGAGATTGGCATCTTTATAAGGTATAATGTCTAGTTTTATCTTTACCCACTACATTTGACATGGAATTGCAAAATTAGTTATTTTCCTCTATTTTTACAACTAATGCTTTGTTTTTTAAGCGCCCAAGTTTTGCATAGAGTTTTAGTTGAATTCCATTTACACTTTTTCCATACCATGTTGATGCATGTCTGTCCAGTGGCATGTAGGGTTTTTGATATATCTTGCAGCTTGAGCAGAACACTGTACTTCTTTTATAAGTAATATAAATTTAAATATTCTCTGCAAAGATGTGAAGTTATTCTTATTACTTTTATGTCAATTTTTAATGTGCAAATGCTTGGGTAACTATGTTTTATGGGTTTGTATCAGTTGCTCCCCTTCCACTCATTGATGACTGAAGAATATTTGAAAAAGTGCTTTCTTTTTGTTTTTAATTTCAAGTTGATTTTTGTTTTTTTCACAAACTCAGCCTGCAAGTTTCAGCAGTCCAATGAATCTGCACTGTCTGTCTTGGTTGAGTCCGCGGGTGAAGACTGCAGATTTGTCAAGTCTGACTGGATGTGGTTGTGCAAGTCCTCGCCGAGTCTCAAAACTATGGATAATCAAAGTCTTATTTTAAACCCCTTTGGAAGTTGAAATTAGGCAACATGGAAGATGGAAAGTAACAGAATGGAAGATAGATCAAACATTATTGTAAGAAAGCACACCATTCATTGTGAAATGCTTTTTCCCAAATTGACTGATTACTCAAGATTGCCTACACAAATGAACACATATACTCACTGCAAATAACTGCTGCAATAGAAATTCTAAAATTGACCTTGTAACTGCACATCTTCTTATATTCTATGGTTTTAAAAATTTCCTTCCCATTTTCATTGTAACTTTTAGTTTTCGATCATTACTACTGACTTTTTATATTTTGAGATATTTATTTCTTAGTTTGGGTATGTCCATGCATTCTTTCCTTATGGATGCCTGTAATACTTTCCGTTGCATTGGTTAGATGAAAGATTTTAAAATGCTTATAGCTATTAGCACTTTGATCATGACAGACTTAAGTCACGTATTGTACTGTATCAAATATTCAATAAAGTCTGGCTCATGGATAGAACTTTATGTCCATGCATTCTTTCCTTGGATGCCTGTAATACTTTCCGTTGCATTGGTTAGATGAAAGATTTTAAAATGCTTATAACCATTAGCACTTTGATCATGACAGACTTTTAAGTCATGTATTGTACTGTATCAAATATTCAATAAAGTCTGGCTCATGGATACAACTTTATGCTTTATGATTTTACTAGGCTTCTTGTTGAGGCTATTTTTCATACATCATACCTTTTATTATCCCAGAAACTAAATCTATTTCAGTGGTCCTATCTTGTTGCCAAACAATTTATTTACCTTCAGCCATTCTTACTTCACTCGTACAGCTCTTGGAGAGGTTTTGACATCTCCATTTCTATTTTTATTTTCTGTAATCCTCTAGTGAGTAACTTGGGTTACAAAACCACGGCTTCTGATTGCCTTGGTGTAATGCTGCATCTGCAATTCACTAGAATGTTTATACAGAAGTATGCAGCGTCTGTAATTCACTAGAATTATTATAAAACAAGATGTATACTGCATTTTAATTTTCAATTCATGATTGTCTTCTAAAGTCTTCTGCATGTGACAGGTAGGATTACCAACAGCAGAAGCACAAAGACAAGCAGAGTGGCGGGCTCATGCTACTGAGAGTTTAGCTGACTTTTCCAAAGGATATGGGTCAGCAAAATCAATTTCTAGACATTCTAAAGTTATTGGTCCTTGTTTACCTCGGAGCTGAAACTTTATGCAGAAGATGAAGATCTGATTGGATTTAGATTTTAGGGAAAACTTAAATGTCTTCTTCTATATGTTCAAATTCCCAACAATTATAATATAACAAACAGTGGTAACCTCCACGTATGCTTGCATGGTCTTTATCCTCTATTTTTATTGCCCTTATGTTTTCCTTGACAAAATGTCCTACTTCCCTTCTGTAATGACCAAATTCATCCTCGTTTCATATTGATATATCTTAGGTTTGTTCTTAACACAGGTAGTATCCAAGTTGTGAAAATTCGTTTTATTTGGCTATAGCCATCACAACTGTACTTGCATTGTTGAAAGCTACACCATAATTTGAAGCCTAATTCATATCTTTTTCTCTTCATAGTGGGAACTTTTCTAAAGTGGTAATTTGATGACTACAGTCAGCTTTATCTTGTTTTTTTTCCCATTTTGGTAAGAACAAAATGTTATTTTTTGTTTCTTTGCTAGAAACACCTGTAGCAAATTATGTAAGTTTGAGGGATTTGGTTTAATTTTTTTAAATTTCCACTATCAAATCTGCTGCTTTGTGAAAATTTGTTTGATCTACCTCACATGTCTAAAGGATTTTAAAAAGATAAGCGACCACCAGAGTTGGACAGAGTGGACATACAGACTTAGATGAACTGGTCAATTTAATCTGCCAAAAGAATAATTGGGAGATTAATGATTGGTTGATGAAAGTCAGAAAGTTTTTAGTTCTTCCAAGTTGATTGGATTAAACTAGATACAACACAATGAGTTGCATATGAAATCCTTGGAGGCTAATGTATGTCATTTCGTATGTATTAAGCACTGTAGCTAGTCTTCCTATATGTTTTTGTATTTGAGCTTGGATATTGGCAGACATTTAAGTGCAGAGGTGATTAATTTTCTTGCTTTATGTTTTCATGGTGCTAGCAAAGAGATAGTTGCTGAGGTGAAGGAAAATACATTTGTTTCAAACGTAAGGCCAAATTTGGAAAGGTAAGTCATAGATGATGTGGGGATGTGTGTTATTTATGCCTTTATGAGATCATTTATGAAAGCCAACCAATAAATTAGAAGAAATATGCTTTATTGTCTATGTACGATGTCTAGTTGATACATTCATGATTAATTCCATGTTTTTGTCTATAGCCATTGATTTTGTTAACCTTTTTAACATATTTTCTAAGTTGATTAATGTTTGGGGACGGGTTCGGGTACTAGAATCCGGTTTGTGGATTTGTGATTTTTTTTCATTATGATTCATGTGCGTGTCTATATACAAAAAGAAAAGAGAAATGTACATAATTGTAAAACTCAATCATTCAACAGTATGAATCTATGATGCTTGACCATTGATCAATGTCAAAAGTCAAAGATAAAAATAAAAAATTTAAATACTTGATCATTTGGCTTATGTTCATGATTTTGAAGAAAATTATCATATTGAATTACTGAATTACAAATTGAAAATTGAAAATACTATTCATTCAAGTTTGAAACATGATTCAATAATAGTGAGTTTCCACAATTCATGAGAATTTTTCAGTTACCAGTGGAATTGATTTTGAATTATTTTTCATCAACATTTCGGATCAGACTCCATGATCCGTCATGAGGATGAGTTCTCTTTTAGCCTTCTCTCTTTCAAAATTCTCTCACAAATTCGTCCTAATGATGGATCACAGAGTGTGAACTAAAATGTTAATGAAATTTTTTTATCAAACAATCAATTTTAGAAGTAGTAATTGAAAAACATGACTGAATGTTCATGGATCATGAAAGCAGTCATCAATCATCAAATGAATTATTAAAAAATCTAGATTGGTGGGGTGTTCAACAGTTGGAAGTGGTAGATCATCATCATTGGAACCCAAACCAATTCCACTAGTACTAGAGGGTGTTGTGTCATCCTCATCATCATCCATATTGAGTAAAGTGGCTCTAGCAAGATCTTGAATGTATCCTAGTCAGCAGACTCAGGTGCTACATACCAAATATTTTTTGCCCCCTTCTTGTATTTGATTCTTATGCGTCAAGAGGCACAAGTTGTTGTTAACAAACACCGAGTCTTTTGCTTTTTTATGAACTCAATCGGTTATGCTTTGTTGAGTGGATAAATGAGTATGTGTTACAATTTCATTCAGCGGTAGAAGAACTCACAACCTAGAGAGAAAATAAACAAAAAATAAAATAAAAAATATAAGATAACTTTAAGTGTCTAGTGTTAAATTTAAAATGCAAACTTAAAAACTTGTAATAGGATTTTAATTACAAGAGGTTGGAGGTAACCATATTCTTGTCCATAAAGGTACCACCATTTAATAGCATCCATTTTGCTTTGGTCATTCACAACAATAGGGTCTACATCTTTTCTTGAGATGAATGATCCAACTTCTAACCTAACATTTGCCTCCACCTTTGAACATTGAAGAGTCTACTAAATGCCTTCTTATATCCACTAGCAACTTCAACATCTCTATATGGTGCCAATCCACCGAGAATAGCTAGTATCTTTGCGCTATAGTACTTGGGAGATAGAGCACATGCTAGGAGGTGCAAAGGTGTAGTCATCTTGTTCCAATGGTGAAGAACAATTGCTTCCATCTTTTTGTATAAGGTGTCCTCATGATCATTCTCTCTTTTATATGATCTAGGATATCAAATGATGTTCATGTAAGTTATGTTAATTAAAAATTTAGATGTCTCTCAATAAACAAGGATAAATGATTTTATTATAACTTACTAATTATATTTTCTCTAACATGGTGTCCATTGCATCATAGATGTTCCCCAAGCACGGTTTATCAATGTCGGAAAACCAAAGCATAGTCATGATAGGCTCGGTAAATTCCAATACATAATTCACATGAGCCTGCCAATCATCATCTAATACCACAACCATGACCTTTTGGGGCCTTATTGTATTGAATTGCTTCCAACTGCCCCACTAGTTGCTAATAACCATTCGTGACAATGTTTCTTTTACCCTCACAAGTCGTCTAAGAATGATTATGTGTGATGCAAAGCAAGTTTTAACCACCTAAGACATCTTAATAGTAAGTTAACGACATAATTAAAATATGTAAACACAAAAATATTTTCTTCAATTATGTAAAATGACATAAAATGATAAATGGAACTCAATAAATTAAAATTAAAATTTACATTTGGGAATTCCAATTTTTGAGAAAAATCTGAAATTGTTTGTGACATGGTGGTTTGTCATGAACATTTGAATCTCCTCACCCTCATATATTTGCTTCACCCATTCTATTTGGGTGTTTATTGTTTGCATTAATAAATTGAGGGAGTGGACAATGCACAATGTACAAAAGATATGATCATATCTAGCCTCTATCAAAGCACCTGCAATGTTGCAAATGTTTGCATTGTCTATAGTTACTTGGATGACTTTATCACTACCCACCACCTCTAAGCAATCAATGAGAATCTAAGAAATAAACTCTCTTTTACTTCTCCCTCACAGTCAATTGCCTTAAAAGCATTGCCCCTTTGGGGCACACAACAATAACATTGATAAAGGAACAATTTTTTCAATCTTTCCATCCATCAGAGATGATAAACACACTTGTCTAAACCCAAGAATCTCTTAACGATTATAGTTGGTCTACATTTGTTCTCTCATTATGTAATAAGGAGGTCCACACCTTTTCATATCTAGAGCCTTGGTAACCAGAAGGTGCATTATCTATTTCTTGCACTATCTTCCTCTAATAAGGTGATCTCACTAAGTTGAATAGAATATAATTCACGTAGAGGCAATGTCAAATTATTTCATTAGCAATATCTCTCAACTCATTTTGAAATGCCTTATCTAATGGGCCTCTCTTGTGGGTGGTGATTTGTGGTTCTCCTACTTCTTCATCATACTTGGAAGGCATAAGCAGGAAGGGATGTCTAGAGATGGGTTGAGTGGGTGGTGTCATTATTTTTTGTTTTCCAACATAACCACCTTGTTTCCTTTTTGCAATTGACTGCCAATATTTTTTGGTTCTTTTATGAATACTATTATTTTCCCAAATGATAACCCCTTCTTATTTGACCCCTCACACATATTAATCCCTTTACCCTAAAGGCCCAGAAAATTAATTCTTACTTGGGAGTAGGAGCTTCTAAATGTACATTGCAAATATGTAATTGTGATTATATTACCAGACTACACAATATGTATAGCATAAATACAAGCTTGGAGCCCACACAAGATGGTCATTGCCAGAATGATAATTAAATGCTTTGATTGATGCTACATGAAATACAAGACTCTGATTGCAACCCCAATGTGAAATGCCGATGATGCTACTTGATATGACAATGAGGATGACACATGGAATTGGTTGGACCTTGACTGCTGACCAATTTGGTTTCTACTGGGAGACTTCTCCAAATTCATATGAGTTGACTAGGGAGTGTCTTGCACCTCTGAAATTGAAATCTTATAAGTTTGGTAATTATGATTTGGAAATCGAGGAATGAATGATCCATGATGATAATATTCTTTGAATGACTGATATAATTATGAGGTTGATCACCTCCCCAACATGCAAGTTGGCCAAGAATATATCTGAATAGTGTGGCCAAGTTGGCACCACAATCACACACACACGGGCTAGGCCTGAGGATTCCACAAATAAAACCACCCAAAAGAAGAAACACCTTGCAATGCTAAAATGACTTTCGAGGATTAAATGGACCATGCTAAATATGTCACTAGTAGGACCAAATAAGAAGGGACACGACAATCTCCCTTTTTAGGAATCACTTACCCACAATCAATTTTTAGTCTAGAATCCTCCAAAGTTTTCTCTCTCACATGTAACATCCTTAAGTGGTAAGTCCTATTTGATGAAATACTCTTGATTGCATGAGACCTGAGCTTCCTCTCCTTGAAATTTATGACCTCATCTAACTTCAATGCAAGCTTACCCTCATCATTAAGTCACACAAGCTCTTTTGAAATAGTGAGTTTCCCTTTTAAGGCAAGAAACATGAAACACATTATGTATTCTATTGTTCTTTGGAAGCTCCAACTCACATGCCACCTCACCCATTTTCCTAGTCATCTTGTAAGGGTTATAGAAGTGAGGCTTTAGCTTCTCCATGCCACTTTTCTTCAAGTGAGATTGTGTATAGGGTTGTAAGAGAAGATAGACCAAATTTCTTGGCTCAAAATTACACTTCTCTAATGTTGATCTACATGCATCTTCTACTAACTTTGGGCTAGTTGTAAACTATCCTTGAGGGATCTAAGGATTTCTTGAGTCTCCTAAAACTAGTCCTTTACCTTGGATACTCTCTTATCTCCAAATTCCAAATCCAAAAAATGAAATTTAGCCACAAAGTGTCTTGTGGGGTAACATCCTAATTGACATATGATAGGTGGTGTTGTAGCAAGATTTCTCTAGATGCAACAAAAATTCCATGCCTTCTATTACACTGCCATCTAGTTCTATATGTAGCCTTCTACCTACTTATTCATGATCTTGATCTGCCCATTAAGGCAAGGGTGATAGTTGGTATGTAGGGTTCTCTTGGTGTATACCAACTTGAAAAGATCCATCCAAAAACCAATGAAGAATCTACCATCTCTATCACTGATAATATTCTTTAGAGGTCCACACGACCTAAAAGTCTCAAGAAAGAACAACTTTTCTATCGGGGCTACTATGAAACCTATCAGGATACTTGATTGATATCACCACATAGATACAATCCTACTTCTATACTTTGGAAAGTCCTATGGTGTCTTCTGTTGAGATGGTGACATCCTAAATCTGCATTGTAGCCCTATATTCATGCAAGCATTCCTAGAGATTGACCTAACAAAGCCCACTAGTTGGTCTCGACTAACTTCTCTTTTATTTTTAGTAGTCTAAATAGTTTTACCATTTAGTATCATAGGGTTATTTCTAATTTAGTTGTTTTTGTTCATAAAAAGATTTATTTCTTTTAATTGAGTAATCTCCCTAGCTCACCAGAGCACTAGTAGAAGTGAGGCTGCATTAGAGAATCCATCCCTTAAGGTTTCATCAATATCGTGGTTAGTAGTTTCCATTCTCCACATTTTGGAGAACCTAGCGTGAACTTTTTTGATAGCTTGCTTGTGAACATTGTGACTATCATTTCTATATTGACTCTGAACTAGAGGGCTCACAATATGGACTTAACATTCACATCTTTAGATGCACCTCATTTTAGAGATACTTCTCCCTTATACATCCTTTCAAAAATCAACACAATAGTTACTGGGGCACTCTTTTGACCCCACATTTAGAGTTTTTGTCATTATGGAGGAGGTCCTCCTCATATATGGGTTGCATCAAGTGAGGCACAACGAGTGCAAGGCCACCATTTGTACACACAAAACACAAACTCCCCCCCCCTTTGGGATCCACCACCTTGATGACCCTTGTGGGACCAAGGTAGTATCTACAACTTTTGTTGTTATTCTCAAGTTGAATATCTTTTGCATAAATTTGGGTACTCTCTAGCTAGTCTCTATTTGAGTAGTCCCCTTGATTGTGTATAAATATCTAAAGTTTTAATATGAGTGTATCATGCATACTATCCAATATAGTAGATGTGAGCCCTTGGTATTCTATGGAGGCATTCTTTTGGATCATTTGTTGCCTACTTCAATAGGGTCCTTGGTTCCTTGAAGGATCTATTGATCAAAGCTTACAATAAGTATGAGACCAAGGAAATTTCCTTCATACCTATAACACTTGTAACCCCCCATGTTTTTACTCTTGCATCTTATCCACCTTTTATTTGTACCATGCTTTACTTTCCATTCCTTCTTAATCAAGGCTAAAAGGAAAATCAATTCCTAAGGGAAACCACCCTTTTACATTAAGGACTACTCAATGTCTTGCCATCCCTCTTGTTCCTATGACTACACCTAGCACAAACAAGGGAAATGCACCTAAACTACAAAATTCCTAGGTTCACTCTCCTTTGAGATTCTTATCCTTGTAGAAATCCCTTACCCTATCATTTATAATAAGGGTAAGAGACCATGTGCATGCTTCTATCCCTTGGCACATGTCTCTTAGCATTCGATGGTACCCTATGTTCCTTCTACTGCTCCTAGACCAAAATAGGAAAGGCCATTTGTGCCTAGGTCTCCAATTATCATTTTAGTAGTACCTCCTACCTCATCAGTAAGGCCATCTTTGTCAATCACATTATTGTCAACCTCCCATTTGGAGAAGTATGCTACCAAGTCTTTGGAAGCTTCTCTTCCTAGTCCTACACCTATGGTGGTACCAACTTGCATATAAGTAAATGCATCATTGATGAGAAAGGGCTTCATAACATGAAGCCATGTGAAGTTCAAGAGTGGTTTGTTGGCCCTAGTGTCTACTCCATTTGTATTTGTATCTCCTCCTACTTTATCCTCAATTTTTCTTGTTGTTAATCATATCACTAATGGTTATCATCTTAAAAGGGTCCAGATGTCATGCCCTGTTAGGGATCCCAAAAGGATTAATTCAAAGTTATATTTTTTTCCTTAAAATATTCTTCTTATGTATGAATAGTTATCCTAATTGGTTCCCTAACACATTTGAGGGACTAAATTATTTTTCTTAATTATGAAACTCTTCTAGTCATTTAGTACAACATCATCTAACTTTCTTACTGCATTATAAATGTAGTTTCCAATTAATTATTATGTGAACAAGAAATGGAAGAGTAACTAAATAACATCTTTTCATAATACATTACTCATAATGGATTCCATTTTATAAATGTAACCAATACACATCCATTTTCATTAAACTTGTAAGATAAAAAGAAGAAACATTAGTATCATTTACATAATCTTTTATCCCTTTATACCCCTTTTTTGAACCACCTCCCATATTACATAGCTTTCTTTTGAACAAAAAATAAGTTCCCTTTTGTGGTTCACATTTTCATCGAGTACTACATCAATAAATACATTAAGTAATTCTCACTAAAAAACATCTTCAGATTATCTTCAAAAGCATAAAAAATCTTCATCTCTTTTCCAACAGAGCCATGTACAAGCCTTGAAGAGTTTTTCTACCTAACCATGTGGAACCACTCCCCGAGATAGGAGAATAAAAAATGATCTAGGCAGGTTTGAAAGAAAAATCTAAGGTTTCACCCCCAAAATACAATTAGAAGTAAGAACACAAAACTAAATGGACAATCAGAGGCAAAAACCATAGTGAGTGGTTCAACTATATCTATGTGAGTGTCATTTTACATTCCTATGGTGTTGAGATCATTCCCTTGAGCCAAAGACCATCCTTCCACACAAAACACCTTTTCTGTGAGTACTCCAACATGATATGTATAGACCTGTAGTCTTGGGATCATTCCACTAAGCTAGGGACCATCAAGTTTCACAAAGTGTCCCTACTCCAAGCACTCCAACAATACATCTTGTTTTTATATTATTTAGATATGTAAAAATCCAAACCTTAAACCTATAAGTTTATTAATGTTACCACTTATCAACTGTCATGTCCCCTATTTTTCCCTATAGAATTTAATAATAAAGAACAAAATAAGGAATTGATTTAGTAATTTATTATTAAAATAATGGTAGTGTTAATATAATAAAATAAGAGAACATGAAAGGAATAAATAATATAATAACATAATATATAATTTTCAGAGAAAATATTATTATATTATAATATGAGTAATTATATAATGTATTTATAGATTAATGAGAATAAATATAATATATTTAAATATTTATGAGAACAAAGAGGTGATTACTAATGAAGCAAATCAAAGGGTCACAATTTATCACTAATTGAAGGGATACACCTATTTTGTATAAGGAATATAAATATATATGCAATTCTTCCTTTGGAGAGGGGAAGAGGGGAAAGCAGATACATAACAACCATCAAATAATCAGGAAGCATCAAGCCTAACCTTAGTTACATTAGATAATATATCTTCATAACACAAGTATATAAGTACTCAAGACACATTAGGGAAAAGAATAGAGATAATCATTCAGAAGAAAAACTTCTTAGAGAGTCATACACATATGACATAATAGATGTAACTAGATGGAAGATGAATAATCACCAAAGAATCAAGATGATAGCGAACAATGGATAAGGGAGACACATCAATCACATACCAAAGACTATTTGGGAAATATTTAGAATGCTTGAAGATTAGCAAAGACATTGAATGACGTAGATTGACAATAGGTAGAATCTGTTGGCAATATGACCAATCAATCAAATAAGCTGAGATATGTGGTTGTCATTTATGGCAACATTTGTTTTACAGTTTAGTCATAATTATTTGTGAAGAAAAATTGTCTAAGTATTAGACAGTGTTACAACAACATGACAAGATTTGTTGATAGTAGAATATTCCCTTGGAATATTCTCTTGCACAGTTAACCCTAGATGCAAGATGTCATCTTGATGATGCATACTAGTGTGTATGTCTATACGATCAACTGAGTTCAAGTTATGAAGGAAATAATGATGCAGTGATTTCATAGTGCAGAACAAAGCATGTCAGTAGAATGAGTTAAATGAATTGAATAATTGTTTTAATTATTAATTCTTGATGAGCCGACTCTAAGGATGATATGTGAGCTGACTAAAGAAGAATTGCTTAATATGTTTCGTATATGTAAAGAACTTCATTTGTGAAGTTAGAGTGTATTATGTGAACAAAAATATTATGTGAAGTAATGTTATTTGATGCCAGATATGAATATGCGTAGTTACCCTTTTGTATGAAGAACTAACAATCAAAAGAATTTTGAAGTATAGCAAGTAATTTAGTTATGCGTAGTTACTAACAATCAGAAGATTTGTGAAGTACAACAAGAGATCTAGCTTTGTATGTATATCTATTCTCTTGAAGAACTCAATTGTATAGTTGCATGTTAGGGCAGTGGGCTCTTCTTGCACACATTTGTATATGATCTGCCAACTCCTAACAAGGTTGAGGCTTCTAACAAGGCCTAGTCTCCTAATAGGGACTCAAGACACTATACGTTCTTCATAGACTCTTTATATAGTGAATCATCTTATGGGTTCCATCCCCACCAAGGTTTTCCCTTGGCTAGGGTTTCCCTAGTTAATAAAATATGGTGTTATGAGTTCTCCTCATGTATAATTGTTTATATTGTTTAGCACTATTGGTTCTCTTTCTTATGCTTGTGGAAAAGTAATTAATAATATTCAGTTGTGGGTAAAGAGATTGAAAATATTGATTCACCCCCACCTCTTAGTATCATCTATTTCTAACAATTGGTATCAAAGCCTAGTTATTCAGAAGAGGCTTACCAACTTGAATAAGATCCCTATGGATATGGAACAATTGTAGAAGAATCTTGAAGAAGCTCTTAAACAAATTGATCTTCTTACTGATGAAAGAGATGGCCTAAAAGATATAAAGATGCAAAAGCTTACATTAGTGAACTAAAGAACAAGATAGATGACTTGAAGCAAAAAGGACCTTGGGAGAAAACCAGTGATGATGATATTGAAGATCTAAAGAAAGAAAATGAGATCTTGAAACTTGAGTTAAAAATAGTTGAACTCAAGTCAAGTCTTAAGAAAAATGGAGGAAATAATGACTTTGAAATAAAAGTTGAAAATGTAGATCTAAGATCCCAATTAAGCAAGGTAACATTTGAATTGGAATCCATCAAGTCAGAGCATGTACAATTAGAAAAATACAACACTATTGTGAAAGGTGAGTTGGTACAAACCAAACAACAACTTGAGAAATTATATACTAGTAGTGAAAAGATTGAAGAACAAATATCTTTACAAAAATCTAGTTATGACAAGATTGGACTTGGATTCTTCCTTGGACAATCCACCAAGAAATCTATTGGGAGAAAAAAACCTAATACCACTCAAGTCAATAAGGATCTAAGCATAAGAAAAACAAATGATACATCTAAGGACAAGGAGAATGTTGCTCACTCTAAGAAATCTAAAGAATCTGATCAAGATGAGGATAATAGAAGAAAGGAATCTCGTGCTTGGTCTAATGAACTTGAACATACTAGAGATGATTGCAAAGGTAAGTCTTTTAAACCTATTTCAAATTTTTATTGTTATAATTGTCATGGATATGGACATTATGCAGTAGACTATAAGAAACCTAAATTTGATAGTGATAATGCAAATAGTAGAATGTTTAGGAACACTAACCATGCAGGAAATAGAAGAAGATCTCACAGCAATGAAAGTGGAGAAAGAAGAAAATTTTTTTGTTACAGATGTAACAATCTTGGACACATAGCAAGGAATTGCAGAGCACCTGACAACCAAAATAATGAACCAAGAAGGAATGTATCTATATGCCAATTATGTAATAAATTTGGACACACAAAAAAGTTTTGTAGAATGGATAGAAGAAACCTTAAGAGGAATCAAAATCATAGAAGGAACAATAGAAGAAATGATGACAATTTGAAGGAAGAAATGAAGGAGCTGACAGAAGAATTTAAGGAAACATTTGTAAAAGCAAGAGAAGCTAGAAGTTCTCACATAGTTTAGGAAGAAGCTTATCCTAATGTAACTAACAAGACAATAAAGTCACTTATTGTTTGTGACTCATCCTACCAAAATTAAGCATTCTCAGTGAGACAACGCATTAGTTATTAAAAATTGATGTTAGAGAGAATATCATAGGTTGCACAGTTAACAATGTAGACTAACCATTGAGAGGAGTCTATAGTGAAGTGCGCATTGCTTAATATGATTAGGATAAGAATATATAAGAAGAATAACCTCTATGTTATACAGAGCTAGTATACCAAACTAGTGGCATATATGCATTTAATGCAAAGTACAGATTGTAAAAATTTAAAGGACAAAAATTGATTTACAAGCATCATTTGTTTGTGCAAAATCTAAGTGCGAAGATTGAAGCAAGATTTGGAGTGCTAAAGAAGTTTGCAGATACATGAATTCCTCAAAACCCTAAAATGCAAAATCAAGGTATTTTCTAAATTTTTTGAGTATATTTTCAAAAGTGGCAAGATAAGAAGTTTTTAATGTCAGCAATAGACCTAGATACAATTTCAAGAAATGCCCATTTGTTTCTCTACTTGATGAACCCATTGGAGCATTTTTGCAAGTTTTAAAAAATGTACTTCATGTCAAGGATATAAGAGGTTATATTCACTACAAAATTGAAAGCATAAGAGATACAGAGATTCATAAGGGATTGGAGAAAATGTGCAACAATGATTTATCACTAAAACCAGAGCATGCACACCTAGAACAACTTAACCTAGTTAAGCATATGTTCTATATGGACTTTCATATTAATCAAGAATGGACAAGAATAATTCTTAGCAAAGTTCATGATGACCTACTATGGTTGGGAGATTCTATCATAAGTATTGATAATGACCTAATTCACAAGGTCACAGGTTTAAACAATAAAGGATGCAATCCAATGAACATAAAGAATGTGATCAAGTTAGTTGAAGAAAATCTCAACACATATAAATTTTGGGATACAAGTTCAACCATGGATCTAGGATAGATTCAGTTCCTACAGGATTTCTTCATGCAACTTACATGACAGTAAAAGGTGAAGAGGTTAATCTATGCAACATTATCTGAACATAGTTGTTGGATAACATATCAAGAATCAAGAAGTCTAGGAGCATAGTCTTTAGGTTTGAATCCCTACTAACACATATATTCTTCTACACAACAAAGAAGTTTCTTAGTATCTCAAACTGGGATGGAAGTAAGTGCATAATGCAGATTATCACTCATGCATACAGAACCAAACCAAAAATAGTCAGAGACAATGATATTGATAGAATGATGAAATCTTTCCAAGCTGAAATGAATCATAGGTATAGGATACCTCCTGCACTAGTGAAAAAATATAAGGATGAAATATGCTTCATGGTAGAAACAGATTTCACATGTATGGAGGCAGTAGTTCCTCGAGTTAAGTTCATTGAACCCATGGGTTGTGAAATGAGTGAGGAATTCATTGGAGGATATGCCTAGATAATCCTACACTCAGAAGTTGATTCTAAATGTCCTAGATGGGGGACATATATTGAGAAGATGAGAGAAGTTAAAACAAGTCAAATAGTGAAGGATTCCAAGAAGAAGGTAGAGAAAGTGATTGATTCTATCTTGAAGGAATCAAGAATGCCAAGAAAAGAATTTGAAGAGGTAAAAGGGGTAGCCATGGAAATGAAGGCCATTGGTCAATCTGAACTATCGACCCCTACACCTATTACAATGGCTGGACCTACTAAAGAGGTCACAATTTCCCAAACAAGTGCGCAAGAACCTATAGTGCTGCCCTATGTAGTAGTTGCGCAACAACGACCTTTAAAGAACCCAAAGACAAAGGAATTCCAACACCAAGGAAGTCTACAATGCTTGAAAAGACCAAACTCTCTCCTCAGAAGAGAGTCAAACAAACTATGAGTGGTCCAAGCAAGGGGAGAAGAACCCTGCAAATTAATTCCTCAGAGTTTGAAGAAGAGACTAGTGATAGACTAGTGGAACTAGCAGATCAAGAAGTGAAGACTTCAACAGGAAGAAAAGCATGGAAACCAAAGGTAGAGAATCTTAACATGCAAATTATTAATGACAATAATTTTGTACAATTGAATAAGTACTATGACTTGTATAATAATATGGATAGAAGACAACTAGAGAATGCTGTAGTTAGAAATATGATTCTAAAAGATAAAAGGTTTGATAACATAAGAGGTCAAATACCTAAGGATTTCTACAATAGACTGAGAAATAGAAAAAGCAGAGTAATTGAGGAATATAAGTAAATAAGGATTAATATAGTGAAAGAGCTATGTGTTGTAAATAATGAGGAACAAATAACTAAAATTCTGAAAGGAACAACAACATTATTGAGAAATAAAAAGAGATCCATTCTCCTCATGGGAGGAAACTATGAAGAAGTAAATGTGGAAACTCAAAAGGAAATAGTCACATATATGTCTACTATACCAAAGGAGAATGCCTAGCCAGAAAAGGCAAGCCCTATGCCAAAGGAGAGTGAAACAAGTCCTATTGTAGTCAGTCCACCTCACAATTTTTAGCAACCAATTGATACATCAATTCCAACTAATTCCCCATACATTACCATTGACAGTGAATCTATGTAAGTGGATGACACCAATGTAACCGTGGATAAAACTGAGGACCCTTTTAAGGATTTTGGTTCCAACATTGTTGGTAATATTGTTGATTACAACAACTCATCTGATGAAGAAAAAGGTTAGGAGCCTAAGGAAAAAGATGCATCTTCTATAAAGAAAATTGAATCTAGCATTGAAGCAACTACTTCAAGTGTTCCCTTAGGAACAACAACAGTAACACCCTCCACACCACCTACACAAGCAACCATGGTCACAACAAAACAATATAGTCAGATGAAGAAGATGAGGCACACAATCTTATAACTTCTTTAAGTAAATTTCTTGAGAAGAAGAAATCAATCAAGTCTATTGAAAAGACTTTAACTTTAGTTTTGGATAGATTGGAAAAGATAGTAAGTTCTGTTGATACACTTGCAGATATCCAACAAAGAGCAACAATTTTGTGTAAAACTTTTGATAATGAGTTTAGAACACTTCTAAATGTTGCTTCAGTTCAAGTACAAACTGAGAATGATGGTAAACTTCTTAATACCATGTGTACAAGCATAAGAAATGATATAGAAATGCTAAATGTATGCATTAAGGCATTGATACATAGTATAGAAGAAGGGAAACATACTTATGCCAAGTGCAACTTGGCATACCTTTGCCTTGAAGGTTTTGATGAACAAATCAAAAGGAATATAAATAAGCTTTAGATACTCATAGATAAATTTTTGCAACAAAATTAGAAGTTAGAAACTATTGAGCATACAATGCAAGCAATTCGTGATAGCATTAGGGATACCCAAGCTGAAAAAGAGAAAATTCTGAAAAGATATACACTTTTGAGAGATCACTTATCCCCACAAATTACATTGCTAGAAAATCAGTTGGAGGAATGCTTGTCAACCAAGTCCTCATATGAAAAGTTTGTGGCTACAGATTTAAATGCCATAGATTTAGCCACATATGTTCTATGTGTGCTAATTAGTGTGCCTGATGCACTGAAAGAAAATTGGAAGAAACACCTTGTGTAGTTAAATACTAATTTCAGTGATTGTTTCTCCATGTTTTGATGTAGCTACTAGATTTTGACAAGTTTTTCCTTTTATTGGCACCTTTGTCATTGATGTCAAAGGGGGAGAACTAAGGAAAATTGTAATTATAAGCTATGTAGTTATATTTTGAAGTATAGTAGTAAGTTTTTCTTTAAGAAAACATTGTAATTGGAGTTATAAGGGATGCAAACCTTTTAAAACATGAATACAATGTTTTTACTATGTTATGGTTATTTACTTTGATTGGTATCACAACATGTTTTAGACTTAGCCAAATTTTTCCCAAAATTTTGCCATCAATGCCAAATGGGGAGATTGTTGGCAATATGACCAATCAATCAAATAAGGTAAGATATGTAGTTGTCATTTATGAAAACATTTGTTTTACAATTGAGTCATAATTATTTGTGAAGGAAAATTGTCTAAGTATCAGACAGTGTTATAGTAGCATGACAAGATTTGTTGATAGCAAAATATTCCCTTGGAATATTCTCTTGCGCAATTAACCCTAGATGAAGGACATCATCTTGATGATGCATACCAGTGCGCATGTCCGTACGATCAACCTAGTTTAAGTTATGAAGGAAATAGTGATGCAGTGATTTCATAGTGCAAAACAATGCATGTCAGCAAAATGAATTAAACGAATGGAATAATTGTTTTAATTATTAATTCTTGATGAACCGACTCTAAGGATGATATGTGAGCTGACTAAAAAGGAATTGCTTAATATGTTTGGTATATGTAAAAAACTTCATTTGTGAAGTTAGAGTGTATTATGTGAATACAAATACTATGCGAAGTAATGTTATTTGATGTGAGATATGATATATGTACGGTTACCCTTTTGTATGAAGAATTGACAATCAAAAGAATTGTGAAGTATAGAAAGTAATTTAGTTATGCACAATTACTAACAATTAGAAGATTTGTGAAGTACAACAAGAGATCCAACTTTGTATGTATATCTATTCTCTTGAAGAACTCAATTGTATAGTTGCATATTAAGGTAGTGGGCTCTTCTTGCACACATTTGTATATGATCTACCAACTCCTAACAGGGTTGAAGCAAATCGTAATAGGGTTTAGGCTTCTAACAAGTCCTAGTCTCCTAACAGGGACTCGAGACACTATACATTCTTTATAGACTCCTAGCATGGTTAATAACCTTAACCAGATTCTTTATATAGTGAATTATCTTGTGCTTTCCATCCCCACTGATGTTTTTCCTTGGCCACGATTTCTCTAGTTAACAAAATATGGTGTTATGAGTTCTCTTCATGTATGGTTGTTTATATTGTTTAGTACTATTTGTTCTCTTTCTTATGCTTGTAGAAAAAAAATTAATAATATTCAGTTGTGGGTAAAGAGATTGAAAATAATAATTCACCCCCCCCTCTTAGTATCATCTATTTCTAATAGAATCCACACTTGAGAGAACTTATTAGAAATAAGATATAGAAGAATGATAAAATCTAGAGGATGGTCAGTGCATCAAATGTATGTATGAAGATTACCACCAGAGATAGGGTTGCAGGATAATAGAAGAAGTATAACATTCATTAACCACATAAAAAATATGTGATGTGATGACAATCTATAGTTAAGGAGATACTAGAAAAATAGAAGAAAGGTTGTGTAGTGGAGAATAACATGCAATGTATGCTATAGAAGAGATTGCATGTCTTGTCAAAGATATTGAAGATGAAAAATGAAAATATAGCTATGGAAACATACATTAGCGAGGTCGATAATACTCATTGAAGATTACAAGAAGAACAATTCCATCGATACTCTTTTATCATAGTCCAAATGGAATTATTGTCAGTGTCAATAAGCATAATACAATTAGCACCCTCACCAACAAAGGTTGATCAACTCATTCCAAACAAAAGTTTTTGATACCCTTGGTCATTCTTCCATTGCCGTCATCTGAGAACATCATATGTGCCACACACACTTGAGGAGCTCCATTACCAAAAATAGCAATGCCATCCATCTTGAGAAAGAGTAGAGCATTCCATGGAGTCCAATGTGCTAAAGATTAAGTCATTTACCAACTAATAATTTAAAAAAAAACATTCATTAGAATTGGATAAAGACAAAAAATAACAAATAATTATAGAGGAGTGTGATTTGTGGTAAAAATTGATTTATTTAGAGAGATTAGTTTTAACATAAAAATGATATAACCTTTCAAACATCTATCTATATATATATAGTGAACCAATCCCATCTTGGGAAAAAAGACAAAGATTGAAATTGAACACTTATAATTTCTCTAATTATGAAAGGAGTTTAGAAGATATAGTCAAAGGAGAATAAGAAAGAGTTGAGCTCATAAATGGGAGGAGAATCATCTATTTCCAAAAATACCTAAAATTGAAAGTATATTCAGGTCTTTGTCATATTAGATACATATACAATTATTTCAACTCTAAAAAGTAATTGAGACTTGACACAAATTTTATTATGATGTTCAAGAACCATCATTTGATAGAGAAAGTGAGAAAATTTTAAATAGTTATCATCAATATTTTGACTTGATTAACAAGGGACATTTCATCAACCAACTCACATGTAGAGCTAGCCTATGCAGGTATCTGACTTCTAATGTATAGGATCATCTAGAGTCCACTTTTGGGCCCTAGCACCTATGGTAGGCCACTCACCTAGGGCCTCTACTCTAATCACATAACAACACCATATGATATTTTAGGGCACATATACTTAGGGTCCACATCCCTAGTCCTAAACCCTAAGTTAAAACTCAATAAACATTAGCATGTATACACGACATAAAATACAACATAATTTACAATTAGCCACAAAATTCCAAAAGCCTCTGGTGACCCAAAAACATAATACAAAATTAGGAAACATCATTCAAATTGGAAGAAGACCAAAAAATGTGTCTATATGTTTTTTGGCTACAAATTAGACTACATGTTTTGTCTTGAATTAGATATGTTTTGTCTTCAAAAGTCATTATTTTTGTTGCAAGAATCAATTCTATGTAAATATAAAAAGTACCTTGATTTGGGTTGCATGTAAATGAATTCCCTTAGTTTAGTTATTGTGAAACAAGACCATTGTGCTTGGATACAACTTATACTTATACTAAATGTTTATAGAAGGAAAAGAAAGAAAACACAATGGGTTGCTGGTGTTTGATTAACTTAGACTTTACTTGTTCTTCCAAGTTATCAATTTGGGCTACATGGTTAATGACACATCTTTGTTAGTAATTTGGGGCTGCCTATAATTAACTAAAAAATAGGTTCATATTAATGCAAGAGCTAGTAAAAGAAATTGAAATTTATATATATTTTTAATTCTTTGTATTGATTCAAGATTCTTATGACATTGAAAACAAAGAATGAGAGTTTATTTTATGAGCAGAATAAACTCTGATTTTTCTATGATGATCAAGATTGGTCTTAGTACAGGGTCCATAACTTTTGTTCTAACCCTTATATTTTTCTCAGTTTTGGCTATGCTTGAGAGAATCTAATTTTGAAGAGTATGAGTGAAGGAGATTTAAAATTATTAAATGGTTCAAAATTTAAAGCCACTGATGTACATGCCTATATAAAAATCATGAAATCAGAAATATTGTCAAAACTTAATCTTTGTAATCTATAGTTTATTGATTTATATTTATGAATGGAAATAATGTAATAATTTTTCCTTAATCCTATCAATGGCTAAATATTTTATATGCCTTAATAGGATAGAAAAAAAAATCCTAGTTTATTTATTTAATAAAGTATTTCATTTCTTTTGTGAATTCAAATTTGAAGATAGAAGGAAGATGACCTACTTGCAAAGTCTTCTACAAGGTGATCTGATAGTATTCTCAATATTCCTATGCTTCAAGTGCTCCCTCCTGGATTTCTCCTAAATCTCCATGTAATCTAGTGTTCAATCTCCTAGGATATCTCTTGATTTATAGGGTGCCATGATGGTTGCAAATGGTTGCACCCATTGAAATCAGTCATCTTATGGTTTGATGAATGAAACCAAACTTTTTAAAAATATATTTATGTTTTGTTTTATTATATAACTAACACCTACTTTAAATATATCGTCATGAAACTCTACTCCCAAGGAATTTTCTTGGCATAGTGGTTAAGACACATCTCTCTCAAATACAAGGTGAAGAGTTCAACTCTCATGATCTTTTGTTGGGTTTATTTTTCCAAATAATTCTCAATTTAAAACTTATAATCCATTTTATTCTCTAAAGTTTTTGAAGAGCATGGTAGGTGAAATGGTATTTAAAGGGTCTAGAGGGTAGAAGGTCATGGGTTAAAATCTTCAAGAATATTTATCTTTAATTGATTAATTTTACTTTTATTTATTCATTATTAAAAAATACATAATCAAAATCAATATAAAAAAAAATTATAACATACACATAAAGGTACATTTATTTGGGCATATACATGTGCACCCATAAATAATCAATTTAATAATAATGCAGGAAAGCTCACAACCCATGCATAAAATCATAATTTAGAATATCAATTAAAAAAAAAATCAACTCTTCAAAATATCAACTTAAAACTTTAATCCAAAAAGATCCCCTAATTAGGTGGTAGATTGCCTAATCAGGATCACTAGGCTTAACATTCCTACATGAACCATGGTGTCATCTCTAATCAACAAGCAATATCGAGGATTCTAGTACTTGTTCCTGCATCACTAACTAACAAACATTTATATAAAAAAATAAAACAGTAATCATAAAGAAACACATCAAATAGTGACATAGGTACATGATGAGTTAGTAGGGCTAGTCCATAATTCATAATATCATGAAATAATATCCATTAACTCAAAAATGAAAACATACACATCATATCTCACAAGTATTGTTTAGTAAATCAAATGTGAACATTATCTAGATTCCTATCATAAGCATAAAACATATGCAATAAATATAGCATCTTAGAATAAATCTCAAGTCAAGTCGTTAGGTGACATCACACTAGATCTTCATCTCTCTATCCCTATAACCTCTAACTTATCACCTTGCTTCTTGATATCCTGTTCCTAGCCAATCAACATGCTATATGCATTAGTGGTGTCTAGTGTAATTATGTTTTCTAAACATTTTCCACCCATTGATCCTAATATTAAATTTCCTTATATCCTTAGACCTACTACAATGGAAAAGATGTTATATCCTCCATTTCTGAAGAGAAGATTCAAGTAGGTCCTTATGCCTTAGTTCCACCATTAGAAATCCAATCTAAAAATCCTTTGTCTTCATCTATGATTTTTTTTGAGAGGGATCCATCTTATCCTAAATTTGTCACTTCCCCTTTCATAGTGGTCAATGATGCATCTCCTTCTTCCTTACATTGAGTTGAATTACATATGTCTAATGAGGCATGTGTGCTCGACTCCATTGATGACATTCAATATTGATGACAATCTTCACACAATCCCTCACTCTTTCCTCAATGGAGCTTCTAGATGAAAAAATTGAGGTGACATTAACCTTGGCTCTGGCTATTCGAGAGGTGCCCCAAAATGTCTCATTAGTCATTCTCTTTAGGCTAAACCTCTCTCCAAATATTATCAATATTGGGAGGACAAAGACCTATTGGTGGAGGATCTTTTAGGCAGTTTCCTCTGCTCTATCTGTAGATTATAGTGTGCTCTTTATTTTCTCATGATTTTATTTTGATGTTGTGTCCTCTTTATGGACCCTAGCTAATCCATTGGTACTTGGAAACAAAGGGCTGAGTGTCATGCACTTCCTCTATTTGTTATCTTTGTCTTTTCTTTTTTGTATCTTGATTTATGACATTTGGGGATGATGAAAATCATTGGCAACATTTAGGCCTTCTTCTATGTTGACTCAAATTTTCATTTTATTTTTCTCTCTAGTTAGTTTTCTTTATATAAAATTTGAGGACAACGATTACTAACTATTTAAACTAATTATTTTTCACTTCTATGGGTTTTCTAATGCCAAATAATTGGATCCCCCATCTTTGCATATTTTATTATGATATTGTGGATATCATTTATCACCTATTGTGGGTTTGCATTCCATAAGAAAACATCTTGTTATTTTGGAATGTTGTGGCATCTCTTGTATAATTAGAATGAATCGTGTGCCTTTTTGTGTGCAACATGTTCCATTTGAAAGGGGGGGGGGGGGGTGCGCTATTATATCAATTTCATATATATTTTGTAATGTTATAATGCTAATTTGAGATCTCAAAACTACCTAATTACCATTATAATACCAAAATCATTCCACACATAAACTCCATTTTCCTTCATCAAGATCTCTTGCAACCATCCTTTAAAGCTTGATCTTGCATCATTCAGAGCACATCCAACCTATTGGACCAAATCCATTCAACAAAAGGAGCTATTGCTATTGCAAAGGTTTGTTTTGTCTTTATTTGCTTCTTTTATAATATTATCATTATATGGTGTTTTAATTTAGTTTGTGAATGTTAAGTTTTTCTTGATATTCCTTAAAATATTATTTTATTGCATACATTTGGCATGCCCAATGGGACCCACAACACAGGTCATTCTCCTATCCATTTGGCTCATTTTTTCTTGTAAAACTAACCCATAAACTAATATTTTTTATTGTTTGAATGCTTTACTAGGTTTTTTGACTTATATGTAGGTTGCAGGTGAGAAAAGAGACTAGGGAAACACTAGTCCTATAATCATTTTCAACACAAGAAGAAAACCTCAATTTGTAGGATTGTGAGTTTGGTAGGAGGAACACAAACCCACGAGGTGAAAATTCTAACATTGACTATGTAACCAAAAACCTGAGACTACTTTTTTCTTGTTTTTGTCCTTTGTCACATAGACAAATTTATGTAGGAATGCATGTTGACTATATGAGAATGCTCCCTATAAGCCTTGAGAAATTTAATTAAAAATTTAATAGTTTCCTCGATAGGAATGTGGGAAGTTTGGGCGGGAATGAGTTTGTCTACGTGATCACAATATCTAGAATAAATCTCTATGTTCTAAATTTCTAACAGAGTTTGTCTAATTTTAGCTCTCAAGTTTTTCATCAGAGTTGGTGGGAACATAGTTATGGATATGTGGGAATGCTATCTATTTTTTTTTCGATAGTTTGGTTTAGTGTGCAAGAACATATGAATGGACTCATGCTTTTGTTTGCTGCTTAAAATGAACCTTGCATGCCTCACATAACCTCAAATTTTAATATTTCAGTTTTTAAAAGAATTACAAGGTTAAAATATATCCAAATACAATCTTGAATGCTAAAGGTTAAAAAAAAAATGCTAGGATTCAAACACTTCAATTTTGGGCTTAACATGAACACATAAATTTTTGAATGCTAAAGGAGTAAAACACTTTTTGTTAGAATAATCAAAATTCCTTTTCAAGCATTCATTTTTCCAATAAAAGAAACTTATATATTAATCATGAGCTCTTGAAAGTCTTAGAATAAAGAACACTTGGGATTAATTAGGTTTTGAATTGGAATGAATCTTTCTTGGCATATTTGAAGGAGTATTTATCAACACTTGAGCTTATTTATTCTTGCAATAACATCTCATTAATTACATGTCATAAAATAGAGTCACTTGTGGTTCATATCATCTCCCATCACCTTCGTGGAAATTGGGTGAAGAGAGAGATACAATAGGCTTTGGTTTACTTCTAGCGAGGCTTGTCTAGAAGGAACATGCTTCCACATTGGAGGATGACTTCAAACTAGTAAACAACTTGATTGGTATATAAATAAGGCACTAAGTAAACTCTTTTCTATCCTCTCAAGCTTAGGAAACACACATTCATGGCATCCTGAGCTAGGTGAATATCCCTATGATTATGGTGTGGTCAACTAAGATATTAAGTGAGTCATATACACACAAATTGACTGGGAGGATGCCACATACCTGATTACAAACCAACATAATAGCCACCCCTTTATCCTTGGTATGTTATTCATGGTGCAAGATAATATAAGTCTTCTTTGAAGTTACTTGTCATTTGTGTTTCCCTTTATATAGACATAAGGCTACTTGGGCTTCATCTTCAAGAGTTGTCAATCGCACAGAAAGGGAGCTTCTATTTTCCATGCCTGGAAGATTCTATCACATGTTCTTTTTCCATTCATCTTTGTATTGAATCACCTCTTAGATTGAGAGTGACACAACACACGAGAATTAGAAAACATCAATATTGGGCTCCTCCCAGTGATCCAATGAATAACATATTGTGAGCCAAATGACCATAGGGATAATGTGTGCTTGAAGTGTATTTTTTGTGACATGACCTCTTGAAAACATTTGTTGAACATACATAAAGTTGGTTCTATCAAATCCTTTTTCCAAAAGAGATCATTTTCTTGTATCCCTCAAATTTTATTTGTACTTTGAGGGATTGTTTGTTCACTTGACCAAAATACACTTTATATCTCTCAACCTAAGTTAAGGCAAAATTCACATAGTAACTACCTCAAGATGAAAGTTGGGACCAAAAATAGTCAAAGTAATACCTCATGACAAATCAATTGCAATCAAGATTCAAAAAAAGTATGCTTTCATGCTAAATGTGTGACACACTTATATAAACCATTATACTCAAGAGAATTCATGAAGAGGGAGTCCCAAGAGGTGGCTTATAGCATCCTATCTATGATGTGAAAGGAAAAACTAAGAAAATAGTAATAATGAGTATGGATCTCAAATTAACCTCAATAGAAGACCCTTTCAAGGTGCACCATAGAATAAAAGATTCAAAGATAAGAGAAAAAAAAAATGCTAGTATCCAAGAATCAAGAGAATATGCCAATGCAAATGAAATTAGATGAGCATGCAAGCTAATCTACGAAGCAATGCAATAATAAGAAAAAAGACAAGCTAACAAGAACATGATTAATAACAAGAACACGATTACAATACCTCCTAATTAATATATGTGAGCTAAGATAAATGTAATAGATGAAACTAAGCCAATATGCAAGTAAGCTAAAATGACAGTAAGCTATGATGAGTGCAACTATGCTTCAACATGATGCAAGAGTGCTCCAATAGCTCCAGAATGAAACCTATAACATAACAATAACATGATAGGCTAAGATATGAGAGACTGAAGAGAAAGCCTCCTTTTAAAGAGCAATGGACAGTGTGAGATTAGGAGGCAAAATCGATGGTGGAGAAAAATTCCCATGTTGACCTTGGTGCACAAGATTCTAAAGATGCAAAATCAATGAATGTAGTTAAGAGGAAAATGATATGTGGAGGGGAATAAGAGGTAACATAGGTTCCATTTCCTTGGAAAGTGTGTATTCAAAGTGTACACAAAATTCTTTTTTCTTTTATTTTTAAATTAGCAAGAAATTCCTTTTATGTGCACACATAGGATAAAGGGAATTTATTTAATTAAAAGGGATCATGTTATTTCAATAAAATAAAGACTTAGGATAAGGTGGTCAAACCATAGGTTATAATTAGATAAATAATAAAATGATGATTTGATCAAGGATAAATAGTTAAATAAATATGCAAAATAGATCAAGTATAAGATGTAGTCTAACATATAGATTAAAAATATTGAAATGGGGCTTATAGTTTACTAGACCATTTTTGGGTGATTACATGGTACTCCTCTTTGACTAATATGTGACAAATTTGGGAACACATTAAGTCAAAGAATTATGATATTAAGATAATTGACAGAGATCTGACTCTAATTTTGATCGAACGAAGCACAAAGAGACAACTAATCCCGAACTCGATCAAACAAGTACTAGAAAAGATAACAAGATACCAATACATAGTTTGAAGAAAACACTAAAAACTAAAATAGAGAGATAGATAGGGAAATATCATAAATGATATGATGTGGTGAGAAATTATATGTCTGAGAGTGATTAGATTAGATCAAGCATCTACCCCAAGAAAGATAGATAGCATAATCAATTTGCAACATTGAAAGGTTAAGGTAGTCCTTCCCTATTGGGATCAAAATCCAAATGACACTAGTAAATTTGGACCTATTTTTTGATGTGGTTCTTGTCAAAATTTTGATAGTTAAACATCAAAAGTCAACATCACTAGAATTGGGTCGAAAGTTTGATCCATTCCACATCTGTCGATGTATCAACAAGAAGATCCATTGAAAATCATTCACATCTATGTCACATGTCGGTGCCAGACAACTAATTCAAAATGTCAAACTATCGATGCCAACCAAAGATGATTTGATGGGTATGTTATACCATCAACAACAAACCTTTTTGATTTATTAACACTAGGCAAAGATGATTTGAGGAGTTTTTTATGCTGTCGATGATAAATTGCATCAAAATTTTGACAATAGCTAGAGTTTTCAAAAAGAAGAAGAAATATCTCATTGTATATCAGGCTAATAATAGGCTAACAAGAATGATCATAAAAGGCTCAAAATAATTGATTTGGTTGGAATCAACACACTAAAATAACCTAGATTTTTACATGCAAGGATTGAGAGAAGCTAACTTGATGATTTTATGGAAAGTGAACACTGGTCGATTTCTTCTTTTACTCATTAAAAAGATTGATAAAAGAATATTATGGTCATTATTCATTTGTATTTTGTATTTGATGATAGTAGACTACTATTTAGAAGACCATTAATGACACATGTTTATTCTATGACACTTGTGAGGATCATCATTTTTTCAATCGACATCGTCAACACCCTCATTGATGTATGACTGTGTTATAAATTTAGAAAATTGGGACTACATTTTTCAAATTTATGGTGCTTCTGACTTTGATATGTTAAAATTTTGCTGTAAAGATGGGAGATATGGAAGAATCTTTAGAAGATTCCCTTATTTGTAATGAATAGAATAGGGATGTAGAAGTTTTTTGTAATTTGCAGAGGGCAATGAAATTTCATGTAATCTATAGGGGAGTAATGAAAGTGGATCATTTACATGTTCAAGTGAGTTAGGAAAGAGTATTGCAGATGAATCAATGAAAATATGGGCTATGACATGGCCTACCATATTTAGTCACCTAGCTCTAAATGCAACAAGTGTTGTGACTTAGGCTTTTGCAGGACACTTGGGTGAATTAGAATTGGTTGCCATTACTATACCCACTATTGTCATTTTGGGATTCAATTTAAGACTCTTTGTAAGTATATGAATCTGAATGTAAAATTTTATCCTGTTCCATTTTACTTTACTCATGGCACACCATGTGTGTTGGTCATTCTACGAATCAACAGTTGTAATCATCTAATTCTTGACATAAGAATTTTGACTTAATTATTCATTACTTCTTCCTTTCTTTTGTATGTTTATATAGTCCAATAAACAGGTCATGTAAGTCAATTGGTGTCTTATTTCCCATGAATAAATGAAATAGATAGCTTCTTGGAGGCTATTTATTCTGTCAATACTGTTCTAATTCTTAATAGTAAATCTTAATTTTGGATATTATTATAAAGGAATGAGGATTTTAGGCATGGAAAGTGCCCTGGAGACCCTATGTGGCTAGGAAATATCACATGTTAGGATTGTATATGTAGAGAGCTTAGATTAATTCTTCTCACCAATGTATATATTTACAACCCCAATCTTAAAGATCCTTGGACAGTTATAATGTTGTAGAATAAATAAGAACACTTTCAATTTGGCTCATTCCTCAACATTTTGCATATGTTTTCTACTTTCCTGTCCAAAGATTTTTGTAGCCCTAGTTGAGGAACATGGTCATTGCCTAGATCTCTACAGCCCACAATTGGTCTTATCCTTTATGCCACATGTGGGTTTTGACCAGTGACATTGAAATGCACTAGGCTATCCAAAACTCATATGTATTTAAAAAAAAAATCTTGTATCCCCAGTCTATCACACAATCTTTCACTACGTCAAGTAACAACTTTGAACTAGCAATAGCTATTGCTATTGCAAGTTTTGGTATATATTCTTAGGAAGCCCTAGCTACAACTATAGGACCTTTAATTGAGCTTCTAGTTTTACTTTTATTGGTACATGTAAAACTTTCTTTTAGGAGATGCTGGTTTGGAGAAATTGCTACCAAGTCTAAAAATATTTGACATCAGTTGTGATTGGAAGAGATGCTTTTGGGACTAACATGTATACAACACTATCATGACTCAAAACATAAATACAATACTTTGAATTTTCAACATACCAATTTCCAAAAATGAGGGCTTCATCCAATTCAACAACTTCAAGCTTACTGTTTTCACTTCAATTGTATTTATTATCCATGGATAACTCATTGCCTCTGCATTAAGAGACTCCAATTCTATATTTTCTGTGGTATTGCATTGACCCATCACCATCGTCTTATCATCTTGAATTCCTTCTTGCATGAGGGTTAGCTCTGCAACTTCATTCCTCTAATTGCATTCTGTCTGATTCCAATATTCCAATGATGCATCCTTTATGTAATTAGTCTGTTAAGTGATACATCTACATATGCAATTTTATCACCTTATAAAATTGTATTTGATCTTGCTAGCTGGGAACAACTGATTGTTTATTTTATTGTACCTAATTTGATGAAAATTCTATAGGAATTTGTAATCAACCTAGCTAATCAATAACTAGACCAATTTAACTAGGTTATGGCTTGGGCATGGGCTATTTGCATTTATCATATGGTCACAATGTTGGAGGCAATATTTTTTATTTGTGAAGGATATGGAGGAAGAGAAGTGGGGTTGACAAACATGTTTTTGCATGGATCCTTCACACACCTAGTGCTCACAAATGTCTACTCAAGAATGAATGTGAACCTGCAATGCACTGCTATGTGGTGAGATATGTAGAAAAT